>OY720679.1:40605845-41805845 GCA_963170755.1 Amphimallon solstitiale
ACTGTTCTCAAGAACTTGCATTTAAATCTTTCTGTTGCAAATCTAAGTAAATTACGTCATTATTATTAATATAAGAAGCAACACGAATATTGTCACCTGGAAACGAAATAACAATTTTCTGCGTTATAATTTTATACATATTTTTAAGGTAAATAAGAAGTAGTAAGCTCCCAGTTCGATAACTTAGGAGATGCCAACGTCCGTCTTAATGGTGCTAGACATTTATTTTAATGTCAGATAAGTAGTAAGTGTAACGTCACTAATTTAACACCAACCTTTTCTTTTACTCTAGGTAACGTCGACATATGGCTGTTAAACAATTTATTAACCATTGTTTTTTAGTGTGATTATTAGAATGCCACGTATTCATTCTAACAGAGAACAAAATTTTCACTTGAGAACATAGAATGTCACGCGATCACCCACTATTAACAAACTTACTCCTGTGACTATTCATTTATTATTGATAATCTGGTATTCACTTCACTGGTGGTGGGTATTACAACCGGAAATTGCTACTTGCACGATCAGATTTATGATTCATTTTCAATTTAAATAACAACTCATAATGTGAACTCTCTCCATGAATATTTCAAAAACATGCCGTTGAAAACTTGACTCAAGACGCTTTAATAAATAGAGTTACAAACAAATGTATATTTGCCGTAAATAAAACATGAACAAATCAATATCTCTCCCCATTTTTAATAACTTCAAAATTGTTACTTTATAATTACAATTTATATAGGGTTTATCTGAAATTTTTCTGATAAATGAAACTTTATTTTTTTTTCTGGTTTATTATATTTATTATAAAAATAGGTTATTAAAAATTATTATAAAAAAGTTTAACAATAATAATAATATATCTTTATTGCCCAATAGACATATATCTAATTATAGGAGGAAATACATAAATAAATCCAAAAATGTGAGTTTAATCAGCAATCAATTAAAATTTTAAGTGATATTTTACTATTATGTTAAAAGCTAATTCGACTACATCTAGATTCTCTTAATAATAATAAATAGTAAAATGCTGTTGGTTATGAGCTAAAATTATGGGGGGTAATGCCATAAGAGTTTGTGTTTATCCGGACAAACTTTCATTTTGAAAGAAAGCTTTGCAGCTTGGTAACTGACGAGAACAAATAACGTGGTAGCTTTTGTTATTTGTTCAAGTCGAGGTACCTTTAAGCAACGAAGTTTGTTTCGGAAATAAACACGAACTTGAATGGTATTTGATAAGAGAATTTAATGAATCATTTAAGTAATATTAATAAACAAAATTAATTTTATTTAAACCATGCAAAAACACAACGTTTCTTTGAATACACTGATAAATAGCTCATTTGGAGCAATAGGCATATTTTTGTACCATACTTTGCTGCCTTCTTTATCATAATACTGATTCACTGTCAAAAACAATTGATCAGTAAGAAAGCTTCGTCCTCTTTAGCTTAGAATTTTATAAAACAGTCTAACAGGACATAAATCTGGATTTTTTATTTTCCGTGAACCACTTACTATCTTTAAGTTTCTTATCTGAATTTAATGAAGATTATTATTATTATTATTATCTCCAGCCTTAGCTGTTTTCCAAAATATCGGATTGTATTCGAGCCTAACTGTAGATGTTATTATTTTTTTCTGGTCTAAAATAATGAATTTTACATTGTAGTGTTTCTCCGCCTCTCCGAGCCAATTCAAAGCCAGCAATAGAAAAAATTTCTTTTACAATCCATTTGGGGTGTCCCATAAGTTCATCATTTTTATAATTTCTTCATTAGTTAAATCAGTAGCACTCGTTTTTCTTTTATTGGGATGCTTTGCAGTTCTTTCCTTTTTGTGTTTTTAGCATTGCGAGCTGATTGAAAAATAAAATCGCCAAGCGGGTCAAAAATTATCCCAAATTCATTAACATATTGTTCTTGAATACATTTTGCAGTAGTGTTCCAGATAGTTTTAATAACGTTTTCATTGTAGTCTATTCCATCTCTTTTCTTCAAATTATAAGTCCAGTCTTCTAGTATTTTAGCAATCACGTTAACTGGTGTTTTACGTTCAATTTATAGTTTGTCTCGGAGCAAAATTGTGTTAATTGCTTCCATATTGAGATTTTTTTTTGTATTGTTAGCCACGTAATTAATACCGTGTTTTTTTTTTTTCTGTATTCATTCTCGAAGAGAAAAATAACAAAGTTTATGTATGACGATACTGTCAGAATTGAATTTTCGTTACCATGGTAACATCAACATACAGTTTATCCACTTGCAAACATACCTACGAGCAGTTTATCCGTTGTCAAGCTAACATAACATGTATTAAAATGCATGTATATCCATCGGTATGGGCGGAGCCTATATCAACTTAATGAATACATGTAAGTAGTATAATTTTCGCCAGGCTGACTTTTCTAGTCTTAATGGCGCTTTTACATCTGTCGTTTGGACAGTACCTACCAAGTACATACAATGACGTTAATGATGCATGTATTTATTTCTAAAAATACTTTATTATATGTTTGATTAATACCGGATCATTACCAGTTTATGATAGTCACAGAAGGTTCAAGTATAGTTATACGAGCTGGTGCAGTCGCGAAATTATCCAAAATATCAAGTTGAAGCTCAAATATTACAAAAAGTGTAAAAAAACACCATTTTCCAAAAGATCTTCGGAATTTCAAACATTTGCGTCTACTAGTATCACACTATAAAAAATCGACTGAAAAATACATTTATTATAACTGTAATTTTTGCAATAATTAAAATGTAATAATCCATGTAATGTAAGATCGCCTGAAATTGAATGTGAAATTGCAATTTATCTGTAAAGTGACAGTTAGTTTGTAGTTTTAGTTTTAAAACTAATGTAAAATTGCTTTTTCTCATAGAACTTTTACAACATTTAGTGTGTTTTTATCAGTGGCAATGTAAATTCGCTATTAGTCCCTGTGATTTCAAATTCAAAATACTGTGAGATTACAATACTTAATAAGGTTTCTTAATAAGTACTCTTAATAAGTAATCTCATTAAAAGCATGTTTACTAATTAACTCACTTGTGATTTTTATACGTGCGAATAGTAATTTTACGTTCGTGAGCAATATTTTAAAAATCAAGAAAACTTGCCAACATATAGGTTCATCCAAGATCGTATAATATTCAATCCCGCAATAAACCAGTTGAAGTTTGAGTGTGAATTTTCAATCGGAGACTCTCTGTTCTAGACCCATTCCATTTAGGTGACTTGTATTAATTTTTAGAGGAAAAAATATAACTTCCCCTTATATTGTATGATAGTAAAATTATATTCAGCAAGCCCATAGGTGCATTATCTTTAAGAAAGCAATTAAAATAGAGTGTAGTTTTCATAGGTTTGCGAGCCGCTGATGATTTGTTTCTACAATCTGTGAACGCATGCGCAATGATTTTAGTTTACTAGTGCTGTTTTTTGTGTTTGGGTTATACAATTAATAGTTGTAAGTTGTAATTTATAAGTTATTATAAGGTAAGTTAATCTCTGTGGTACATTATTAGCATCTGACAGTAACAATTATTTGAAGCTTTGGCGTCAGTTTGCCTGTGGTAAAGGTTAGGCTTGCAAATTGTAGTGGGGCCTAACTACAGTGAGTTATTTGGTAAGTTAGCTCTGTTTGTTTTATTTGTAACGAAATCATTATTCTGTTGTGCAAATGAACAATACATATATGATGTATGTATGTATCATTTTATAGTGTTCTATAATGTGTAATGTATACAATAAGTACTTTTCACTTTTTTTAGTGGATGTGTAAGAAGAAATGTAGGTACATATGCAGAATGTGCGGTGATCGTACCCCTTCAATCGAAAAATATAACACCTCTCAGATCCCACATAGACATTCAATAAACTGAATGATTTTATATTGGATAGAGCTTCCATGAAGCTGCTTAATGACATGTATATAATGCGAAGAACATTTATAAATCGTTCACAGCCGACTGTCAAGCAGATCATAGAAGAATGGCCAATTCTTTTCAAAAAAGAAGTAGCATTTCGGCATTTTGACAAGTTGAGAAGAACGTTTGTGCAAAAACACTGGAAATTATTTCAATTTGCAATTGAAAAAAGATTATAACAAACATTCCACCTCCAGATGATGAAGAAAAATAAATCATATGCTTGACTACTTTAAAGAAGATATAAATTTTCTAATAATTAAGATGGAGAACATGGTACGTTAATAATTATTAATAATAAGTGTAACATAATCTCATTAACTGGGGTTCCAATTGTTTGAGGATTTTAATGTTTCTGAAACAATCAAATTTAATGCTCCGTGCATCATAATAACGAATGAAGTTAATGTTAACAAGTTAAAATGTTCTTTTTTAATTCTTTCTTTTTAGTTACTGAAAATGTTGCAAGCTACCACTACAGGAAACAGAGGGTGTTAAGTTGTGAAGACTTAGTTGCCCTTTAAAGCTCTCTTCACATTTTATTACAATTTCAATATGAAGTACCCATGCCACGTACTTGAGTTCATTCAAAGATATTTTTTGAAAATTAACCGTGATCAGAGGACGAAAGGCAACAAAAGAAACCTTATTGGAATTGTAACCTTACTCAATTAGTCGAGAAATATTAGTTGTTGAAATACTGAAACGTTAATACAAGTTAATTTTTTTTGTTTTTCATGAATTTTTTTGGTTTTCATATACACTGCAATATATATTATCTTGTAATAATAAAATTAACGGCGATAAATAAAATTCCTAGCTTAAACAACTCTTTTTTTGGATTACAGTAGTGGAGCGGCACAGGATTCACAAATTCCACAACCTACACCGCGCTATAATCAATGAAACATATCTTCTGTAAATTATAAGGCAATATCTAAATCAAAAGCATTTTTAAAAAGCGATATGTGTACAAGATTCTATAGTGCCTCACGAATGCATGCAAAAGCTGAAAAATAAGTATGTCGGTATAAATCTACGTTGCCCCTAATGTACGATACTTTTTGACGAATGCATAGGTGTCAACATGATTTTACGTAAAAAAATGACAGCGGAAAAGGCGTAAAAATAAAACCTGAAAAAATATTACAAGAGCTGTACGTACAATTACCTAAGTAATCTGGTTGTAAATCCACACCTAATGAATGTATCTTAACAGGGATTGAATGTACATTCGCAATTAGTGTATGTAGATTTACATCGAGTCGCTGTGTACTTACATAGTGGTGCTGTGATATTACATTACACGAGTGTAAATTTTATGGTTAATAATTGAAATTTAGAATTATGCCTTGTAAAACTGCAATACCTTGCTGTATCTTTTCCAGCTGAACAAGTAATATTAATTGATATACTTGTAGAACTACATTCGCATGTTTTCTTACAGTGATTATAATTGGTCATGGAGTTGCCAATAATTTTCATAGTAATTTTACACACACACTTTTTAGAGTGCAGGTGAAGAGAGCGTATCTGCGGCATATCGATAGCGTTGAGTATTCTATCAGCCTAAATCCAAGTAAAATGTTGTCTTCATTCATGCTACAAACAGTTTAGGTACCCGTCCAGATCCCTGTGCATCTGGACGGGTACCTTGGTTGCTCTTTTGACAACCCTGGATCAGTAGTAATGCGTTTTGGTAACATTTTCTTGAAATGTTTCGCCCTTTGACTCCTTTTACTTTCTTACGTAGTACAAGGAAGTATTGTGATGACGAAAATTTTCGATTACGAGATTTTTGCAGATGTTTACGTTTTGAAGTCTCCTAATACAGAAAAGGCGGTCTTTAAAAAAGTCTCCCTCTTTCTCTGCCTGTCTGTCTGTCTGCCTACCTACCTACCTGCCCGTATCTCCCTCTCTCTGTATGTGTGTGCGTTGTGTATAAAAGCTTCTGCCACTTGACACCTTATTTTTATATGGTGTTGCAATCTGTTCTTTACCTCCTAAACATGTATGCTTGTCGTCTAGTGTAGCTTGTTTGTGCAAAATATTAACTGAGTTTGTTACGTCTTTCTTTGCACCTAAGCTAAAATTGCTATGAGGAACGAGAAAGGTATCGATTGCTTCAAACTCGTTTAATTAATATTTCAAAAATCAATGTTGAAAGCATAATAATTATTACGAAGATTATTCGCTTGGATTTATGTCGATTAGTAGTTCGATATTATCTAAAACTTTCTACATAATTTTGTTACTTTTTCTTTCTGGATATGTTCTCATTAATTTTTAATTCTTCAGAGACACGAGAAAAACTTTACGGTTGCTACTATGTGAAGAAACCCAGCTAAATATTTAAACGCAGTCAATCAGAACCGTCTAAAGTTTTGATTTCAATAATTGATGACAATATAATGAAGTATCAGAGGTTCGTCAGCATTGGATTTTATCCTTTACCGTTGGAAGTTACAGTAACTTTTTTCCAATGTATATAATAAACTACATCGAGCGGAGCAAATTAGACGTACCACATAATTATTATTAAAGTTTCCATTTGTATAGTACAAATTAATAGGAATTTCGGTGTTGTATGTATATATGCAATTATGTAATATTAAAAAGGAACCTGATTTTGCTTTTAGAACATTTATTACTTCAATGAATTCGTAATAATAATACCATGATATTTAATAGTTCACGAAGAGTATTGCATAATGACAAATTACTATATTACTAATATATTTCGTTATAATTATAGTAATACCTAATAAAAAAATTATGTCAATAATAGTATTTACGTAATTATATCTCATTCTGTTTATATAGATTGAAATTATAGAGGGTGAAAAGTCAATCGTGTTTAAACCTTTTTCAATGTTCAGTAAAAAAAGTGTATTCAAAGTTTCATGATATCAATTATACTTTAAAATAAAGTGTTTGGTCTAGAATATACAATTTATATTTTTACTTTCTTATACGTAGTATAAGGAAGTATTGTGATGACGAAAATTTTCGACTTCGAGATTTTTGCAGATGTCCACGTTTTGAAGTCCCCTGACACCAAAAAAGTGTTTTTTAAAAAATGTATCTCTCTCTCTCTCTCTCTCTCTCTCTGTGTGTGTGTCCGTGTGTGTGTGACCACGATAGCGCGCAAACCGCTGTAGATATCTATTCCAAATTTTATATTTACGTGTATAATCTCCCTCTTGAGAGCTGATTAGTTTTTCAGTAAAATCGGTAGACCGGAAGTAGTAGTTTACTTCAGTAAAAAAATCGAATTTTGCAAATATTTCGTCAATTACTAAGTTTAAACAAATTTATAAAGAATTCAAATGTACTCAAAATTAAATATGAGAAAAATTGTATTAAAAATTTCTTATTTTTAAATATGCAAGGGACCACGGCAATATGTACTCAAAATTAAATTTGAGAAGAGTTTTATTAAAAAAGTGTTTCGAAATTCATACCAGAAATAGGTCTTTTACTCTTATCGAAAATCAGTTTTTTGCGAATATCCCGCAAATCATGCTTTCTTGGCAGGTATATTACGAGTATAAAAGTATTTAGAACATAATTTTAAATATCTTTTGTATAAAAAAAATTTCAAAATTCGGACCGGAAGTAACACTTTTACTCTTACCGAATAGCGAATTTCTGCAAATATGTCGTAAATTATGCATTTTGTATATATTTATCAAGAGTACAAAAGTATTTAGAGCTAGATTTGCAATGTTTTTTGTGTAAATGAAATTTCAAAATTCAGACCGGAAGTAGCACTTTTACTCTTAGCGAGTAGCACTTTTTTATAATATCTTGCAAAGTATGCATTCTATAGGGATTTATTAAGAGAATAGAAGTACTTAAAATAGGATTTTGAATAATTTTTATAAAAAATAATTCTAAATATTCTATAATTTGAAACGCTCATACGTATAAGAAAGTCGTGTGGTGGCCACACCTCATTTTTTTGAGATATATTAGAAACCTTTGCTCTTTTAAATATCAACTACTGTATTTGAAATCAAAATATAAATAGTAGGATTTTATTACAACTTATGTTTTGTATTATTATATTTTGCGAGAACAATTTTTTTGTATTGGAGATAATAGAATATCTATCTTATATAAAACGATCTAATAAGAAAGAATATTTAAAAATAGACGAAGGATGGGTTTTACTAATTCATGACCCTTAAAACACCTCGGTTTTATTATTTCACAAATTTATTTAAGTATTTCATGCTTCACAAGAAACCAAGCAAGAACTCCATTGAACTAGAAGTATTAATTTTTCATTTTCCTGCGATAGTTACATACTATCCGTCCATCGGATCTTTTGAGTCACATGATTAATTGCGTGCGTTATCAAGGACATCCGCACCTAGAATGTATATATACTCATTTCTTTCCAATCTCAATGACTAGATAAGGATAGAAATTTTAAACTTTAAGGTGGGGTTGTCTTCTCCATAAGAGTAATAAGACAGACAGAGAAAATATACCGCCATGACATGATACTACGTTAGTCAACTTATTAAAGTTTGACATATAACATTATTCTCTGCGTTTTGGTTTATTTTTGTTATATTGCTTTTCTAATTCGTTTTCGTTCTATCTTGCAAATAATTGTTCTATTCAGAACATATATATTCCTTGATGAAACATGGATATATTCAAAAGATAATTGAGGAAGATCTTGGCATGATACTTCTACAAAAAGTGTTCGAAAGCCAGAAGGTTATGATGGCAAAAGGTTTATAGTTTTACATGCCGGAGGTGAATCAGGGTTTATTGAAGGTGCAAGTTTGATATTTGCATGGAAAACCAAAGCAAAATACTATCATGCTGAAATGAACAGTAAAAAGTTTGAGGAATGGATTAAAATACAATTCACTTGTGATAATGGACAATACACCATATCATAGTGTAGTATTAAATAAAATCCCAAATTCTGCATCGAGAAAACAGGAAATAATAGACTGGCTGTCCAGCAATAATAAGTTTTTCCGGTGAATTCACAAAATATGAATTGTTGGATTTAGTTAGGAGAAGCAAACCTGAGAAACTGTATTTAATCCTAATGAAACATCCAGTTCAGATTCAGATTTAGAATCTGAGTGACTTTTTATAATATAAAACAATGTGTTTGTTGAGTTTATAAACATGATAATGCAGAGTGATTACCTGACGAAGTTCTTATCTGAAAACCCATTTATTAACAACTTCTTTATTTTATGTTGAAATGTACGTGTTTTTGTTTCGGTGAAACATTTATAAGAAGTTAATTTAAAACCAATGGATGTGTAGTGAGTGCATTATTATGAAATGTGAATCAATACTTTCGGCTCACTCTACATGCATGGCTGGTAACAGCCGAACATTGTAGCTATGTTGGTGCATTATTATTTCTAGTATACGAAGAAAAAGAAAGCCACTCATGCACTGATTAAGGATTACTTATTTAAATTTACAATACCTAACAAAATAATCGTGAGATTATAAAAGTTTATTATAGATATTTAGCATACAATAAATAACAGTTTAAAAAAATGTAAATAGATTTCAAATATATTAATAAATAAATTTAACTTCTTATTAAAGTTTTGTGTTTTTTGAACTGAACTGATTTTCCACAAAATAATTCCATTAAAAAATTGTCACTAGAAAATAGGTAGAGGTGCATTTAAACATTTTATGTGTTCTATATTCAGACTGACATGATTTGTTGTTAAATATTTTGAGATATTATTCCACTATTATGTTTTTTTTTTAATAAATACATACTAAGGAATTGTACATAACCAATTTGTTGCATGGTGAATGAATGACAGACCGATAAATTTTGTTCATAACCATAACCAAATTTTATTATTATTTTATAAAATTTCATTATGATAGATATAGCTAATTTTAAGCAATGAATAAAACATGGTATAAAATATAAAAAATATTAGATATAAGCATCATAAGTTCTTTATTTTTAAATGTTTAATTCTATTTTGTAAGTAATGAATTTGAGCCAGAAGTGTTGATTTAATTCATACGGATCAAAATTAATCACGTGACTCAAAAGATCCGATGGACGGATAGTATGTCCACCATACACCATAAATAACTCGAATATAATAATAATTTTCGTAAAATCACCTAGTGAATTTATAATTCCATAATGTTATTTATATGATTGTATAACATTTACCTTTCTTGAAACTATAAACTTATAAAATAATAAATTTATTTTAATAACGCGATAACATAAATAATAATAACAATTATTTGTTAAAATTAATAATCAAAAACTTACCTGTGTGAATGTACGTGTGTTTTTTCATATCTGATTTTTGGTGAAACCGTTTTCCACAAAATTGGCATGGATATGGTCGCGTGTCGGAATGTATTAGTAGATGTGTTGAAAGAGTTGAGGATCTCTTAAATGATTTTCCACATTGCTGACACTATAACAAAGATAGTGAAGTCGATATATTATTTTAATATGAAATATGAAAAATGGAACTTAATTAAAACGTTGAAATATATATACTATTTGGTTTGCATACGAAAGTAAGAAACTTTTCGAAATGGACTTCTTTTGGTATATTTATACTATGTATAAATAAATATACAATATACTATATTTTATTGCTAGCGAACACACTTTAAAAAAGTTTATCAGGCAATATTATTTATTAAAAACCTTTTTCCGTTACACTTCTAGAAATAACATAGACTATAATCTACAAGTAATATTGCTTCAGCAATTAACGTACACATCAGAATATCTATCTTTACTATGTACTTAGCAATATCTAGTGCAACGAAGTTACTTTAAGTTACGTGAAGTTAATTTCTCTCAAAGCTTTAAAAAATCTAGGTATGTCTTTATTACATATACCTTTGCAATATGATATATTTATTAGCAAGTTATGGACAGTAGCAGCATAAAGGGGGTTTTAAAAGTTGTCGTGTAAAGTTATTGGAAGGTATATATCCATAATAGACTTTATAGTAAGTATTTCATTAAATATTGTTAATTTTAAGTATTTATTTAAATAGTGCATAGTATGAAGTTCTGGTTGAGTATACTTCCAGATAAGACAGAGTACTCTTCAATCCTAGAATTTCTGGAGTTTATATTTTATCGTATTAGCTTAGACAACACGAAATTCTTGAAGGTCTACTTTTATGATCACAGTTGATCCCAAAAATAGGCTAATCAATTTTGAGTTCTCAAACTGTTATGTTGGCTGTCGCATTTTCAAATGTGTGTAACGTGATATACTGACATTTAATTTTTTTACTTGCGTTATTATTATGCTATCTAAAATTCAAACAAATAATCGCTTTATTCACTATCAGCAATTGTTCAAATAAAATTAGTTATTTTGTATGTATTCTTTGTACTGTAAGATGAGGTACATGATTGTTATTATTATTATTGCCGTGACATGCACATTGTACAAGAATGATAATTTTAGATTATGCCGTGATACAACAATTTATGGTAGAAATTGGCGTAAAGTTAAAGTATGGATTATTATTTTAATATGGAACTATTGCTTATATCAACTTTATGTAAAACTTCGCTAATCAAGAAAATATAGACAACTGTTCGTTCAGGTTAACGTTGCTTTCTTATTTATTTATTTATTTATTATTAAATCCAAATGTAAATTAATACAAAGATGTAAGCATAAATTACTACAACACGAATATTTTTCCCAGGCGATTTTTGAAGATTTCGCGATCATTTACCGAATGTGACTATCTGCTTGTTTGTATGTGCATGTGTGTATCTTGTCTGTCTCAAAGGCTATAATATTAGCCGGAAGAACTGATTTGTTTTTGAGAAAAATGGAAACCTTTTTCCTTTACTGCTAATATTATATGTATATATTATATTTTGCGAATACCTGGTTTACTCTTAGTTTTATTAAAATTCAGAAAAATTCCAATTCAAGTGAAACAAGTTTTGTGTAATTTTTTAAATTCAGACCGGAAAGTTAGAACGTAAACGTCTTTTTACAAGTATCACGAAAATTATGCACAGATTTACCAACATTATAAAGCTATTTAATACTTAGTTTGAAACCATTTTAAGATATGAAACTTTTCAAAATTCTGACCGGATGTAACACTTTAACACTGATCGAAAAACTGTTTTGTAAATATCTCACAAATTAAATATTCTGCATATATTTAAGAACAGAATACAAGATTTTGCTGCTTAATTTGCAACAAGTATTAAGTAAGACTACTATTAATGAAAAATTTAAAATAAAGATTACACGAGTGTTGTAAAGTTGATTTGAGCTTATATTTTTTATTCATAACTTCGGATTGCATGTGCGTATGAGAAAGCACCTGGTCAATTTATTTGTTGATTACTTCTACTACTTCAATCCTTGAAGAGAATGAGGTAAAAATTACCTCAAAATTAGAATTTAGACCCGTATATTGTCAAGTGAGTAATCCTATATACAGTAATATATTTCGATAAAAATACCGAGGTAGGCTTTGAAAAAACAAAGTTTTTTGAAGTATTGTCGAGTGCAACTTATACCAAATGATGCAGAATTTTCTTGGCTGCAAGCACCACCACACAATGTGAAAATGATTTTTTTCTGAATACGTGTTTTGGTCAAATATTTTCAAAAAAAATTAATAACTGAAAAACTATTGGCTCAATTTTGAAAAAAAAATCAGTTGAACAGACAATTTAAAGCAGTACTAGAAAATCCAAAAATATATAGGGTGAGTCATTTAAAAAAATTAAGTTCCGTGCATTTTCGGTAGAACCGGAAGTGCGTCAGGCTTAAAGTATTTTTACAATATGCGCCATAAACAACCATGGATCTTCCACTAACTGTTCTTTTATTTTATTTAAAACACAAAAGAGCAATTGAAGAGGCGGCTATTAATAACTCATCCTGTATATATATATACCGGGTGACTGTTTAAGCTCGGCCACCGGCCATATCTCGCCAAACGTTTATCGTACAACCTGGTGGAAAAAATCTTGATGGTAAAATGGACGACGGAAATTACAAGAAAAATATTTTTAAGTTTCCAAAATGATCGCAAGGGGGCACAATTCTCAAGATAAAATTATCGAATTATTGATATTTTTTCATTAAATTCTAGATTAAGATAGATTAAAAATATTACTAGCAAAATTTTTAAACTTTTTTGTACAACTTTCATTTGAGACATTTTGATCTAACTCCCATACGAAGGGGAGAGTGGAGTGGGGTATGTCTGCGTACAAAAGTCAGTATAATTTTGGTTTGCCCCAACGGATTTTAATGTTTCAGGGCATATGAGATAGAGAATTTTACAAAGAATTGAAGGATATGTACCACGAAATTACGTGATTGTCAAAGAAAATAACAGTAATGTATGTATATTACTTGTTTTTTCTTTAAAATTTTAAAAGGAACGGCATATTTTTAATATCGTAATATTGAAGCACATAAAAAACTGAAGAGAATGATGAAAACCGGAAGTTGCTGTCTGTTTTCTTGACGAAGACATAGTCATACGAAGACAATCCAAAAAATAAACAATTTTAATATAAATTTATTTATTTATTGTGAGTAATAATTTTATTTTAATTTTAAAAGTGTCACTAGACAGTGTATAGTTCGCTTTCACTTGAATTTTCATCATTGTCTTCCATAAATGTATTTATTTCAATCATCTCACCGATTTTTTAATTCTTGCATATGTTACATTAGATACTCCTTTTAAATGTTTTCAAATTATCTAGCTATTATTAAATTGCATGTCTTGTCTTTTTAGACATTGAAATAAAATAATAATAATGATAATAATATTAATAATAATAATGATAATAATATTAATAATAATAATAATAATAATATATCTTTATTACCCGACATATAAAGGTAGATCTAATTATAGGAAAACAGCAAAAATGATTTCCATAACTCATGAAGTTATAATCAAATCATTTACTCATTAACAACAAAAGGGTATACAAATTGGTATCTAATTCATCTCCGCCTATAACATGAAAGTAAATAAAAGAACCTATTATATAGCTAAACATAAATAAGAAAACATATTGACCAAGTAATATAAAGGAAAAGAAAATATATTTAAATCAAAAAGCACTAAAAAAAACAAGAAAAAAACATCAACTTAACAAATGTTCAAAGTGTTCAACTTCATTTTCAATACACGTTTACTTGTCGATTAGTAGAGAGCAGAGTTACTTCCATTTCGGAGGCAGGAATTGTACTTGTTTTTTTGTGATAAACTATGTCTTTTATTCTGCCCCAAAAATAAAAATCAAAAACATCTGGCAAGGCGAATAAAAACTCAATAATTTCATCTTTCGGGATAATTTTGGGAATATTGTCACGAAGCAAGAATGCATTTTCAAAGCATTGAATATACATTCTGATCATGTCATAAGCTTCAACGTTAGAATACGATATTTTACAAACTGAATAATTATTATGTGCAGGTGTCCAAAAAGACTTAATTTGCTAAATACGTACAAAAAGTTTAACTACAAGTGATACTAATATCTTTCATATCATTTCGATTTTCATGGCCTACCTTGGAAATCTCATCATAATGTAATTTAGTATCACTATGCCCGTTGTATGATGGAAATTTAAAAAAAAAGCAAACTACACTGTTCATTTGTTCATTATTATTATTATTTTATATCAATGTTGGAAATGATAATAGCTAGAGTATATAAAAACATTTGAAAGGAGAATCTAACGTAACATACGCAATGATTAAAAAATCGATAAAAAGATTGAAATAAATACATTTAGCGAAGAGAATGATAAAATTTCTAAACGAACTATGCACTGTCTAGAGACCCTCCTAAAATTAAAATAAAATTATTACTCGCAATAAATAAATAAATTTATACTTAAAAAAGTTTATTTTTTCGGATTGTCTTCGTATGACTATATCTTCGTCAAGAAAAAAGGTAACAACTTCCGGTTTTTATCAATCTCTTCAGTTTTTTATGTGATTAAATATTAAGATATTAAAAATATACCGTTCCATTTAAAATTTATATACATTGAGAACAGCGCCCTCTGTTATTTTCTTTGACAACCACGTAATTTCGTGCTACATATCCTTCAATTCTTTGTAAAGTCCTCTATCTAATGAGCCCAGAAACATTAATATCCGTTGGGGCAAATCAAAATTGTACCTACTTTTGTACGCAGACATACCCCCCCTCCACTCTACCCTTCGTATGGAAGTTAGATCAAAAAGTTTCAAATGAAAGTTGTATAAAAACGTCTACAAATTTTGGTAGTAATATTGTTAATCCATCTTAATCTCGAATTTAATGAAAAATTATCGAATTTTTAATTCATCTTGAGAATCGCGCCCCCTTGCGATCATTTTGGAAACTGAAAAATATTTTTGTTGTAATTCCCGTCATCCATTTTACTATCAGGATTTTTTTCGCCATGTTGTACGATAAACGGTTGCCGAGATATGGCCGGTGGCCGATCTTAAACAGACACCCGGTATATATAACGAGAAACTGTTTTGGATTTTCCAACAAACAACAATAGAGTTATAGCAGTAATAAGCTCAATTGTAGAGCTTGTAGAGCTTGTTTATTTTGAGAAAAGCATGACGTTACCGTGCAGTTTTGCGAATTTTGCATTTATAAAGAGTGTTGTAAATAACCTATTAGTAGATATATCTATCTTTTAGTGACGTTCTGTTTTTTTTTTTTTTTCTAAACGAGGGAGCACTACATATGTAGATGATTTCAAATGTATCAAGTCACAGAAAATAATTTATTTTCCACCATGCAGATACCCTGGTTGTCTCTTTGTTGTATATTTTATACAGCAAGAGCGCGCGAGGTATGATCACCCGATGGTATACGTAAACTCGCATCTAAACGTGGTCCGATAATACATATTAGAGTAACGGCACAACATACTAGCATTGCCTGCTCATATTCGAACTCATAGTGATCTGATTATTTTTTTGCAGATTGACAAAAAGAACAAATTAAATTTTCTCTTTAAGTGATGACGATTGCTTAGATAACTAAGTCGATAATAACGCGAAGATTGTAATACTTATAACGTAATTATAATTATCCTAATGAAATTAAATAATAATGTAGTTGTGTACAAAGTTATAGCAGTACAACTGGGTTTTAGAATGAAATAAAAACAACCCGCCTGAAACATCTGCAGAATAAACTAAGATGTCTAGAGAAAAATAAATAAATAGAAATTTCATGGTAAAAAAAAAACTATAAATAAGTATAACAGGAATACCATAAAATAACATAAAAACGACCCTTGAAATAGAAATTAAAATTAGAGATTCTCTCCAGTAAATATAACGAAATAACAACTCTGGAAAAATAAATCTATATATCTATATCTGGCGAACACAGCTAGCGGAGATCATTTGCCGAATATACGTCCGAAGAATATCGACTAGCATCGGGTGATCATACCCCGCGCGCTCAAGCTGTATAAAAAATAGATCGAAGAGATGGCGGCCAATTACTTTCAGCATTCTTATTCTAAAATGTTACCTAAATTTATGTATAAATGCAACACTTATTGTAAAGGTATATATAAAACATAAATTTAAATAACAAGAACTTATAAGTCTGTATATTAACACATTACGTATCATCATTACTTGATAAAGGTTATGCCCAATTATTTACTTTTGACAAATAATTCATACATAGATTCACTTTTTCACTAATTCAATATTCAAGTTGACTAGGAAGTGCGTATTAGATTTTTACGTAGAAAATTCAATTTTAGAATTTAAACACCAGTAGTAAGTAAATACACGTATATGAGGTATGAAATTGTATCAAAGTACTCTTTTTATGGTTTTCCTGGAGATAACGTGTACGATTTTATTTTAGAGGCATTGTAAATTATTATATCGTATCTACAACACCCATAAACCGTGTGAAAATCTACACCAGGCTAAAAACACGGAATTCAATATATTTTTAATTAATTGTATCATGTCATAATTAATATTTCAATACCAATCGCATTGTATTTTTCAAATATTACAGTAGAGATAAACATACATGAGAAAATTGAGGCGAAGCATTTATTGTGTGTATAATAATAAGTAAATACTGGTTTTCAGCTATTAAATAACCATCCCCTTTTTACTTGAGACAGATACTGCTTCTAATATACCAACGGAATCATTTTAATTGTCCAGACATAATAATTTATAACAGACGGAAAGCTTCGTTTAATAATTCTTTAATTACGAAAGAATACTCATTTGCGTTTTATATATGTTTTCTTTTATTTCCACTTAACTGTAGGATAGACAAAAAGCAGTGTCACGCCATCATTTTTGAAATATTAATGAAAAATACACCGGCTTATTGCGGGGATAACGGCAGTTCCATCCCTTCTGCTACTTTCGTTACGTTTGTGTTTTCTTTCTTGTGATTGTGTGCTCATTAGGGACATGTTTTGTGCTGAACACTAATGAAAATATTTACTTGTTATGTATGATATGTAAAGTGCTTTTCCTTTGTTCGTGTATCACAGATATATTAGATTAGCAGGTTTGTTTGTTTATTCTAAAAATATAGAATAAAGTTTGACAAAGATATAATGCTAGTATAACAATGTGGAAACTAATAAAAGTCAGTTTTGTTATTAATGTTTAAATAATGATTTATCGAATCAAAATCTTTGTTCAACAAATTCTTCTTATGTACGTGTATTTCTAGTTTTTGGTTATTCTTGTACTTGTACAAGGTCTGATTAAAAAGTACGGTGAATATTGCTACTGAACTTCATCTAGTGACAGAACTGCAAACTATCCTGAAGAGCTCAATAGGGTGTTTATACAATGAAGAGCGAAGGGTAAGAAGATGGAGCATAACGTATAAATCTTATATATTACTAAATATAAAACTAGTGTAAGGTAAAGATGAGGTGATACTAAAATTTATTTATAATTTGTTGAAATATTTTTGTACTTGCAAGAAATTATTTGAAGACTAAGAGCGATTGGGACACTTTCAACATCTAAAATTGAATATATTATTGGACACCTGAAAAATTGAGTTGATCAAGCAGTCGATTGAAATTTAAGCATGTTTTATGGTCCCATTTAAAATATAATAAAAATAAATTTTACCATTAGTCTAATATTTTCGTATTAGAAAGAAATGCAATTTTCCTGGTATTGCCTTATTGCCCTGCTTTAAATTTATGTTTCTGAAGAAATGTCATCAAGGTAGATTAATATTGGCTCTATGGGTATGGCTCAGAAAAGAACCTCGATCTTTCAATGGTAATTATGGGATAATATTCAGGAACGATCTGTTAACTCTTTGAGGGGCGAAAGGTAAAAAACATACCACTAAAAATTTTGGCCAAGGTGTGTGGTGGTATAAAAATTAAACCGCCTTTTTAAAATTTATTTGCGTTGGTTTGCAGTGGTTTTTAGCGTGTACCACTATCCCCTCCGAAAGTTGAGATTGCGCTCTGTCCTATGAGACGTCGCGCGGTGTTAGTTTTGGATACTTTGTTGTCAGTTGTAGCTTGAATTTATCCGATCTAATTTGGGGTTTGTTTTTGAAAGCAGTGAATTGCCCAACAGTATTTGTTGTTATTTCGTAAATCTGGCTGTTACCAGTAAGTGATTTTGATTGTTTATTTTGTAGCCAACTAGTTAGTATTATATAATAAGGCAATCAATATTGATAGTGCTTTTTTTCCAATTTTACAAGTGTTTTCAAATTGTACCACCGCGCACAATCGTAATTGAGTATGTATTTTTTTAACAGATATGAGAAAATGTCTCGGAAAGTAGAAGAAATTTCGCTGAAATTAGTAGACATTACTGAAGAAGAACTTTATGAAGCTTTATATGCTAATGATGATGTGGACTATGAAACCATTCTGTCTGATGCAGAGTCGATTGTAAGTGATGATTCTGAAAACGAGGCAGATAATAAATGTGAACCAGATGAAGTACAAGTTGAAGAATCAGATCACTTAGAGCAGGAGCAAGAAAACCAAGAAAACGAAGATAATGAAGAAGTTGTTGAAAATATCGAAGAATAAATAGGAGAACAAATGGTCAGTGACAGCGAAATGGAAATACCGCTTAATTTTCAGAAAAACAATTCTCAAAAAAAGATAAAATTGCCAAAAACAAGCGTCAAAAGCCAGTACCAGATATCACTTGGAACAAGGCAAACGTTCCCTCACAGGTACACATTCCTTTCATAGGAGACTCGGGTGTTGCCCAATTTATAATTGATATGGACGATCCGTCTCCTGGCGAATTATTTAATCAATATTTTACAGAAGATTTTTGGAATTCAATTGTATTTCAAACGAATTTGTATGCTAATCAACGATATGATTGCGCAAATTTTCAGCCTATTGACAAGAAAGAAATAAAGACTTTTATAGCGATAAATTTATTGATGGGAATCAAAAGACTACCTATATATAGAGAATACTGGTCTACGGATAAACATTTACATGATAACTTTATTTCTTCTCTAATGCCTGTCAAACGTTTCAGCTGGCTTTTCTCCAACATTCATTTGAACAACAATTTGTATATGCCACCTCGTACAGACCCAATGTATGACAATTTGTACAAAATACGACCCTTGATAACACAATTGCAGACCAGATTTCTCGAATGCTTCTTACCTTCTCGAGATGTTGCTATAGATGAATCCATGATAAGATTCAAAGGAAGATCGTCGTTAAAGCAATATATGCCGCAGAAATCAATAAAAAGAAGTTACAAGTTATGGATGTTAGCAGATAAAAGCGGATATTGCTTAAAGTTTGATATCTATACGGAAAAAAAGGGAGATGTTGTTGAAGCAGGTCTAAGATGTCGTGTCGTACTCGAATTGTGTGAGGGCTTAGAAAATAAGGGTCATCACGTTTATTTCGACAACTTTTTTACCTCACCGAAGTTAATGGAAGAGCTTCAGCACAAACATCTCTATGCATGTGGAACTGTAAACATTACTAGACAATTTATGCCCACATTTACTCCAGACAAAGGCTTGAAAAAGGGGGATTTTGACTTCAGCGTTAGTAATAAGGGATTGGTAGCTGTTAAATGGAAGCATAAACGAAGTGTACATTTATTATCTAATTATCACCATCATGAGGAGATTCTGGAGGTAAAAAGGAGGAAAAAAGATGGAACTGCCGAAATGATTCCTCGTCCAAGAATGATAGTCGATTACAACGTAAACATGAATTACATGAAAACAAACGTACATACGAAATAAATCGAAAAAGTTCCAAGTGGTGGCATCGAATATTTTTTTATTTAATTGATGCGTGCGTTGTAAATGGATTCGTTTTACCTAAACAATTAAATCTACTTAAACTAACCATGAAAATTTTTAGACTCTTAATCGTGGACAGCTTGATAACTGTACCAATCAAGAAAAGAAAATCATCAAGTGCAAATATAAATCATACTGTCCTTATAAAAAAACATAATCCTTTTGTATCAAAAACAACAAGGTTGCAAAATGCGAAACACAGGCCCATTCGAACAAGTAGAAGACGCTGCCTAATTTGCACTTCAAAAAAAAACGACATTCGTTCAAATTGGGAGTGTTGCTTATGTAAAGTACCACTTTGTTTAAGTAAAACTAAAAATTGTTTTGAAAAGTTTCATAGTTCATAAACTGTCTTAAGTTTACATTTTGTAAACCACCTATTTTTTTCAAAAATTTTTATAAATTTTCAAAAAATTGGCTTTCGTTTCTTGTAAATTACATAACAGTCTACACATAATCCAAAGAAAACCGCCAAAAAATGTATAACAAATATTATGCCCACTTGGGGTTATTTTATTTTTTAAAGTCTGCCCCTCAAAGAGTTAAACATTGCTTAACCTCAAGAAGCAGCTAATTTATCTTTGTTATATTCGGGTTGCAGGATGGATGGGCAAACATTTCTTGTTTAAACTTGTTAAAGTGAGGTTGGTAACGGCTACGAGTGAGAGTATTGGCATATATCAAAACATTTCCTTGCCAAGAGAACCTGTCTTTTATTCTTTATGGCTGTGCATAGTATTTTTAGCCCAGCACCACAAAGAATTACATCTATTGTGCTTCTTTGGCATGTGAAATCCAATAGTAAAATGCCTTAGGTACTTTATAACTAGATTTTGTTTCGGGACCCTCATTGTATAGATTGTCATTGGCTCTCCAAAGTGACTCATCAAAACATGTTTAGGAATTTATAATTTCTATCATTCGCCTTGATTTGTATTGCTAGTGATGATTTTCACCATTTCATGCATAGATATCGTGAAATTTTCCTCAAAATTTTGCTTTCATGTTTTGAAATCTTTTATCCATCATGCAGGTTTGTCTTGTCTTAACTAATAATAATATTTAGTATCCCCATATGACGTGTTCAGTTTTATATGATCAGTTAACCTAATTAGTTGTATAGTATGTAATGAAAGCAGTTAGCAATATAATCAAGTTAGTTATGACTAACAAACACTTTTTAAAACATTCAGCAAAAATATCATGTCATTCAATTCACGTTGTGTACCGCATTTATTTGTGACTCTTTTGTGTCGTTGTTTGTGCCACTTCTTAATCCTTTCTTCACTTATTGCATGTTTATCAGATACTTTCATAATTTGTCGAAATTGTTGGGCAGACCAAACATTTTATACATTTAAACATTTAGTCATCGATCGTATCTGATACTGGACGAATTTTGAATATCTTGATTTATCTGTGTTGCCTTGAGCAGGTTTTCGGTTCTACCGCTATGCTATTAAAGCACATCTACCATCGGAATATAGTTAGTGGATATGCCTCGTACATAGGTAGGTGTGCAGCATTATTGGGAAACAGTTAAAGACATGCGAATTAAAAGATTGAAATGTAACAATAATTTGCAAAATTACGTTCTGCTAAAATTTAATCTTCTTTAATTTCAAAAATGAGAGAAAAAATGGTTGTTCTTCTGTTTTGTTATCGTTTTCATTACCTCAATGCCTTTGGCAATAGAAGACACTATCATAATCTATTCTTCCCTATCTGAGCATTATCTCGAAAGTGTTTTATATTATGCTTTCCCATGTTTAAATAAATATTTGCCCTCGTATAGAAGCCTCTATATAAACCCGAAATAATAAAATATTTGTGTTATACTAGGTCAGGGAAAGATAGTTAAATCACAAATATTTTTTTGTTGGAACTTTTGATAATCTTAGCTTTCACAAAAATACATCTATTAAGTGTATATAGGATTATAGTATCGAGTAATTGCTCCATATCACAATTCGTCATCATCGATTATTTGCTCATATCTTTTAACAGACACATATGTATGTAAGCGTGGAAGTCAGCTTTCAAGTGAAAGACTATTCACATGCTGTGCATATTCACTTGTAAAATATTAAAGATCCCCGTCAAGTCATAAATACGGAAAGTTTCGTTCATAAACTAGGAATGCACGCCCTAGAATCGTAATATACGATATTGCTGATGATTGATTTTAGGCTTTTATCGGTTCGCTCAATATAATTTTTAAGATCGCAAGCTTCCTTTCAAATTTAAATATTAAAGGCCGCCTGCGTAAAAATACACAACAAATCATAAAATCTTAATGACCTATAGGTGGTTAAATGTCGAGACACGTCAATCTTTTTAAACATTAAACTTTCGTAATTTGTACTACATGTTTTTATAATCCGGAAATAGATATGTGAGAGAAGAAATGATATATATCTGAGAATTTTCCTATTTGATTATATAGATTTACAGGTATTTGCATATTTAATGTTTGGCTGGAAAAATACGGGGTTTAGGCAATTATTTTAATTTGGAAGTGATAGAGAAATCATACTTAAGCAGTCATAGAATAATAAACGATTTATGACATAATATATTTACAGTTAATATTTGTATTCAAAGAAGATGTAATACTTTCATCTTTGAAGTTTCTTTATCATCACGTTTCTGCATAACATGCGCCTGCAAGAAAGTGTGTGTGTGAAGATACTTTGACATCAAAGAAATAACTAAATAATAAGCTTTAACTTTTACATTCACTCTTCAGTGTTCAAGAAGAGAAATTAGTGGTTTCTATTTTAAACTGCCGCATTTGTATTATTGAACGATTCCTTAGAAATGTCTAAATATAATAACATACTTTGCCTTTTTAAAAAGAGATATATTTTATTTAGTAAGATTGTTATTCAAAAATGGAACGAATATTATAATGAAATAATTGTCAGTGTACTGATATATACTTGCGACACTATATAAATGCAATAAAAAAAAATATCTGTATAATTATAATAATATAAGAGTGCTTATTTGTTTCAATGAGTTCAAAGAAAAAGGAAGGCAATGTTTTTATCAATGCTAAATTATCTATAAAAACATAAAGTTTAATTTATACTCGGTGTACGAGAAATCGAAACTTACAGATCGCGATCAGTACGGGTTAGACGTATAAGATTGGTGCACTAAAATAAACAGTTAGTTAAGTTAGCGATTTATCTGTATTTGAGTTTATAGTAAAATAATAATTTGAAATTTATTATCATTTATATTCATTTAAGGTATATTATTGGTAATGAACTGAATAACTACTTTTTATATTTGTAATTTGATGAACATGTGACAAATTAGCAACATTAAGAATTAAAATATAGATAGATCAAAAAGAATAATTTATTTATAAAATTAAATATATGAATTTTATTCTGTTGTTTTATTCACATTACTATATCTGTATATCGGTACTTAGAATAAGCTGTTTTATATTAATGACCTCATGAGAACATAGTAAAGCATATTAAATTAAAAATCTATTAATACAAGGAAACATTGAAGAGTTTAAATTCACTATCAGCTCTCAATTGCATTTTATTTATTAATTAATTCATTAAAGTATATTGGCTATATGTATACATATGTGCGGAATAATTTTGAAGATACAGATGCGTTTACAGAACGTGTGGTTTAGCAAAGTGGCCCTAATAGATAATAATGTACATAAACAGTTGGATAATATTTACAATTAATGCAACCAACAAGTAGAATATTTTAAGATTTGAAAACTGAAAACCTGATATTTTTGCAGCGTAGGTTGGTTAATTTAAAGATTAAAGTGCATAATTGACTACAATATCTATCGCAATATTGATATTTATTATTACAGGTTCAGACTAGCAAAAGACTAATAATATTAACCAAATTAATATGTTTGTATTTATGTCAGTATATTCATCCATTTTTTCAGCATTAGCATGATTGTTATATACAAGTATATAGGCTGTATTTATAGCATGGTATAAATAATTCTTACCGTAAATGTCTTTTCTCCACTGGGTCCAATCGATGGCAGTTTATTTTGACTTTCCTTGTCTTGAAGGTCCCACCTCCACCTGCTTTCAACCAATTTTGCTGATTTTACAATGTTGCCAACACTAGAATCCGGCTTCATATCGTTCGTTTTCATCTCCTGTTCACATAAGCTCCCAGGTGACCATATACTATGGGATCTTGATCTTCCTTTCATAGATAGATTCAAAGGTGCATCTTCGTCTGAAATTTTATAATAAGGAGTGTTATATTCAATTAAATATGTAGTTTGCAATTATAACTTACCCATTTTGGCTTGTTCGGGGGTAAATGCTTGCTCCACGCACGTCACTCTCTCTGGACTTAGGGCTTCTGCTGGCTTTTGAGTTGAGGAATAGGGTAAAAATATACCAGGAATGTGAGGCCAAATATATGGGGAATAGCCTTGTGGTAATAAGGAGTTGTTGTACATTAAAGCACCCATTTCTGGAACGAATCATAATTATGCGGTGAATCAATAATATGTAATTTGTACCTCTAACAGCCAAATATTCCTTGGGATGAAAATCTCTGGGACAAACCAAAGAGAAGGCGCTATGTCTGCTAGTTGATAGTGGTGACCTGGGAGACGATGGACTGGCGCTTCTTGATGATATCCCTGCTCTTGGACTACTTGAAGGGGAACACGGTGGAGATCTTGATGGAGAATCTACTGTCGACCGATATCGAGGCAATATGGCAACGCGAGGCATTCTGAAACAAATGCTATTTTATCATAAACTATTAATTTATTGTTTTTAAATTTATGTTGCGCATATGTTTATGTACTTTATTAAATCTTGAGCAAACATCCACACGTACAAATGTATTCCCTTGATCCGATATGTTTTTAATAAAATGATTTGTATAAAACTTCATCGTCAAATTTATCGTCAACAGTGTGGGTTACTTTATTAATCAGAGTTTCGTATAGTCTAATACAAAATTTGTGTGCCAGAAGTAGGTCTTATCGAAAATCAGTTTTCGCGAATATCTCATAAGTCGTCATGCTTTCTGACCGGATACATTATGAGTACAAGAGTGTTTAAAGCTTGATTTTCAAAATTTTCTGTATAAAGACATTTTTAAAATTCGGACCGGAAGTAACACTTTCACTCTTATCAAATATCTTTTATATACAAAAAAATTCAAAATTTGACCTGAATGAACATATTTACTTACAGGTCTGTTAAATGAGAGGTTGTTTTTATTATTGTCAGTCGTCAGCAAGCCAGTACTCTTACTTACTCCCAATCCCAAGCTAACTTTCGAAGTTAAAAATTCAAATTCTAACAATTTATTTTTCTTATTGTGTTGGTTTGATATCATAAAGCTGAGCTAATGTTTGTAGTATTATAATTGTCGAATGTCTCAAGTGCAGTACCAAACAAAAATTAGGTCTAATGTCATGGATATTAGGCATCCGAAATGCATGTTAAGAAAACAATAATGGAAATTGTTAGATGTAGGCGGAAATAGGGCTAGATCTTACATAGTTCATTCTAGTAATTTCGGACCTAGGAATATTCAATTATAAAAATACCTAAGCATTATTACCGTTACTTGTGACTTAGTGTACATATTATGTTGAACGCACTGTATGGAATATGCTCCGAGTTGCCTAATGTGTTGTGGTGTCTTTAGTCTCTGTTTTTGATTGTCAGCTGCCGTTAGGTTATTTTGTGTTTTCTGTATATTTGCGTTTGTATCTGCTATACATATTGTTATAAAATCAGTTATTTTCACAACTAAATTGTGCCAGAACGTTTGGGTAATCAAGAGATTTCATTGTTACGCTAATCGCGTATTTTATTTTTTTTTAATTAAAACTATTATTTACATTTGCTTTTCTTTTGTTAACTATCGTTAATATTATGAGCGTTTGTTAATAATCTTTAATTATATATTGCTGTAGTACACTTCACGTTCATGAGTACTTACACAATGTATATAACGTTAGAAAAGGTAAATTAACCTTCACATCAGTAAGATGGGCATTTGACACCTAACCTAAAAATAATGTGGTTTCACAAATAGGTACAAGAATAAGTGATATCATGATCTTTCTATGCGAGTGCCACATACTTAATTAATAATCAGATTTTGTTCATCAAATAATTTTACTACTGATTGCGCTATATGCAACTGAATTACATTTGTATAAAAATTCTTTATTAATACTAACATTCCACGGAGCGAAATTTTGTGAATATACAGGTGTCCAGAAACTCTCCTGACAAACGAAGACCGGAGATTCCTCAGATAATTTTAAGACAATTTAACCCAATTCACCCTAGTCCGAAAATGCTTCCTAAGGGAGCTAGAGCTCTTTGAAGATGGCGCCTTGTACTTAGTTTTTTTAATATCTTCCGAACTCTTCTATTTAGAAAAACAAAAACTGGTATGCATTAATAAGTTTCCATTAAGGGAAAAAGGTCAATCTTTAAGAGATGTGTCGATAATTTTTCACAAATTCAATAATGTACACGTTTTCCTTTTTGTTCTTTTGACTTTTAAAGTTACATTTAAATATTTTTTTCTGCTTTTATCTTAGCTTGGCATTGAAAAAGCACATGGAACGCCTAATATTGACCGAATACGATACTGATATCAATTACATACTAATTTGTCTTATTTCGGTACTATGTCTTTTGCTTTTACAATATGGCGACAAGGTCACGAAATATGGCTTGAAAAGATAAAAGGTGCCGACAGTGAGTGCAACTTCTGATTGTTTCTTATTCTGTGGTAACGAGCGACTGCAACATATTGAGCGATTGTTTGATATAGAAGTATGTAAAGCCAGTATTGATATTATTACATATCAATTGATAAATCGTGTTTAGCGTGTCTGTGAGATGTACACAAAAAAAATCGATTTTTTATCGCTAAAAATATTATGTGATGTAGTTATTGCATTGTAATACCACTACTGTTCAAAAAGTGTAAAAAGATGATTTCTCAAGTAAAATTCCAAATCAAATTCCATAATAAAATTTGGTGATTTTTTTATTAATGAAAGGAAGTGTAAAGGTACAAGTATACTTTTGGCGCCAATTGCGAATTTCTAGTACCAGTCATAGGTGTCCGTTTTGGGTAGGTTAACGGTTTTTTTAACGCATAACTTTTTTGTCTTTGACTTTTAAGCATTTGTGACACTATATTATTAAATTTTCAGGTATTCTAGTACTAAAAGGTACTCTTACTTTAAGTCGGTAGGATACACCGTTTTCTAGAAAAATCGATTTGAATATTTTTCGTTTTTTCGTCATTAAAATTCAATTTATTATTTTTTTTTTCGGGAGATATTAAAAAAAAATAACTACAAGGCGCCATCTTCAAAGAGCTCTAGCTCCCTTAGGAAGCATTTTCGGACTAGGGTGAATTGGGTTAAATTGTCTTAAAATTATCTGAGGAATCTCCAGTCTTCGTTTGTCAGGAGAGTTTCTGGACAGCCTGTATAACCGAGGTAATCATACTAACTACTAAATCGATTTGGATAATTCATAGCTACACACGAGCTAGCTGCATTTAACTCTTTTTGCAATATTTTTCGAGAGGAGTTGCTTTTGTATGCGAAACAACAAGGCTGTACTTTTTTGTTATTGTCATAAAGTCTTTATTAAAGTTAATCAACATAATATTCTTTGTTATAACAAACAATCAGTCCTTTTGATTTTTAAGATTAATTCTCCAAGCAGCTATACCTTGTCCTGTTTTCGTCATTTAGGTACTTTAGAACTTTATCAGCCTATAGCAAATTTTACATATAAGTACTATAGTTTTGTATTTGACAATACATAGAAATTTTAAATTTAGAATAGCTATATTAAAATATAAATAATTAAATTATAAATAAACATAATAGATAAAAATATCTCTAAAAATGTACTGATTTTCGTTAATGGAAAGGAACAAAATTTTGTATGCAATAGCTAATAATGTTTAAAGACACCTATTAAAATAATGAAGTGATAGAACTATAAAAATAACTCTAACTATTAACACTGATTTTCTACTAAGGACATAAATGAGTCTATAGTGACTTAATTTATTAGTTATTTAATTCTAAATATTTTGTAGGGCATGCTCGAAGAAGTATAAGGATAATAATGAAATGGAAGCCAACTGGCAGGGGGAAAAGATGAATACCGAGGACTAATAGCCGACAAAAGTAAAAGCGACCGAAATCTCATGATGGTATATTCATTAAGTATAATGTGGATTAATTTATATTGCAAAATGGATTGTAGGGCTTTCAAGAAAGAAGCGGTGGAACACAACACAAAGAGATGTAATTTTAATTAAAAGTTATAACAATAAAAAAATAATACTTCTTGTTGATCAAAAATACTGTTCTAATTTTACGAAATATACTGTTCAAAAGTATCCTCTCATGATTTATTTCCTCTAAGACTATACCCTGTCTCAGAATAAGAAGGAATGATTCAAATATCCCGTAAAAACCCGAAACACATACCTTCAAACGTAGTAAACAAATTGATATGTCATCCAAACAGTCGAAAATGTATTAATTTGTCAATAGTTTTAAATTTTATTATGTGTTTGAAGAAGTGTAAATTTATATTTATTGCACATCATCTGCCTTATAGTACAGATTGACAGATTCATCTAATTTTTGTAATTTCATATGCGCATTCGTTTCTTAATAGGTGTTATTTCGCCCGTATTTTATTCCATTCTTTATAATATGAGATGTTCAATACAATACTGGTGTCCCATTTTTGGAATTTGTAATATTAACATTACATAATTAAAATCGTTGACGCTGTTTGGGTGATGAATTTAACTGTTTGCTAGTCCTGTCTGATCACTAGTGTTTGTGACGTACTTAAATGTACAGATTGTATTTGACAACATAAGGTTTGTTCCAACAAAGAAATCACTGATCAGTTTTGGATTGACTGTTGCAATTGCGCATGTTTTTATCAGAAACCAATATCCAACGCAACCGCAATTAAATTGTGTGTTGGAAAACTATTTTAGCTTTTTAGTTATCATATTTTTGGTTAGATGAAGCTTGTTCAGTGATTGACAAGTATTTGATGAATCGTATGATTACATAAAAGATTATTAGTATTAATTCAAGTAAACTAGCATTAAAGTTAGTATTACGTACATAGAGAAATGGCGAAAGTGAAGAAGAATCATTGTGTCTAAACTAATGTCACTATTACTCATGTTTATCGTTCATTCAAAACATTCAAATAATGCAGTAGATACCTAAAGTAATAAATTATTTTACCAATACAATAACTTAGGTTAGCGTTAGAGATATCCTAGTACAATTATCTTTGGTGCGCATGCGCTAAGTATTCATAAATTTCAGTTTGTAAAAGATCAGCAAACCGCTCGTACTATATTTGGACAGTCCTCAATCTAGATCATGTTATGTTGGAACAGATTGCAATTGATCCCAGATTTGTCAGTTCGCGTTGTTGGAACAGTGATTTTTCACTGCGTTGCTCCGTACAATCAGGAATCCATCCAAACGTATGTTGGAATAAACCTATAGTAATGTAAAAGAATGTCACAGGTTAGCGCTTGGTTATATTATAAAATATGGCAGATATCACGTATTTATTTTTCTATATTAAATTTGCCTACACAAGAACTAATGAAATCTCTTAAAAATATATACCATTTTGGCGCGATATTTGAATTTCCTTCTTATTCTGAGACAAGGTATACTTAACTTAAGTGTTCTGTTAGATAGCATGATTTGGTACTTTATCAATTCTCTTATCTCAAATAATAATGGGTGTCTGTGGGTTACTTACGCCTTGCGATTTAGATATTTTTAAGTTATTAAATTGGCAACTTCGAAAAGCTTTTCTTCATTTCTTTTACCGTTAGTGCCATTTCGCATTTTATAATCACATGATCATGTTTGTATGCAAATTAACATTGCCAATATGTTGAAATAGCATTAATAACCTGTAATTTCGAATTTATGTTATGTTAAAGTCGATTAGTTTATGCACATAATTTTTAAAATCATTCATATAATTCACGCAAAAGTGGAAATTGTAAAATATAAAAGTCCCCAAAAAGGCAAATGACGAAGGCGTAAATCAATTTCAAATACTTTTAACATTATATGTCAATCTGGTAACTTGTTTCTTATCGCAGAGCTTTAGATTCTTTTTTAGCGTTTTTTTCTAATATGTTTGTTTCTTTATTATTTAGGTGATTCTTTATTTATTCTGGCACCAATTGTCATTATCATTATTTAATTGCATTTTTATATCAGTAAGAACCTTTAAATTTATTTTTCACTCTACTAAACAACATTTCAATAATGAACGTAAGTATAACATAATAATATAATTACATTCATAGACTAAGTTTGTCTTTAATTGCAGGTATTCTGTCGATTAAAATTTAAAATTGGGAAAAGACAACAACGTGTCTGCGTCAAACGCGTCCACAATTCTCCGTTCTAGTTTTTGTCCTGTGATAGTCCAGCATGTATGGTAAATTGTTAATCTTGAACCCCCGATTTATTTATCACTACATTTACTTCTCTCTAGTTCCTTTTTAATCGTGTTTATAAGAACTTGTATATAATTAAATTTTCAAAAAATAAATATTTTATAAAATATTATGGGATTAAATCTCACATTTTTGATTTTATTAAAGTATTTCTTCAAAGCTTTTTTCTAAGCACAAATACCCCTGCAACTGTCGCAGGAACATAGCACACGTAAGCTCACATAGCACACTTAAGCAGCAACAAGACTAAATTCTGATAGTGTTTAGCAAATTATTTCTTCATGGTACCTTTATGCAGTTGCCGAAAAGGTAAGTTTTTGCGTTTTTTCTTGTTTATTTTTGGCTTGGTGGCTTCGGACGAGGCATTTCTTTTTTTATTAACATGCAATACCGTTCGATCTGCATATCACAACCAACCTTTCACATAAAGAAAAAGACGACATTAGTATACTAGCATACGTTGGTGTCAACGTTTTCAGGAATATATTATATATACACTATAAATAGTATTGGTGTAAGAATAGACCTCTGAAAAGCTCTGCAATATAATGAATCTTTTATACCTCAGTGTTCGAGTTTACTCTTTGTTGTCTAACTATATTTATTGATTTTCATTGAGAAGGTATACTAGTATACAGGTCCCCATTTTCTATCTCCCTGTATGAGATTTAACATTTATTGCAAATTTAAAAGATTGAAAATGCCGACATTTTCAATTATACATATCCTTGTAACTATAGCGAGAGTTACTTAATTACAGGTAATTTTGAGGAAATATTGATGAAGTAAGCTTTGAAATACTACTTTAATATGCGAGTTGACATTAACGTCGTTCTTCAAGGCTCACTTGCACATTATTTCCTCAAAAATTAGCAGTAAATTAATTACTTTCGCTCTAATAAAAATTAAAAAAAAAAGTACCATATCAAACCTTGTATCTATGAAATCAGAAAAAATAAGCATATTTATGAAATTATGGCAAGCTATGATAATCTTGAATTAAATGTGCCATGAATTTTTAACTAAGATTATTAAATTCTACATAAAACATACTACCATATACCAATTCTTTATTATTTCTACCTTCAATAGTTGCGAAGATATGCATAATTGAAAATTTCGACGAGTTTCAATTTTTTTAAAATAAAAGTTGACAATAAATGTTAATTCTGATAATAGGTACTATCAAATACTCTAATAACCAATTCTGTACCTTCAATATTAAGAAAGTTCCCATATCGGGTGGAAGAAATTGGACACCCAATATATAATACAAAAGTATTTATGTACTTATACTAAAAAATACATCACTCTGGTGGTAACTAAAGTTAATTACAAATTAGTGATAATTATTTTTATATATGGACGTTTTATTTAAAATAGATATAGTAAGGACTGAATAAAATTGTAATTTGCATGTATGTAAGTATTTAGAAGAAAATCAGAAAAATGCATTATATAATCGGTCATTATATCTGGCACATTCTCAAATGATAATTAGTTTTGAGAAAGACGTTAACGTGGCCGAGGTTGCCAGAATTACATATCACAATAGACAAATTAAAATTTTATACGAAATGTATAGAATCACGAACTTAATAACATCGAAATGATATGCATATTGAACTGTCCAATTAACGCCTTGACATTGACGTATTTTGTTACGTCTTGTATGTGTATTGAAAACTCTTTCACGTGTCCTATTAATTATAAATTCAAAGATCATTTTTCATCTTAAATGAAAACTAAAATCAGAAGAATTAAATGAATTCAATGTTAGATACTGTCAGTGAAATTTCAGAAAACATATCAAGGCAATCCACTAACTTTTTAATTGATCGAATACGTTATAAAATAAACAATTAGCCAATTTTATACAATCAGTTGTAATGTTTGTCTTTACTATTTTAAATCGCTCCTTTGACATAATAGTAATTAGTAACTCATAAATTATAGCTATATAAGAAAAAGTCGAGTCATTTTCTATAGTTTGTTTAATAGATTGAATCACATATTCTCGAACAGAGATTATAATCCTATTTGACTCATTAATATCTATATTCAATACATACATGTATATGCATCCAGTGCAAGTAAAATAACGATTGTATCCATTAAATATATACAGTAAAGGCCAGATAAATCGCACAGTAGAAGTTTAACAGCAATATTAAGAAATATTGCCAATATAAAACATTGATTTTTATTTTACAGGAAATTTATTACACAATTACACACTGATGAAAAATGGTGATTCTTTTATGAAAGGTAGATTTATGTCTTAGAAATGGAATATTATCCACGATTTTGATGACTATGAAGTGTCCCAAAAAATTGTTCATGCCTCAAATGGTCTCTTCCGGCTCACATAAACATTCGTAAGTATGTATTCAAAGAAAAACATTTTATTTATTTAGAAATTTTATCTATTTAGTAGTGGCAGCTACCTTAAATTCCAAATAGTACTCTTGCATTAAAATTTTGGTTGTTATGTTCCACACAGTTTCATTATATTTCTCACTGTTACTCTTTTGCATACTGTATGGCCAATCACGCAAAATCTTCACCAAATCTTTCATTGCTGTTGTCTATAACAGAATGTAATTTTGTTTAGCTCAATATGTTTCAACTTTTGTCAGTTCTTGCTAGAAATAGGAATTTTTCGGAATGTTTCCGTATTTGGCATCATGACTGGTACTGACGGATGCTTTATCAAATAGTTGTTATATATTTTAAAATGCTACCACATGTTTGTGACGTTTCTTAACTTCTTGAAATTCCTAGAACATAATTTTGAACGCTTAGTGGGTAAGCAGTTCGCCTTCTATTATAGTGATTGGTATGCTCAGTTATTGTTTTCCACTGTAAAATATACTGTACTGGTTGATTTAAATTATGATGATTGATTTATATGGAATGTATTTAATAAAATAAAATATTCATGGTGTTAAGAAGAAATCTCAATTTCGTAATACTGTATAACATATGACATATAGTAGAGTCGCGATTTAGTGAACTAATTCCGACCAGGCAATTTCACTATTTCGGGGGTTGTTACTTTCGCGAGGTTTGAAATTAAGTGCACTTATTCAATTTTTATTCTGTAGAAAACAATGTGAGAAGTACTAAGTATGCACGTAGACCGTAGTCGACAAATTTTAATTTCGGTTTATAATTCTATCCCATGCAGAAGATGACCTTATAATATGCAGCGATGCCTGCTCGCTAACAGTGGTGGGAGAGCAACGCAGTGCCGGGGGATCGTCACTCCACACATTTCATAGGAAACGTTTGCCGAGTGTACTGTCTTGGCAGCCTCGCTATATGTTTATCTTTAGTTTATTTCGTCGCGCTCTTTTTCTCTTTCTACTTTCGTATCAGAAATTAAAATTTGTCGACTACGGTATACTATTTTAATACTAATACTATTTTATTGTTTTTTTTCCCAAAGGTTGTCATTATAATAATTACTTACACAAAAGTGTTATTGACTTGTATGTGAGGCCATCTGATAGCAATACATCACATCACCCCCTGACCCATCGCACCCAACCCCACTCAGGTATACACTCATAAGTACATGTGTGTATGTGATTGTGTGTGCGTGTGTGTGTGCGTGTGAGTTTTAAGTGTGATTATATGTTTTCGAACTTGTCCTTTAGACATATGGAAGAACATCCCTCGAATGTCCTATCCTTTGCATTCTGCATCTCGGTGTTCCCAGGATCCATGATTTACAGAGTCTTTTGTATGCACTAAACGAAGTCATATTTTTGATTTCGATAGGCAGTATATCATAGAGCTTTAACCCCACATTAGCATAACATCGTTGGCCTATCGCTTTGTTGACTTTTGGCTTTAGTGTTTTTATATTCAGTGATCGCGTTTCATAGTAGTGATTCACCAATGTGATATTCCGCTTGTTTTTGAAAATGCCAATCAGTATATCAAAACAGAACAACTGATATATATCCATCTTTCGCGTTTAAGTAAATAGTGTATCTGTAGGATAAGTCATCTCTTTATTGTATATAATTTTCAGCAAATGTTTTTGTAAAATATTTAAGTTTTTTAAATGAGTGTCGTACCCTCCTCCTCAACCTATAATTCCATACTGCAACTGTGACTGTACTAACGCGAAATATAAAATATTTAGTTGCTGTATCCCAAGGAACTTTTTTAAGAATTTAAATTTTGGTAACAATATTCTTAACTTCCGTATTGTGTACTGTATGTGCAAAGGCCAGCGAAGATGACAATCCACCACTATGCCCAAGTACCTCACAGATTCTCTTTCCTCAATTTTTGTAAATATGGTTTTTGACACCGGGACTAGCAGTGGCCCCATTTTTGGTGCTGTACTCATGTTACACAAGAAGGGGAGATGCGATGTTTTCTCGTAGTTTATTGTCAACGCATTGCAGCCAAACCATTGTATTAAGGTGGCCATCTCGCCCATCTAAATTACATTGCAAACATGTTGCGAACATATTGCACCAGAATCCGTTAGCAAGCCACAAAATTACAAAAAAAAAATACGAGCATAATCTACAAACTTATCTCCAGGGGACTAGGTAGTTTTAATAAGGGAAGTTTGTTCGATTAATGTGGAAAAAAATGTTAAAAAACAGGAAGTTTTTATACCAAAAATTTGCTAGTTTATTCCGTAATTTCTTGGAATATGTAGATAATTGCCAGATATTAGATAACTTACCCCCTGGAGAAATAAATTCTCTTTCTTTTGATGCTTGATACAAAGCAATTAAGCGTATTTTATAGCTGTCTTGTGCTTTTAATTGTTTTCACCCCTAAATTTCGATTGATTTGTACCTAAGAGACATATTCTTATGGGAAAAGTAGATTTCGTTTATTATAATCACTGTGGTAGGTCAGCAATTCTTAAACAGAGGGCGCTGCCAACGATTGGTTATTGTTAGGCATGTTGAGTGTTGCAAAATTTGAATGTCTACGGCAAATATAGACTCGACATACTGTAAATTGCTTACTCCGTCATACTCAGTTACGTTATATATGTGTTTGTCAGGCATCAAAAGAGTATCTTTAAAGAAAAAAAGGTTACAAACAACATGCTCTTCAATTACAAAAAATCGAAAATAGAACTCAGGCGTCTCGGATTCTCATTTAATAATAAATCTACTGAAAATATCGGGCCAACAGAGTATTTCAAGTACCTATTGTTCAACCATATTTTACGAAAAATATTTATGTTTTGATGATTATGTACAGTGTATCTCAAAATACATGCTAATCTGAAAATACCTTCTGATTTAATTTCCATTTAATTTGCAGTCGATTTCCATAAATTTGCTTTTAATTTGCAACATATATACAGTATGTTGCAATATACAGGGTGAGTCATTAGTAGCCGTTTCTTTGATTGCTCCTTTATGTTTTAAATAAAAAAAAAAACAATTAGAGAAAGTTTCATGGTTGCTTAAGGCGCATATTCTAAAAATACATTAAGCCCTGACGCACTTCCGGTTTCACCGGAAATGCATGGAATTTATTTTTTTAAATGACTCACTCTATAAATTTTTAGATTTTTTAGTACTGTTTAAAATTGTCTATTCAGCTGTTTTTCTTTTTCAAAATTGAGGCAATAGTTTTTGAGTTATTAATTTTTTTTTTTAATTTTTTGACCAAAACACGTCCAAAAACAAACATTTTGTCATTGTTTTTAATTACATTTTTGTCAATGGGCAGCAGATAAATTAGCCTGACTTTCCCAATTTTTTGTTGTTTACCGACGAAGCTACCTTCTTTTAAAATGGATACGTTAATCGTCACAATTTTCGTTATTATAACACATAAAAACCTTCACTTTATCACACCTGCAAACTTTCAAAATTGTTGGTCATTCAGTGGTAGTTATTGGTAGTTACATAATTGGACCTTATGTCTTTGATGAAAATGTTAATGAAGGAGAGTATCTTCGTTTTCTACGGACGGATTTTCAAATCTTGTTGAAGACATGAACATTATAATCAGAGCAGAGTTTATAAGAATATGTAAAAGTTTTATACAACATTAGTACTTCTTTGGAAAACAGAATACTCACGTGCATTGCACAAACTTGTGGTTATGTTGAACATATTCGTTAATGAAATTTGTTTTTCTTCCTTTTGATTGTTGTTACGTTGCACAATAGTTGTAGGTTATTTAAATTGCGTTATTTTGTTGCAATATTTATTTCTATTAAAGTTGTAGGACATCAATTTATAATTTTGAAAAACTACAGGCATCTGTTATGAACAGCTTCAACAATAAAAGAATACGAGCAATTAAGCAAATTAAATTGAAGATAGCAGCGTTGTTTCGTACACCTTTTAGAGAGGCGGCATCTTCAAATATGTCAGTAAACTTATGCTTTATTATATTTGGTTGTTAACCAATAGTTTAAGAAATGAAATACTGCAACTGGATATTGCCGAAATTAAAAAAAACTGAAACGCGATGCCCTTCATTCTGTAAAATTATTACTTTTGGGATAGTGGATTTAACCTTTACTTTGTTTGACAGTTGAATAAAGAGGTCGGGCACCATTCCAGCCTTCCATTGGTTGAACGAATATTTCGGCGCCTAGAACAACAACGCTCGTAGTTTTTATTAGACCGCTAATTGCTCCTATAGTGATTATCTCAGAAACTACAAAAGATAGGTACAGGACATTGTTAACAAAAATGAAAGAGAAAAAAAAAGAAACAAAATGCCACAATAAAATACTTCCATTAAAAAAAAAATAAGTTTTTGGTATGTCAAAATTAGTAGAAGTAGGCTTTGAAAAAACGTTTTTGAGGTATTGTCGAGTCAACTTATACCAAATGATGCAGAATTTTCTTGGCTACAAGCACCACCAAAGTTTATGTTTTTACTTTTAAAAACAATGTGAAAATGATTTTTTTCTGAACACGTGTTTTGGTCAAATATTTTCAAAAAATATTAAAATTGAGAATGACATATTATTTAAAGAAAGTATTCTAAAATTATACGATGAAATGATGTAAGTTAAATTATTTGAAGATTAGAGAAAGTGTAGAAATGGTGTATTATAATTAAACAATTTTTTTTAAATATATATATATTTTCAAATATATATAAATCGTTGGTACGTTTGTGTGCGATTTTGTAGCTTCTAAACGACTTGACCGATTGAGGTCATATTCACGCAATATATTTATTTTGTCGAGACGATGGTTCATAGTTAGGCAAGGATCCTATAAATGGTGCTGTAGTCAAGTTACTTAAGAAATTTATATAAAAAGCAAATTTGCGAGATATTTCAAAAAACTGCTATTCGATAAGAGTGAAAGTCAGTTGCAGTCTGATGAGTTCGTTTAGGTGAAGCAATTACATAGACAAGACTGATTCGTTTATTATTGCTAATATACTCCCAGTAGCCGAACATATCACCGATAATAAACGAATCAGTCTTGTCTGTCTAATTGCTTCTCTAAAACAGCCGTCACTGGCGAAAGTGTTATTTCCGGTCCGAATTTTGAATTTTTTTTTTACAAAAATATTCCAAATCCATGTTTAAATACTTTTATACTGTATAAAATGCATAGTTTTCGTGATATTTTCAAAAAATTGATATTCGATTAGAATAAAATGGCTAGGTACTTTCAGTTCGAATTTTGGAAATTTCTTATTACAAAAATATTCAAAATTGAGCTTTCAATATTTTCATACACTCGATATGTTTGTCTAGAATGCATGACTTGCGATATATTCGCAAAAACCTGTTTTACGATCAGAGTAAACACCTACTTCCGGTAGGAATTCTTTTATAAAATTATTTTCTAATTTACTCTTGATCACATTGTTATACTTTAGATATTTGCCTAAAATTAGTAATTGACGAGATATTGCTATTATTTGTTTTCTTCACTGATATGAAGTACTACTCCCGATTTATTGATTTCACTGAAAATATAATCAGATTTCCGAGGGAGATTATATTCCTAAATATACACTTCGGTATTGATGGCTTTTGCCGTTTGGCCGCTATCATGGTCAAACAGTGAGAGAAATTTTTTTTTGCAAACAAATACATTAATTAATTAACTCGAAAATTAATGCATAATGACGTATTTCTACACGCTCGCAGCTGACGTAATAGAAAATTGAAAAAAATTGTATGCAATGGTTATAGAAGTATACTTTTTGACAAAAGAACCTCAATAACTCAAACTTAAAAATTTAATGAATTGAGATCAAATTTCGGCCACTGGTCGACCACTAGTATTAATTATAAGGCAAGTTATTTAGGTACCTATACAAAATTTTTAATCTATTTTCTTCAATCCTATAATAAAAATTACTTACATACGTAAGAAATTTAATTCAATATTCTGCAGATCTCGTTTTTAATTATATTTTAGTAAATTATTATGAACGTGGGAAATCCACACTGTCGGATAAATTTTAGGGTGGTCTTTCAAATTTTTTTCCAACTGAATCGGGCATTCTAATAGCTGATACGGTATCAAAAGTAATACAAAGAGGGCATTTTATAATATCCAAAACTACTTTCTGAGCACACATGTGGATTTAACCTATTTAATTAGAGTGTTATAGGTATGTGAAATAGGTATATTGATTGTTTCTCTTTTTCTTACTTTTACACACACAATAGGCCTTGTGTTTCTTACATTGACAGGTTCACTACTTATGGGTTTTCTTAAATAAACAGTTCATTTTTTAGTCAAATTTGAATAAATACTTGGCGAAATACTTCTATAAAAAAACTATTTATCTATAAGAATAAAAATGTACTGCCTCTGTGAAAGTAGATTTTTTTATGCAAAAGTTGTTCCAAACTTACTTCTGAATACTTTTGTATCCATTACACATTTTGAAAAAACTAACCATTGACAACATACTTGGTAACTATGTATTTCGCGCTCAAGTGTTACTTCTCATCTACTAATCTAATTCTTCCAACTAAGACATGGTACATGCTCAAGTTACATAACAAAACACAAAATTTACCAACTTTGCCAAACTCAAACCTACTCTCTATTCCAAATAATAAGCGAAATACCCATGGTGACCATCAAAATTGAATCAGCCTATATATTCCTTTTTCAAAAATGCAATAATCACTAAAAAATACCTATTTATTATCTAAATCAAATAGATAAAGGACAGATCTACATAGGTATTTACAAAACAAACATTATATGTAACAGTATGTTCCTATTATTCTTGTAAGGACGCAATTTGCATTTTTACAATTTAGGGTAAATATCAATGATTTCAAAATAGACACATATTCTATTAAATCGTGTATGAGACAAAAACTCTGTTTTTTGTCTCATACACAAAAAAAACAACGGTCTGGTCTGCCAGTCTCTGTATAATTTGGTTCAATCTAAGAGATACGTGCCGTTAGTACTGCCATCTTTTATCCAATAAATTTGTTTTACAAATAATATCGCTGCTACTGGCAACCAGATGGCTAATTAAAATACAGTCACGTATGCAACACATAATACACGTCTAATGGTTAGAAAAGGATAGAGCAATGTGACGATTCTCTTTCTATTAAACGGCCACCTTAACATAAAATAATCTTCCACCATGGTTTTTAACTCATTCCACGTACTACCCTTATAAATAATAACGGTGTCATCCCCAAAACTAATAATGCTACCTTTTGTCGGCACACTCAATAAATCATTGAGATATATATTAAATGAAAGTGGTCCTAATACTGTGCCCTGCGGAACACCACAAGTAACAATCTCCGGCTGACTCGTCGTGTCCTCAATTTTAACAAACTGCTTTCGTTTCGTAAGATAGCTTTCAATTAGACTATAGGCAGGACCACGAAATCCCAGTAATGAAATCTTAGCCAGTAGTTTGGAGTGACTCACGGTATCGAATGCCTTTGCCAAATTCAAAAAAACGCCCATAACTACTTCGCTATTGTCAAGAGACCCATATATTGTCGACACTACGCGCGCTATTGCATCCCGCGTCGAGACTCAGACAGAAATTAGAAATATGAGGTAAATTAAAAATCTAAGTACAGCAGGTACTTAGATTAAAATTAAAATTAACCTCACACAAAGATTGCTAATATTCTGTTTAATTGTAAAACGAAAATAAACCCTTTAAACAAATCTGGTGTTTATAAGCTTGAATGTTCTGATTGTAAAGGGGTATATATCGGACAGACTGGTCGTAGTTTTAATATTAGAGTTAAAGAGCATATTAAAGAAGTTGACAATGAATGCCCTAAGTCTGCGTTTGCGGCCCATATAAAAGAGTACAATCATACAACAACTAATAATTTTGTAAAAATCTTACACTTCACCGAGAAAGGTGAGAAGTTAAACCTCCTAGAGTCCCTCGAAATATTCAAAGCCTCCCGCAATTCCGAATGTCATTTACTTAACGACCAGACCGATTTGATATATACACCTCTGTTTACCTGCTGTACTTAGATTTTTAATTTACCTCATATTTCTAATTTCTGGTTTTCCCTGTAATTAACTAATAACTGTTATAATGTATTGTGTATTATCCCATTTATTTCCCCTCTACTTTATAATTACTGCCTTACACTAAGTTTAACATAGTTTTGTGTCTCATTCAACACTGTGTTCGTTAATGGCCATGTTGGTCGAAACCGCGGTCACACCATTTGTTTAATATAGTGATACAACAAAGTAAATGTGTTTTTATTGTTTTAACTACAAATGTATTTTTAGGATTTCTAACAGGACTCGGGTTGCGACACAAAAATATCTCATGTTATAAATTTATTGTTAGATTAAACTTTACTAGATTCTATTTTGTTATCTGCCGCATGTCATTCTCTTCAGTTAATGGAATTGCCTGTGCTTGTCGACTAAAAGTAGAAACTTGTACGATTCCACATACATTTTTCCAATTGCTGTTTAAGATGTCAATATTATGGTTTCATTTCACTTATTTTTATGTATACAATTTGTATAAGATAACATAGCTAGTTGAGCATTTTGCTATGTTATCTACTTTCGCCAGTAGTTATTATCATATGATTGTTTAGTCAATTTCCAGTCTTGAATTCATTTTAGTATGTACAATAGTTTTAACAATTTTTAAGAAACATGTAATCGCATCTCTTACTGTAATAACTGATGATTACATTGTAGTGTATTATAATATTAGTTTGTGCGTGTTCTATGGCTTTGTTACTTCAATTCTATACCGTTAAAACAGAGGTATTGTTGAATTATATCGTTTTCGACTAAAGGGAGCGGAAGAGGTACTGTTTTTTACAGATTATTATATTATTATATTCTTACCATGGAACCAATCACCACATGGAAAATAAAGTAAAGCATGAATATTGAAGTGTGACAAAAAGCTACAATTCGTGTATTACAAGAAATTATTCATAAATGTTATTGCAATTATACATAATAAAGAAAAGTTTGAATTTTTCTTGAAGAGTGACTAGAAACAAGTGGGTCTAAGACCTAATCCAGACACATGCCACAGATGAAAATCCAAAATTATGATCTGTAGTTACAATATTATTAAAAATGTCTTATCTAATCAGCTAGATTTAACGAATTGTTTTTCATTCTGTGTATATTAACTTCGCCAAACAAAAAGAAAGTACGTTTGATTAGGATAAATAAATCAGTAATGGGAAGAGAAATAAGTTATGATTCAGAACTTGCATTAATGTTTGTATAATATTCATGAGATACACACATTATGCTCTCTCTAATGCACAGGTAAGCGGTTTTGTTAATACCTTTGTTAGCGAACAGTTTTGATAATGGAAAAATAAAACCGGACATCTCATTAGGACCAGAGGGAATACACCATATTGTACTTAGAGGGACACAATCACGGGAATCAATATATGTATGTATGTAGACTAGAAAATTGTCGCGTGTTAACCCTATGCTTTTAGGTAGATGTAAACAGCATTAAATGAACGTTCATTCCCCGGGCATTGATTTATTCGCCTTTCCTAATGTCTGGTCATCAGACAAGCATAAATGTGTTACAGTCGCCGTAGAACTGAATACAATTCGACCATAAAATACTGGAATGTAACTGTATAGGTACATATTATATTTATTGTTGCAGTGTAAATGTAGAAACTGAAATTGTGTTAAAGCTACAATTCGTAAATATAGAATACAATTCAAAAATACCTAAGCCACCGGACATGACAATACTTCTGCAAAAATTTTAGAAACTGTTAACATTTATATAAGTGAATCAATGATTCATTTCAAGTCAAGTGTGGCGGTATCTTAAAATTGCGTTTTGTTTCTGCTCTTTAAGTTTTTTAAAGTCTGACTTTGTAGTGATAATGATAATATTGTCAATTATATATTTAGCTGTTCGTAGTTATTGAATGATATTTAAGGCAAATTAAATAAGAGAAGCCAGTTGCAATGCCGTCTATTGTTCAAAATGACATTGTTCAAAAGCACATTACGGTACCACCTTTGAAGTGGTATTGAAGCTGGTGGACATCCAATAAACAATCCCGGATATCAAATAGTTAATTGATGAGGCTGATACATGTTGAAACTCCATATTTAACTGAATAAATAAAATACGTAGGGGAAACCGGGGCAAGTTGCAACAGGGGCAGATTGCAACAGCGCATATAAAATTTATACTCGAAGCGATACAAGTACTGCCATCTGCACAACAAACGTCTAACTTTGTAACTTTCAACACCTTTAAGCCTTTCCAGCGTATTAGCTGCAGTGTAGGCGTGGGAGCTGTTTGTCTTTTGAAGCGACTAGAAGTAATTTCACATTAATCTCACATTATATCAATTCACAGGGGTTACAATTCTTTCAGTGCATTTAGTTTATGAAAACATTGAAGACTGGCTATCTGTGTCCACATATAAATAGAAAAATACGCAGTAGATTTACCAAGGTAAGAGATTTTGTGGTTATAAAACTAAAAAGCATGGTGGGGCACGTTGAAACAAAGTGTTGCAACGTACCCCTTACAAAGTTTTTGACGGTTTTTAACAATTTTAAATCTTTCCTTCTTCCTGTAGATGCGACATTATAAAAAAAAGACCAACAGAGGGCAAACTCCTGAAGATATAATTGAAAGAGCTGTAAAAGCAGTTGTAGACCACGAGAGTGATAAAAACTTTACGGTTAGAAAAGTTGCTAGCGATTTCAGTTTGCACTACTCAACGCTCTCAAGGTACGTGAAAAAATTTAGAGATGCCACATCAGCGGGAAATCAGCAAATTCATTATGGCTATTCAAAGCCAAAACAAGTGTTCACATCCGAACAAGAAAAGAAATTAGCGACTTATATTAGGCGATCAAGCGAGATTATATTTGGTCTTACTCCCCTAGACGTTCGGAAAATTGCATTTCAATGTGCTGTTTTCCATCAAATATCGACACCAGACTCTTGGCTTGAAAATAAAAAGGCAGGAGCAGATTGGTTTTCTAACTTTCTGCAGCGGAATAATCAGCTATCAATACGGCAGCCCGAGGCGACAAGTCTAGCCAGATGCACCAGTTTCAACAAGGAAAACGTTGCTAAATTTTTTGAGAAACTTTCTGACGTCTATGAACGATTCACTTTAGAGCCCCACCGGATTTGGAATATGGACGAGACCGGTGTGAATACAGTCTTACGTCCTAACAAAATAGTAGCGAAAAAAGGCACAAAACAGGTTGGAACTGTTACGTCAGCAGAAAGGTGAACAAGTTACAGTAGCTGCAGCAGTAAGTGCTCAAGGGTCTACCATACCACCAATGATTCTGTTTCCGCGAAAAACATATCGTGAACACTTTATAAGAGATGGACCGCCAGGATGTATTGGAGTGGCGAATGGGTCCGGATGGATGAACGAAGGAACTTTCGTTATGTTCATCAACCACTTTATAAAATACAGTCAGCCATCTCTAGAGAAACCAGTGATGCTCCTGTTAGATAACCATTCTTCACACCTCAGTATTAGAGCGATAGACATATGTAAAAAGATGCTTTCATTCCCACCACACTGTTCACACCGGTTACAACCCCTAGATTTATCCGTTTTTGGACCTTTCAAAAGACTTTGCAGTTCTGGAATAAATAGCTGGTTAAAAAATAATCCCGGAAAGACATTAACCATATATGATCTACCAAAAATTATTAATGAGGCACATCTAAGAGCAATGACGCCAGCTAATATAGTGTCCGGATTCACTTCCGCTGGGATTTCACCATTGAATCCCGATATATTTAGTGACAGTGGTTTTGCATCAGCATTCGTGACAGATCGACCAAATCCTTTTGCTGAAAATCGGGAAGCAACAGACAATATGTTAAATGAAGACTTACTAGATGTCCAGGTGAACCCATCTACCAGTCAACAAGACCAGGAGACAAATAATGAACATTATTCTCCTAATATTATTCGCTCTAATGTTGTTGATGATCCACTAGAGGGCACATCCAAGCAGCAATTCTCCCATGAGCTCTTACGACCCTTCCCTAAGGCTCTACCTAGAAAAGCGAGCAGCAGCGGAAGACGAAGAAGAAACACTGCCATTTTAACTGACACGCCGGAAAAAAGTCTCTTAGAAACAGAGAAATACAAAGCTGATGAGAAAAAGTGGAAAGTTGTCACAAAGAATTTGGTTCCCAAGAAGCAATCAACTCGCAAGAAGCAGAAGAAGAGAGAGAGTTCATCTGATGAAGAAGATGAAACATTTTGTCTTGTGTGCCAAAGAAAATACCACAAAAATGAAGAATGGGTACAATGTTGACAATGTAAAATGTGGGCACACTGGGGATGTGCAAAGGAGGATCCGTTATACGTATGTACAAACTGTAATAGTGACGATAGTGCGTCAGAATAACTTGTTGCAATTTACCCCAGCCCGTGTTGCAATTTGCCCCAAGGATGGGGTAGATTACAACAGCGTTACCTACTTTGTTTCTTTTGTTATAATTCATGAAGATAAGTTGTTTTTGTTTTTAGATTTCTTATGTATGTTCCTTAAAGTTCAATAAACGTATCGTGACTGAAAGTTGATTTACCTATTACATTTAGATACTCGAAAAGTCTATGTATCATTGACTCATACGCTGATAACTTCTGTTACCAGGGGTGAAAAGAACTTTTATGTATAGTAGTATCTGTGTGCGTAGGTTTGTGAAAAATTGCAAATTCATGCCTACCTTTATTATTTGAAATCGTTAAATCCAAAAAATTAATGTATTTATCTTTTTCTATTTCTGTTGTGAATTTTATATTAGGGTGTATGGTGTTAATGTGGTCTTGAAACGATTTTAATACCTTTAAAGCAAACTAATACATATGTCATCAACATAACGGTACCAATAAACACAATTGTTAAATAAGGGGTGCTTACTTATTTGTGTTTCGATGTAGTTCATAAATATTTCTGCCATTAGCGGACTTAAAGAATTTCCCATTGCTAAACCTACCGTTTGTGTGTAGAACTGTTGTTTATATTGACAGTAATTCTGTCCTACACAGATGTTTAAGAAATGTAAAATCTCGGTTTTGGTAATCGGGTTAAGCTGTTTTAAGTCCGGCATTGAAGATATTAATTCTATTACCTCTTCAGGGGGTACATTGGTGAATAGGTTTGTAACATCAAACAAAACAAATTTACTGTTATGGGGAATGTCTGAACTCGATATTTTCTTAATAAGTTCTTGTGAATTTTGTATGGACCACTCGGATTTAAATTTTGTATGTTCGAGTATAATATGAATTAATTGTTTGCAAAGTTTACTACACGGGGCTTTAATGAAGGAAACTACGGGTCTAATGGGACACTATACAATATGTTGTATTAATTTTGTATATTCAGTTACTTATCACCTGATGAAGCCAAAGTTTGGCGAAACGATATTATAGTGATATTATTAAATAATTTTTGAAACCAAGTTTACGTATTTTATTTATTCCTGGTTTACGAGTCGACCATTCAGTGATTCTGCACTAACCATTCTGACTGACGACACTGTAGCAGATTTTCGAAATAGAATATAGCTTAAATAAGTCTACCAAAATTGTATGCGCAATGAGGTTTGCGTTAATTATGCACTAGATGTAATTTATATTAAATATAGTTTATATGTATATCATACGGTAAGGTTCAGAGAGCACTTAAGAAATATATACATACATTTAAGATATCTGTGCTGCAGTAATTATATCCTCGGCATTTTGAGCAGAGAATAAATTCTAATTAGTAGTTTAATAATACACTTTGATAAAATATTAGATACCACATTTTTTTCTGCTGAAGCGTAGTTCCATTTTCCAGATTAATAGCCAAAATTATAGAACCTGATCTACTGAAATTTCATATATTTTTCGAAGAACGAATTTACATCTAATCAACCGTTAGGATTACTATGTCACGAAGGCTTACATTTGAAATATTTTGTCCAATTTCTTATACGTATTAAGACCGGAAGTAAGTCTTCTGATTTTATAGTAGGTTTTTGCAAGTAGCTCGGAAATTATGCATTCTGTACAGATTTATTGAGAGATTAAAGGTGTTTAGAACCACATTTATAATAATATTTGAAGAAAAAACACCAGAAGTAACATTTTTACTCGATCTTTACTTGCAGGTTTATTTCATTAAGAAGATAAATGATTTAAAACTTAATTTGAAACAACGTCTGATAACAAATTTGGAATGTTACGTTACGTAGAAATGGCATGGTGGTCACGTCTCATTTTCTAATGGTGCCATTATGCATAAAGATATAGTGATTTTACAGCCCTTTCTTAATAATTTAAATGAAGTCGAACTACACAACAATTATTTCCAATAGGATGATGCACTACCTCCCACAACACAAATTAAAGTCGATAATTTGACTGCAATTTTTAATGACTTATTAGTAATTGTCCAGCACGCTCCTCATATATTACACCATTAGACATATTCCTGTTTGGATACTTAAAAACTGTTTTTTGTGATGGGCTTCATAATTTACAAGAATTACGAAATGCTTTCGACTTCTAATACTTTGTGAACGTTTAAAGCAAAAAACAAATTAAAGTAAGTAATGACAATGAAACTAATATAAACCAGATAAAATTGAAAAAAGTGTTAACCGTAGTGTTTATGGCCAAGATAACTTTGAACATATGGTCTTCACCAAATCTCGAGTGAGTGCAGTAGGAAAAATGCCGCTCTTTTTTGATTATCTACTGAAAATGACAACTGCCAAAATTCGAATTTTGTATATTTTAATTTTGCTGTGTTTAGAACTTTTTTTTTCTGTTTTTATTAGACACCTCCAGACAGACAGACTCCGCAATACCTGGAAGAATATTTGAAGTCATATTAGAACAAAGGACAATTCAATAAAACTGGTGTAATAGAGCGACCAGTGCCAATAAATTGCCTATCACTTTGTTAAAATATTTTTTTACTGCAGCTAGAATATTTACGTATTTAGAGATCAAATTCAGTAGTTCATTCTTCATATTTTGTATTTACCTATATGAGCAATGACTAATTCAACAACATTCGACGTTGCTTCCATAATATACAACATTACACAATACAACGTGCAGAATATACACAATAAATTTAAAATAACTAGAGAAGTAATTGAGTTAAATTGAGTCCCATTTGTGCTCAGTACAATTCATAATGCCCATGTTAACTCGCAATTTTGAGAACTACGTAATAGTTCAGAATTAATTGTAACGGGAAATATTAATGAATAGTTGGTTCATTTTATGAATTATTCCTTCGCAACATACATATTATAATATATAAGAAAATATAGTCGCTGTTAAATAAAAATGTTACTGGAATTTTGAAGCCACGCTTAAAATCGATATAAAGAAAACCCACATAATCGTTGCCCAGAATCCATTCATTTTAAAGAACCATAAAATGTAAGGAGAAGTTAAGAAATACTAAACATGAACTTAAAAATTGTAGATTTAGGGAAAACGATTGTATAATTTTTACTTGCAGCTACTAGGATGTAATTAGCGATATAAGTACATAATTATCTTTATTTGACTTTAAGTGGCGAATATTTTTACATATTCTTCACGTTCGCATAGGATTTTTAATTCAAAAAAAATTGCACATGCAACTTGTTTGCCTGGTATACAAATCATTGTCGAGCAAGTAATCTAGAAATATTCTGAAATCTCTGAACTTGTAAACTAAATATATTTGTTCTAATTATAATTTTCTGCTTTTAGCAAAAACGACTAGAGATTGGGAGGTCATGGGTTCCAATTTCTAAAAAAAAAACTAATTTTAAAATAGTTAAAAATTATAGGTATGTGATACGTTTTCAAATAAACAGAACTTCAAAATATATCCGGGTAGAGGTTTGAACTTGAGTTTGTTTGAAATGTCCGATCATATGCTATCTGTTTTAGCATTGGGATATCCAGTTCTTGTAATTGTATTTAATAGTGGTATAGCCTCACTATTTGCTATGTAATACCGTCATATTTTCTTAGTATGGTACACAATTCACAATTTTCTAAGCCTTACGCTTCTCACGAAATATTGGAGACATTTAGTATAGATTTTGTAAAGTGTTTAACGGGTTTCATGCTAGTATATAACAAATAGATTTGTGTAATTATATTTCCAGCATTAAATAGTGGTTGCAGGTTCGAATCTCTGTATTGACATCGAAGCACGTTTAAATGTACAATATATTGACCGGCCCACTTATCAACCGAGTTTGTCTGTGCTAGAAATGTATCCTTCTGACAAGCTGTCTAAGATTTTTTATGATTTCTCGTACTCTTATTGAATTACCAAGAACACATCTAGGACAATAACAGAATAAAATATGAAATTAAGCATTATGAATGCAAAGGAGCGCTTTTGATATAATGTATACTGTATATAGAAACTTTTTGTAGTATTCGGATTTTTAATTACATCGATTATAAACATAAAATAACAATTTTCTATAAATATTTTTCTATAAACAGGTTTTTTGAAGGTATTTCCGAGATAAGTATCCTATTGTTTAAACGATGGAAAAACAGCCAAAGAGAAATCGCATATGCACAATGATGCTTCCAACGAAAGGGATTCTTTAAAGAGCTGTATGTAAATATCTTGCTTTATGCGGAGTGCTGGTACATTTAATTTAAAATGGAAGCAATAATAACATCATAACGTTTTTCAATATTACAGATAGGGGACACATATTTTGAAGTGTCTTTAATGATCAGAATATTTTTATTCTGGTTTCATTACAAATTACCTAAGGCACGTGCTCGAGTTGTTACAGCTTATCATGGTGCACTACATCCGTTAACAAAGACTTGATTTAATAACTGGTCCCTTGGAAGCAAATATATAGGACCGATTTAAAATTAGATTCAGTTTGTAATGTTCAAGAATTCCCTAAATTTCATGCTAGGTCGTATAATATTCTCGTGTTATTGCACTATTGCTCTATTTTATGTAATAAATTGACCAGATTCCCTAAGAGTTCGCCGAAAGACTTCCTATTATCTTCTATGCAGAAAGAATTTTTATTAAGCGTTTCTGGAGGTCTGGAATTCTTGGTATACCATTGCGTTGACATCTATTTGATTTCGGAAACATAATATGAACCCTTGCTTCATCTTCGGTAGAGGAATTCGACAATAATTAAATCTTGTGATTCCACACTAAACGATTTGTGGGACCCCTCTTGAAATAATTCATAGAAATATAGTAATTTCTGCAAATTCTAATCAATATTGCGTCAATAATAAGCAGTTTGCTTTTAACAACAGAATGTGGTCACGCCAACAGCATGGCTCGACAAGGATCGTTATACATTGTTTTCCAAATATATTTAAACAACCTTGACCAGTTGACTTCTATGGATAATCACTCCCGAATATAAATCTATATACGATTTTAATTGCAAAACTGCGAGTTAATGAAATGAACAATATTTGTTGTTTTATAAATTGGAGTAAAGGTTACCACGGCATATATAGTTAAAACTAATTGGTAAATTATGTCAAAATTATAAACTGCCATTTCAAGAATATAAATACAAGCTCTTGCACTTTTCTCAGTTAATTTCCATTTTTAGATAAAAAAAAAACTTTAAACAAAATTATGAAATTTAAACTCTAGTTAGGTTATACTACAAAATCATCAATTAATGAAGAGTTCCAGATACGCGAATTAAAGGAAAACACCAGCGTTTGCACACTTTGGTTATCAAAGTATAACTACTATATACCTTGTCTGTATCTTCTAGTGCTTCACCATGAACACATATTTAAGTCATGATGATTATCTTCATTTCTAGATTTAATCAAAATGCAGTAAGTTTCAGAGAATTTCTGAGATGGTTCTCCCAAAAATAGTCTTAGCCCAAAACTACAGATTATAAGAGTTACACTTTACAACTTTTATTTTACTAATTTCCATCTTAAAAATAATGTTGCCAAAAAATTTTCAAAATATCGGCAAAACGTTACTGGACTTTCATAGTCACTACCTTAATTTTGACGGACACATATTTACAGATAATATGTAAAGGTTGCATTCAATATACTTCCTGAAAATGTTAAGTGCTCACATTTCCAATATTCAATTATGTTTGGTAAATTTGACAAATACTTTTTATATGTATACCATTCGAAACCGCTAAAGCTAGATATTTATATCTATTGTACTGTGTATTTACAATAATCTTTGAATTCTTCTTAGTTATTTCCATCAACATTAAAATTAAACAAACGTGCGTTCTTAATAATTGATAATTGGTCAAATATAAAATATATTTATTGTGCTTACATATATAAATTAGTATTAGGATTTCTAAATTGCCAATATACCACTTTATTAAGTTTGCATGACATCTTCAGAGGAATTTTGAAGGCGTAACATGCAGATATGTAATTAAAGAGAATACCTATCTAAAATTATTTAAAGTTAATCTTATCACTGTTTCATCTTTTTGATTAACCAGAATTATGGATTCGAAAACATTTTATTTTATTTTAATTTAATGCACACAATAATAAATTCCAAAAATCGATTTAGAAAGTATAAAACGCTATAAACTGAATTCCTCTTGTTGCATATTTTTGTGTTATCATAATGAAAGAAGTGCAAAACTCGACACAATAGAAATTACAAGTATTACATGTGACAAACCCAGAAAAAGAGATCTTACAGTAGTTAAAGCTAACTTTTTTTACATTATTTAGTGTTAATAACAAATGCATCTACTACTTTTGATATTACTATTACGTTACACTTACTCTTCTATAAAATTAAGTAAGTGGTTCCTATTTCTAATTCTTAAAAGAAGTAAATATTTAAAATTACCTGATGAAGTAATCTAAACAGTTCATACATTTACAATGTAAGCACTAGACTGATGGAAAGGCACTATTTGCAGTTTATTTTCAGGCACAATATCATCACAGTACATAATCCTTTTTTAAATATTTAGTAATAAGTCACAAATAAGTTTAAATCAGCATTTTATTCTGAAGTCCTAATAATAAAAACACGTTTCCTCTTTTGAAATTTGATCACAGTAAAATGTCATCAATGCACACACTTAGAATTGTAGCACCTGACTGAGCTCATCAAAACAGTCTGTTCAGGTATATCCTATGTGAAAACCCCACCAGAAAGCTTTCGATATCTTATACACAGGTAAATTGAAGCAGGTAAATTGCAGCACGTGCGCGACTTCGGTAATCACTACCGCCCACTTTTCACCTGCCTCGCGCAGGGATTGGCTGTGATCTCTACCGTAGGAAAGTGCTAACACCAATAGAATTTCTTATTGGTCTAAACCTTAAAAAAACAGTTTTGATTAGTATTTTTTATTTATTGTTTTTACTAATCAGTAAACAGTATTTGTAGGTATTCTAAATGATGTTATCCAATTAATCAATTATGTCATCTTCTGTTGTTCTAATAATATATATATATATATTGAGAAGTCAAATTTAATTATGTAAGTGCATTGAATTGTATATATGTAAGTATATTTAGACCTTTAATTAAATTAAATTTTATGTAATTCTCGCGTTATACTCTAGTAAGTACTGTTCATATATTACTTAATAATAAACATTAACAATATACTTTTATTTTGCTTATTATGTGTGGTACCAAATTGAAGCAATTATTTGAAAAAAATACATAGTTACATACGTAAGAACTTCTAAATTTTGGTGCAAAATTTTATGAGTTAAATTACTATGGCTCTAGTCGAATTCTGCATACATATATTTTAATTTTTGTGTTTTATCAATAATAGTGGGTAAATGTAAACTCATGTTTTATAATTTATCTTGGCGTTATCCTGTATATAGTAAGTAATATATACCGCGAGATCAAAAATTATATTGATAAAGGTTAATAATTAATATTATTATTAATATTAATGACAGCATGATACATAATGATATAACTTAAGACAGACGTTTTACATTTCATGGCAAACCTTTACCAATAAAATTTTTGATGTGGCCGTACAAATATTGCTTACTACAAATATCTGATTAATAAACAATAACTATCCATAACAGTAAGTAAAATAACAAACAGTGATCCACTAAGGGCCGGTTTTTCCAACACAGATTAAAATAATCATTGATTATCTCTAATCCGCGAACAAGTACGTCAGTTATCTAAACAGTGTTCAAGGATTTACTGTACATAAAGATGACATCATATTTGCGAGTGCATTTGACCAAAATGTTGTTCTATTGGCGCCATTTCCTACATTCTTTGTGCTTTTTGCCCTTACTTTATTTTTTTAAAAGATTTTCTATATAATTATAAATTTCATTTTAGTAAATAAACTGCAGGCATTTATTTTGTGAATATTGCATATGAGAATTTCTGTGTACATAGCATATATTTATATATAAATATATACATACATATATTCATATGAAATTAACAATTACCAAAAATATGTAAAATATATTACATGTAACAAAATCATAAAAGTAGGAATAATTTGTTGAGAAAGAAAAATATGCATCTAGGGTCTTAAGCTGGTAATCAATCACATTGGAATGGTATAATATATTGTACTCTCCATTGCCGCATGTCTGAGTCGATTTAACTTGCACCAAATTTCTGTAGGACGAATAAACCTAGATACTTTTACTGAAAAATCATATACCTATCGGCTGTTTATTAAAAACAATACATTCTAACTAATTTTATGTGCTTTAATCAAAGAAAGTTGATTGAGAAAACCTTGTTTAGTTTACATGATTTCAACTTAATGTTATGTTCTGGTAGAATCGGGGTGAGCTTGAGAGTGCCATTAATATTAGTGTAGAATTTAACTGCACGTCAACTTTACATGCATGTACAATATTCATCCAAACCCAGTTCTGTCAAAAGTACTTAAAGTGTCTGCATAAGCTCTCAGAGTGGACCTGTCAGCTTCTGCAGAATTTCTTCCACGTTTTCAATTTCATTTGTAATTTTTCAATATAGTTTAATATGTTAATGACATATCTAGAGTGAATCCAAAGCATGTTCGACTAAAATGATGTTTTAATAAGGAGCTGTTAAATGCAACTACAAAGAAGGACAGAGCAAATGCAAGCATTAATAGCCACAGGATCTTAGAATCATCATTCTCAAGCTAAAAGTTACACATATTCAATATTATGCTATTTTTATTTTTAATTATACTGTGAATTTGATTTATATAAGAAGCAGTACAATTACTAAATCACTGATGTAAATTATTAATTCCAATAACTACTTTTATACAATAAAACAAATGCATATGACAACATAACAGCTGTCAAACAAAATTTCAAATCACATAGGTTGTGGTCATATGTAAGTAATCCTAATCATTGTTTAATATTCATCAGGTATTTCAAACACCTTAAAATTTGCCCGATTAACGACGTTCTTGATCGAATACGGGTCACTTGCGCTCGGCGCACTTGCGCTCCTACCTGAAATCGACCTATTTGCGCTCTGACTCTAATGACAAGAAATTAATGATATCTTCGCCGGTCGACTTGCGCTCCCGTTCTCTCGGGATATATACATGTATAAAAATACATAAAACTTGGGATTTTGTTTGTGTCATGCAGCGTGAACGCAGCTTAATAATTCTCTGCATTTACTGAAAGGAAAAAGAAAAACAAATCCTTTCAACTTGTAAATATTATTTCTGAATGCATTACAAACACCCAAGTCGGTGGTCGAATAGTTACTGGCGTTACTGCTAACCACGCTAACTTGTATTCACGAGCATGCATCGGTCGTGCTGGCATTGGAAAGGAAAAAAGGGGTACTATGTTGCCACGTACTGTATGGATTAATCACCTATGGCTAATGAAAATTGACACATGCTGTATACAAATAGACGATATGATAATTCACATATGAGTACCCACGCTGGTCTAATGGTAACGTGCCGGCCTCATACCCGGTCGGCTCGGGATCGCATCTGCACGCTGACAGGAATTTTTCAGACAATAAAAATACAATATTTCGCGTATTTATTCTAAATTTCAATATAATTGAAATTAAATACCGCTAGTTAGTGTTATAACACAAAGCCGAGCGTGAAACGGTTGCCGGGCGAGTATAGCAGAGACCGGCAGAGACGCGTTAATTATATCTCTCTCGCTCCCTTAGCCGACTCGACTCGAGCCGACTTTACCCGAACGAGCGTTACATTCCGAGCGTGACGGCTCAGTCTCGTTCAGTGTAGAGGTGGGCAAAACGGTTCCTTTCTTTGACTCGGCTCACTCGGTTCAGCTCCTCATTGTGAGCCGGGTCACTGAACCGGCTGATTTGAACCATGTGGATTCGTAATAGCATACCGTTCTAGGAACGTGTAGGACATGTAATACTCGGTTCCGTCGTCGGCTCAAACGAACCGGGATGATAATTTAGGCTGCGCACACCAATTATACAAAATGTTTGACAAACAATTTCTTTGAAGCTATAATGCACACAAATTTGACAAATTATCAGATTGTTGTACACAAATTAAGCAAAATATATGTAAAACTAAAATATACATTCATTTGGTATTTATAATTATTGATGAAGAGAATGCCATTCGAACATAAAGTAATTATAACTAGAGCATTTCATAATTTTCATAGCATTATTAAATGGCAATTATGATTATGATGCAGGTGTAACAAAAATATTTGTAAGAATTTTGTAACTCACAGACAACAAATAAATTAAATATTTTATTTTATTATCCAAAAGAATGTTTTTGAGAACTATATAAATAACAAATAAGTACTGTTATGAGTCTTTGACCGACATACACATAGAACAGGCAAAAGAATTGAATTTGATAAATACCTAAATGAACCGATAAGCAATAGACATCAAGATCCATTAACATGGTGACATTAAAGAAAAAATATCTATCCCAGAATTTATGAAATAGTAAGAAAACGTTTATGTGTCTTGGCTACATCTGTTCCGTGCGAGCGCATTTTTAGTAAATCTAGGAACATTATTACTGACAGGAGAAGTCGATTAACAACCGCGAAAACATCACAAATAATTTTTTTAAATTATAATTTGTAAATTATCAATCTAGAAATTTGATTTACAGTAGGTATTAGAACTTTCATCACATTTTCAAATCCCAATAATTTTGAACAGAGGGCCTCTTGATGTATAATGCAATGAAACTCCATTAATTCCTTGGTATCTATGTTTTTAGTTTGTAAATACTCTTTTAACATAGTTATTATCCCAGATTTAGTTCCAACCATTGATGGTGCTCCGTTAGTCGTAATACCAGATAATTTGACTTGTCAAAGAACTCATACCAATCAGTTCTTCACTCACTTCAAAATTTTGCGTTACACCTCATAAAAATATTAAGAGTTGAGCAGTGGAAGTTATATCTGTAGATTCGTCGAGTGCTATAGAAAAATAAATTGGAAATCTGGGCAAAAATTGAATTGCAAGACGAAAGGGACATCAAGAGGGAAAATTTCCTTGACTTGAAATTGTTAAAAATGACCCCCATTTTCTGAAACGTGTCATTACTGGTGACGAGTCTTGGGTGTTTGAGTACTACCCAGAAATCATGCGCCAGAGTATGAAATGGCACACTTCAACTTCACCAAGGCCCAGAAAAAAGAAAACAAGAATGAGCCAGTTGAAATTCAAATGTATTCTGATTAGCTTTTTTGATAGGAAGGGACTCGTCCACAAGACCAAACGGTCAGTCAACACTTTTACAGAGAGGTTCTTGTAAAACTTTGAAAACGAATCATGCATATTAGACCAAACACGAAGAACCACTTGGTGTTGCGTCACGGCAATACGCCTTACCACACAGCAATTTTAATAAACGAGTTTCGGGCTAGTAAAAATATTGCTATATCTCCTCAGCCTCCATATTCGCCTGATTTCAGTCTTTGTGACTTTTTCCTTTCCCCGAGTTTAAAAAATAATCTCCAGGGACGACATTTTGGAACATTCAAAAATATTCAAACGGTTGTAACCGACCAGTTAAAGTCTATTCTAGTATCCTAGCTTCAGATGAGGATTGGATGAACCGCTTCCAGCGTTGTACGTCTTCCCAAGACAATATTTGAATTCTAAATATATTCAAATAAAAAAATTGAAGAAACAGTTTGGTTACTAAATTTACACACGTCGTATGTCGGTTCATATATTATGTAACACAATATTTTGTATTACGCGTTTAATGCCAATAATATATTCCTAAATTTTTAGTGTTGAAACAAGGACATTATTACTAAATATTAAAATAGGTCGTGAAGCTTTTAATATCAAATGATACCTATACATCATTTCCAGTATGGTATGTGTAGATTTAATTGTTTTTGATAGGTATATAGTTTTTATTAAATACTTAAGGATTTTATTTCATGCATTTAATTGTGTGCACTATGAAAAACGAAATATATTTTATTATATGTTAAATATATTATGTTGGAATAAAACGGTATGTATTTAATATTATTTTGCTTTTTCTGTTCGTATACAATCCTATTACTTATACTAGTGGCCATAAAATCACTATACATTAAATAATATAATAAGCAGTCATTAAGAGGTGCAATTATAAAATTATGTAATATAAAATTATAGATGTAATGTCCATTAATTATAATATACACATAAAATCATTGCAGTATAGTATATTATTTAAATCTTTATATGACTACGTGATACAGTCAACACGTTATGGTTCTATTCTTTGCAAATTCAGTAAAACATGTGGAGAATATCATGGATTATTAAAATAGTACCCCTCTAAATATGTATAAAATTATTTGCTCATTTCATTAAAAAGAATGGTTAATAAACGGTCTCTGGAGATAACTGATTATGGAAAAGTAATATACAGGGCAATCCAAATTAAGTGTTCACCATTGGTAACTTTGTTATTATTAAAGATACAAAATTGTTTAAATTAGCAAACTTGTAGTACTTTTAACGCTCTTTAAGATGGAAGAATAAAAAAAAAACAAATGAGCAACGCGTTTTCGAGTTTAGCCGAAAAATATTTTTTTTCAAATGGAAACCCCTGTATATTATATCATTTTCTGCTAGAACTTTAATTTTTAAACAAAAAATCTTATAAGAAATTTTTTACTGGAATTAAAAATACTTGATTTAATATTAATAAACGAAAACAGCTAAATTAGTTTTATAAACTTTATTTTATACATAAACTTATCATTAAAAGAAAATAAAAATCACTGATTTTTTCATAGAAAATGTTCAAAAATACCACCTTGTAGTTCAATACATTTTTGTACACGCTTCCGAACTTCTCGAATTGCCTTCAGTATGGTCCTACCATCTATTTGGTTTATCTTTTCACTAACTGCAATCTTTAGGGCGTTTACGTTTTCGTACCTTTGCTTATAAATCTGGTTCTTTAAATAACCCCATAAAAAAATCAAGCGGCGTTAAATCTGGCGATCGGGGAGACCTCTGAATAGGACCATTTGTTTCTATCCATGAAGTGTTAAAAATAGTATTTAGAAGTTGATGAGTACCTCTGTAGTTGTGCGCAGGTGCGCCATCCTGCTGAAAATGCAGATTCTGTCTACTTATGAGATCCAGATCGTCTAAGAAATTATTCAAAATTTCAGTCAAAAATTCTATGTACCTTTCACCAGTTAGGGTGCCCTCATAAAAGAAAGGAACAACAATCCATGAACCGATTAAACCGCACCAAACATTAAAACTGAAACGGACTTGTGGACGTCTTGGATTTACTAAAAGAAGATTTTCCTTTGACCGGTAATGATGATTTTTTTTATTGTACATTCCAGAATTTGAAAAATTCGATTCATCGGTCCATAAAATATAACGAAAGTTGTTTACATTTTGGCGACAAAAGTTAAGATACCAGTGGCAAAAAAACATTCTTCTCTCTGGATCCCCTGGCAAAAAAACCTGAACTGGTTTGTACTTATAAGGAATGAATTTGTGTTTCTTCAGAATCCTATGCACAGTACCGTGACTCAAATCAGATTCATTGACAATATCTAGTATGGAATTCTCACGGTTGGCCTCAAAATATGCGATAACTGCAATTTCCGTGGCCTCGCTTTTTATAAAAGTCCTTTTTGTCCTTGTTTTGGCAAAAACACTCTCATTGCCTCTAAATTTTCGGTAAAGTCTCAGAAAATATTGCTCATGTGGTTGTGTTCGAAGTGGATATAATTCAGCGTAGTGTTCTTTTGCCCTCCTAGAGGATTTTCTGCACACTAAATAAGATTCTAACATATCACACTTTTCTGCATGGGTAAAAATCATGTTTTTGTCAAATTAATAACTAGCACAATGAAACTTGTGAGTGAAAAACTAATAAAACTGTACTAATATTTGACGTTTGGTAGAAAGACTTATCGTCGTTTTCATAGATACATAGAAATGCACTTGACTTAGCTGTTTTTGTGTATTCATTATAACTCAAGTATTTTTAATCCCAGTAAAAAATTTCTTATAAGATTTTTTGTTTAAAAATTAAAGTTCTAGCAGAAAATGATATAATATACAGGGGTTTCCATTTGAAAAAAAATATTTTTCGGCTAAACTCGAAAACGCGTTGCTCATTTGTTTTTTTATTCTTCCATCTTAAAGAGCGTTAAAAGTACTACTAGTTTGCTAATTTAACAATCTTGTATCTTTAATAATAACAAAGTTACCAATGGTGAACACTTAATTTGGATTGCCCTGTATAGCATTGTTACATTACTCTTACATTATTTTTCAATTATCCCAGTATTTTACTTTTGCTGCCATTTTTATTAGTACAATTCCATTACTTTTTCAAGTATCAGAAAATTTCCATGTATTGATAATAAGATATTACAATATGATTATTCCATGCGTCCGTACTGCTACATCGAAATAAAAATTTAAAGTATATCTTCTGCCGTTTCTTTAGAACAAATTATAATAATTCTGTGCAATATTTTGATAGTATGCTACAAAAACGATTACACTCGACCTAAAAGTATTCGATTTTGATATATCTAGCGAAACGGATGGATGGAATATCAGCGTAACAATGTCGAAAAAGTGATATACCATTCCTAGACTGAGTATATTTAGCAAATAGTTTGTATGATAAAAAGAATTTTTTTAAAATTTAAAATAGATAGGATGTCAGGGGATAGTAGTATCATATTTCAGTATATATTGAAAGATATCATTATCAAGATATAAAACTTTCGTGATACTTAAAATTTCAGTGGAATTGTGCCAATGTTAAAAATGGCAACGAAAGTAAAACTCTAAGTTGTTTTAAGAAATATTGTAAGACAAGTGTGACAATGTCACTATTGTTGTTACAATTGGACTAAGAGTACGCAATTCTTCGTACCAAAGCGCAGAAATATCCAATTTTTATTATTTGTTTATTTCCTTGTAAAAGAGATGCTTTAGATCGTTCGAACGAAGAAGTCTTGGTTGACATTCGTGCACGAAATTAACAATATCTTTGCATATTGTCGAATAAATATATTAAACAGAAAGCATATACTACTATTGACATTTCAACAATAAGCACAACCAAAATAACAATTTAAAAAAGATAATATTCACTGATTTTGAAATGACCATATTCCTGTAATTAGAAAGAAAATTTACTAAAGTGTCTAATTTAAGTGTAAAACATACATCTTGTTCTTAGACTGATGTTTTAAAAAACAGGAAAAAACATCCATTAATTCTGATGTGGAAACGTGCTTCTGACTGACTATAGTCTATTCCACATAGGAATCGAAGTACGGACTCTTATGGAGTATAGCCCTCCATTGCTATTTTATAATGATTCGTATACCGTAGTCGACATATTTTAATTTCTGATACGAAAGTAGAAAAAGGAAAAGAGCGCGACGAAATAAACTAGAGACATAAGCGAGGCTGCCAAGACAGTACACTCGACAAACGTTTCCTATGAAATGTAAGGCGTGAGGGTCCCCGACACTGCGTTGCTCTCCCACCACTGTTAGCAAGCAGGCATCGCTGCATATTATAAGGTCATCTTCTGCATGGGATAGAAGTATAAACCGAAATTAAAATTTGACGACTACGGTATAACTATCCTTATTTGATATATAGAACATTGTTAAGTCGCTTGACGTAATTTTCAAGAAAAAAGTATTTGAACATAACTACCAATGTCGATGTGACAATCAGCTATTACCTGCCATACGAAATTTACCTAATACCTAATCCAAGATTGAAATTATGCAACGTTGCGTGCGATCTCTATAAGAACAATACATTGATTCCAGGTTGGAATAGGCTATAACTGTTAATCATAAGTAAGGGATAGCCAAGGAGTAAGTTGGAATAACTTTGGAGATGTTAGCTTACATCGAACACCATCATGTGACCACCATTTGTAGCTTCCTTGTACCGATGTCACTTGGTTTCTTCAAAACCGAGGACCTGCTAATAAAAGCGGTATGTCACTTAATGGTCTTCCATGGAGATATACTTAAAGTTTCAAGGTTATCCCAACTTACTCCTGGACTTAAGAATACTGATGATGACCAATAAGTCAAAAACACGTGTCTACGGGGGCTCTACAATGGAATTAATACTACAATATTTTTCATATGTACATATACAGCTTGAGCGCGCGGGGTATGATCACCCGATGCTAGTCGATATTCTTCGGACGTATATTCGGCAAATGATCTCCGCTAGCTGTGTTCGCCAGATATAGATATATAGATTTATTTTTCCAGAGTTGTTATTTCGTTATATTTACTGGAGAGAATCTCTAATTTTAATTTCTATTTCAAGGGTCGTTTTTATGTTATTTTATGGTATTCCTGTTATACTTATTTATAGTTTTTTTTTTTACCATGAAATTTCTATTTATTTATTTTTCTCTAGACATCTTAGTTTATTCTGCAGATGTTTCAGGCGGGTTGTTTTTATTTCATTCTATAACCCAGTTGTACTGCTATAACTTTGTACACAACTACATTATTATTTAATTTCATTAGGATAATCATAATTACGTTATAAGTATTACAATCTTCGCGTTATTATCGACTTAGTTATCTAAGCAATCGTCATCACTTAAAGAGAAAATTTAATTTGTTCTTTTTGTCAATCTGCAAAAAAATAATCAGATCACTATGAGTTCGAATATGAGCAGGCAATGCTAGTATGTTGTGCCGTTACTCTAATATGTATTATCGGACCACGTTTAGATGCGAGTTTACGTATACCATCGGGTGATCATACCTCGCGCGCTCTTGCTGTATAGTGAACTATTTACATATTTCATGTTTTATTTTTTGGATTTTATTTATGCAAATATAGATCATGTGTGTGTGTGTTGTTTATTGTAATTGATCAGTATTTACATAAATAAAATCCAAAAAATGAAATATATAAATAATTCACCACAATGAAACGTTCTATACTACGAGGGATATTCGGAAAGTAAGGTCCGAATTGCCGTAGCCAATCGAATGTCGCGCGAAAATGGAAACGCGCATGCGCACCGACTCCCGACATGCCTTGCTCGTCAAACGACGCCATTCGCATTGGTATTTTAGCAGTGTGTTGTTTACAGTGTCCGTTCAAAATGTTTAAAACAATTGATCAGGCCGCCGACTGTGAAATATGGTCAGTGATTCGGTTTTTGACAGCAAGGAACGTTTCAGCAGCGGATATTCATAGACACATTAGTGAAGTTTATGGCCCTAATGCGATGAGTGACAGGAAAGTGCGTAAGTGGGTGAGAGCTTTTAAGGACGGACGGGAAAATAACCATGATGAACCGCGATCAGGCCGACCATCAGTGATCACAGAAGATTTGGTCAATGCCGTGGACGAAAAGATTCGGGATGACCGGCGATTCACAATTTCAACTTTAGCATTGGAATTTCCGAATGCACAAAATTGTCTCTGAAAAGTTACAGACTGGTTATTCTCACAAGCGGCGAACGTCTATGACTTAGGCATACAAAAGCTCGTAGAACGTTATGACAAATGTTTAAACAAACATATAAACTATGTGGAAAAATAGAGAAACATGTAAATAATTAAATATATACAGTTTTTTGAAACAATCTGCGATGGTTTATGTTTTATCAGAAATTGGACCTTACTTTCCGAATATCCCTCGTATATTTAAATTTGAGATTATTTAACTTTAACTTTCCAAGCAACAAAAATTGGGCAAATTGAAAAATTACCTCAACGTTTACTTTTAAATTCACGTATTATTTTTTTTAGAACAACACTACATAGGAAATATTTATATGATTGGGTTTAACTTATATAGTCTATGTATAGTGTATTTAGTGCTTATTTATTAAAAATACTGATATATTTTAATGTATGTATATTTTTCAAGTTACATCTTTACAATCAATTAACTTTTGGTTTTGCTTGAATTTTAGCAACAAAGGAATATTTAATTTCCAACATTAAAAATAATAGGAGAAATCCGTATATGTTTCCGCAACTTTGCGTGTTGTTAAAATTGCAGATAATTGAGAATGCATTCGCATAGGTTGTTATTACAATTGAGGTATATAAACCGATTGTTTCAAATGGTGTGGCCACTATTCTGATACAGCTATAAATATATACGCAGCAGGTAGATATTTTTGTAATTGACACATTATTTTAACAAAATATTTAAATAGAATTATTTCTTGGAAAGCAGCTGTCACTTTTCCTTTTCCGAATACGAATACGTGATTACCTTTGAAAGCGAAATGGGATAATGATAATTGTTTCTGAGTTATAGTGTTTCTGCTTTAGAACGTGTGTTTCTTTTTTCGTTTCAATTGAACTTATTAAGTAATTATGTATTTCTGTACATCTGGCGCGGAAGTATATACACTACAAATCATATAAAATCATTCCAATTATACACAGTATCATGGAACATCTTTGGTGTTTCTATCAATTATTGTAGTATTTATTTATTTTCAGGTGTAACGTGTAACAGATAAGTTTTTTCAGCAAATAATTGTTACACAGAACATGCGTATGGTAAATTTTTATTCGAAAAAAATATTTAGTATGTAATAATTAATTCTTTTTTTGTATTCAAAAATTTATTCTTAGTATATGAAAAATAAAATATCCGTACATTTGCTTAAGAATGTCAACATAAAATTTTGATATGTCTTACAGCAATGTTCTAAATATTTAGGATGCATTAGCATAGAAAAGTTGTTCCAATATGAATTCCACGTGCTTGATATAAAATTTGTAAAAAAATAGCTCACATCTTCACATAGCAAACAACACTTGCAGTCCCAATCATGTACATACATTGATCGATCAGATTCCTCTTCCATGTATTGCGCCTTTGCATTCATTGAATACGTGTTTGATTGATGCAAACAGATGCCAGTTCCCATTTCATTGAACAGAACTATTAACATGGTCTAATTTCTGCTTTGAACTGTGCATCCCCACGCTCGGAAATATAAATAAAAACACCAGTTCCACCCTACACTAAACAATTAAACATGTTCTTGTAGCATATAACTTTCTTGTCATGCATTAAAGAAATACTTATCACTGATGATTACGTGTCAATAACTATAAATCTGTTTTGAATAAACGACTACAATTTTTATTCCTGATTATTCCAAACTTAAATTATTCATGTAGGAAGCTATTTGAAGAATCAAGGTGCCAAAACGAACGTCAGAGATTAAAGCCTAGGATGTGGAGTTCTTTGAAGCTATTACGGCCTTACAACAAGAAGAGTGTATAAATATTGGTTGACAATCTTGCGTAAGTACCCTCGATTGTGGAATATACTGTGAGTCCAAAAAGTCTGGAAACACAAAAATAAAATCGAAACGGATGATTTTTGAGCAAAATGCGAAAACAGGTCAATTAGTATTTTCAAAAAACTACTGGCTGATGGTATCTGTTTGGAATTTTTGATGACCTTGAAAAAGTTATGATGTCATCAAAAGAAAATTTAAATGGCAAGGGCGCATTTTTAATTTTATTTTTGATAGATCTTTTAATTGTCTACTTGATTATAAAAAAAATTTTCATTTTACTTAAGAAAATGACCGAGAAAAATTTAATTATTTCTTTGAAAATGGAAAAGTTTGTCTTTAAAAAAAAACATAGTTGGCTTAAAAGTCGATTATTTTTCAAACACATTTTGTTTTATTTGTGACATTCTGTCAAATACGAATTGTGCGTAAGTTAAAAAAATCTGTTTAAAAATGGTTTTAAGTGAGAGGGAACTTATTCAAATATTGATGATGATTGGTTTTGGGGATAGGGCTCGTTCAGTTAGAGAAGTTTGCGACTTATTTAATACAGAACATCCGGAGCGTGCCCCAATTAGTATTTCTGCAGTGAGTAAGATTCACAAAAAATTTCAAGAAGAAGGCCATGTTCGAGATCGCCCTAGAAGTGGTCGTCCAAAGATCGCAGAAGATACGCAACTCGACGTATTATTGTTAGTAGAGGAAACTCCAAATTCTAGTACACGGCAGCTTGCTCGGGAGTTTAACGTGTCGAAGAGTATAATTGGTAATATTTTCAGGAAAAATCTTATTCTCAGATGAAGCAACGTTCACATTACATGGGACTGTCAATAGACAAAACTGCAGGTACTGGGCACGCCAAAGTCCACGCTGGACGAGAGAGGTACGAATTCAGTATCCTCAGAAATTAAATGTATGGGCTGGTTTAATTGGTAATAGAATTATAGGGCCTTTTTTCTTCAACGGTAACCTGACGGCGGAAATGTATTTGGATTTTTTACAAAATTATTTAATTCCGTCATTAGCAGAAATATTTCCGAACCATGAAGATCCTAATTTGCCCAGCCAAAGAATTTGGTTTCAACAAGATGGTGCTCCACCCCCACTATGCGGGAAATGTTCGGCATTATCTCAAGAATACCTTCCCAAACAGACGGATTGGCAGGAGGAGGGCTATCGAGTAGCCGGCTAGGTCGCTAGATCTAACGCCTATTGATTATTTTTTGTGGGGTTACCTAAAAAATAAGGTAACTAAACCTGAAAATTTGGAAGACTTGCGTCAACGGATTGAGATTAAAGTACGAAGGATCACTCCTGAAATGATAGAAAACGTTCAAAATGAATTTTATTATCGTTTAGGGTATTGCCAAGATGTTCAAGGACAACATTTTGAACATTTATTGGAAGAGTTTTTGCTGATTTCTACGATTAAAATTTTCTATGTTTTCTATAATGATTTTTTTTTCAACATTTTTCTTAAGTAGAATGAAAATTTTTTTGACTGTCGTTTAGACAATTAAAAGATCTATCAAAAATAAAATTAAAAATGCGACGTTGCCATTTATTTTTTTTTGATGACATCATAACTTTTTCAAGGTCATCAAAAACTCCAAACAGATACCATCAGCCAGTAGTTTTTTGAAAATACTGATTGACCTGTTTTTGCATTTTTTTCAAAAATCATTCGTTTCGATTTTATTTGGGTGTTTCCAGACTTTTTGGACACACAGTATTTACTTCAAGAAAAGGATTTGTTAATTGTTATTATAAGCACATCTCTTGATCGAATATTACTAAATAAATGTTATAGTCGAATAAATAAATTAGATATATAATGAATGTGACTGACTCAGCTATATATTGAAGACTTGAGTGCAAGACATGGACTTCTACCGTAGTCACACGAGCACACAGAGAGGAACAGAGAGACAGACATGTTTGCAATAACCACTTTTGCGATATCTTCAGGACTTCAAAAAGTGGACATCTGCAAAAATCTCGAGGTCGAAAATGTTCATAATACTTCCTTATACTTACTATGTATAATGAAGTAAAAAGAGTAAAGTAAATATACAATTTATATATTAATGTCAAACATATGAATAGATTATACGTCAATTATGTATTACCTTTAATGTAACTGATTTTCTAATTAATCTAGATATAGCAACCATCTTTAATCAGTGCCAACTATCGCCAGTGCTGCAAATACATACCTCGTGGGAAGATGCAATTTTCTCGTTGGTTAATGTTCAAATCCACGAGAGAAACAAGCCTGAAAAACGATCTAGCTATCACAGAATTCTAGCAAGCGTGCACGCCAAGAAACTTGCAGTAACGCCATTTTCCATCACACCAACCATCACAGTTGCTATTACAGCGCCCCGCAGGCAACTCAGCGGCCAAATAAGCATTGTGTGAGCCAGGCTGAATTCACAACCTTCTCTCTTGTCAATTGCAAGCACAAAGTGATGTAGATCCATTCGTAGAAACTGGAACAAAAGTCTACCATCAATTTCTTTGCCTAAATGATGTTCTCTAAGACTCCAATTCTTCTCCATATTATTCGTACCCATATATTTTCAAAGACATATTTGTTTCAAATTATCCACAGAGATATTCATAGATTATCACGTAAGTTATGCGTGTAGTCCCTATATTTTTCAAATAATCATTTGGGCTAATATTTTCAACTTCTTCTTCTTCCTGAAAGTACAATGTTTAATACAACAGTTATTGCTATAAGATGTAAGCTGAATCTAGAAAATGCAATTTCAATAATGTTTTTTTTTATAAATTCTTGCTTAGCTTTTTATTTATAAATGGGCACATACTAGTTTGTGCAGCAGTGTTAATGGAGGTATATCTTACGATATCTTAAAAATAAATTAAAATGTCTACTGCATCAACTTTTTGTAACAGTACTGCAGGAACACACACTGCAGGGGTAGAAGAAGTCGGTTCTAATGTAATACTACCTTGTAGAGATTGCTTCTACGTGGAAATTTTGTGCTCAAAATTAACAAAATTTTAGGATGATGCAGGTCTACCATTAGTCTTATTTCTAGAACGACCCTGATTACCAAATTTTCTAAGTCTGTTCATACCTTAAAATAATGTTATAATTCAAAGTAGTATGACAGAAGTACGAAGATGTGACATACATTTAGATATATTTAACTTACTTTCTGCCACTTTCATACATTTATTTTTGCCTCTTCCAATTCATTCAATAAGTGGGTCTAGCATAACTTAGTATTCAGCTTTTGAATCGTGTCACTCAAAAATTTGTCTTGATCAAAATCTACAGGATCTTTTATAAATATTAATGTTCATTGTGATATCAACTTATTCTTTCGTCATATTTACTCAGTTTATAGCAGAAATGTTCAAATAAGTACGTTAGAAGTCTACAGCTCGTCTTAAGTCTATCAATTTTAAGTTCAGTTTCTAGAACTTGGTCAATATTCACGCCAAGTCGAGAGTTTACATTTGTCAATTTGTAGTACAATTAAAAGTCCATAAAATTGACGTGTGTAAAACGGTATACCTTCCGCAATTTTGGTGACCTTCAGTTTTAAGTTTAATTTCTAGTCCAATTTTAAGTTCAATAAATTGACATTAATTAACTGAATTTTAATAATTTTTAAAATTAGTCGTTTCTGTGTTGTTAAGACTAATTAGAATTTTCTGTTTTTGTGCTAATAATTATTTAATTAGAAAAATGCTATTCTAAAAATTTATCCACGGGTGAGATTCTAACCCACAACCTCCCAATCGCTAGCCAGATGCGCTTTCCTCCGCGCCACCGCGGGTGATGCGAATTTGAGTGTTAGAAATCGCACGGAATCATATCAAGTAACAGATGTATATATTGTCGGCAGTTCGACGTATGTTTAATGTTATATTGAATAAATGCGTAGACAAATAATAAATATTAAAATTTCTTTTGCAATCAATACCTGTTTACATATAAAATTACATTGTTTTCTTGATATTAGTACGTTAACAATATTGTTTTATTCATTGTATTAATTCTTTCACGATTAGCATTCAATATATCAGCAGAGAGTAACTAATTGTAAGCAAAACTTCTGTTGGTATTAATATTTATAATGGTATAATTTAATCTAAAAACATTAAAATTAGCATTATCATAAACAATGAACTCAATACGTAAGTGCTCGCTTTGTTTTGCTAAAATCTATTCATAGAATTCAGTTATGAATTTTAATTTAGAGAAGCAGCTTTACTGTTTCTTTTTATATTCCCATTATTAGAAATTAAGTTCAGCCAATTCTGTAACCTTACAAGCTATCAAAAGTAAGGGAGACCAGTGTCAATTATAACAAGATATGTACATAATTCTTTACATGTATAAACAATCTATAATTTACAATTTTTATTAGGAGGGCAAAGTGAAGCTTTGTGCCAATTATTTCATATTAAGCCCCCACCGAACGCGTATCGGTTTGATGTAATATTTAAGTTCCGAGGGCGTATTTTTATGTGATCTACCTAGTCATGAAAAAGAGCACATAGGAGAACAAATTTTTCTTATTTTTCTACATAACTCCCTTCAACACTAATACACTTATTCCATCTTTTCTCCAGTTGCCACATACCCTCAGAAAAAAATTGCTTCGGTAACCCCGCAAAATATTCATCAACAGCTTCTTTGAGTTCTTCATCAGAAGCAAAACGCTTTCCTCTGAGATGCCTTTTTAAATTTTTGAATAAGAAGAAGTCTGACGGAGCTAGGTCGGTGCTATAAAGTAGATGCCTTAACTTTATAAACCCACAGTCATTGATTATCTGCTGAACTTTGTTTACCTTATGAACCCGACAATTGTCGTGCAGCAACAAGTTTTTTTGTGGATAAGAATGAGGACGTTTTTCCTCCAGAGCAGTTTTTAAATTTTTAATTGTGTTTCCGTAGGCCTCTCCATTTATGGTAGACCCTCTCGGCATATATTCAATAAGCAAAACTCCTTCAGCATCCCAGAAAACAGTTGCCATCAGTTTTTTTCCAGAAAATTGTGTCTTGGCCTTTTTTGGTGGTGGAGAGCCCTTATGAACCCACTGCATGGATTCTTGTTTAGTAGGAGGGTCCCAGTAATATAAAAATGTTTTGTCCCTCTCCAACTTGACCAAATTTTCTTGAGAAACTTCTTTTCAGCACAGTTTTTGTTCAGGTGTATGCAATCTGGGTATCCACCGTGCAGACACCTTCTTCATACCCAAATCGTCATGCAAAATTTTGAGAATACTTGTTTCGGATATACAGACTTCATTGGCAATGGCAGCGATCTTTACACGCCGATCTTTCAGTACCAAATTTTCGACTTTTCGCACAATGTTTTCAGTTCGAGCTTCAACGGGTCGTCCAGACTTTGGGTCATCATTGATTGACTCTCGGCCCCATCGAAAGAATTTAGACCAATATTTTACTTGGAAATAAGATGGTGTATCTTCCCCATATACAGCAACCATTCTTTCATGAATTGCTTTTGGACTTTTGCCTTCCTTTGTCAGGAACTTTATTACGCCGCGATGTTCAACTTTAGTTTCACTCATTTTTTCGAGAAATGTACCGTCTCAAATCTCTACACATAGCATAAACTAAACACAACTTAGCACATATACTTCTAACAGTGACAGCAATTTTTTAATAATTTGTTTGACATCGTCACTCTTTTGTTTCATGGCTAGGTAGATAACATAGAAATACGCCCTCGTATATATAGTGTGATGCCTGTTACTTTTGACACCTAGTGGGTGTCAATTTTAACGCCTGTGGCGTAAATTGTAACAAATAAAATATGTTGTAAAGAAAAATCCAACCTTTGGTATAACTTTGAAAGCATATGTAAAATGTAAAATACGAAGGCAACTCTTCTAAGAAAATAATTACTCATATCACTGCAGCTGATATGCGCTCACCTTTTACATCCTTTCAACTGAATCTAGTACTCTTTTCTTCTAGAATAAGAACCCATACATACTAGGCACAATATTTCACTTTCACTTTTAGAAGAATCACTTTCAGGAAAATTGAAAATATTTCATGTTGTGTCTTACATTGAGAAAGATATTTTAATCTCGATAGAACCAATAACACTCACAAGATATGAACATTTACTTCAGCTAATTCATATATGCGGCGCAGAGGACTTTTTTTGCCTAGTCAACGGACTTTAAAAATTAAACACGTACTTCCTGAATTCAAAACAGAATACAGAGAACAGGCGCCTAATTGATAAGTGGGCTTGAACTGGAAGTGAAAGTGTTGTTCCTAACGTGAAAATGATATGGTGAATATCAGTAAAACCCAGGCTTAGTGCTTTTATTTCTGTTTGGTAATTAATTAAACACGTATTCTTGTCATTATTATTCATGCGTTTTATTCTTAACTATATGCATTTCATGATAGGTACTTTACTTTTGATATATATGTATATATATATATATACCGTAGTCGTCAAATTTTAATTTCGGTTTATACTTCTATCCCATGCAGAAGATGACCTTATAATATGCAGCGATGCCTGCTTACTAACAGTGGTGGGAGAGCAACGCAGTGTCGGGGGACCCTCACGCCTTACATTTCATAAGAAACGTTTGTCGAGTGTACTGTCTTGGCAGCCTCGCTTATGTTTATCTTTAGTTTATTTCGTCGCGCTCTTTTCCTCTTTCTACTTTCGTATCAGAAATTAAAATATGTCGACTACGGTATATATATACATATATATATATATATATATTTTCTATTCTTTGTTGCCGTATTTATATATTATTTAAACTCTTGATGAGCATTGGGCATTTTCGGCATTAAATAAACATACATTAGTTTATAATGTTTGATTTATTTTTTAACGTTTCGACCTTTCTTTTGGTCTTCATCAGAAATGATAATAGGTAAGAAACAATTTTTCTGAAACAACATACACCATGTACATACAAAATGCGATAACACAAAAATAATTTGATATAGGTATACAAAAAATATAAGAATCATATTAAAAAATGAGAAAACTTACTCCAAAATATGTAACAACAGTGTCCTAATAATTTTTATAAAACATGTACAACAAATAAATACATTAAAAGGGTTTTAAAATTTAAAATACGTAACGTCAAACGATTAAATTAAGATCTAAAATGTCAATGAAATGTCTATAATGCTGGTTTAGTTTGACATGGAAACGGCCAAAAACAACAACAAAAACGGATAATAGTTATTTATGTAACAAGTCAGTAAAGTGATACTTTACCGAACGAGTCTGGTTTACGAGCCAAGCGAGTGAAGCGAGCGCGGCGAGTAACAGACGAGTTCGGTAAAGGTACTTTACTGACGTGGTGCATACAAAATTTTATCGCCAACCGTTAAAATTGTTAATTTAAGAAATAAAGATATAATAACTTTTGACAGTTTATGACAGTGACAAACGATTTATTTTTAAAAGTCATCAGTCATGCTACGCTGACAGATATTAGCGGCAGGTAAAGTACTTTATTGTACAGTACGATAAAGTGTTTCTTTACCTCCGCAAAACGCTATGGTAACGCATCACTTTACTGACGGTTGGCGATAAAATGTATTTATATGAATGTATGCATGTTAATAATAATGGGTTTTGTAATTATAATAATTGTCGGTATACTGTTGATAAATTTGAGATTTCTCCTCTGTCATTAACTGAGTTTTGATTTTTGTGTATTTCAATCATCTCTAAAATGTTTCTCGACTTTGTATTATATTCTTTATGTAACACTGAAATGCGATCAAAATCAAATGTATGTGAGAACACATACATTTGTTTATAAGATTCCTTGTAAAGACTGCGAAGGTATCTATATTGGCCAGACCAAACAATATCTTGATGAAAGAGTCAAAGCACATAAATATGCAAAAAATAGCACGGCGTTAAAGAAACACTCTAACCAGTTCTCACATACATTTGATTTTGATCGCATTTCAGTGTTACATAAAGAATATAATACAAAGTCGAGAAACATTTTAGAGATGATTGAAATACACAAAAATCAAAACTCAGTTAATGACAGAGGAGAAATCTCAAATTTATCAACAGTATACCGACAATTATTATAATTACAAAACCCATTAATATTAACATGCATACATTCATATAAATACATTTTATCCGTTTTTGTTGTTGTTTTTGGCCGTTTCCATGTCAAACTAAACCAGCATTATAGACATTTCATTGACATTTTAGATCTTAATTTAATCGTTTGACGTTACGTATTTTAAATTTTAAAACCCTTTTAATGTATTTATTTGTTGTACATGTTTTATAAAAATTATTAGGACACTGTTGTTACATATTTTGGAGTAAGTTTTCTCATTTTTTAATATGATTCTTATATTTTTTGTATACCTATATCAAATTATTTTTGTGTTATCGCATTTTGTATGTACATGGTGTATGTTGTTTCAGAAAAATTGTTTCTTACCTATTATCATTTCTGATGAAGACCAAAAGAAAGGTCGAAACGTTAAAAAATAAATCAAACATTATAAACTAATGTATGTTTATTTAATGCCGAAAATGCCCAATGCTCATCAAGAGTTTAAATAATATATATATATATATATATATATATATATATATATATATATATAATATAAAATTCAAGTAATTAGTTTGCAGAAAAACGCTCGGACAGGTCGATTAGTATTTTTAGTTGTGAATTTTTTGACATAAGAAAATTATATACAGGGTGTCTAAAGAAGAACATGTGCAGCAATCATTGTTTTTTTTAAATGGAACATACTGTATATTATGCCATATTTGAATTGTATGGTAAATTCTCAACACTTTTTGTGTAACATACCATATCCCCAAAATCAGCGGTTTTCGGAATAATGACGTTTGAAATGTGATAAATTATAAAAAATACATGAAAATCGATTAATTTGAAGTAGAGTTTTTTGTTGAAGATAAAATTTGCAATACCAGGTTGTTTTTGTTGGCTTTTAAAAAAATGTTCAAGGTGTACTTGTTCAATTTAAACATTTTATTTCATTATCTATGTGTATTTTAATTTATCACAAAACTCATTATTCCGAAAACCGCTGATTTTGGGGATATGGTATGTTACACAAAAATGTGTTTAATGTGTTTAGAATTTACCGTACAATTCAAAAATGGCATAATATGCAGGGTATTCCATTTAAAAGAACCAATGATTGCTGCATATGTTCTTCTTTAGACAACCTGTATATAATTTTCTAATGTCAAAAAATTCTAAACTAAAAATACTAATCGACCTATCCGAGCGTTTTTCTGCAAAATAATTACCTGAATTTTAAACGAATTTATTCCTTTCATCATGAACGCACTGTATATATACAGGGTGAGTCATTAGTAGCCGCTTCTTGGATTGCTCTTTTGTGTTTTTAATAAGAGAAAAAACAATTAGTGGAAAATTCATGGTTGCTTGGGGCGTATATTCTAAAAATACTTTAAGCTCTGACGCACTTCCGGTTTCATTAGAAATGCATGGAAATTCAATTTTTTTAAATAACTCACCCTATATATTTCTAGTTTCTCTAGCACTGCTTTAAATTGCCTATTCAACTGTTTTCTCTTTTTCAAAATTGAGCCAATAGTTTTTGAGTTATTAATTTTTTGTGAAAATATCTGACCAAAACATGTGTTCAGAAAGAAATCATTTTCTCATTGTTTTTAAAAGTAAAAACATTAACTTAGGCGTGCTTGTAGCCAAGAAAATTCTGCATCATTTGGTATAAATTGCACTAGACTATGTTTTTTCAAAGCCTACTTTCCGAAATCTTCACATTTTATTGCGGCATTTTGTTCCACTTTTATTCTCTTTTACTTTTGTTAAAATGTCCTATACCTATCTTTTGTAATTTCTGAGATAATCACTATAGGAGCAATTAGCGGTCAAATACGGAACTACAAGCGCTGTTGTTCTATGCACCCAAATAATCGTTCAACTCATGGAAGGCTGGAATGGGGCCCGACTTCCTTAGTCAACTGTCGAACAAAGTACAGGTTAAATCCAACTATCCCAAAAGTAATAATTTTACAGAATGAAGGGCATCGCATTTTGGTTTTTTAATTCCGGCAATGTGTAGATGTTCATTTTTTACACTGTTGGTTAACAACGAAATAAAATAAAAATTGTGTTTACTGACATATTTCAAGATACCGCCTTACTAAAGGTTGCATAAAAAATGCTGCTGTCTTCAATTTAATTTGCAGGGACTGCCTTCCAATGTGTACAGTGTTCGGGTGGGCCCCAACATTATGCGACAGTTCGTTTCTGGTCCAGGTTCCTGCGGTTATGGTCTTGAGGTTTCTCTCCAATGCTCTGACCTTTCCTTAGTTGCATGTTGCATACTACCAAGGGCCATGTTAATATTCTGAGGGTGGCGCTCTGCATAGCTTCCAATCTCTTTATTCTCATTGCAAATGTATGAGCAAAGCTTTCCGGATCAGCCTCTGGTCGATGACCACCACCAAAGTATTATTAGGTAAGCTTTTATACCTTTCTGCAACGACTGCTTTAACGCATGTGTAAACGTGTTAAAACATTTATTCGTTTATATCGTTATATTAATTTGGACAACTTTTCATTATAAGTTATATCGAATATTTGTTCACTGTTATAAGCAATGTAATTACTTCTTTTAAAACAAGTGGCATCCACACCTTCCGTGGAGCATATAAAAAAATCGATTTTACATCTTCACAATTCTGTGTCTTCTATAACGCCAATGAAGATATTACCTTGTGAACTTATTTCTGCGAATAGATTAAGTATTTATTTTGTGAAAGCTAATTTTCACTATTGTATCTAGTGTGACTATTTTATACGTTGTGTGTTTCCGTTATATTTATTTTTTATTTAATATTAGAGATTTTATATATTATCTGCATTATTCTTTAATGGTGTCTGCGTTAGATTATAAAGATTATATTATTATTATATTTAAACACTTCAGTCAAAATATATTTTTCAGTATTACTATAGGACATTTTTAATTAATAATTAAACTGTATATGATGCTTTAATGATATCGTCTTCCTCTATCATGTAAGGTACATCTTTTAAATTTTATTCACTAAGGTATCATATACACAAGGCGATTAAACGGCTAAATTACTAAATAACGGTATTATTAATACTGAAGCATACTAATGTGTCGATTTAACATGCGTGAATCGATATCGTATTTTCGAAATATGTACATATTGGTATTTACAGTTTGAGAAATGCGCTCAGTAAATTAAAATAAGAGATGCGCCGGCACCTGCTGCCGGTCGTACCTGTAGTGTTCGAAAAAAGTCAAAAGAAGCTCCAGCCGATATCGTTAAAAATACTGTTTGTTTATTATAAGGTTCGGATTTGGTGTGTCATTAAAATTGACGATTATTAATATTATTTCGTTAAAGAAAAGGTAATAAACCCGCAAGAGATTTTTATCGGTATGTTTTTGTCTTAACCGCATATAAAATTAATTAGCAGTCTGAGATGGCTGTTTTTGTTGGTCAATATCATCATGGCCGTCACTTTTTCATAGCAGACATCATTATTTACCGAATATATATCGATAATAAATAGTATTGATATACATGGATAAAATTTAACGTAAATTTTATTGACGTAAACCTGCAATATCTACTTAGAGGGGAAAGCTCTACTAAGGTTTTCTCTAATCTGTGACAGTTCTTTTTACAGTCTACATACTTAGAATATAAGTAGTACAATTCCTGAAATATTTAAGACAGATCTTTAATTTAATAAATAGATGTAATTATGTTTTTTTATGATGCATATAAACCTCTTCAGTTTATGCCCTGGTCTGGAGTCCCTCTCGATTCGAATTTAGGACCCCTCCTGTTTGTTCTTCTTGTTATTCATCTATTAACATCCTTAATCTATCGAGTACTTGTATATATGGATGATTTAAAACACTATTTATCAATAAAGTCTTGGCCTGATATGTTTCACTTACAATTAATCTAAATATAATTTTGTAATGGTGTGCTCCTCAACGGGGATAACTGGTTAGGAAACTAGTTATTTCATTGATTATATCATTTTTATTAAAATTGATAAACTGACCGAATTCGATGTTTTTTTTATTCTCGTTTAAGTTTAGTAGAGCATATGCCAACATTTTCACTTCTATTTCGAGGAACCTGGGTTTTCTTTTGCGTCTTTTAAAATCTTTAGGTGATATTTCGATATTTCAAATTTTGTTCTATAGTTTTGCTGTTAGTAAAGTAGAATATGGTTCACTAGTGCGGTCGCTTCATTATATTTATTTTTAATTATCTATCGAGCAAATATATCGATATTTTTAGAAATACAATTCCTTCGAATTTGTCAATGAAATGACATATAAATGCATCATAGGAACACTTTTCTGTCCAACTTTTGTTTTACCTTTTTCAAGAACCAACTTGTTGCATAGTTCTCCACTAGCTTCAATGCATCGTATGACGGATTTTTTCTACAAAGATATTCTTTTAATTAATTATGTTACCTTTTTATTAAATGTATCATTTTGCTTTTTTGGGTTTATTTTATATAACATATTACTGTGCCTTTTAAATATCAAAAATAATAATGATACCTTAATGTCTGACTTTAGCATAACAGCATAAATTTTAAAATTTTAAATGGATTCTAACAGCGGTTTACTTCTTGTTTGACAATCTTTCTCTTATCTGTTAAGTATGGGATAGGGTAAAGAAATTAAACACAATATGTAAGTGTTAATAATAATGGTGAATTTATTTTATTCATGTTCGTCTATATCTTTCTTACTATACATAGATATCCATCTGTTTTAGGAGGATTTATAATAACTAACATAAAACTAATTCTGTTCAAATGATTCTTATTTAAAAGAGTTTTATTGAAAATTGAACACAATGCAAGTACTATTTCACCAAAGCAAATATTTTCACATACTACTCCAACAGCTTAGTGTTCTCACATCAAAATATTCTCGTATATTTGTGCCCGCTTATTTAATTTATTGTCTTGTGAGTATATAAATTTTTAATGGAGCTTAACAATCCAATTAAGGCAAACATTTTCACATAGTACCTTAATGGTTGATTCCACACCATTAAAAATATTTCTAATTAATAATGAAAAGCAAAAATTTTAACATAGTGAACATTCATTTAATTATAAAAAATTAAGATATAACTTCTATGTTTATAATTTTAATAAAGAGTTTGATCATATAATTCTTCAAACCCTTTTTTGTATTTGTCCTCCATATTCATTTAAATTTTCTAAACTAATACAAATAATATTCCCAAATTCTATTTATTTATGACTATATAGATATATCAATCTTCAGAATGAAGAAATTAAAAAAAATATCGCCGGAACTCCGTTTCAAATTTTAAGCTTTTAGCACGATGTAGGCGAATATTGAACTCTCTTTCTTCGGTCTTGTTCCCGCATTTTATAACTTTGAACAAATGAAGATCAGTACTTTAGCGCCCTCTGTCTTAAATTTAAGTTGGTTCTAGTGCCAATTCCTTAGTTGAATATTCTTTTAACTTGATTTAAGTTGGTACATCCACTCATTCACTTTGACAGTTATTAATTAATGTCCGTAAAGCAAATCTTCCTTATCCGAATTTATTAATTTACCTCTATCTATTTCAGGTAAGTGTGTTATTCCTTTCTCTTTTTAACGTAAACATCTGTTGTATTTATATATGAATTTATTACTCTTGTTATTGTTTGATAAATATCTCCCTTCACCATTTATTAATCGTATTCTCATTTTCTGTTTACTAGTCTTTTCGATTGGAAATAGAGGAAAAACGTCGCAGATGACTTCTATCTTCCTTACTGATGTCTTACCATGAAAGTTTGTTGCTGTTTCCCTTTCCTTATTGTCAAACCAATTCCTCGTCATAGGTGAGATTGTTACTTCTAATATGCTACAAATTGACGTTTGATTTTCTTTTGTAGGTATTGGACCATACATGATTGTTGTTGATGTTTCTGAAGTACAAGACTTCAAATATATGAACTAAAGAATATATTTTAACATCTCATTATTGTATACAATATGTTTTATTTACGATTCAACATTTAATGTAATGGATATCGTAGTTATATCCTTTTTTTTATCTAGACAGTACGTATTTATAACATCTTTTTATTTTTTTATTATAGCCATTTATAAATTTATCCTATTCATATCAACGTTTACATTCTTATTTCAGATGATGTCATTTTGTTTGGCATATCTGACCTTATTCTATTCATATAATTTGATGGCATTTAAATGTATCGTTTCTACACAATAAAGTTTATTCACTTACTTAGCATGTATTTTATATTTCATTGATCTTTGCATATCTAATGTTTAAACTTTTCTAAATAAAGTTTATAAACGGTCTTTTAAACATTGTTTTATTCACAATATCCTTAAAGAAGGAATTCGTCCTTTATAGAATATTTATAGTATCTGCAACCTATATTACTTAAACGATTCATTCTAGTCTATATATCACTTGTTCAATATCATGAATTATTTTTAATTTATTCTAATGTCCTTATTTCTATACTTATTTGATAAATTGTTTTAACCCTTTATGTACCTATTAACTTAATGATTTGTAGAACTTTTACTATTTAAGCTTGAATAAATATTTAATTGAACTATAACGCTTACACTATAACTAATCAAATTCTTAACATTAGATATTTTTTGTCTATTTTAATTTTCTCTTATATTAATTAATTTATCTAATTACTTTTACTATCCTATACAAAATGTAAGGTTCACAGCAATATATGTGTAACTTCAATTTGTCCTGTAACAAGTTTTCTGTTGGGCAATAATGGATACTATTAGGACTACTCGACAAGCTCACAGAAAGTTCGTGCTTAGAAATGTATGCGCATATGAAACGTTATCAGCTAAACCATACAAGTAATAGATAAAGAGTGATTTGCAAGTATGCAAAAAAATAGGAAAAATAGAGAGCGTAAGCTATAGTTTCGGTGAAGAAGAGGACATGCCGGAGCACACATGTTTCTATTGCGTAGATGGAAAATAAAGTGATTGCAGGCTTTCTTATGATTGGCAATGCAAATGACGGTGACCAACTGGGACTAAGACAGGGTAGCCTCGAGAATTATCAACTTAAAGGTATAATGAAAACAAAGGGGAAGGAGCCAGGAAGGATTAAAAACTGGTCAGCTACAACCAGTATCAAAGTTTCAGAATTACTAATTAAATATCGCAAGGATGATGTAAGGATGAAGAAAGCTATGAGCAAATAATAAGACAGTACATTACTCGTGAAGTATGTCAAAGATGACGGTTCCGCAGTGATGAGAAAAGGGCGGTTCTGGCGGGCCACGTGATTCGGTTGCGATCGACTACGTAGGCCGCAAAAATATTATTATTTTTATATTATTAGATGAAAGAATTGTAGCATGTAATTATTTGTAGACAATATACAACAGTATTATTTATTATAAAAATAAGACTTTCATTCTACATCGACTGACAAAAAAAAAAGCACGAACCTGCGATCTCTGTCTAGCTCGACCAATGCTCCAGCAACTAAGTTCTTTACAATCAGTTTAAATAGATCCATCCTTTACCCGCCAAGATAAAATCATACCGAAATCGTAGATATGACGAATACAACTAAGCGACTCTTTCAATAAAGCAGTGTCGCAACTACAGTATAATATGTTGTAGGAACAACAAATGATAGGTACATCTATCAAAATTAATGTTTTACGTATATACGTTCAACGGCACATTCGTTTGTTGTTCACATTATAATAATTGTTTCCCTACGCAGACTTAATTTTGATTGTAGCCTTTTAGGTAGCGAGAAACCCTCCAGCAATTTGCGTAATGGAGTGTAGAATGAAGTGTGTATAGATTATAGTACTCACGCATATATACTATATCTGTATATATGTAGATGAATTCATGCGCTTCCAGTTCGTGCCTGCGTACATGAGTATGTAAGGATGAGCGTAGAGGGTGAGGTCACGGAGGGTGATTAGCAGCGTCATATGTCTTTAACGGTCTTCTATTATCGTATTACAATCACACGCCGATTGGCTAAGCTGGTCTGTTGCCTTGTGTTTGTACGGCATCGCATAATCTTTATATTATTATACGGGCACGCTTCTACAAGCATCTAGGAAAGGGTGAAATTAAATAAATTATTAATAAGTGAAGGCTGCCGTGTCGGATATCTCTAAGTGGATACTTCTATAATACGGGCGCCAACTTAACGCAATAACTTTTTCTCTAACATAGTCTCATTTAGACAAACTCTTTCTCGAACTTACGCGGACAATATTCTGATGTAGCCTTTTGAAATACAGGTACATCCCCGCAGATGGGTCCATGCTCTACAATGCAGAGGTAGGTACCATAGCTGATTTCTTTTCTAAGAATCAGTACAAGTAATATATTTATTTGCTTTTAACACTATATTACATTCAAGCAGTTTTATTAGTGACAAGCTTGACAGTTTACTAGTAACCAATATCTTCACCTAAGAATAACAATGGATTACAATTATGTGCTACGGTGTGACTTAAACTATTTCCCCATCACATTTGGCACGGAGAAAAGAAAATTATACGCTGCTTCAGCATTCTCTCGTGGGTGACCCTAAATCTTTTTGGAAATTTGTACGATCGAGACGTGGGAGCTCCAGAATTCCTGGTAAACTCTTTAATGGCGACATCGAATTCGACGACCCTCAGCGAATTGTTGATGCTTTTGCGTCTGTTTTCTCTGGTGTATTCTTGCCAGATGCTGGAAGTTGTGACATTCTAGAATTGCATAGATGATGTACTGAAACAGCTGAAGAAATCAAAGAATAGCTTTACCTCCGGACATGATAATATTCCCAGCTTCCTGCTTCGTGATTGTGCGTCTATTTTTGCTCAGCCTCTTTGCAGAATAGTTAATTTATCTCTGCAGACAACTGTCTTTCCTCAGTCCTGGAAGGTAGCTTGTATATGTCCTATACACAAAAAGGGAGATAATACCAATATTAATAATTATAGACCAATATCAATCCTACCAAACTTTGCCAAGGTGTATGAGGCTATACTATATGAACATCATTTTGGTCGCCGTGCCAACATGGTTTTATGTCCAAGAGGACTCACTTCGAATCTCGCCACATTATCTCAGGCTTTGTGTGCAACAGTGGACGATGGGAGGCAGATGGATGTTATTTACACTGACTTCTCTCGAGCTTTCGACACCATTGAGCATGCCGCTCTCCTGACTAAAATGAGTTTGTTCGGTTTCAGCAACTCACTGTTAACACTTCTTGGTTCTTACCTTGCTGAAAGAAGTAACTTCGTTTACTATAATGGCTACAAGTCAGGGAAGTATGTTTCTACCTCTGGAGTTCCCCAGGGATCCAATCTTGGACCCTTATTATTTATCATCTTTGTCAATGATTTGATAACTTCAATCGATTGTAATGTTTTGGTTTATGCTGATGATTTAAAAAAATTTCATCGTATTGATGGGGCTCAGGATGCTGCCTCTCTTCAAGAGAACCTGGACCGAGTCACACATTGGTGCTCTTTAAATAAATTGAAGTTGAACATCGACAAATATTATTTTGTTTCGTTTACCAGAAAACCCAGTAGAATTTGCAAGAATTATTCTATTGACAACATCGCAATTAACCGCAAAACGCATGTTAAAGATCTCGGAGTTACATTTGATGAAAGGCTTACCTTCGCCGATCACGTTTCCTTAGTCAATGCGTCGGCATTTCGAGCATTGGGTTTCATTATCCGCACCTGCAGAGATTTTGACAACATAGCTACACTCAGGTCACTTTATTATGCAGTGGTTGTTAGCAAGTTGAATATGCCGTTGTTGTGTGGTATCCTATATATAATTGCTATATTAATGTAATTGAATCAGTACAGCGCAGGTTCCTAAAGTATTTATGTTATAAAGTAGACGGATTTTACCCTCCTCGTGGGTTTGACTATGAGTTGCTCCTGGATCGACATGAGGTTGGGTCGCTTAATGCAAGGCGACACCAAATTAGTGCTGATTTTGTAAAAAATATCATTCTGTTCAAGATAGACTCTCCGGATTTGTTAGCAGAAATTGGCTTTCGAGTGCCTCGTCAGTGCTCAAGGGTGAGTGAAACGCTTCTGCTTACCACTGCTAGAACGAATACTCTGCTGAGGGCTCCTATGGTGCATTCTGCCAGGAACTTCAATAGCCTTGCTGATGATATTTTTCATTAGTTGTATATATTTTAATGTTTGTTTCTGTCAATTTTCACATATGTATTATCTTTTAGATTTGTTTATATTGTCTGTATTGGGGCGACCTGTTGGGCAATTTAATAAATATTATTATTATTATTATTACTACCTTTTTTAACTCAGCGGGGCATCTTAAAAATCACGTGCCAAAAATGTTAAGATTATACCCAGCTCATGCTTCAATCTACATTTGACTGATTTGACATATATTTTGTATATTTTACATGTTCTTCTACTTCGTTTCTTCTCAGATTTATCATTATTACTATAATACGAGGAGAGTTTTTATGGTATCTACCTAGCTATGAAAACAATATGCTATGGCGACAATTTTCTTACATTACGTTTCTGTGACATTTTATAATGTCATCTCAAAGTTTGGTTCGAATCTCTTAATATGTGTTACTTTTACATTCGTTTAAAGAAGAGGAAATGACTGATTGAAACTTGAACACATGAAATTTTTATCAAAAGAATAAGAAGAATATCCATGAGAAAATGATATGAGTGTATGGAGATAATAGCTCGTGCTATTTTTAAGTCAAATTTTGGTGAAAGCAGTTCAAGTGGGGTAGAGAATGCATTCATGATGACTCAAAAATGTGGAAGGCCTCTAGAAGCACGAGCTGAAGAAATCATCAGGAAAATTGAAGATTTGGTGTTGACTGACCGCCGAGTAAAAGTTTCAGATATTGCTAGAGAAATAGTAATATCAGAAACAAATGTTTTTAAAATTTGCATGAAGATTTGGGAATAAGCAAAGTGTTGGCACGATAGATTCCCAGGTTTCACAGTCCCGAACAAAAATTTTATAGACGACAAATTTGTAAAGAAAATTTTACTCTTTTATCTCAAGATGAAGACTTCTCAAATATGTAGAATTATAACTGGCGATCAAGCTTAAGCACAGCACTGGGATCCTCTCACGAAAAAAAGGGTCATTGCAATGGGTTCATAAGGGAGCATCACTGCCCAAGAACGCAAAAACGCAATTTTCTGTGGGAAAAGAGATGGCCACAGTTTTCTGGGACGTGGCGGGGATTCTCTTGATTGAGTATATACCAAAAGGGACTATAATAACGGGAAATATTTACCAAGACACAATAAAAAAAAATGAACATGGCTATACGCGAAAAAAGACCCCACATTTTGCTCGGAAAACTGCTTCTGCACGACAACCGCAGGGTGCACAAGGCAAGAATTGTTCAAGCAGTAATCAATAAATTCGGCTTTAAGGAATTAGAACATCCACCCTACAGTCCCGACCTCGCCCCCTGTGGCTATTATTTTTTTCCAAAACTCAAGAATCACTTGAGAGGGAGTCGATTTTTAGGGAATGAAGATGTGGAAAAGCTGTAGCATCGTATTTTGAGGAATTACCTAAAGAATTCTTTTTCGAATACATTGCGTTATTAAAGAAAAGTGCTAATGGTTCTTTCGTTAAAAAATAAAATTTGGTAGATAACAAAAAACCCCCTCGTATATTCTGAAAGTGACGTCGAGTAGAAATAGAAACTATAGCACCTTCACTGTGGGCATCTTAATCATTTTGTTCTAATTAAAAAGCAAGACATTCTCAACACACTATACATAAAGAAAATTAATGGTACAAAATGTAATATAAGAAAATTGTTTTGGAAATACATGATCACAATTTTACATTTTTAGACTAAATTGGAAAGATTTTAATATTTGTAAATGATGCAGGATATTTTTTTTAAATTCTAATTGAAGAATGTTCAAGCTAAATAAAGCAGTATTTGTCGCTAACATTAAGGACATGTTTAAAGTTTCGTATAATTTTAAGAAAATTTTCATAAAAGATGTATGTTTAATAAATGTTTCAATTTTTTCCTGCAATTAGATTTATATATGTTCGACAAATAAAGATGTTTTTGACTGAAATTCTGAAATTATTTATCGTAATGTTGAAAATGTGCCAACAAGATAGTATCGTTTCATCTGTAAATGTGTGCACAGATGAGTTTTACTTAAGATAATTAAGTTTGACAATTACAATCAGAGAACAACTACCAACGAGAAGCAAGAGTATTGTCGGATTATTTGTTCAAACACACAAAACAAATTGTTAATAATTTTAAATCTGCCGCGTTTACCTGAAACAGACTGTTTCAGGTAATCGCAGCAGTAGAAGCAGAAGAGAATGTTCCTTAAGATAGTAGACAAAACGTCGGCAGTAGAAGTAAGTAAACGTCTACGACTTATTCTAAACTATCCGATTTCCATGCGCCTGTCAAGGACAAACAACGTCTTGAATCTTCCGGTGTTCTTGCGGCAGTGTATATGTCGCTGGGAGATGATGAAAACGGAGATTTGATCAAATCCCTAAGGTAGATGATCAATTCACGAAAGATGTTAAAATAACAACTCTCTGGGGTCATTTCCCTAAAGAATGTAAGTGATTTGATCAAATCCCTTAACTGTTTTAGTGAAATGATGTAATAAACTAGTCAGGACTCTCACAGGCCCATGTTTCGTCTGTTACCTTTCCCCTTTACTTCACCACTCCCCTCCCGCGGTCGTGCCCAGTCATATTTCAAAAGAGTTGCTTAAAAAACTTTTTACTGAAAGGTTTGGATCTACTTCTTAATCAGCAGGACCATGACATTATTTTAACAGAAGAAGACTTACCAGTAGCATCCTTAGAGAATAACAACGACGCTTCATCTTCAAAAGATTTACCAGCATCCGAATTAATTGATTAAAATGCTTGAACTTCAGCTGATTTACTCACCAAAAAGGCTTTAAATTTAGAGGATCTACCAGAAATTGAATCAATTTCTTTATCGACAACAAGACAACTGGAACCAGTAACAACTCTAGTTCAACTCCTACTTCAACAGTTAAAACATCTGTAATGTTACTTGCATCAGAAGGGAAAGCAGCTCTCAGCAAAACTAAAGCATATTGTGTTGTTTGTGGGATGGAATCTACTAGCACTCTTTCATGTGACGTTTGTAAAAATCCGGTGCACGCAATGGGTGGGAATACTGTAGGAGAAGAAGAATATGGATCGAAAATTCTATAGTATTTATTCCAAAAAGAAGAGAGCATTAAAATCAAAAGGAAAATGCTGCAAAACACCAGAAAAGATCAGCTGAAAAAATGAAAGAAATTTCTTTGAAGAAATGCAAAGACGTATTAGTGGATTCCACAGTTTTATGTGTGTACCTAAGATAGTGGCCCATTAGATGGAAATAACATTGTGCGGATCGTATTAGATATAAAAAATAATATACCTATACCAAAATGGTACCTAAGTCGGAATTATAAAAGATTAGCTACGTAGAAACGCGCTTCAAATAGCTATCACAACATTATACCGAAACTGTTCCACGGACTAACCTAAGTCTGCATGAGATTGCAGGAAAATTATACTCATTTGGAGGTCAAGGATTTAAGAAGTGTTCCTGTGAACAATCAAAAATACAATGTAAAACAAAAAGAAGTGTTTGTAAAAAAGTAAGGTACTTTCTAACACGAGATGCCACAAGTAATCAAAGTGTTTTAACAAAAATTATTGAACATTATTATTTATTAATTACATTCACTAAAAATGATTAAAATTTCACTAAAACTATCCTTTTTGCTTCTAAAAATTTCAGCGTAAGTACCTATTTTTTTTGTTAATTAGTTTCGAATAAATTATTTGTGTTTCGATGACTATTGTTGTATTACCTACTCTACATTCAATAGTGCATGGTTTACTAATACTTTTAATATCTAAATAATATTATTTCAACATTTCACTAAAACAGTTAAGGAATTTGATCAAATCACTTACTTTCTTTAGGGAAATGACCCCACAGAGTTGTTGTTTTAACATCTTCCGTGAAATGATCACCTGCCTTAGGGATTTGATCAAATCCCCGTTTCCATCATGTCCCTGTGACATATACATCAGCGAGACCAAACTATAATCCATCGAAATCCAGAAACAACTTAAGCCGAGCCGAAGGTTACTAAGGTTACGATCTCCATCACACCATACAAAGTCAACTCAACCAAAATATACACGTTCCACTAAACTGCAACACTAAAGAAAATATAAACCATCCCCTGCCAATCCACTCCAGTCTGTTTCAACTTATCATACCAGTGGAAGCCTTGAAGATGTTCCTCAGGATCGTGGAAGAAACGTCAGCAGTAGAAGCAGGCATAAGGATACGCTTTCAAGTCAGATACCCCGAAGGTTTAAATTTAATTCGTCATTAAAACTGCAATATGCAGTGAATGTTGCATAGTTTTAACGCATACTTTTCATTTTTTGCCGCCCGTATATTAATTATTTAACAGAGTTCTTATTACAGTTCTTGTCAAGTACTGAATGAGCATTAATTTCAATATATTTTATTAAATACAATTTACGAGATGTTTCATGGCACATAAAATAATTTCAAAATACTGATATCGGTTAAGAGCTTTCACTATTTCTTATATTGGCATAATCTTATCTTAAATCTTGCGTATCACATAAATAAGAAGTTACAATCAATTTAGCAGCTAAATATAACCGGCAGATGCGTTTTATTAATCGACGCCTGTTCACACATGTCATCATTAATTTGAAAATTTCGCAAACAGTCTTGATAAAACATGAAGTCACTACTATATCACTGTTAACGATATCTATAAATTAAAATTAGTTTTGTTTAATCCATCTGCAACCGATTAGACGTGTTTCGTTGCCTTCGTAAACTGTACATTAATACATTAATATGAAAGAGCGTTGCTTGTAGCCGAAATAATAAATTAAAGCTTACTTAATCAACACGGATAGTCTATTTGTTGACAAAAAATATGTAATGAAGGTCATAAAAGAAACACCCGTCGTAATTACTACCATAATTGCTAAATATCTTGTTATAATTTTAATGTTGATTATAGTGTAGCTATGTTTAGTGTTGTAGTGCAGGTTGATTTAAAATATTTGTAACTTACATACATACATATGTCGATTGTGCACGTGGACTTGACATGAGAAAGTTTTTGAACTATTAGCGATGAAATTTTTAGATTTAGTTACAAATTGTTTTTAAGTTATCTAAAGTACATTTCAATAAATATAACAAAATAGTAAGATTTGGCATAAAAACAGCAATTATTTAAGTTCCGTGACCACCGAAAACAGGGTTTGTCTATTTCTATTAAAATACCCCCTCCAAACAAAGACTCAGTCCTTTTAATAAATCTGTATGCATTTGCAAGATTGAAAAAAACCGCTTCTTGATAAGATTGAAATTCTTACTTCCGGTCTGAATAATAAGTAAAAATTGCATTATTTGTAAAATATTTGCAAAAGACTGTTTTTTTAGTAATATCTGCTTCCGGTAGGAATTTTGAATTTTTTGTTGTAGTTATACGTTTGTCTAAACTTTGTTGTTGAGATATTGGTAAAATTTGATTTTATCATTGAAGTAATATACAACTTCCTGTCTACTGATTTGACTAAAAATCTAATCAGTACTTAACACGCAGAAAAACCGACAGGTAGGCAGACAAATATATATATATATATATAGAATAGAATAGAATAGAATAGCTTTATTGTACCAACTAATATAAAATACAAAAGCATGTAAAATACAGCGGTAACGTCGAAACAAGTGGTGTGTGTGTGAGCGTGTGTGTGTGAATGTGTGTAGGCGTGTACTATATAACAATGTATGTGTGTACTAATGGTAGATATAATTCAATGTAAATGAAACTTCTTGATATCTTGTAAAAACTCAGTAACCGAGTAGAAGCTGTTTTCTAATAAGTATTTCTTAATGGATGTTTTGAATTGTGGCACTGGCTTTTCAATCCAAGTGTTCGGTAATTTATTAAATAGTTCTAGATGTCTATGTTTGGCACTCGTGGTCTGCAACCTGTGATTCGGAAGTAGAACCTGTGATTGAGATCTTAGTTGCAACTGCGTCACATCTCCTTTTCTATTTAACGTGGGTAGCTCCAATTTAGCTCGAAGAAGCTGTCTGTAGATGTATGCTGATGGCAAAGGCATGATTTTGTCATTCTATTGACCTGCTCTATTGCTCGAATTGCTTTTTTTTGTAGAATGAATATGTCTACAGCATGTGTTGATTCGCCCCACAGTTGAATACCATAGCTCATACGGGAATGAAAAAGTGCATGGTATGCCGTTATTGCTGCATCCTTATTTAATAAAGTTATTAACCTCCGTATGGCATAAAGAGCACTGGAAAGTCTTGTGTGAAGTTCATCAATGTGAGACCGCCAGGTCAGCCGAGTATCCAGGGTAATTCCTAAAAGCTTTGCAGACCCGGCATTTGCAGGTGTTTTGCTACGTTTACAGGTGAATGGTAATTGAACATTCTTTGATTCATTGACAGTAAGACTATTGGATGTAAACCAAGTGGCAGCCCTGGACAATGTCGTTTCAGCTTTCGTTTTAAGTTGTTTTTCATCTGTACCTCTGAATAAAAAAGTAGTGTCATCTGCGTACAATACCACATGGCTTGAAATATTGTATGGCAAGTCATTTATATAAATACAGAACAGAAGAGGACCAATAAGCGACCCCTGAGCTACTCCGTGCTCAACATGCCGCGATTCACTCATTTCATTGTTTGCATACACAACTTGTCTTCTGTTCTCGAAGTACGATTTTAAAAGCTTCGATGTTAAACCACGAACGCCGTAGCGATCTAGTTTTTCCAAGAGAATCTCATGTCTTACGCAGTCGAAGGCCTTGGACAAATCACACATCACCACCAAACCATCGTCCCCATCCTCCATAGCATCCCAAACGAAGTTTAAAACCGATAATACAGCATCCACTGTCGATTTTCCCGGACAGAATCCAAATTGTTGCCCGGTTAGAATGGAGTGGTTTCCCAGGAATGATGTGAGGCGCAGTAAGAGGGCGGTTTCGAGGATTTTTGACAGTGTAGGTAACACGGAAATAGGTCTGTAGTTCTTTGGATTATTGGGGTCACCGGATTTGTAAATAGGAGTCACTTTTGCAATTTTCATGTTATCAGGCACAATTCCTTGCTCAAAACACGCATTCACCAAATCAGCAAGTGGTTCCAGTAGGCAATTCGAACATTTTTTTAGCATTTTCATATTCATGCCATATACGTCCAAAGCATCTTTCGCTTTAATGTTTTGAATGATAGTCTGTACTTCCAAAGGTGTCACTGGTACTAGAAAACATGAACGTTCATTATACTGAATATTTCCTATAAAATTTATTGATTCATTGTTGTCTTTATGCAATGCAGAAAACTCATTTGCCGTATTACAGAATATATTATTTAATTCACTAGCAGATGGTGTCCGATATTGTAAGTTGTTAGATGTGCCTGTTTCCCTTTTGATGATGTTCCAAAACTCTTTCTGGATGTTATCAGATTGGTATACAGAGCGTAAGTACTTATTTCGTTTCTCTTCTCTCAATTTCGTGATGTAAAAGTTTTTGTAAGAATTAAATATTTGTTTAAGATCATCACCTCCAACGCGGTTATAGGTTTCTTATATATATTCTATATATATATATATATATATATATATATATATATAGTATATGGTTTGAAGTAGTCTTTGCCGTTATGTATTAATGTCAGAAAAGAGTGTTGGGGAGTCCGGCAATAAAAAGACTTATGTTTAAAGGAAGTCTAACGTTTTATTTCTCAATATTTCGCACATAAGGTATTTGTGCTTCCTCAGGATAAACTAATTAAGAACAAGATAATGAAACAAAGTACAGTTAGTAAAGAAGTTATTGACAGAAATTTTTAAAAAATACTTACAACTATGACTTCTTGGTGGGAAAAAAATATATTATGAATACACAGTAAGAAAACAAACTGTGAAAAATACCACAAAACACGGTGTTTTTCGTGACAAATTGTGTTTACATGTTAATTTAAAATGACAATTAGTTTGAAATATGTCAGTTATTGTTAGCTTGTGATATTTTATTAAACTTACTATGATCTAACAAATATGAATAAATAATACTAAGATTTTGGATGTCCGATCTGAAATTCATACTATTTTTGTTGCTGTTGATATAGACCATCTCAAGGAATTCTCTGCTAATTTTTCTATTATCAGTTTTTAAAATTTTAACGTCATTAAAATTAGGTGAGTGATCTTCCTGTAACATGTGTTTTGCTAGAGCGCATCTGGTTTTTCCAGTTTTTATGTCGCTTTTGTGTAGTGTCATTCTTGTTGAGAGCCAACATGCCGTTTGTCCGATGTATTCCTTATTACAACTCGAGCATGGTATGGAGTAAATTATATTGGATTTGTATTTTTGTTCAGTTTTGTCTTTGATTGTAGGCAAGAGTTCCTTAATTTTATGTTTGTTGTAATAGCCGAAACGTGTGTTATCAAAGTTTAAGACATGTACTATTTGTTCTGTTAGATTGCTAATGTATGGCAGTTTGAAATATGTGGGTGGTTTGTTGACCGCATGTGTGTCAGATTGGTCAGTAGCTATATTGTTCAGTCTGTTGTTGAGCGATGTGTTATAAAGTAGTTTGGAAATAAGAGCCTTTGGGTAACCATTATTTAAGGCAAGTTTGGATAAAATCTCTAAATTTTTTTTGTGTAGGGTGGGGTGACTAATCTTTATAATTCTATTTTTAAGTCCTACTATTGTATTTATTTTTTGTTGAAGAGGATGGTTTGAATGATAGTTCAAAATTCTTGTGGAATTAGAAGGTTTTCTATACCAGTCTATTATAATGATGTTGTTATTTCTTATGATCTTAGTGTCTAAAAAGGCAATTTCCCCATTAGTTTCTTTTTCCAATGTAAATTGGATCTTATTGTGTGTTAGGCATAAATATCATAAAATTTATAATAACGTTAAAAAAACAAACTTACGCAAATTTAACAACCTCACAAAAAACGTCAAACAACGGAAATTTTTCATAAATAATGACGACTGGTTTATTGATAGAACTAATGGTGGCATTCCACATAACATTAAAAATTTTCTTTCATTAGGACCGAACTTTGGTATTCCAACATACCCTAATAATATAAACATTCCGGAAATACTAGCTGATTGTGAAGTAGTACTTAATTCAAATGTTACCCAAGACACCAACATACACAGAGCACGATTGACTAACATATTAACCAATTTCGTAACTAAATTTCATGGTAAAAAAGACACATTGATTGATGATTTAAATGAATGTAAATTATTTTTTAAAAAAAATCCTAATATTATAATAATGAAAGCGGATAAGGGTGAAAAAACAGTTGCGGTAGATCGCACTGAATATATAAAAAAAACTGAAGAACTTCTTCAAGATAAAGACACATATAGCATCCTAAAGGTAGATCCTACCACTAAAATACAGAGACAATTAAATAATTTCTTAAAAACACTAAAAGACCGTGAAGAAATATCAGAGGGCTCATACAAAAAAATGACCATACACAATGCTACAAGTCCTAAACTATATACACTACCTAAAATCCATAAACCTGATGTTCCTTTCAGACCCATTGTATCGTGCATAAATGCCCCGACCTCTAGAGTAGCAGTTTTCATTTCGAAAATACTTTCAGATACGTATAGTGACAGCCCACACAATATTCCGGACTCTTTCACATTTGCAGAGAAATACCAGAATTTTGCACTGCCAGAAAACTACCATGTTATCTCACTAGATGTCACATCACTTTTCACCAACATACCGATAAAGTTTGTACTGGATATTTTGACCAACGATTGGCACCGAATCGCAAACAACACTAATTTATCAAAAACTTCATTTTTCAAGCTCTTACACTTACTACTAGATAATAGTTATTTCATTTTCAACAATAAATTTTATTCACAAAAAGATGGATGCCCCATGGGCAGTCCACTAAGTGGTATCTTAGCGAACATTATCATGGACCGTTGCTTACATGACGTGTTGGCTAATCTTCCGTTTGAGTTAGCTTTCATCCATAAATACGTCGATGATGTTATTATGGCCCTACCTGAACATGAAATAGATAACACATTACACAGGTTTAACACATTCCACAATAAGATCCAATTTACATTGGAAAAAGAAACTAATGGGGAAATTGCCTTTTTAGACACTAAGATCATAAGAAATAACAACATCATTATAATAGACTGGTATAGAAAACCTTCTAATTCCACAAGAATTTTGAACTATCATTCAAACCATCCTCTTCAACAAAAAATAAATACAATAGTAGGACTTAAAAATAGAATTATAAAGATTAGTCACCCCACCCTACACAAAAAAAATTTAGAGATTTTATCCAAACTTGCCTTAAATAATGGTTACCCAAAGGCTCTTATTTCCAAACTACTTTATAACACATCGCTCAACAACAGACTGAACAATATAGCTACTGACCAATCTGACACACATGCGGTCAACAAACCACCCACATATTTCAAACTGCCATACATTAGCAATCTAACAGAACAAATAGTACATGTCTTAAACTTTGATAACACACGTTTCGGCTATTACAACAAACATAAAATTAAGGAACTCTTGCCTACAATCAAAGACAAAACTGAACAAAAATACAAATCCAATATAATTTACTCCATACCATGCTCGAGTTGTAATAAGGAATACATCGGACAAACGGCATGTTGGCTCTCAACAAGAATGACACTACACAAAAGCGACATAAAAACTGGAAAAACCAGATGCGCTCTAGCAAAACACATGTTACAGGAAGATCACTCACCTAATTTTAATGACGTTAAAATTTTAAAAACTGATAATAGAAAAATTAGCAGAGAATTCCTTGAGATGGTCTATATCAACAGCAACAAAAATAGTATGAATTTCAGATCGGACATCCAAAATCTTAGTATTATTTATTCATATTTGTTAGATCATAGTAAGTTTAATAAAATATCACAAGCTAACAATAACTGACATATTTCAAACTAATTGTCATTTTAAATTAACATGTAAACACAATTTGTCACGAAAAACACCGTGTTTTGTGGTATTTTTCACAGTTTGTTTTCTTACTGTGTATTCATAATATATTTTTTTCCCACCAAGAAGTCATAGTTGTAAGTATTTTTTAAAAATTTCTGTCAATAACTTCTTTACTAACTGTACTTTGTTTCATTATCTTGTTCTTAATTAGTTTATCCTGAGGAAGCACAAATACCTTATGTGCGAAATATTGAGAAATAAAACGTTAGACTTCCTTTAAACATAAGTCTTTTTATTGCCGGACTCCCCAACACTCTTTTCTGACATTATATATATATATATATATTCTATATATAGATATTATCAGGGGATTACAAAACGTAGACATAAGCAAAAATGAAAATGAAAAGTGTGAACACATGGATGTTAAAACTAACATCAAGCAGTAAATAATTACTGTGACTTACATACCGTGTGGCCGCCGTTCATAGCGCGATGCATGTATTAGTAACTACTGGTCGACTATAAATGGGCGTGCCAACTTGAATTGCCACACCGACAGCGGGCGTATAAGTTATACGTATAAATGTATTCGTAGGCAAATCAAGTGAAGAGCAGTGTAATAGGTATTGCGTTCCCGTTGTAAGTAATTATTTATAGTTGTTTGAAGCATCAGATAATCACTGATAATATGTCAGTGAAGTAACTCATCACAGCTTCATAAACAACATAAAAGAGCAAAAATAAATAATAAATAACTCCTAGACTTTAAAATAAAAAAAACTTCTTAACTAAAATAATATTTTTCAACAAATATTATAATCTAAAAACTCAACTATAATAAAATACTGAAACATAAAATATTTACTTCTTAAAACAGAATTGTAATTCAACATTGCAATTAACCTGTAATTAGCTAAAAAAATGTTATTCTTAAGCAATAATAATACTCGAACTGACGCCCATATGTGGAAGCGACCGCGAATGCGACTGCCCGACTACACCGTATAATGTGGATTTTTTGGACAAATACGAGTGCATCATAGGCATATGCGAAATACTAGCTCTGTTGTAATCCAGTATAACACTGCGTCTACTTGTTTACCGTTCTAATACACAGACATCTCTATCTGTTTCGCTTACTCTACAGGTATCGCGATAATGCAGACGCACGCGGTCTTATGGTATATACCTTTATACGTAAAACTTATATGCATATATGCATGTGTTTGAGATACACACATACATTAAGTGCTATTGTCGACAATCGAACGCACAGACACCGGTGTTTCGACCTATGAGGTCTCATCAGTGTGCGTGGAGATTCTCGACAATAGCTTCAAGACTTAAATCGCTGCTTATGTCATTTTAGCGTGTTAAATGCAGTGAGAGTATAACAGCGACATCTAACACCCTTTGTTCTGTGTCATCTTTTGGGTGTTAGATGTCGCTGTGATACTCTCACTGCATTTAACACGCTAAAATGACATAAGCAGCGATTTAAGTCTTGAAGCTATTGTCGAGAATCTCCACGCACACTGATGACACCTCATAGGTCGAAACACCGGAGTCTGTGCGTTCGATTGTCGACAATAGCACTTAATGTATGTGTGTATCTCAAACACATGCATATATGCATATACGTTTTACGTATAAAGGTATATATGTAAGCCACAGTAATAAGCAAAAATGTTGATGACGAAAATTTTCTTAATCCACAATTCCTTCTTTTATGTATAAGAAGGTAAAAAAGCAGCTTTGTTTATTTGCTCTAGAGTAATGTTGTGTAGTTGGAGGTACAACAAATAAATATGATTTACATAAATGGGAATTTATAGCTACAACTTGCATGCAAACGTCTCTTGCAGAACCAATCTCGTGATTTAATTTCACTGAGATATGAAAGATTACTTAACATTCATACTGGTCAATTCTCCAAGCGACAGCTTAAAAGAGGCTGTAAGTAATGAGGATTATCATTATTGTCGAAGTGTCTATACACATTGAGAATTTTCATCCTTAAAACGTATAAATGTTTAGTCTTTGTATTGATATAGATACGCAAGTATTCAATAAAGTCATTTGTGTTAAATTTCTTAATACGCAAGTGGATGTCACTAACTTCTCGAGCGCGTTTGATGAGATTGATCAGAAGTTATTATCGCTTTTTAAATAACATCTTGCTAAGCAAAATCCCTTTGTTAAGTTTTAATTTATCAATTATACTTATTCGTTCTATCCTTATAGGTGTACTTCAAATTTTTATTAATGATCTGCATCACCAGGTACAATGCAAAAAATATTCTTCATGGATGATTAAAAGTGTTACTGTAATTCCATTAACGATTACAACATTTTAGTGTGAGTTTCTAATGCATTTTTCATAAGGTTTTTCAATGCTTCGGGTCAAAGTTTGTACCTTTGCCAAACATTATTGTGTGATGATATAGTACTAAAACAATGTGTGTTTACTAAACTGCCAATCTGAATCGACATTTTCTAGAACTAGTACAGATAAAGACGCATGATAATGAAGTAATAACCGAACCGACATTTTAAATTTGGCAATAGCATACACTTTTTGTTTTTTATTTTGTTTTTAAGTTCATTTTACAGCCGCAATAAAATATATATAACAATTCTTTACTTAACTTTTTTGTTTTCGATTTTAATTTTAACTTTGTTTTAGAAGCTTTCCTTAATTTTATTAAAAAATAGAGAAGGTATAAAAATCATGTAATTTTATTATTCTTTGACTGTTAATTGCTATTACTCAAAAAATACCACCAGTATTTTGACAATAGAACACCCCCAGTAGGAACATAATCAGAAACTTAATTATTTGTTTTGAGGATCGGGGTTCAGTGGAGAATCGTCTAAGGATATCGTCGATGTTAAAACTCGAAATATTTGTAACATATCCGGGAATGTCCATTGGCTTTGCCACATACAATCCAAATATGTTTCAGCAACGTCACTTACATCCTGCCAGATTGCATTGCGTGATGTAGTATTATAACCGATAGAGTAATCGGTCCATTTTTTTAGAGGATGACGTTAACACACGGAAACCATCTCATATATTTCGAATCATGATCAAATTTTTTTTTACATTTGGCAGTTTAATATAACCTAAACATATGCTTCCACAAGATTACCAAACAGAAAATTTGACGGCGCCTGATTTTTCTTTTGGAAGGCTATTTGAAAGGTCATGTACACGTCAAAAACCGCAAACCATACAGAAATGAAATATTTCTGCGGCAGCTAATTTGAAGGAACAATAAAAGATAAGTCAAAGCAATATGAGAGGCAAAACAATTCTGTTTTGATACCACTCTAACATTAACTGAAAGTTATGTACAAGTGCATTATAAGACTAGTAAGAATAAAAAAATATTTTATTTATTCATACTTAAAATACTTACTTTATACAATACAAAGTAATTTAAAATGATTAATAAAAACATGTAATGTGGCATATGCTGTGATTTAATTTGGCAAAACATGAAATAACTTACGACCAACAAAACCCAACATTATTTGAAAGGAAGTCCTTGTATGTACAACGGGTTCTATGCACATGCGTGTTCCATAGTTATTCAAAAGTGCTGCGATTTCTATATACATAATAGATAACCTCAAAAAGGTGCACATCATAAAATGTATAAATCTTATTGATACATCCCTACACGAATCGCCCTGACGCAAATTAAAAAATCATAATAGCCCTCTTCTGAAGAATAAAAAACATCACTACTCATGCCCAATGCACTATTCCGTAACGCATCCTTCATACACCTTGAATAGCGTACTTATACACCAGAAGTTATTAGTTGAAAGTGATTGCCTTAATATATGCTTGCAATGTAGGTAAAACAGCGTAACTTGATGCACTGTCTATGTATATTTTGTACTGAAATTGGAAATTCATCTGAACATTATTACTATTGACCACTTCACTTAAATATATTATTTTGTGTTCATTGCAGAATATAATTGAAAAGTTAATATTTCATAATTTTTCATTTCTTTTTTTAGAAAACCGTTACCCTTGTTTTTTTTTTTGTGTATACTCTTTTAGAAGAATAAGTAACAGTTAACCTGCCTGAAAGAACAAAAAATTCGAAATAAAACTGTATATCTAGACAGTACACAAAAAATGAGAGCCTTCTAAAGGTGATGACCCGTGCTTGAAATTGCTCGTGCTCTCACTTTTTGTGTTCACCCTCACTATAGGTAGACCAACCCGTGTAGTAGAGCCAGGTGAGGGTCATTGATTTGCACACATGGTGCTATTAATTACATGGCAGCGGTATGGGCAGGGGTCGCGCCGCCAATTTGATTCACCGATGCGCTTTATCGGGATTGTGAAGTGGTTTTTATTTGTATTCACACGCGACGATGCCACTGACAACATCATTATGATTCAAAAGGATTAATTATTTTTTTGGTGTAAATACGAATTTAAAACTATGCCAGGATTGTCCCCTAAATGCGAATCGAGCAAAACAATGGAGCAGATGTTTTCTCTTAATTGATTTTGATAAAGGTGGGTTATGGATTTATGACACTATTGGCGTATACGACACGAATTTATGTGCTTATTTACTTATCGAAAGACAAAAAGATATACTTAAAGATGTAAGATAATATAAAATATGTATTTATTTCTACAAAATGCTTCTTCGACATAGTTGTTTAATAATTTGATTTATTTTTATTTAGAAGATAAATAAATTCTTTACCAACTTGTATTGTTGATGAAGAGATAATGGTTTTATTTTATTATTCACTGAAACGAATAAAGTACAAGAGTATATGCAATTCCTTTATTATTAATTATATATATAATAATAATAAAATATACTACAATTCTTTGTCAAATAAATGTATAAATGTATTGAAAAATTGAATAACTTCAATACATATAATAATAATATATAACTTAGCAGCCCCGTACGAGGCCGCTACACGCACGATTTGGATAGTGAGTTATTTAAATGACGGCCAAGAAATAAAAAAGATAAAGGAAAAAAAACCTTTTTCTTTTTTAAATACTATATATCTATATATATATATATTATTTTTTATTTTTATTTTTATTAAAGGTTGTGTAGGTTCATTAGGGGCACGTTTTAAAATTATTTTGAAATATACAGAGTGATCCAAAAAAATTTGGCACACCAAAGTTATGAAAATTTAAATGGAACACCCTGTATATTATGGGATATTTTGATGCTATAGGCTAAATTAAGGCCACTTACTGTTATATTCCCTATTCCTAACTCAACCTCTTTTCGAGATATTTCACTATTTTTGAAAATGTAGATCAAAATTTCAGAGACATTGCTGTCTTCCATATTTGAGCGAATTATTTTAAATTGTATTTATAGTTTACTCAAAGCATTAGACTATAAGATAAGCTAAAGTTGATATCTAAAAATTATACAGGGTGTTTAAAAACTACATTTGTGTTTTGACTAATATTAAATGCAAATAACTTTCATATTTTAAATGGAACACCCTGTATTTATTGCCATATTTAGATTCTAATTTCAATTGTTTTTAAAACTGTATTAGGGTTTCCTATACCTATCTCTTATAGTTTTTTGGTAATTTAGGATTTTCAGTTTCAAACACTAATTTCTTGCAAAATATTTTTCAAAATGCTAATATTTATTAACCTATCGGGTTGATTGGTTTTGTTTCACATTAATTAAAAGGCGTCATAACTAGGTAAATAAGAAATACATACTTTATTAAACAAACAACAAACTTAAATTTTAAAAGAAAACTAATGTTTTAACAAATGCTCGAAATGATATCCATCTGTTTCAATGCATAATCGAATTCTCTCTTGAAAGGACTGTTTATGTTTAACTCTTGTTAAAATATTTGGTATTCTAGAACGAAACGCTATTCTTATTCGTTCTCTCCATATCGTCGGGTGTGGTTGGTGGCGTATCATAAATGATATTTTGGACATATCCCCATAAGAAAAAATCGGGACTCGTTAAGTCTGGGGATCGTGCTGGCTAATTCTGTGGACCGCCGCTTCCTATCCACCTATTGGGATATTGCCTATCCAATTCATTTCTTACATATACTTGAAAATACGCTGGCGCACCGTCTAGTTATAACCACATCCTTTGACGAATTTTAAGTGGTATATTTTCCAAAAGTACAGGCAAATTGTCTCTTAAAAATCGAAGAAACATGGCGCCGTTTAAGTGACCATCAAAAAAGAACAGACTTGCGTTCCAATTATCTACCCCATACATTGACACACCATCTGTGTTGCCTATCAATAGTTCTAAAAAATGGGGATTTTCGTCACTGTAGTAATGAAAATTATGTTTATTAACTAATCCGTTATGGTGGAATGATGACTCATTCGAAAAAAGTACAAAATCGAAGAAATTTTCATCTTCACTAAACTTTTCTAAAACCCATAAACAAAATAGGAGTCGTCTATCGTAATCTACTTCCAAAAGTTCTTGGTGTAATTGAATACGATACGGGAAGAAGTTGTGCCTTTTCATAATTCTTCTGACGCTCCGTCTGCTTATTCCACTGGCTTCACATATTTTTCGCTGACTTGTATACGGATTTTCTGGCAGAGATCCGATAACAACAAAATCATGTTCTTCATTTCCCGTAATTGGTCTTTGCTGTTCTGGTTTCTGATAACGCACACTTCCTGTTATTCGGAAAACTTGCAATAAATTTTCTAATGACCGCCTGTTAGGATATTTTTGAGCATAAACTCTTGATGCTAGCAAGCAATTTTCGCCACACTCTCCGATTTCTAAAATCATATCCACCTTTTCGTTTTCAGAGTAGGTTCTCATTTTAAATAATTAAAATTATTTAAACGACGTCGAAAAGCGTTGATGTCTTAACTAATATGTACTGTCACTGTCAAATAATTTATCTGTTTGAAGTATTAATAACAGCGGCAAAGCCTACTTTTGGAAAAAATTGCAAGAAATTAGTGTTTGAAACTGAAAATCCTAAATTACCAAAAAACTATAAGAGATAGGTATAGGAAACCCTAATACAGTTTTAAAAACAATTAAATGTTCCATTTAAAATATGAAAGTTATTTGCATTTAATGTTAGTCAAAACACAAATGTAGTTTTTAAACACCCTGTATAATTTTTGGATATCAACTTTAGCTTATCTTAGAGTCTAAAGCTTTGAGTATACATTAAATACAATTTAGAATAATTCGCTCAAATATGGAAGACAGCAATGTCTCTGAAATTTTGATCTACATTTTCAAAAATAGTGAAATATCTCGAAAAGAGGTTGAGTTAGGTATAGGGAATATAATAGTAAATGGCCTTAATTTAGCCTATAACATCAAAATATTCCATAATATACAGGGTGTTCCACTTAAATTTTCATAACTTTGGTGTGCCAATTTTTTTTGGATCACTCTGTATATTTCAAAATAATTTTAAAACGTGCCCCTAATGAACCTACACAACCTTCAATAAAAATAAAAATAAAACATATTACCGCTTTTCGTATATAAACCGACGGGAATGAGGTGCCCCGCCCTGTATACAGGGTGTTCACACTTAAACCCGCACCATTGGTAACTCCGTTATTATTGGAGCTACGAATTCGTCCAAATTAGCAAACTAGTAGGATTTTTCCTGGCGGTTACGACGATGAAAACAAAAAAACAATTGAACGTCGCGTTTTTCAGATATTTGACAAAATGTAATTTTTTAAATGGAACACCCTATATATTTTTATGCGGTTGAATAAAAAATTAAGTTCTGAATAAAAATGTTTAAATACATTATCTTAAAAAAATTGAAAATAAAAAAGTTATCACGTGATTTCTTAAATATTGCATTTTGTTTAAAAAAATTTATGAAAGACGTAGCATGTTTCAAATGTTTATCCAATTGAAGTCATCTTCAGATATTAAATAAAATATCAATTAACATCCTTAAAATTTGCTTACTTTATCACTAAAACGTAAGTTTTCAAATGAGATACCGTGCATTTTTAGGGATTTAGGATTTGTTTTAACGAAATTTATTTTGATTTCGTCCACGAAACTTAAGAATAACAAATAAAAGAATAATAAACACTATCAATCAACATACATAACTAAAATAGTTGTTCGAAGGTACCACCTTCTTGGTCCAGACACTTGCGGGCTCTTTTCTGAGTGCAGCGCGTGGCTTTGAGAAGGGTCCTTCCATCAATATTCTGAATAATGGCCGTAATGTTATTTTGAAGTTCTTCCACATTTTGGTAACGATGTTTGTAATCTTCATTTTTCACTCGGCCCCATAAAAAATCTAGCGGAGTTAGATCTGGTGAGCGTGGGGGCCACAGAACTGGTCCATGAGTTCCAATCCAACGGGGTCCAAACAGTCTCTCCAGTAATGCGTTAACGATATGGTGATTATGAGCCGGTGCACCGTCTTGTTGGAAGTATATCCGCGGCCTATCCATCAAGTTCACGTTGTCCACGAAATCTTCCATACATAAAGTCCTCATATCTCTCTCCCGTTAATGAGCCGCGGTAAAAAAAAGGACCCACAATTTTAGATCCAATCATACCACACCAAACATTAAGGCTGAACCGATGTTGTGGATTAGTGGGATGAGTCAAAAAAGGATTTTCCCGACTCCAAAAATGATAGTTTTTTCGATTAAACATTCCCTTATTAGAGAAGTTACTCTCATCCGACCATAAAACATATCGAGGAAAATTTGGATCTTCTTCACATTTATGTAGGAACCATTCACAAAATTCCATTCTTCTTATATCATCATTAAGATGCAAAGTTTGTACTGGCCGATATTTGTATGGCTCAAAATTATATTTTTTCAAAATTTTATGAATCGTTCCCAATGAAAGGTCTATTTCTCTTGCCAATTCTCTAATTGAATTGTTAGGATACGCCTCAAAATATCCCAGTACATTTATCTCTACTTCCTCACTAACCACAAATTGCTTCTTCGTTCTATTCTTCTTGAAAACCTCTTCGTTTCGCCGAAATTGTCTGTATAATTCAAAGAAATATCTTCTTTGAGGAATCGCGCGCTCGGGAAACATTGCACTATAATGTTCGCGAGCTCTAATAGTGTTTTTTCTCTGAAATATGTAAGCTTCCATAATATCACATTTTTCCTCATGTGTGAAAACCATTTTTATTAGAAGAAAACAGCAAAATAACAATGCGAATTTTAAAACACTGACAGACTAATTTGACGGATTGTTATTGAATATTTTTTTTTTATTGGTGCCTATTTGATCAAAATTGTAACAACTATTGTAATGTAGGCTAATTTCATTTTCTCTTTTCCTTTTTTTCTGAGTGGAATTTTAAATTATACTGTCCCATTTTAAAATGGGTACTTTTCTGATTATCTCGGGAATATGCCCCTTTAAAGAAATCACGTGATAACTTTTTTATTTTCAATTTTTTTAAGATAATGTATTTAAACATTTTTATTCAGAACTAAATTTTTTATTCAACCGCATAAAAATATATAGGCTGTTCCATTTAAAAAATTACATTTTGTCAAATATCTGAAAAACGCGACGTTCAATTGTTTTTTTGTTTTTATCGTCGTAACCGCCAGGAAAAATCCTACTAGTTTGCTAATTTGGACGAATTCGTAGCTCCAATAATAACGGAGTTACCAATGGTGCGGGTTTAAGTGTGAACACCTTGTATATGAAATGGAAGAATATTTCGAATAAAATTTACCAAATAAATTAATTATAAGCTATAATCAAAACTTGTTGTGTTACAGATTTCTGTGGACAAAAATTCCAAAGTAGGAAATGGGAAGAAAATGAAAAATTTATCAACAAATTTGAAAAAAGAATCAAAGAAATTGACATGAATCAGTCCTAACAACGAATAAGTTAAAAATGAAATTGATGCTATATAATCACTGATGTAACAGTAGCAAAGAAATATGTGGCTGAGACCGATAACCTACTAGTAAGTTCAAAATTAACAATGAACATAAGCAAAGACCAAAAAAAAACTATTAAAATTCCACAAATATAGAACAGGAAAGAAAACGTGAATAATATAACAATATAGGAGAACGAGACGTAGAAATATTATCAACACAAGGATAACAAATACGCTCACAAAATCGGATCAGAAATAACTAAGCAGATTTCTAGCAATAAACAAAACTCATAAAGAATATATGAAGTAACAAGAGAAATAATAACTAGGATATACTAAAATTCAACAATAACCTTTTAAAACGAACAATAATAAACTCCAAAGGCCTTAAAGTTTTAAGACCGAAAAAATGGAAACATTATGATGATCGATAAATTACAGAAAGAAAATGGTAAAATAACGTAAAATAAATAATAACTACTACAACGACAGAAAAATGCAATCAAACTACTAACAAACAAAATCTGTAATGTCAGAGGAGATACCAAAAATGCAAGGAATCGAAAATGAAACAGCTATAGCATGTCCAAAAAATAACCATGCACTAGGAGAAAATGGAATAATACAAGAATTCCTAAAACTAGGCACACTACTTAAAAACTTAATCACAATATTTAATGAACGCTTGAAAAAATCAAGATCACCACAGGATGGAGCAACGCAGGAATTGTTCTACTCCTCAAAGAATAAGAGAATAGTGATTTATACAAATACATACCGTGCCTTCAAATACTTTCCTCAGTATTATTTTAATGGTTGGTGACAGTGCATGATATTGATAGTTTGGTTATGTCATATAAATAATCTATAATTTGAATTTAAGTATGACAACTGTCAGAATTTGAAGTTTTAAAACGCTTAGCATGTACACCAACATTGATTACTTATAAAACTTAAAAACACAGCCTACTCTAATGAGGAAGGTATTTGAAGGCACGCTACCTATGTGTGTCATGTATAAAATATTGATCAAAATACTAACAAATAGACTAATACTTGACTCTTACCAGAGCTCAGTTTTCAGAAAAGAATTCAGCAAACTATTAGAAATATAATCCAGAAAAACACATGAGTATATCGTTGAACTTTTTTAGCATTTGATATAATAAGACGTTTGACTTTGTAGAGACCTGGGCCATAATTACTTCTCTGCAGTACTGTCGAATATATTCACGTCATATCGGGCTAATAGAGAACATATACAAGGACTAAAGGAAAATATCCAATCAGGACAAAGAGAAGGATACATACAACTTGGAGACATGGGTCTTATTTGAAACATTGAGCTATATTGTAGATAAGATCGGAAACACAAATGTTTTAGAATAATAATATCATTCCTGTACTAATTTGTGGCACTGAAATATGGGTCAAGACATAAACTCTATATAAGCTGTAGACTGCGCAAAGAACAATAAAAAGAACGATCTTAAACATCGCGTTAAAAGACAAGAAGTCTAAACAGTGGATTAGACAACAGCAAAAATGGAAGATGGTCAGCCAAAGCATATTGAAAAGAATATAGCAATGGGCACGACATGTAGTTTGAATGAATAGTAATAACAGGTGGGCAGAAGTTACAACAGAGTGGCAACTATGAGGACGAAGAGGAAGCTTAGGAAGACTGTTGAAGAGATGATACCATGATATACGAGAAATAGTTAGCATTGGATTTAAATAAATAATGTAATTCGAAATAGGACTCGGTAATAGTAATATCATCACTATTACTGCGCCCAATTTCGATATACATTAAATTTCAGTCCTGCAATGTACGATATGATTGCCGATACCTAGTTATTAGTATCATTACTTACCGAGATAAGATATGTTTTCTAGAATTAAATCAAGTTACCGACTATGTACCGGGTGGCCAACTAAGAATGGCCGCCGGTTATATCTCAGAAACCAGTAGTCATATTGCTTCCGGGAAAAATAAATTCAACTAAAAGTGCCCAAGAGAAAATGCTGGAAATTGTTTTGGAGTTTGTAAAATGTCCGCAAGGGGTCGTAACCGTTAAGATCAATGTTAAAATTTTGAATTTCTTCATATTTTTACTAATTGAGGGGTATTGAAATTTTTTAAATTTTAAGACTTTATTTAATAAAGCAAGATTATTTTTAGTACTTATTTTAATCCAAAAAATATACCATTAAAAATAAAAAAATAAGCTATGAAAAAATAAAACAATAACTCTCATTGTGTTAAAACGACGAGTCGTGAAAATAATAAACATTATTGTCAGTTTTTCATTGATTTCGTTTACTTTTTTGTGTTTGGGAATTAACAGGCATGTGATATGATTGGTGTCTATTTTGAATGCATGCGAAATGCAACAGTTGCTTCCAGAGTGTATGCTATGCGGTTCCCTGGAAGAAGACATTATGCGAGCAGTGTTTTTCGTAGGTTTGCGGAAAGGCTTAGGACCACCGGAAGTATTAATCTTCCAGTGTATAGAAGGCAACCGACTGGCCGAACCGAAGAAAATGCTATAAAAGTATTAGCATATATTGAATTTAATCCACATGTGGGGACTAGAACCATAAGTAGAGTTGGGCATTTGTAGAACTACGGTCCAAAATATATCACAAGTAAGCATTGATAGTTTTAAGTTAAAAATAAAATAAATTTTATTTCGAGATTTTTTGCAAGGCCTTTGTTAGATTTATTTTATCTCCTACAGTTTGTTTTAATATTTTTAAGCATTAAGCATAACGGTTGTTTTTAATGTTCCGTACTCGGGTTCCCTTTAGTTTAACTCATACATTCATCTGCCTATTTATTATCCGTTTACCGGTCACGGCTATTTTTATCCGATATCGTTTATATAGACCACAGTAATACTTTATAAGAGTAAGTTACCTAAAACAGTGTCTGACAAGTGTGGATAAATTTGATCTCACAGTTTCGTTAACGCTTGCAATATTATTTTCCAGGACGCATCCTTATCACATCGTTCTTCATCAAGTTTTAACGGCTGAAGATTTCGATCGCCGGATTGACTATTGTCAATGGCTATTAAATATGGTAGCGCAAACCCCCGAAATACTTTCTCGTATCCTATGGACGGATGAGGCAACATTTAATAGCAATGGTGGTGTGAACTTGCACAATATGCACTATTGGTCCAGGAAAAATCCGCGTTGGATACAGGAAGTTCAGCATCAAGGCCGCTGGTCGGTAAACGTGTGGTGCGGTATTCTATGAGGTAAAATTATTGGACCCGTTTTCTTTAACCAAAATCTCCCTGGAGAGCTTTATTTCATTTTTTGAATGAATGGGCTGCCTCTTCTATTAGAAGATGTCCCTCTGGACGTTCGTCGTGATATGTTTTTTCAGCACGATGGGAGTCTGTCGCATTTTGCGGCAAACGTACGGGATATCTTAGATCAAACATATCCTGGCAGGTGGATTGGACGGGGTAGTATATTTCCCTGGCCTCCCAGGTTACCAGACCTCAACATCCTAGATTTTTATTTATGGGGGAGAGTTAAGGACATTGTTTTTGAAAACCGGCGTACAACACGACAAAATATGATGGAGAAAATTATAGCAGCAGTACGAAACATATCGGAGGCGGAAATTGAAACTTCTGTTTTATCCACGCGGCAAAGGTTGCAGGCTTGCATTAACAATGTTGGGCGGCATTTTGAACAATAAGGCCTTCATTAAAAATTTTACAAACCAATCTTTACAGTTATGTATGTAATTGTAGTTATTTTAGTGTTTAATATTAGTTTTATTCTGATAGTGTTAGTATTAATTGTTAGAATAGTAAATCATAGTATATGAAAATTTTAAATACATGCTTTTCGAACATTCAACATAAAATTACATTCACGTAATTATGGTTTCTTAAACAGGAACTAACGAAATGTTATCAATTTTTTTCATTTAATATATTTTTATACATTTTGCATCGTTATTACAGGAATTAAAACGAGAATTCATGCATTTTCATCTATTTTTGTCAATTTCTCCTGTCCTAAAAAACATACAAATTTGGTTTTTTTACCGAAATGTTATTAGCTCATGTAAATAGAAATATACCTTTTTAACTTTTTTTAAAAAAAACCTAATATTTCCTTACATTTCAGTTAACGCCATATACCGGTGATGGCAAAAGTCCGAGATACAAAAACACAATTTCAGTTTGTAGAGCAAATAACGCTCTTTTAGAGACCAAACTTATTTAAATCGGTTAGGTCAAACCGGAGTAATCATACTTTATTTAAAGAAATACTTGAACTGCCCCCACCACTTATTTCACTAGATAGTAAAAAATGTGAAAGACTAAAAGTATTAAAGAATGTGTAAGGAATAAAATTTAAATATTTTCAATACCCCTCAATTAGTACAAATATGAAGAAATTTTAAATTTTAACATTGATCCTGACTGTTACGCCCCCTTGCGGACATTTTATAAACTCCAAAATAATTTCCAGCATTTTCTCTTGGTCAATTTTATTTGAAATTTTTTTACCCGGATGCAATATGACTACTGGTTTCTGATAGATAGCCGGCGGCCACTCTTAGTTGGCCAGCCTGTACAAAGAAAAAGTGCTCTGCACAAGAGATGATCTGAAACTTAAAATTAGTTTAAGATTATAAAATATTGCCGAATTTATTACAGATTTAAAGTAATTAAATCTGATGTATACAATTGTATACAACAGCTTTTAAACTTTCTCATTTCAACCCTTTTAAATTTTCGAATTCACTCAGAAGAACTTTCGATTTTTATCGGATTTTGTAGACAAACCGACAACGGTGACTACTTCATTGCATAATAGGTTTCTTCTTTTCCGTTTTCGTCTGGTATATATTATAGAAAGAGAGGGTCAAACATGCCTCGATCCGTAATGATTTACCGCAAAGAAAACGAAAACGTTCGATTTAGCAAGAGGTTGGCAGTCAAACTGATTATACAGGAGTTTCACTGCTGATATTAGTCTGGTAGTGAGTAGGAATTCAAGATGGAAAGCATGACGGGGCTACAACGAGACGATGAGCAAATGCCAGTTTAAGCGTCATCTGGTAGACGGCACGTGCCCTGTTGTTGCCTCCTTTCTGACCCCATCAACGGTCGCCGCGATTCTTCATCCGTGTCCTTACACATATTATGTCTACCTACTAATAACAACGGGAAAAACTATGCAAATAGGTACACGAAACGACCTTATTTATAATTTAATCTTTTGATGGTTACTAGTGCTTAAATTAGTATTAGAGTCATTGAGATTACACGAATGCCTTTATAAAATAGAATATGATTTTGTTCATGGCGCCTATAATTCACTTAATAAAACTCTCTGTTAACCGTTGTTTTATTATAATTTCTGTAACCAATACCAAACGTCTGTATTTATTCATATCAATATTGTTAGATAATCTGGAAATCATTGGCTTTAGGGCGATTCTTCAGAAGTTACTAAAATTATACTTTTCTAACAGACAACAGAAAGGTGTTGCATTCGATGCGGTACCTAGCATTAATTTGCAGTAGAAAAAGCGTTCAATCTTAGTACAATTTTTATACAACTACACAAATAAACTACCAATTTCGGTGTACAGCAGTATTGGAATGATTGCGACATTCTCTTATACTTAAGATGTTGAATCTCTACACAGAGACCTCACTAAATTACAGTTTTGGTTTTATAATAATAATTTGAAAATAATTGTGGCTAAATTTTCTTCTTTTTTTCTTTTAAGAGCTCTCCTGTTTCTTATCCAATTTTCAAGTCTATACATTTTCTCTCCACTCTTCCTCGGTCTTCCCATAACTTTCCTTTCTTTTGGACAGCTGTTCCTCTCTATTCTAGGCAAACTCATATCGAGGATGAACCAGGAGAGTTCATTCTCGATATGTGTTCATTCCATTCCTGACGTCTCTCTCTTGTCCATATAGTGATGTCATCAACCTCGCATGTCTTCCTTATGTGTTCATGCTGACCCTATTTTATCTTGTCTTTCTTGCTATTTTCATTAGAAACTTAATCTCTGTCGTTTGCATCTTTCTTCTAGATCATATCGTTTCTGATCTTGTCTCTGTCCCATATGTAAGTATGGACCTCGATGTGTTTATATATTCTTGTTTTTGTGTCGTTTCCTATGTATCTGTTATTCTATATCACGTCGTTCATGCTTCGTGTTAATCTGTTGGTCTTCGCGATATGTTCGATAATTTCTCTATCTATGTGACCGTGGCGTGTTATTTTGTTATTAGCGGGCCTAGGTATTTTACTTCCATAACCTGCTCTATTATTTTGTTATCCACCAATATATTCCACTTAATTGAATTCTTGTAAGTGCAGTAACGTTTTTATTAGGTTATTTGTGATGGAAATGATAAAATCAAAACGTAGAAAACCAGCCATCCTATATTCTGGATACAAGTTTAACTTAAAAGCAAAAAAAAAAAACTTAACTCTTCGATGAATTTTCATAAACAAAAACTGCCCAGGAGCGATTGTTACTGATGAAGTAAAATCAATAGTTATAAGTGAGAAAAGCCATAACTGTATTCCAGATATTGCGAAAAATGAAGTCGATAATTGTATTATAAAGTCAAAGAGAGAGCAAGAGAAGAAGTGTCACCAGTATCGCAACTAACTAACTAACTAAATTAGTGATATTCTTGTAGTGGAAATGCTAAATCAAGTGCATCACGGCTAGCACAAATGGAGATACGTCGTGGGATCTCTTTTAAAGGTATCTATACTTTCTGTTCTGATTAATCTATGTTCTATCTAAGAAAATAAACACGTGTGTTTTTTTTGGATACATCTATGTACATTTGTTTACTTACATTTAATTACAAGTTTGTCGTATACCATCAAGTTTATTATTCCATAATTACACGTACAACGGTGATTTCTTATAATTTAATTTATAAGTACAGCGGTAGGTATGGCAATTTCAAAAGATATTCGGGAATATAACCTTTATTAAAGCCTTTGAACGTGCCATACTTGTCGTGATTGCGTATGCGTACATGTTTTACAATACACCCTCTTAGAATTTTCTGACTTGTAAAATATAATTAATTCATTAAATTGAAACATGGAATTTCCCGCTCTAGCAGATTGCGTTTGAATATCTGGTTTATAACTTTATTCGTATTATGCAATTAGTCGAATCATGCGGCTTTTGGTCGATATTATAGATGACATGACGTTTGAAAATATAAACAAATAATTAATTGACGTGAAATGCGGTATAATAAATATCAATTTTAATGCTCTTTCTCTGTTTCAATGACGATAAACCCCCTAAATTAAAAAAAACGGTAAGCGGGTATTTTTTGAATAAATTAGAGTACCAAACGTTAAAGAAAGGTGTTTTTAAATGATACAACAGAAACCATCAATCGTTCTGAGCACAAAATTCGAGCATTTTATTCTAAATATGAGCTTAGAATATTGCTTTGCTAATATACATTAATTAAGCGGTTCAAAAGGATTACGGCTTGAATCCGAAATTAAGCCGGTTTATCGGACGGGTACGGCTTGAATCTGGAATTAAACCGGTTTGTTGGACGGGACCCTGGATGTTTGAATCTAAAATTAAACAACCAGCTCGGGAGCTCGGGAAAGAGTCTTAGCGGAATACGGCTTGAACCTGTAATTAAGCCGGTTTATCGGACGGGATGCTGGATGTTTGAATCTAAAATTAAACAACCAGCTCGGGAGCTCGGGAAAGAGTCTCTTTTATCACGAAATACCGCCGCTTTTATAAGCCTAGAACGGATACCTCACAGCTAAAAAAGGCACATCTAACATGACAAAATCACGTGCACTCTAATATCTATCTGAAGGATGTGCTGCATTTGTCACGTCCGCATTCGTGACGTATTGACTGGAAACTTTCCATAAAATACACATATACGGATTCTTTAAAATAGCATGATTAAAGCAAATTACAAAATTAACGGTATGCTTTACAGATGAACAAATGAATATGAATAATTAACAAATTAAACATGTAACGGAAGAGAAAATGTCTCACCAAATAATAAAATATTTACATTAGCAATTAAATATACATAAATTAGGCATTTTCTCTGTCTTAACAACACACGTTGGTAACACAAAGCGTGATCAGTTGTTCTCCATTTTCGTATCTAGCTTCCTCATTGAGTCTGTGTTATCCTTGGTATGGTCTTATTGCCAATTATTCCGTTAAAATTTCCCATTTCTACGGTTTTGTCCTCTTTGGTAATTGTACTTATTGCATTCTGCAAGTCCTCGAAGAACGTTTACTTCTCGTGTACGGGATTGTTATTTGCTGGTGCATATATTGATATCACATTGATCGTTCCAGATTCTATTCGGAGCTTCGCCGTTACAATGGGTTCTGGCACATATTTCTATCCCTCGATACTTTTCTTGTAATCGTTGTGTGTTAGTAGAGCGACTCCTTCTTTCGCTCTTTTTCTTCTTTCTACTGCACTATAGAACATTACTTATAGTTCATATTGTAGACTTTGCTTTCCTTTCTTGTTTGTTTTGGGAGATAGCACATATTCCTATTCTATGACTATCCAACTTCATCAATATTTCGTGCTCCTTATTACTCCACGACCATACATTTTATGTTCTCACTCTTTAACAATTCGACTTTTTCCATAATCTCGTTTTTATTTTCGATTTCTTGCCGCGTTGGTCATCATGTCATTCGTCCTTGTCGAAGGTTGAGCACTGATTCTGTGACCATAGGGTGTTTTTACTGTGAGTAGGTAGCCAACCTTGGTCACAAACCCTCCTCCTTTCTCCGGGCTTAGGGCAGCCAGTGGCGGTTGCTGAGCTACTCAATCCACCCAGCACCTACCCCAGGCAAAGTTGCAAAAATTCTTGTTTGGAAGCGAACAAAATTTGGTCTTGAAGAGAGAATTACTACAATACATACATTTATTTGTTCTAATTTTTTCAGCAATGAGACTGATGAAACATACACAATCTAATTGACACTTTTTCTTTTCCCGTATTGGGTCCCAATTGCTTTTCTTATTAATATATCTGCTTGCCTTCTTTACCATACACTATATCGTCGAATAATTTGTGATTCATTAACTTCCATTGATATTTTATTGTTCTGTTTCCTGGACTGAATTCAGAGTCTTTTTTATTGACCTCTGCCAAGTCATACTTTCTTGTTCAGTCATAACTCGTACTGCAATAGATTGGCAATATCTTATACAGTGCCATAGTCATACTTGTTGTTAGGTTTACTTACAATGCCTCATCTAATAACTTATTGAGCTAGGGATAATAAGGACAAGTAATGAGTTGATCAAATTTCAATAGTGACTTTTATTTCATTACAAACGAATTATCGTATATTTAAAGCGGTTTGTTATTTGAATTTTATTAGCTTTAAAATAATTCATATTCATTAAAAACGCCGAAGGGAAACATCTTAATAAAGAACAGAAATTTGGGTTAGCTATGAAACTGTCAATAAATTTAAATATCAACATAGATTAAATAATTAGAATTATAATTTAAAAACTTGTTAAAAAGTAAATAAAGGTAACTAAGTTGATATAGTCACACCTTGTTCTAGCACAAACCACCTTGGGAGTCATTCCATTCAACTTGGAGTGTTTCGTAACCTAGCAATCCAAAATTAACAAAACCACATTAGAAAGTTTCATCTAATGATTATTATATAAAAAGCCAATGCTGTAAATATGGGATAAAAGGTAAAATTAAATTAATAACAAAACGTCGACCTACTTATAGTTAGGTCAAAAAATCTTAAAGTAAATGCCATAACTTGTGAAAGAAACTAGTTTTTTTTTCTCTAACCTTCCTAGAATTTGTCCGGACAGATTGAAACTTGCATAACCGCTTTTGGTAAACCGAATATTTCTCTCTCCAATCAAGAATATCTATTGTATTCAGATTTTGAAGAACCTTAGACAGTTCACATTATTCCTAGTATGGGTCAATAAACAAAAGCGTAAAAAAGGTAGTCTGTCTGACCTTTTTACGCTTTTGTTTATTGATCCATACTAGGAATAATGTGCACTGTCTAAGGTTTTACATGTTGACTTATTATTATTTATTTCAATTTTCAAAGATAATATTTACAGTAATTTTTGATTTATATGTTTTGTTTACGTACAGATTTCTGTAAATTGTAGAACGCTTTATAAACGAAAGGCCAGGTGTTTTCGAACATGAAGCAGTAATAGCTATCAGTAGATAATAATGGTATAAACATATACGCAATATTTCTTCATGCAGTCGTGATTAGAGTAATGCAGCACATTCATTAGTCAATTAGAAACAAGCTTTTGCATGTATAACATTAAATAATTATTAGTTAACCTATAAAGCTTTTCTGTTGATTGTATATCAGGATTTTAATTATTTCACCTAAAAATACACTACAGAGTAATATTAAACAAATTGATTTTATTCTTGATTGAATAAACATGTCATATAATCAAAAATGATAGTGAATACTTGGAATATCTCCAAAAGATAAAGCAAACCATATACATACATATACGAATTAAAAATGCATACATGCATGCATGAAATGGATGCACATCTGCTCCAGAGCTGGCATTACAGCAACCAACGCACAGACACAGTGTTTCAGTCTACTATGACTTCGTCAGTGTGCGACGTGGTCCGCTGCAATGCCTAAGAACTCTAAACCTCCAGTTTCTACGTCTGTTTACATGACGATGTCTATGAGAAAACCTCAGCGACATCTGTCATGCAAATGCAACGCGCTAAGGAGGTGTGGTCTATCGATAACTAAGTTATCATTCAAGACCACTGCAGATATACATATGTGCATATAATGGTATAAGGTTCACTATTGACCCGAAGAAATACCGAACACGACACAGTAGTATGAAAAGAGGTTAGAGAAATTCAAACCAACTGCACACAGCATGTTGAAAAGAGTAGGTATACAATTAAGTTAGTTTTTTTTATTAATTCACTAATAATTATGCATTCATCCGAACCACCCCTATATGTTTTCACTGCACATACTTCTTCAAATACAGCTTAACATTCTTCATGTTTCCTAGTTTGATATAGAACCACATTTTCTTCTATAGGTGGGTAGTGTCCTAGGGTTTCTTCTGACCCTAGAAAGCAATAATTTTGTCATTAATCGTGAATATTTAACATCTCCTAATCTGATACTATAATTAATCGAATCAGTATATCCTAGGATACTTCTAAAATTAGTTTTATTTCTTGTGACTCCAGTATTTTATAATATACTATCTCATATTATATCAATTATAGTTAACATGCATATATTTTAGCTTTAACTGTGCTTAAATATAAAAATAAGTACAAATTGAAGATATAATATGTACAAAACTATGACATATTTATTCACAAAATTTTATTGAATCTAGTTCAATCAAAAGACTCGTTTAACCATACATATACAGGGTCGTCCAAAAGTCTGGATTCACGTGGATTTTGAGTAAACTATTCACTTTTTTGGAAAACTGAATTCTGTATCTTGAATGGGAATAAAATTGCAACTCAATAGTATTTTTTATTTCAAAAAAATTGTTTATAATTTTGAGATAAAGTTAATAACAATGTTTTTTTAAATGGAAACCTACCGTGATTTTTATTTCAGAGAGAGTACTTTCGATAAGAATTGCATTGGCATAGAAATTTTGGCTATAAACCTTACGATTATTGTTTAAATTAATATTAAATTTTCGATCCGAACACTCGTTCGCGCTTGTTCGGAAAATACACGAACGTGTCTTCTCTTACCACGTTTCCAACTGTAGGCATGGGTCCACCCCCTAATAAAGCATTCTATTGAAGGCGTTACGTTTATCTTGAATGAAAGCATTTTTTTTTTATAAAATGGAGATCTACCGCGATTACGATATTTAAACGTTATGAGAAAGTACAACGTAGTTTAATAAAAATTAGATCCGAAACGTAATTGGCAAACGTAAGGAAAGAAGCGTAAAAATTAGTAAATATCTCAGAATAAAATATTAGATTAATGATTAAAAACGGAACGTCATAGTTTTCGGCGTCCTAATTAGACATCAATCCACGGAACTGCGGATGTGCAGTTTCTCTTTCATTATGTCAATTTAAATAACAGCAGTGTCAAGAAGACGAAAAATAAAAATACCAATTACCACAAAAATCCCTCAATCGATGAAATCAGTTTTTCTTTTAATTAAAAAACGCCATAAGAATGGCAAATTGCAAAGCGAGTTATTTTAAACAATGAGTGCCTCAAGTTCTATAAAATGATTTTTTATAATAATATAAAAAAACCATTTTATAAGACCTTAAGGCACACATTTTTAAAAATGATTTGTGACCACTCGTTTTTTAAACTTTTTTTATACTAATTTTTCTTACTTTAGTAATAAGCAAAAATTTTTCTTACTGAATGCGAATTTGATTTTAAAAATATTTTACAGATATTTTTATTTATTAAAAAATGGGGTAATACAGGAAAATAACAAACACAAAATATAAATAAAAATTGTAATTAAAATTTCGTGTAAAAAAAAATACTCCTAATATAAAATTAAAACAAACAAAACAATGAAATTAAACTAGATATTACCAAAATCATATTAAATGTTCAAAATGTTCGCCATTAACTTCCTGGCAGAATCCAACTCGATGAACTACACCTTGGACAGCATTATTCAACATTTCCTGAGGTATATTCGCCATGGTCTCTTCAATTCTCTCTCTCAGATCCTCTAGATTTCTTGGTCTACTTTTATAGACCAAACCTTTTACGTATCCCCATAAAAAGAAATCTAATGGGGTGAGATCTGGAGATCGTGGTGGCCATTCCACGGCTCCCCTCCTTCCAATCCACCTTTCGGGAAAGATTTCATTTAGGTAATTTCTTACAGCAATACCAAAATGAGGCGGTGCACCATCTTGCTGGAACCAAACTTGATTCGGAATTGCATTTCGAAATATTCTTCGAATCGCTGGAATTATCTGGTTCCTTAGCAAATCCAAATACAATACAGCAGTTAAGTTGCCCTGGATGAAGAAAGGACCAATAATTGTCCCATTAACAATACCTGCCCATACATTAAGTTTCTCGGGATGTTGGGTATGGTGCTCCTGCATCCAGTGGGGGTTCTCCAGCGCCCAATATCGACAATTGTGACGATTGACTATTCCATTTATGCAGAATGTTGCTTCGTCCGAAAATATGATGTTATTTGTAAAATTCAAATTTTGTTCTTGCTGGAAGAATAACCATTCACAGAATTGGAGGCGACGATCGTAATCTTCTGCGGTCAGCTCTTGCTGAAGTTGCAGTTTATATGGTTTGGCACTTTGGTTTTTCAATATCCTCTTGACAGAAGTGGCACTTACATCATAATCTAGTGCCAACTGCTCGGTTGAAATGATTGGCTCCTCAATAATCCTTTCCATTACAAGCTGTGCGACATGGTCGTTCGTTGCTGTCTTGGTTCTGCCAGATCTTGGGAGACTCTTGACGGTTCCGTTTTAAAAAATCTTCTGTATGTTTTTGCAACAGTCGATTTTGAAATTGGGTTTCGCTCGGGGTGAAGTTGATTGAAGAGATCACAAGCTTCTTGATGTGATCGCTTTTTGTCGCCGTATCCCACCATAATTAGAATTTCTATCCGTTCTCTCTCTACCAGTTCCATATTTACGCAAATTGTTCAAAATCACAGATCACAAAAATAATAGATAAAGTCAATACCAAAACAACACAATTAACAACAAACAAAACGTTCAAGAAAACAGAAAATAAAAATTCAAATTCGCTCCGTAAACGTACACTAGTAATACCAAAAACAGAATGAGATAAGATTTGGACCTTCCAAGTGTCTAAAAACGGAAAAAGACCATAAAATTATTTTTTATTAAACTACGTTGTACTTTCTCATAACGTTTAAATATCGTAATCGCGGTAGATCTCCATTTTATAAAAAAAAAATGCTTTCATTCAAGATAAACGTAACGCCTTCAATAGAATGCTTTATTAGGGGGTGGACCCATGCCTACAGTTGGAAACGTGGTAAGAGAAGACACGTTCGTGTATTTTCCGAACAAGCGCGAACGAGTGTTCGGATCGAAAATTTAATATTAATTTAAACAATAATCGTAAGGTTTATAGCCAAAATTTCTATGCCAATGCAATTCTTATCGAAAGTACTCTCTCTGAAATAAAAATCACGGTAGGTTTCCATTTAAAAAAACATTGTTATTAACTTTATCTCAAAATTATAAACAATTTTTTTGAAATAAAAAATACTATTGAGTTGCAATTTTATTCCCATTCAAGATACAGAATTCAGTTTTCCAAAAAAGTGAATAGTTTACTCAAAATCCACGTGAATCCAGACTTTTGGACGACCCTGTATACACAAAGTTATAGGAAGGATTCATATATAATTTCGATTAAATATTAAACATGAAATAAAACTCAGTAACTAGTGATTTTATGAACGCTAGTGGTGTATGTATGAATAAACTTAAAACTAACAAATCTTTCTCATTTTCTTAACTAATTAACGAGCTTTTATTTATGTCATCTAACGATACACAGTATTGTATGTTTTATTTGCCATTAGAATTGAATAGAAATGGAAATTTTAATAGATGCGGGGCCTTCTGAAGCTTTAGAAAACGAACATCTTCAACGATGTCGTTTTCAATGTGGGAAGTCATTCTGCACCTGCATGGTGTAATATCATGTTTTATTGTTGTACTTGGACTGTTCACATTTTAGTTTTTTTTTTCATGTACTGCTTTCTTCATGATGTGACTGTACGGAAGAATATTAATGAAGCATTTAAAAGGAGCATATAGAAGAACATGCAGTGGACAACGGATGTACATACGTACAACATACGTCTTGTTTTCAATTGTACCTCTTCACAGATAAGAGATAATGCTGTCCGCAGAAGTGCGCAAGCACCCGGTCACATTTATATACATACATACGTATGTAGATATCTACTTTCCGTTTATAGTTTATAATAATGCAAATTTAAAATATTAAGATTATCTTTTGTATGTTAATCTTTACACATAATTAACTTAAATGCCGGTCTTCTATATTATCAAATTTAGGTCATCAATGTCTTTAATGACTTTAAATTATTTTTAGTTATTTTAAAATGCCTTACATCACCTTTAGGTTCCGCGATAAAAATTCATTTGAGTTTTAGTGTAATAAAATAATAAATATACACTTTTTATATCCCAAGCATGCAGAATGCTGGTACACAGTTACTTCAAATATTAGTCAAACATTATGTAGTTTATCCCACGTGGGTGTTATTTCAACAAGATGATGATATTAGCCAACGAAGTTTTTACCATAAGTAAGTTCCTAATCAGTCTAATCACACTCATCTTCTGTTATCACAAGGGGTATAAATTTTAAACCATCATTGTAAATTCTTCTCACCACCTATTTATTAAAAGCGTATTATGTTATGTTTGTTACTTCTTTGTAAACATTTTAACACAACTAATTTGCATAATTACACAAATTTGAAAAATTGCTAAATATTTTCCACAGTGTACTTACTTCTTCTTTTCTATATTTTAAAATAATATTCCGCTTAAAGCACTATTCTACGTTTTTAATTTTTAGTTTGTTAATATATAATGATATTTTTTGCTTTGTTGATTTCCGACTGACTGTTGAAGGCTAAGGAGTTTTTGTGGGAATTTGTTTCATATTGAATGAAACGTTTACGAAACCATTGAATGTTTGGGAAATTTAATGCATATAAGCTATACCAGATATGATTACTAACAAAAGCGTTTTCAAATAGGAGAAACTCTGATTGGAAGGCACAATATACCAAAATATTCTAATAATGCAGAAATAGTTTATTAAGACCCAAAATAAATTAACACATACTTTTAAAAATCTACTACCTGTTAGCGAACTTGATATTTGTAATAAGTCGTGGAAATTATAATACGAGGGCGTATTTTTATGTTATCTACCTAGCCATGAAACAAAAGAATGACGATGTCAAACGAATTATTGAAAAATTGCTGTCACTGTTAGAAGTACATGTGCTAGGTTGTGTTTAGTTTATGCTGTGTATAGAGATTTGAGACGGTCCATTTCTCGATAAAATGAGTGAAACTAAAGTTGAACATCGCAGCGTAATAAAGTTCCTGACAAAGGAAGGCAATGGTTCAAAAGCAATTCATGAAAGAATGGTTGATGTATATGGGGAAGATACACCATATTATTTCCAAGTAAAATATTGGTCTAAACTCTTTTGATGGGGTCGAGAGTCAATTAATGATTACCCAAAGTCCGGACGACCCGTTGAAGCTCGAACTGAAAACATTGTGCGAAAAATCGAAAATTTGGTACTGAAAGATCGCCGTGTAAAGATCTCTGTCATTGCCAATGAAGTCTGTATATCCGAAACAAGTGTTCTCAAAATATTGCATGACGATTTGGGTATGAAGAAGGTGTTTGCACGGTGGATACCCAGATTGCTTACACCCGAACAAAAACTGTGCAGAAAAGAAGTTTCTCAAGAAAATTTGGACAAGTTGGAGAGGGACAAAATATTTTTATCTCGAATTATTACCGGGGATGAGACTTGGGTATATTACTGGGACCCTCCTACTAAACAAGAATCCATGCAATGGTTTCATAAGGGCTCTCCACCACCAAAAAAGGCCAAGACAAAATTTTCTGGAAAAAAACTGATGGCAACTGTTTTCTGGGATGCTGAAGGAGTTTTGCTTATTGAATATATGCCGAGAGGGTCTACCATATATGGAGAGGCCTACGGACACACAATTAAAAATTTAAAAACTGCTCTGGAGGAAAAACGCCAGCATTCTTGTCCACAAAAAAACTTGTTGCTGCACGACAATTGTCGGGTTCATAAGGCAAACAAAGTTCACCAGATAATCAATGACTGTGGGTTTATAGAGTTAAGGCATCCACCTTATAGCCCCGGCCTAGCTCCGTCAGATTTCTTCTTATTCAAAATTTTAAGAAAGCAAAGAGGAAACCATTTTGCTTCTGATGAAGAACTCAAAGAAGCTGTTGAAGAATATTTTGCGGGGTTACCGAAGCAATTTCTTTCTGAGGGTATGGGGCAACTGGAAAAAAGGTCGGAATACAATTATTTCATCTTTTTTCCAGTTGTCCCATACCATAGTGTTGAAGGGAATTTTGTAGAAAAATATTTTTTTTTGTTCTCTTATGTGCTTTTTTTCATGGGTAGATAACATAAAAATACGCCCTCGTATCTAAACAGCCATGTCCCATGTCCAACGGCCGATTCATCTAAAATAACATGCTTCACAAATTTCAATAAAGATACCTAGCCTCGATTTGTACTGCATTGATATCAGGTCATTATAAAACTGTTAAGAAAGTAGCTTGACTGCGAACATCGTAACTTATTTAGTAAAATAAACAATACATGCCATTAGCCATATTAAAAAAGTTTCCATTAAGTATTACATTATCATTCATCTGTTACGTCGTAAATATATCTGTTGCCTTTGGTATTTAATAGACAGGTATTTAATAAACTCACTCTTAAACTTATCAAAAAACTTCACTCAACGTTGCCAAAATATGAATCACAGACAAAGAGGTATTATGAGGAAATGAACTATTTTATTAAAACTAAAACTTTAATACTGGTATACAAAATAGAAAAATAAAATTATAAAAGAAGAATTAAAATAACCACTAATACGAGGGGAAATATTTATATTTCGGGAATTGGCAACACTAATGTCAATAGCTAAAATCTGACAACACCATAATAAAGTTTCACATTTTTTAGCATAAAAGTACTCACAACGTTTTGATGTACAAGTGCTATTTGTTTTGTTTACAGTGAGTTCAGAAAATCAATTTGACAAAATAATGGAAATTTCAAGAGAAGGTTTTCGTTGGATTATTTTTCACAACTTTCGACGTGGATTATCTCAACAAGAATGTGTCGATGAACTCAGTTAGTTGTATGGCGATAAAGCATCATCAAAAACCACAGTATATCGCTGGTATAGTGAATTCAATCGTGGTCGAATTTCCGTCGTCGACGAATTCCGTGAAGGTCGTCCAAAATCGGTTGTTGTGCCACAAAACATCGATGCAGTGCGTGAACTGATAATGCAAGATCGTCATGTGACATATTGTGAGATAGAGGCATCCTTGCACATTAGTTCCACTTCAATACATTCGATTTTGCATGAACACTTAGTTGTAAAAAAAAATTGTCCTCGTTGGATACCCCATAATTTATCAATCGCTCAAAAAAAGGCACGCGTCAAGTGGTGTAAGGAAATGATGAAAAAGCTCAACCGTGGTGCTTCAAAAGACGTATATAAAATCGTGACAGGTGACGAGTCATGGATATATGCTTATGAGCCGGAAACAAAACAGCAATCGACCGTGTGGGTATTCCAAGACGAGCTAAATCCAACAAAAGTTGTTCGTGGAAGAAGCACAGCGAAGCAAATGGTTGCCTGTTTTTTCGGCCGAATGGGTGATGTGGCCACTGTTCCGCTTGAGCAACGTAGAACTGTCAATTCCGAGTGGTACACGTCCATTTGTTTGCCGGAAGTCTTCGGAGAAATTCGTAAAACTAACCCCCGAAGACGAATCATTCTACATCATGACAATGTGAGCTCTCACACATCTCGCCAAACATGTGAATTTTTGATCAGTCATAACATCGAATTGATGACTCATCCTCTGTACAGTCCTAACTTGGCACCCAATGACTTCTTCTTGTTTCCGAATATCAAAGGTAAACTGCGTGGTCCACGATTTACGAGCGCCGAAGAAGCAGTTGAAGCGTTCAAAAACCATGTTTTTTAAAGGTGTCTCAAGAGGAATGGAAAAACTGCTATGATAAATGGTTTGAACGAATGCAAAAGTGTATTGATCATCAAGGGGAATATTTCGAAAAACAATAAAGCCATTTTCATTTAAAAATGTTTGTTATTATTTGCTATTCCCGAAATATAAATAGTAGCCCTCGTACATTCTCAAGCAACTAGAAAAAGATTTCACAAACGAACTAGTTTTTGACATAAAATTAAGGGTATTCCATTCAACTATCCGAGATACCATCCGAGAATTGAGAAATAGTGGAAAATCAAACTAAAGGAATAAAAATCGGTTAATAATAAATAAACGGAATTGCAGTTCATTATGATTGGTTTGATGTTGGGTACTAAGTTAAGGTGGAAAGAACACGTAAAAAATTAAAGAGAACTCGACCTAAAATACCGATATGGCGTATTGGATGAAATTCCGATGTATCTTTATATAATAAAACCCAGATTTTCCTTAAAATACAAAAGAATCGAAATAAAGTTTTGCATTTCGTAGTAAATTCAGCATGGCATAGTAATAATAATGCGGTTACTTGCTCAACAGTATTTCAAATTACAGGGTAACAAATATAATAACCGTACATGTATGTATATTTAACATAAAATAATAATAACAAAAAGAACATACTTCATCAAAACATCAATTTGCCAGTGAAGTTGTCTTTGTAGACAAACTCAGCATTGCGTGCATGTGGTGCAAAGGCCGCTTCATCAGTACATTAGCTCTAGCTACTGCCAAACTAAAAAAAGCAGCATGTCGAGCAGAAAAATGCGGAACGTTGATTGGTAGAGAAGCGAATAGTAGTGGACAATCAATTTTATTGTTTACCAGTTTAAGTAGAAATCTATCACTGTACATAGAATGTGGAGTGGCCAAAGACTGGAATATGGTATGTTAGAAATAGTGATATGCACAGAAACCTTGATATTTTAAATACTAAGGAAAAAATTAAAAGGTGTGCAAAATAAGGATGTCACTGTACTTAATTTAGCGAATTAAGATTTATTAGAAATAAGATGCTGGGTTGGCCTTATAGACCAGTTTTAACATATAAACACAGAGGTGTTATATAAAAAAAAAACTAAGTAAAATATGGAAACAAAACATGAAAAAGTATCCACTTCGGACGCTCTTGCAAAATACTAAGAATTGTCAAAAAAACGAAGAATTTAAAGTCTATATAATGAATAAATAAACTTGATTAAGAATATGTAACTGAGGAAAGAAATATAATGTCTGGGAAGGAACCCACGGCGAATATGTAGGATTTAAAAATGCACATATATATTTTAATATAATATCTACCTATATTTTTAAGACAATTGAGAAGTCGACCACTTGTTTAGTCAGTCAACTTTAGTGAGTTGTCACTGATCCCATGGTATTTCGATGACTAGAGTTACATACATTACTGAAAATTGCACCACTTTCTTTTATCAATTGAATCAAAAAGAACGCTTGGCCTGACCACCCAAAGTGAGTGATTATTATCGTGTCCACTAATATTTCAAGTGATACACAGACAAATGAGAATGAGGGCTTGCAAAAAAATTTAACTGCAGATAGTGATGTTTAATGGTACGGCAGCACTATAGAGATAAGGAGTGCAAATACTACCACCGCGGTGGTAGTATTTGCACTCCTTATCTCTATAGATAAACTAAAAAAGTACTTGAGAATTTCAAACTCCACAATGAATAAGCCTTTTACTTCTCCTTTATTACATGCAAATAATACGTGGATGCTTAAGACGAATGTTGAACGACAGCTCTTCTATTATTACTTTTTGACCAGACCTTATACACAACGTCCCTAGAATTACTACTTATTTACTATAAATATGATTAGGTATACATGTAAGTGATATTCTTGGTCTTTAATTTATTTTTCTGTTCATTGGCTGGCTGTTTGCTTCCCACATACATTTGCATTTCTGATGGGAACACGTGTGCCCCTTGTATTAATTTGAAGCAATTTGAATATGTGGGAAAACACAACCGATGATGCGAATTAAATAATGTAAGGAAGCGGAAGCACTTTAACAAAAGTAATTTATAAAATATACCTGTATGCGAACTACTTAATTTGTTGTCAGAAAAAAAATCCACAGTTACCATTAATAATATTCGTTATTAGTTTTATAAGAGGTGGTGTACATTAATTGAGTATAAGTAGAAGAAATGAATTGTAATTATAAAATTAAACTTAATAAGGGAAAAGGACAAAATACTTCCAAGCAGAAAGCTCAAAATCAGCTTTTCTATACCGGGTGTCCCAGCTAAGACTTTCGTGTCATATATCTCCATTATTATTGAACGAATTTTTATAAAATTTGGAATATAGTCAATTTATTAAGTGAAGAACCGTTGCGCTATACTGAAACAACTACAGTCAATTTAATAACAAAAATTGATAACAATGAACGACCAAAAAACTTGAACACTAAAACAAAAATCAGATGAAAATGTCATAGTAGATGTGCGAATGTACCACCATCCGCTTCAATACATCTCTCTAAACGAATCCTAAAATCATCAATTACGTTTCGCATCATGTTAGCATTTATTGATGCAAATGCTTCTCGGATTCTGTTCTGCAAACCTTCAGAAGTTGTAGGCGGTGTTGAATAAACTCTGTTTTAACGTGTCCCCACAGGAAGTAGTCACATGAGGTGAGGTTTGGTGATCGGGCCGGACAAGGTACTGGGCCTCCTCTTCCTACCCATCGAGGTCCAAAAGTTGTATCTAAATGAGCACGGACTGGTCCACCGAAATGTGGCGGCGCTCCATCTTGCATAAGGACCATTTCATTTCGAGGTATACGTGGTAGATGTCCAATTAAATTGTGAAATTTATTTTGTCAAAATAGTAGGTTACATGGCGCCATTCCAATTTTCATCAAACAAGCGAGGCCCTGCTACATGCTCTCCGATCACAGCATCCCACACATTAAGTGGCCACACAGGCTGGTTATCAACATGCCGGACCCATGGCGGATTTTCAATTGCCCAGTAACGCATATTGTGGAGATTTACAACACTATTGTTTTTAAACGTTGATTCATCAGAGCAATGCATCCTCCTAATAAAATCAGGATCATCTTCAATGGTTTGCAGCATGAAGTAACAAAAATTTACTCTATTAATCATGTCATCTTCAGACAACTCTTGGTGCAAATAAATTTTAAAAGGATGATATTTTTTTGATTTTAATAATCTTGAAATTTGTCGCCCGCAGCAAACCTGCAGGCCACCGACCCGCCTTTCGGCACCCGGTCCATTTTAATAATCTGTGGATGGAAATTCTTGAAACCTGCACGTCCAAAACTTGAGAAATATTTCGCACACTTCTTGTTGGATTTTGTTCGAATGCCTCCACTACAGCATCCACTATTTCTTGATTCCCAATGACTGGCTTTTCCCTTACACGCTTTAATTCGCGGACACTTCCTGTGTCTTCAAATCAATTTATTATTCTTTTGACTTTAAATTTTGAAAGGCTTTCGTTCGGGTGACGTTCGACAAGAACGAAGGTTTCGTTTAGCGAACAAAAGCCACAATATATATATATATATATTGTTCCATTTAAAAAACATAGGTTTGATACGCCACTGGAATACGGCACGGCACTGATGACCAAAAATATTTAAGGAAAATGGTGATTGTAATTATGGAGAATTTTTCTCTTAGACTTTTTTCGATATATTGTATGATAGAAGAGCTACGGTCCGAGGCATCTTAGGTGCTACACCCTGTATATATAGTATATACAGGGTGTTCCTAAATATCATGTACATAAGGAAGGGGGTAACTATTTGGTTTATTTTGTGCCTAAAATTTCATATAAACATAGGTCTGCAAATGCTTCGTTACCAATATGCAGGGTGTTGAAATTTCAAGAATTTGTCACTTTTTACTGTATAGCTCCTGCAGTTTTTGAGATATTTTGTTCAAATTTGGAAGGTAGGTTACGCTATAAGGCCTGCATCATTAGCCATGCCAAATGATTATGTAAATCTACAGGGTAATAATTTTTTCGGGGTCATGCCCTCTTTTCTCACCCTGAACTTTTTTGCGATGCGCCACTGCTAGATTCTAAAATACGCAATAAATTTTCTGTCTTGTTTAACAACTTTTTGATCTCTTATATTTTTTTCTTATCTCTGACCGTTATCGAGAAAAAAAATAGAAAACAATTTTCTGTAATTCGCCAGAGAAAATTAATTTTTTTAAAATGGTCTAGCAGGCTCTGGCTTTATTCAGATAATCACTTGAGTTTAGTAATTTGACAATTGACATTAGAAATCGTAACTTGTGTCTGTATAAGTAAAGTTTTAAATTGCAAACTGTAAGGTGTAAAAGTGTTTTAAATACTCGTTATAATTTTGTAAATATGCCAAATTTCACGAATTCTGAAATGGCTGACATGCATTTTATCTACGGCCTTGCGAATGGAAATGCAAGAGAAGCCAGGCGTCTGTACATGGAGCGCTATCCCAATAGAATGATACCCGATCATCGAATATTTTCAAATATTCATAGGCGTCTTGGAGAAACTGGAACTTTTAAAAAGAATACTAATGATGCAGGTAAACCACGTACTGTTAGAACACCACAGATCGAAGAGGCTGTTCTGAATGAAATAGACAGACATCCTCGCACCAGCACCAGAAAAATCAGTGAACATTTAAATATTAGTCATCAAGTGGTTTGGCGTATTCTACGTGTTTCGCTGCTATACCCTTACCACATTCAGAGAGTGCAGGCTCTTCTTCCCCGAGACTTCCCTTTAAGGTTTGATTTCTGCCAATGGTACCTTAATAAGCTAGCAGTAGACCGCATTTTTGATTGAAAAATCCTTTTTACCGATGAAGCGAATTTTTCAAGGACTTCAATTATGAATTTCCACAACAACCACACGTGGGCAGATGAAAATCCACATGAAATTGTAGAAACGCATTTTCAAGAACAGTTCTCATTAAATGTATGGGGTGGTATAATTGGAGATAATTTAATTAGTCCTTGTTTTTTGCCTGGTCGACTTACTGGTCAGTCATACAGGCTGTTTTTGCAGAATGAATTGCCTTTATTACTTGAAGACTTGCCCCTTTTACTTAGAAATCAAATGTGGTATATGCACGATGGCGCCCCATCACATTTTTCTATTTTGGCTCGGGAGTATTTAAATGAAGTATATGAGAATAGGTGGATAGGACGAGGTGGACCTCAGCCATGGCCCCCTAGGTCCCCTGACTTAAATAGTCTAGATTTTTTTTTGTGGGGACATCTCAAATCTCTAGTGTATACAACACCTGTGAATACTGTTGATGACTTACGAAATCGAATAATCGATGGATTTGAAACGATAAGAAATACTCCAGGAGTATTTGAGAGAGTGCGAGCATCAATGAGAAGAAGAGCGGACGCCTGTATAAGGGTTGAAGGAGGACACTTTCAACAATTGTTGTAGCATAGTTTCATTGTCATTGTTATTACTTAGCGTTTTTATTGTTATTAGTTATGTTACTTTGTATTGTAATAAAACAATGCTACGAAAACCGGGTCATCCTATTTTTTAACAGGTAGTAGCACCTTAACTCTTAAAATTAATAAACTCAAGTGATTATCTGAATAAAGCCAGAGCCTACTAGACCATTTTAAAAAATTTAATTTTCTCTGGCGAATTACAGAAAATTGTTTTCTATTTTTTTTCTCGATAACGGTCAGAGATAAGAAAAAAATACAAGAGATCAAAAAGTTTCTAAACAAGACAGAAAATTTATTGCGTATTTTAGAATCTAGCAGTGGCGCATCGCAAAAAAGTTCAGGGTGAGAAAAGAGGGCACGACCCCGAAAAAATTATTACCCTGTAGATTTACATAATCATTTGGCATGGCTAATGATGCAGGCCTTATAGCGTAACCTACCTTCCAAATTTGAACAAAATATCTCAAAAACTGCAGGAGCTATACAGTAAAAAGTGAAAAATTCTTGAAATTTCAACACCCTGCATATTGGTAACGAAGCGTTTGCAGACCTATGTTTATATGAAATTTTAGGCACAAAATAAACCAAATAGTTACCCCCTTCCTTATGTACATGATATTTAGGAACATCCTGTATATACTAATTCTTTTAATGCATGTAGTTCAAAGATCTCTCTTACATTACATTCCCGTCAGTCTTTTATTATTATATCGATAAAATATGTCGTGTTTATATATCGATATATGGATATATTCGAGCCCCAGATCCGAGTCATGAATATCGTAACAAGTAACAACAAACAATTACTTGCAAAAATTTATGGAATTACTCAGCAGTAAAATTAAGTAAATTACTATCAGAGTTTCGTGTTCATCGTGACCCCTTAAAAACTACATATTCATTTTAGATACCTAAGTATCTATATGATGAATATGTATGTAACCCCGATATTTCATTTGAGGTTCTATTATTCAATTCGCAGAAACAATGAGAATAATGTTACATACGTACGTATTTAATAATATGTATGTCTTGTAAGTTCAATTACGAAGGCTAATATATGTACACAATTTGTTCAATAATGGTTTTAAGAGATCATTAGAAATTATAATAAATGACTATACGTCATACCAAATGTCGTTTAACATTTTAGAGTTTTATGACAATGTACTTCTATAACAAAAAAAGAAAATGTTAGCATCGCACAACTTTCTTATATGTATGTACGTTTCCAATTTGTAAATTGGTCTAAATTAAGTTTTAAATACTTTTATTTTTTAAGTAAAGGTGTTTGTTCTGGTCCGAATTTTGACATTTTTCTAATGCAAAAATTGTTCCAAATCTGGCTCTAAATGCTTTGGCACTTATAAAAAATCTATATAGAACGCATAATTTGTAAAATATTTGCAAAGAACTGCTATTATATAGAAGTCACTTCCAATCCAAATTCAAAATTTTTTTTGTACAAAAATTATTTAAAATATTTATTATAAATATATATTGAACACATCTAAAGACTTTTATACTCTGAATAGCTGTCTAAAAGACATGACTTGGGAGACATTTAACAAAAACTGTTTTCAAGTAAGCGACCTACTATACCCGTAGGAATTTCGAAATAATTTTCAAATTCATTTCTTTAATACTTTTGTATTCCGTAAAAATTCGGCTAAAGACGTATAGTTGACGAGGTATCGGTAAATTTCACTTTTTCTGTCTAGTGAACAAGGTACTTACAGAAAAATAGAAAAAAAAAACTTTATCAACATATCGTCAACTACTAGGTTTAACCAAATTTTGAATAAATACAAAGTACCCGAAAGTGAATTACAAATATGTTCATATATAAAAGAAATTCGAAATTCCTACCGGAAGTTGGTTCTGCTCCTATCGAAAAACAGTATCTTTTATCTCCCAAATCTTGTTTCTAGATAGATTCTGTAATAAATCTATGATATTTACATATATGTATATACAGATAAAAAGATGATGTGACACCAAACACTGAACTGATGTTCTCGCACTCAACATTTTTCGCGCTTTATGTGAGCAAATGGCACCCTATATATTATCAATATAAGTATATATTCCTTTTGACACCGTACATATTAAAACAATAATTTGTTATGAAGTGAGGTTTTTATGTTGGGTCTCTTATTTTAGGTGCGGTTACTTAGCCTGGGCAATCTTATACATCCATGTCTATAGGAACTCATGTTCATGATTATTTGAGGCCGTTCTGTATAGGTTGAAATAATATGCCAAAATAAATTAGAAAATATTTTTCTTTATTTGTAAACATTGTGTGTATGCCTTTTTAATATTGAAGTATGAGGAGTTGTCCAAATATTTTTTAAAATGTATTTTCAGTAGATCTTTTGACGGCCATTTCTTTTTTTTTCTGCCTGGCGTATTAGGTGATATCTTTCAAATCATGTGGTATTCTTCTGTAGATTAACTGAATCATTTATTATATAAATGTGCGATACCAGGAAAATCAAATTACTAAAACAGTTCTTACTTCTGTTATAAAATTTAGAGAATATTATCTACAACATACATAGATAATAATTCCTTTTCTTGATTTATCTTTCTTGGGTCTTGGATGGCACGCAGGTTGGCATTGTTCTCCTCGTGGCGACGTTAGGTGTTGTCCTCAAAACTGAGGATCTTCTAGCTGAAGCTACAAATGGTGGTCTGTCACCTGATAGTCTTCCTTGTAGCTTACATCTCCAAGGTTATCCAACCTTATTCCTTGGCTACATCGTACTGATGAAGACCAATAAGTCAGAAACACGTGTCTACGATTGCTCTACAGCGGAACTTAAACTGACGTTTTCGGGATTCGGATGGTGGTTATATACTCCGTTAGCGTTTCGGTTGGTTGCACTTGGACGAGTGTGTGCATGGTTCCGTGTCGTTGGGCTCGTGTTTGGAGTGTGTCGGCTGGTTTGCGATGTAGATGTATTAGATTGGTGTTCTTTGTTGATATCTGTTCTTGTTAGTGCTGGTTTCCATGCTGTTGGTAACCTCTGGGTATCATCTCATGAATTCAGATTGTTCGGATGTTTTTGAATTTCGATGGCTTCCCTGATGATTCTGGTTTTAGTATGTTCGATGTTCGCTAATAGCTTGGTGTTACTGAAGTCTATCGTGTGGGATGTTTCTTTTACATGTTGAGCCAGGGATAAAGTTTTCTCGTCTTTTCTTAAGGAATTTTTGTGTTCGTCTCTTCTTGAGTTTACTCTTCTGTTCGTTTGTCCAATGTAAGTTTTTTCACAGTTGAGGCACGGAATTTCATAAACTCCTTGGTTTTCTAAAGGTATTTTTGTTTTAGGATTTCGAAGGACTGTACTGATTTTTCTGTCTGCTTTGAATGTTGTGTCTTCGCAGGATTTTGGATATTCTTTCTGTGGTGCCTTTAACATAGGGTAAGTAGGTTTTGGCAGTTGGTGTTTCTTTTTCCTCTTGTGGTGTTGGTTTCGGCTTGGATGCTCTTTTGATAGCAGATTCACTGAAACCATTCTGCTGGAATGCCTTGTGGAGTTTGTCCATTTCTTGGGTGATGTTATCTTCGTCTGCTAATCTCTGCGATCTTGTCACTAGGGTTTTCACTACTGATTGTAACTGAGCTAGGTGGTGGTGAGACTGAGCGTTCAGATATCTGTCTGTATGATTGGATTTTCGGTATACCGTGTGACTTAAGTTCCCATTTTCTTTCTTCTTGACCAAAACGTCGAGGAATGGTAATTCGTTGTTCGATTCTATTTCCAACGTAAATGTTATTTTTGGATGGGTTTTGTTTAAATGTCCCAGGAAGATGTCGAGGTGGTCCTTTCCATGTGTCCAGATCACTAAAGTGTCATCGACGTAGCGTAGCCAGAGTTTGGGTTTGTGGGTGGCCGTCCTTAGTGCTGTTTTTTCTAAGTTTTCCATAAAAAGGTTTGCTATTACTGGTGATAGTGGAGAGCCCATTGGGGCGCCTTCTATTTGTCTATAGCGCTGATCTTCGTAGATAAAGTATGTGTTTGTCAGACAGTGTTTCACCAAGTTCATTATGTGCACTGGGGGGTTGGTATATTCGTTCGATGGTCTCTAGAGCTTCGACAACTGGTATATTGGTAAACAGTGATACTACGTCGAAGCTTACTAATAACCATTTTGGTTCTACTTTTTCTTGTCTCAATAGATCGATGAAGTGGCTTGCGTTCTTGACGTAAGATTCGGCTTCTTCGACATGAGGTTGTCGTGTGCTAGGTATCTAGCCAATTATTGAACAGGTGATCCAATGGAGCTGACTATGGTTCTTAGGGGTGCACCTTCCTTGTGGACTTTAGGTAAGCCGTAGAATTTGGGGCATCTTGATGACTTCTCCCTTGGAATGAGTGCTGTCTGGATTTCCTTGTCGATGGGACTCTCCTTGATTTTAGTTTTGGTTGTTTTCTCCAGGTATGTTGTTGGATCCGTGGAGATTGGTTGATATGCTGGATCCTCCAAGAGGGTACTTATTTTGGCGTCGTAGTTGATATAAATGAACATTGTATTACTTATTATGTTTATTCCAAGTCCAAATTGCAAGAGACTGCGTCTGGTTATGGAGCTGCATCATACGAGTGCACTATAAAGTTCAGAAAGTGCAAACTATTCCGCTTGTCGCTACTTTCTCTGCCGATTGCGATTTTTTCTTTGACGTATGGATTTAGAACAACTTGGAACAACTGTCAGAATTTCCATTTTCGAGAAAAGGGAACTAACTTCACACTGAGAACTTCTTTTTTTTTCAATTTCTTTTGGTTTTTATGCTTGTACGCATACTTATACGTCAGTACTTACATCAAATTATATGCTTAATTCAAAATACCTACTAGCAAAATTTAACGGTTATTCTGCCATCTTTACTCAATATGCCTGCACATTACCTACCTTGCTGTGTTCCAGAATTACATTTTTTTACTCAGAGTACTCGAAGTCGTTCTTTTATTGTAATGAGAGCAAACTGAGCTGAATCTGTTTGCGTTCTTTGAAAAATCTCTGAGCTTGTAGTGCTTGCTCGCTTCGCTCCGAATTTTGAGAGCAAGGTTTCGAATTGTCGGCGGAATATTTAACTGATATGAGGTTATAGCAGGCGTGTCTGGGTTATGATTATGTTTAAGCTGTATTGAATAATTGTCATTAAACTAACCAGACTATCATAAATTGTTTAAAATATATTAAAAAAATGTTTTATTTGAACTTTAAAGTAGTGGCAACCCCCAATCAAGATTATATTAAGGATGGAGAAAACATCTTGGTGGAAACTAACGGTGTGAGATAAATATTTTGTTGTTCCTGTCAAGTTAATTTAATTTTTACTGTTTGCCTTCATGCGTCTTACATTTTTAAAATTGAATGCAAGAAATAATAACTACATTAACGTAGTGTTTCTAATTGTGTAGATGGTAATTTACTATACGTCCCATTTACAGAGTGTTTACAAGAAGTGGAAACATCTGTAGAGGAACCAGCCGACAAATCTAGGAGCTGTTTAAAACAGAGAAAACGACACTATTATTAATAAGTTTAGTGAAACATTATCAAAATGAGTTTGATTCGTTAGTAAAAAAACATGTATGGCAAAAAATCGCTAAAGATATATCATTAAAAACAAATAAAAGCCAGGTGTATAATTTTGTTCAAGTCGACACCAAATGGAAAGGGTTGCTAAAAGTGTACAAGGACATTTTAATGCACAATAATTCCACATGGAAAAACAAAAAATATTGGAAGTATTTTGACCTTATTCACGATATATGTTACAAGAAACCTGAAATAAACGCTGAACATGCAGTTCTTATGGTGGTTTGAAAATAAATGACCGTAAAGCTGCTTAGGACAAAGCTGACAACCCAAAGGCTAAAGCGGGTTGTTCTACTACAAATGATATATCAGAGTTATCTAGTGATGTAAATTCAACTTTTGAGTCAATCTTTTCTAAAAAAAGAAAACCAAAAGATAATTCTGTTGACAGAAGACATTCCGAAAAGATGTATCGTTTAGATAAATTACAAGGAAGTTTGGACAGAATGATTACCTTGTTGGAACAAAGGAATGTGCTAAATAAAAACGAATAGAAGACTTATAATAACTGCTCGATTTTAGCTGTTAATTTTTTTATAGAATAGTATATGTTTAAATAAAATTTATTCTTCATATTGACATTTTTATTCTAAAGCATCATTTTCAAGATTATACATATAATTTACAACATTGTTTCTTTTAACAATAGCAGCAGCACCTTCTACTTTATCGTTAATTTCTTCATCATCATCAGCATCACTAACATCAATTAAACCATTAAAAAAATCTGCATTTAATAAACCAACATTATGTAAAATACAGACTGCAACAATTAATAAGGAAACAAGATATAATCTTCTTATTTCCAACATTTTAAGTCTGCGAAAGCGACTCTTCAAGAGTCCAAATGCATTACTCTATTATAACTGTATTTTGGGATAATCTTCTATTAAAAAGCTTTTGTGGTTCAGTGAGATGACCATTATCTTTAAATCCTACTAATAGTTTTGTGGACAGTTTATATGCCAAATCGCCAACTAAATGGCCATCATTTGGTAGAATAATGTCATTATTCATAATTCTTCTTGATATGTCTGATTTTGAGTAGAGGCCAGAATCATGAATGCTTCCTGGTTGCCCAGCGTAAACATCCAAAAATAATTTGTTGTTGTCACAAATGCCTTGGAGTAGAACTGATGAATAACTTTTCCTATTGATGTATGAATTTGGATGTTCATACGGTTTTTCAATTCGAATATGACAACCATCAATAACACCCACAATTCCTGAAATAATATTTTTTTGTTATCAGTCTAGTTAAGGTGTTTTAACTTTATTATTGACCTGGAAAGCCATTCACTCTTTCAAAATGTTCTGCTATTTCAAGAGCTCTCTCTCTAGATGGAAAAGCAATAATTTCAAAACGTTGATTGACTCCCAATAATCTTTTACAAATTCTATATAGAATTCTCCAACAACAACTTTTACTGATTCCACATCTATCCGCTACCGACCTGTAAGGCTTGCATATTAAGCCAATAATAATTCTGGTTAAAAAACAAATATTTACCGAAAACATTCAGTATTAGCCAAACACCAAATACATATTAAAGTTTGTTTTTCACGAGGGATTTCTGGCTGGCCCGGCCTCTATGTACTGCATGTAATTCATCAACAGCATCATGAATTTGCCCTAACAGTGTTTCAAAAGTACTTGGTAACATCCTGAAATGTTCCTTAAACTGCCCATTACTAAAATTAGGGACAGTAATTTCTGAAAAATTTTCGATTTTCTCTATAATATTTGTTTGTTCTTCCTCGTCAGAAGACATTACTTCATTTACTATCATATTTACAACATTGGCTATAATAATGAAAAGTGTTTCATCTTCCATCGCATAACATGGCCTGTCACTTTCTATTTTTGATGTTACGTAGTTGCTCCCATTGCTCGAATTCGTTTCTTTATTTTCTGACAGCTCACATTACTTGTACGTCACGTGATCTAAAATCTGCTCGCTCTGATCTCAAATTTCAAATAAAGGTAATTCTGGAACGCAGCAACTATATGTAACAACTCGCTATGTGATGTGCCAGATAGTAGCGTTGAATCTTCACAAATATATTAGCAGCATTATACATTTGCTATTCGAGCGCCTTCTGCAGATTATATAGCTCAACTGTATTGAAATTCTATATAAAAATAACTGAAATGTCACCATCACCAAATTTTGTAGGAAGGATCCCACAACATATTAATGCTCAAATAAGCGATATATTGAAAATATTAAAGTATAACACGTTTACACTTCTCGAGTAACAGTTTTTTCAATCTCTCGCAAAGTACAAAAAGTATTTACGGCTCGATTTGGAAAAAAAAAATTAAAATTCATACCGGAAGTAACACTTTCACTTCTATTAAATAGCAGTTTTTTTCCAAATCTCTCGCAAATTATACATTCTAGACAGATTTGTTCAGAGTATAAAAGTATTTAGAACTGGATATGCGGTAGTTCTTTTATAAAAAAAAATCAAACTTTCAGTAACAGTTTTACTCTTACCAAATATCAGTGTTTTGTCAACATTATGATTATGTATTCCATAGGGATTTATTAAGAGAATGAAAGTACTTAAAACTTAATTAGGAATAACTTTTGGATAAAATATCCTTACCGCATATACGAGGGGTATTCAGAAAATAAGTTTCCCTATCCAATAAAAAACATAAAACAAATCTGATCACTTTAAAAACTATTTATTTATGATTCTGTACATTACATTATTTTTCAACATAATTTCCATCCCTCTTCACTTCTATGCGACAGTTTTCTTTATCCCAGCTACATACCATTCTGCCGCCATTGATTTAAACCAAGTGTTGACCTCATTTTCCAGTTCATCATTGTTAGCGAACCGTTGTCCGCCTAAATGAGTTTTCAGCTCCGGAAACAAGTGAAAATCACTTGGGGCGAGGTCCGGAGAATAAGGAGGATGATGAAAAACATCCCAATGTAATTGTTCAAGGAGTTGCACTGTTGCACGAGCGGAGTGTGGTCGTGCGTTGTCATGAAGAACTTTCCGTGACAAAAGCACGGCGTAACCTTTTTAGCACGTCACGATATCGTTCTGCGTTTATTGTTTCACCACGAGGCAGATAGTCTACCTAGTAAAACACCACGACAGTCCTAAAAAACAGTGGCCATCACCTTGCCTGCTGATTGAACCACTTTGGCTTTTTGGGGAGCTTTATCCCCCTTTTTTTTTTCCAGACCATGCTCTGGCGTTTGCTCTCTGGTGTGAAATGGTGAATCCAGGTTTCGACACCAGTGTCTATTCTTGTGAACAGATCATCACCTTCGTCTTTTAACAATTGTTGAAAAGCTCGTGCGGATGCTTTTCGCCGCTCCTTATGCATGTCATTCAGTAAGCGAGGCACCCACCTCGCACAAACCTTTGACAGCTGAAGCTCTTCGGTCACAATGTTGTCCACTGATGTACGGCTTAATTCAATGTTTGGTGGCAAATGATGCATGTTTTCGTCGAGTGTGATACGCTTGTCGGCATCAACAATGGCTTGCACAGCAGCAATGCAGTCAGGTTGCCGGGACGTTGAAGGTCGGCCACTTCGCTCATCATCGTGCAAATTTTCCCTTCCTTCCAAAAACATTACTCGCCAAGGACGAACCATTTGTACAGACATGACATGTTCACCATACACATCACAAATCTGACTGCAAACTTCAATGGCAGACAAATTTCTTGCAGTCAAAAAACAAATCACACTTCTACCATCACAACTGGCGGCAGAACGCAATGGAGTCTCCATGGCAGTCGTCTGTCAACTGAGATGTGTGCGGCGCATGGTGACCGCACAGCGCTCAGCCGTTGCCACTACAACAAAATTAAATATCCCTGACCGGCGCGCTATTCAAAATCACTTTTTCTTCGATTCACGGAGGTAGGGAAACATACTTTCTGAATATCCCTCGTACATATAAGAAAGTGGTGTGGTCTCCATATCTCATTTTTTAGTGTGGAATTTTTGTATGTCTCTGATTGATGTTTTTCAGCTCCAAGGTTATCCCATCCTATTCCTTGGCTACACTGCGCTGACGAGAACTAAGTAGTTCGAAACACGTGTCCGCAGTTGCATTTTGAGCGGAGTTACCCCATGAAATTTATACTTTATTATTCTATAATCCGCAATATTTCTTTTCTTTATTGTTATCCTGTGGGTTCAGATGGCTTGCAGGTGGACAATGTCTACCTCGCGGCGACGTTAGATTCATTCTCAGTATCGAGGACACTCTAGCTGAAGCCTCAATTGGTAGGCTGTCCCTTGTGTATGTCTCTGATTGATGTTTTTCAGCTCCAAGGTTATCCCATCCTATTCCTTGGCTACACTGCGCTGACGAGAACCAAGTAGTTCGAAACACGTGTCCGCAGTTGCATTTTGAGCGGAGTTACCCCATGAAATTTATACTTTATTATATATATATATATATATATATATATATAAGTAGAGGGTCTCAGCCGATTCTGGAACCTCCTCATTGACCTTGATCATGCACGCAGCATAGATCAAGGTCAATGAGGAGGTTCCAGAATCGGCTGAGATGGAACGGTCAAGGTCATGTCAAGGTCATGTCAAGGTCATGTCAAGGTCATGTCAAGGTCATGTCAAGGTCATGTCAAGGTCATGTCAAGGTCATGTCAAGGTCATGTCAAGGTCATGTCAAGGTCATGTCAATGTCATGTCAAGGTCATGTCAAGGTCATGTCAATGTCAAGGCCATGTCAAGGTCATGTCAAGGTCATGTCAAGGTCATGCCAAGGTCATATCAAGGTTATGTCAAGGTCATGTCAGGGTCAAGGACACGTCAAGGTCAAGGTCAGACAAGTCAATGTAACTATAAGGTTGTAGGAAGGGTAATATCTGAAGGTGGATATTATATATCTAAGTGGGGTTAGCGACTATATATAATTATATTCTTTCTTTCTCATCATCATTCAGTTATAGTGATAACATTTAGTGAATATGTGTATCACATTTCTAAAACAAAGTAGATTAGATATAGATAAATTAAATTCATTGTCACCAACGATAGAAGAAGAAATTGCAATGTTAATCTTTGATGAATATGATACAGAAGATGATGAAAAAGATAGTGAAGAGGAGGATGAAGAGGGTGAAGAAGAAGAAGAAGAAGAAGAATATGTTTTGGATAATGATGATGAGAATGATATCTTCGACATGGAGACAATCATTTTAATGAATGATTTGGATAATTTGGACAGTGTTTATTGTAATTTTGAAGACTTTTAATAACATCAGTTATATGCATTGTCAGGTGTACATATAAGTAAATAGATGTAAAATGTTTAATGTAAATAAGTTCATGAAATTCGTAAGTAGGGGTAGTGGGGTGGGGGGCTTGAGATGTAACCTCCGATGGGAGGTTTATAAGAAGATCGTGCTTTCATTCGAATAATAGTTCAAGTCTGTACCTACTGAAGTGTTGTTTCGTTTAAATATATGGTTCGTGGATAGTAACTCAAAATGTTTGAATGTGATTATTGTTGTAAAAAGTTTTCACGAGCCGATAACAGAATTCGTCATATGGCAGGTTCATGTAAAGGAAAGAGAAGAAGAGTTGATGATGGTGATAATAACTTAGATTTAATGAAATGTGAAGTATGTGATATATACGTAGAGAAGAATTGTTATACTGCACATATTCGCAGTGCAATACATCGAAGTAAGGCTTTCATAGTAATTGATGATGGAGTAAAGAAAAGTGTCGGAACATTCGGTGACAGAATCGTAAGTTATCAAATATCCGATAACTCGACTACATATATTGATGTTGAAGATTTTGCAAATAATATCAGAGAGAAAGTAGTGGCACTTATGGATAGTATTCTGTATATACATACCTCTATAAAAGCGAATTTTGAACTGTATGGTTTATACTACTTATTAAGCAAAGAAAATGTTGAAATAAAATCTTTTAATACTCGGAATAAAATCATAACGCAAGGAAGTAATTTATACGACTTGTTTACTGATTATATTGATGAGATTATGAATCAAATGAGTGAATTTCAGGAACGCGATTCAGGTAAACTTAGGTATTAATGCTAAATCTTATTATCATATTAATTTTTATTAACATTCTAGGATGGACATTGAGCAACATTTTGTATTTGGAAGTAAATATGAACAAATACAATCCTATGAGAGGTTCAAGTTATATAGATTTACCACCAACAATAAAGAAAAAGAAGGCCGTAATAAATATTCACAATTCTGACAATGCCTGCTTTGCTTGGGCTGTTACTTCAGCGTTAAGGGAACCAGCAGGTCTTCCTCAAAGAGTTTCTTCATATCCACATTATGATACAGTTGCTGATTTCACCGATTTAACTTTCCCTATAAATTTAAAAGACATTATTAAATTTGAAGACAAAAATAATATATCTATCAATGTGTACGGCATAGAGGAATGTTTCAAAAATAATATTAAATTACATGAGGTAGTGGGTCCTCTACATTTTACGAAGCAGAGAAGAATGACTCACATTAATTTATTACTTGTTTCCGAAAATGAAAATTTACACTACTGCTGGATTAAGAACTTTTCTCGACTAATTTCATCACAGAAATCGCTTTCTGGTCATCAGAAATATATTTGTGAAGGGTGCTTAACTTTTTTTACAAGTGAAGATAAATTGCGTAGACATGAAAATGAAGACTGTAAGCAGGTTAAAGCAGTATTTCCCGGAACAGAAATAAAAATTAACAAATATGGTGAGCAATTACCAGAATATATATTAAAGTTTGATAAATTTGAGAAGCAGTTGAGAATTCCATTTATTGTGTATGCTGATTTTGAGGCTGTATTAAAACCTATTAACACGTCACAGCCAGATCCATCTAAACCTTTCACTGTAAAATGTTTCGAACATGAACCATATTCTTTTGCTTATTATGTGAAATGTAGTTTTGATGATAATCTCAGTAAATTGCGTTTATATCGTGGTGAAAATGCAGCCAAGACTTTTATTAGAGAGCTAGAAACTGATGTTACTATTTTATATCAAAATTATTTAAGTAAAGAGGTACAGATGGGACCTTTGACTACCGAAGAGCGTGTCAACTATGAACTGGCGAGAGTGTGTCATATTTGTGACAAAGAAATACAAGCACACGAAGAAAAAGTTCGTGATCATGATCATATGACTGGATTGTTTCGAGGTGCAGCACATATGGTGTGCAATATAAATTATAAAGAACCTCGATATATACCTATTATATTTCACAATTTATCGAATTATGATACACATTTGTTTGTAAAAGTTCTAGCATTGGATAAAGAAGAAGTTGATGTTATTGCGCAAAATAAAGAAAAATATATATCGTTTTCAAAAAGAATACATGTAGGAGACACAATTGATTGCAATGGTAAGAAAAGAAAAGTGTTCTTCAAATTGAGGTTTATAGACTCATTTAGATTTATGAATTCTTCGTTAGCAAAACTATCAGCTTGTTTAGATGATGAGCAATGTAAAGAAGTTAGAAGATATTATTTGGGTGAAAAGTTTGAATTAATACGACAGAAGGGTGTGTTCCCATATAACTACGTTACTTCTCATGAAAGTCTCTCATTTCCAGAATTACCTAACAAAGAATGTTTTTATGATATATTCTCCGATAGTGAGATAAGTGATGAAGATTATCGTAGAGCTATTAGAGTGTGGGATGTATTCGAATGTAAATCACTGGGACAATATAGCGATCTATACATACAGTCAGATGTATTACTACTTGCCGATGTTTTCGAAAATTTTCGAAATATTTGTATGAGCAATTATAAGTTAGATCCAGCACATTATTTTACTTCACCTGGCTTAAGCTGGGACGCCATGCTACGTATGACTGGTATAAATTTGGAATTATTAACAGATATAGATATGTTTCATTTTTTTAAGAGGGGTATACGTGGAGGTGTGAGTATGTGCTGTAAAAGAAAAGAGATTGCAAATAATCGATACTTACCAGAATTTGATTTATCCGAAAGTAAAAAATATATTTTATACCTAGATGCGACAAATTTATATGGTTACGCTATGACGTTCAGTTTACCGATTGGTGATTTTCAATGGTTAACAGATGAAGAGCTTAGGAGAATTGACATACAAGACTTGGAAGAAGATGCAGATATTGGATATGTTTTCGAAGTAGATTTAGAATATCCTGAATATCTCCACGATGTACACAATGACTTACCTTTTTGTCCAGAACACGTTATTCCACCTAATTCGAAATATAGTAAATTGATTCCAAACCTTCTCGATAAATCGAATTATATTATACATTACCTAATTTTGAAACAATGTATAAATAATGGTTTGAAATTATGTGGAATACGACGTGGGATTAGATTTAAACAGAGTAATTGGTTAAAAAAGTATATTGATTTTAATACAGCAAAACGAAATGAAGCCACTAATGAGTTTTTCAAACAATTCTATAAATTAATGGTAAATAGTGTGTTTGGAAAGACCATGGAGAATGTGGAAAATCGAGTTAATATAAAATTAGTATCCCATTGGGAAACTATTCATAAAAAACTTGGAGCTGAGGCGTATATCGCAAAACCTAATTTTAAATCTTGTAGGGTATTTTGCGAATCCCTAACAGCCATCGAATTGGCCCATGTGCGTGTAGAATATGTGAAACCTATATATGTAGGATTTACAATTTTAGAATTAGCTAAGAGGGTGATGTATGATTTTTTCTATAACTTTCTAAAAGCTTTGTATGGAACAGAGGTTTCTTTATTGTACACAGATACTGATTCACTCATTATAAGTGTAGCGAATTATAATGTATATGATGATATAAAAGGACATTTAAATATGTTTGATACATCGAATTTTACTGAAGGTAATATTCATGGAATACCTCGCTCTTTACCAATGCTAGGGAAAATGAAGGATGAATATGCCGGTAGCATTATCGAATGTTTTTATGGAACAGGTGCTAAAGCTTATTGCGTTAAATTACTTGATAAGACGATAAAAACTGCTAAGGGTGTGAAGAAATATGTTATCCAGAAAAATTTATCTGTTACTGATTATAAGAATGTGGTGGAAGGTGATACAAGTATTTTGAGGAGAATGTATGTATTCCGATCTGAGTTACATACAATGTATACTGAATTAAAAAATAAAGTTGCCCTATCGTCCAAGGATGATAAGCGATACATTCTCCCTGATAAAAGTAATACTTTAGCGTGGGGTCATTATAAAATAAATGAAATTATCAGGGCAGAAAACTTAGAAAATTTAGTGTTAGAAATAAGTTCTTTGAAATAAATATTTTTAGGTAATTGTACTCTTTCACATGTGTTCATTTATATACTCCTTGACAGTGTGTAATAATTATGTATTAAATAAAAAACATTGTTTGAATTGTTGTTTTTTTTACACCGTTTTATTCATAGTACATTATCTTTAGATATCCACGAGTTATGCGAAGCAGGCATACCTAACCATTTTACGAGAACTTTATTCTTTTGTCGTCGTAAAATTTTTTCAACTAGATACACGTCAGGATGCTTTACTTTTAACAATTCTGGTTCATAAAACCCACCCAGAATATTTTGTTTTTGCGAATCTTGCAATAGATACGTTCTAGGATTCGTATTTTGAACCTTTATTACTGTAAATATTTCGTTTGACCAATTAGGAGTGTACATTTTTGCAAATACGTGTCTATGTTTACTGATGCGAACAGGTTCTCCAATTTTAAATTTTGGAATTCTTACGTCGGCAACTTTAATATTACTGTAGACCATTTTCAAAATATTTTTCGCATTTTTTTGATTAACTGCAGTAGGTTTATACCCCGTTGTACTATGTACAGTGTTATTATAATCTTCAACTAATTTCTCCAACATGTCGATCCAGCGGTAGTTTCCATTGAAACTAAATTCCTTCCACATCTTGTTTTTAAGTGTTCTATTAAAACGTTCCACAATCGAACTTTTTAAATTGGAGTAGGTACTGTAGTGATTAATATCATACTGATTCATGAGTTTCCTAAAATGTGTATTATAAAATTCCTTCCCATTATCGCTTTGCAGATTTTTCGGAATATTGTTCTTCCCTTTCAAAAGTATGGATTCCATGGCTCTTGTCACTTCATTCGACGTTTTGTTTTTTATTGGTATGGCCCAAGCAAATTTTGAGAATGTATTAATACATACAAAAATATATTTGAAATTATCATTTTCTTTCGCATACGGTATCATTTCAACCAGATCGATTTGAAATAAATCTCGCAATCCTTTTATGATGACTCGTCTTCGAGAAAACTTTCTCCGCGCGGGACTGTGTATTTCGTTAACGACATCTCTTTTAATTGTTGACATATCCTTCGATTACTACTTCCGCAAAAACGGCTTCTGTTTCTTTCGGTGCAGGTTTGGTGCCAATGTACTTCAAACTTAACTTTGTTCCCTTTACCAGTGTGACTGGTTTTGTAGGACTAAATTTTTTACTGCCAATATGCAGTTCTGCTAATTTCTCGTTGGAATAATGAACATCAATGATCTGTCCACTATATAATTTGTTAATATAATAAATACTTTTTGAATTTGAATTCCTTTTATAGAAACCCACGGGGCTAATAGAACCATCACTGTACATTTGCAGAATATGCTTCATTGGTGTAGCTGACGTTGGAGCAGAAATTCTTGTAGTGCACATTTTCAAAACCTCTTTAACTTTAGGGTGACTGAGAAAGTCTGTCACTACATCTCCTTCCATTAAATGTCTTTTGACAATATGTTTATGAATATGTCTACCAAATTTATCGATTGTCATCGTTACGTATCATCAGCATCGATATGTTAACTACTAAAAAACAAGATTTGTAAGGCATTTATTCAGATTCACATTGACTAACTATTTAATTATTTTTGACTCCTTTAGTTCCTCAAGTATTGCTAGTATCTCGTTGCCATGCCCAGTATGTCCCGCCTCTTTCGATGCTACTAGTAACTTTAATCTATTACACAATTCATTTACATCATCCCAGTACTTATATTCTATTTTACTCTTAGGTATAACGGTCTTTCGATTAGGTATTTTTTTTGATAACCCTAAACCAGTCTTCCAAGTTCGAGTCCACCATACTTCAGGCGGTCTTCCTTGTATTATAGGTTTTATAATAGTTGTATATTTAGTACCTTTACTAGCTGCATATTTTTTTTGAGGATCGTAATCAACTCGATGAGCACTGGTATCATTAAGGATGAATTTATAGTTTTTCGCATCTGTATATAAAAATTTTCCTGGCTTCTTTTTAAAAAGTAATTCCAGTAAACCCTTCGTAGCTTTGTAAGTAAATTTACCGATTATGATGTCATCTTTGTCAAATCTAACATCAGCAGTTCCTATTTTTAAATTACCATCAGTTTCGTGAACGCCATACTTTTCATCGAATTCATCTTTTTCATCTATCATTAAACCGATGAGATATGGGCGTATATTAGGACTATAATCTTTTAATGACTCCTTCACAACATCTGTTTCTAAGAGTGTTTTATTCAATGATTTATTTCCAATTATTGACTTCTCTGGACGCGTTTGTAAAAGTGATATAGCATGAGCCATGGATTTATCTAAATTATAACTTTCACTCGAATCCATTTCGTCTTCTTCACCGCTTTTTTCTTCTATTCCTTCCAGACCACCAGGAGTGTTAGGTAAAAGTTCACCTATGTATTCATCTTCTAGAAAAGTAGGTTGACTGAATGATGTTGACATCCGAGGTTGGGGTTCAGACTCCACCTTTGTTTTTTTTTTGGTCGGAGAAGAATGAGTTGCTGGACTAAACCATGATACATGCTTCCGGGCGGCTTTAGGTGTGCCATACCGTATAATTGATGTTCCGGGAACAGGTGTATAAGATTTATCTGGATAAATATCTGACCATGATTCATCTATACTCTCCGAAATGTTTTTCAATCGTGATGTACCTCTCTTAGCGTCACTACCATCTAATTTCATGGCAATTTCTTGCAAAGGTTTTGATATTGGCGCATACTTTATATCTATTGCTCTTTGAGAACTTGCGATATCAGCCTTTAAGGTTCTTAACTTTTGCTTTAACACTTCTCGAGCTTTTACTAAATTATTTACTAGTTTATCATCCATATTTCACATGTATATGAACTCTTTAACGAATAATTACATACTGATGGTAAAACAAAAATGTATACACATATATGCATAACTCATTATAAATGAATATAAGTATCTAAACCTATACGATATCGCCCTTCGTTGAACTTACAGTCAGTATCAATAAACAATATGTCAAACTGTTTCTTCCAACACATTCTACAAACGTCTAAGAACTGCTCATATTTTAAATCATGAATATGATCGTTAAATATGTGTTTCAAATTAGTACCATCTTGTTGAAATAAAATTAAGAGATTTGTATTATCCCTTAATAATTGCTTAGGTACTGCACTATACGTTTGAATTAGATAAAAGCAATCTAAATTGCGATGTCTGCCGAAAGAAAAATATTGTTTCACAATATTTAAATCAATAGTGGGTATATCATCAAATATGATGACTGAATAATCAGAAACTTCATCAGGTTTTATCATATTATTAGTATCTGTATATTCATAGTAACCCATTTCCGGAACGCTTTTCATCAAATTTCTTAAATACTCATATTTTTGTTGGTGGAGAGATCTACAGCAGATATAAATATTTTTGAAGCGAAATCCATTGGGGTGCAGTAATAACGTAAGAAGAGCGTTGGTTTTACCACATCCTGATGGTCCTACTATTAGCACCCTCTTACATGTACCACCAAAAAGGTTACTGTGACGTGTAAAACCTTTCTCACTAGATACTCTATCGTAGTTATAGATTGGTAATGATAATTCAGAAGTTTTTAAATGCATACTGAACGTTATCACTTCAGAAGTTATACTGAATAACTTCGGTTATGTTACTTATATTTAATAGTTTTGAAGGTATGATAAATAAAAACAAGTAATGTTCTCTTTTATTTAATTTATTTATTTTTTTTGTATTTTTTTTTTGCTACTTTTTTTTATGTTGGGTGAGGAAAAGTAGCAAACCTCTTGCGCCGCAGCTCCACTCCACCCACTCCACACCGTTATCACCACCCCCTAGCCAGGACCCACCCTCTACCCATGAGTCATCCGCCGCTACTTTCTTCTTTTATCTTGTGGTCGCCCGCAGCATTCTATGTAATTGTTCTTGGAACTTCTTCCTAGGAGCGTCAGGCGCATCCCTCCGCTGGTATGGAGGAGGGGGTGGTGTTTCCGGTGTTGCTTGTGTGTCTGACGGAGTTTCCCCTGCGCCTGTGGTGTTTGTGGAGTGGGCATCGTAGAAGATAGCAGCGGTCCTGGCTCCCCCGCTACTACCCTGATCTCAACGGCGCAAATGTTGGAAGCTTCTATATATATTAACGTGTATTTCCTGAAAAGATATGGGATTTAGTATTAAGTTCAATTGCAATTGGATGAACCCACCTTCTACCATGAGTCATCCGCCTCTACGCATTCTTCTATCTTGTTGGCCGCTCGAGCCTGCAGCATTCGATGCAATTGTTCTTGGAACTTCCTAGGCGCGTCAGGCACATCCCTCCGCTGGTATGGAGGAGGGGGTGGTGTTTCCGGTGTTGCTTGTGTGTCTGACGGAGTTTCCCCTACCATTGTCTGTGCCTGTGCCTGTGGTGCCTGTGGTGTTTGTGGAGTGGGCGGCGGCGGTTGCATCGTTGAAGATAGCGGTCCTGGCTCCCCCGCTACCACCCTTATCTCAACGGCGCAAATGTTGGAAGCCTCTATATTAACGTGTATTTCCTGAAAAAGATATAGGATATAGTATCGAGTTCAATTGCAATTGGATTTGAATTTAGAACGAGCAATAATTGTTTGAATTTAAAACTAGCAATAATTGGAATAATAGCGCACTAACATCTATCCGGCAATGTTGTCCGACAATGTTGTAATCCAGCATAACATCGACCCGACAATGTTGAAATCCAACATAGCATGTCACCATGATACAGATTTGTTGTCTTGATGTTCGCCTTGATGTTACAGGTGTGTTCACTGAAAATGTTACAGATACGGTCCACTGAAAATGTCAAAGTTAAAGTTATGTCAACTACGTGACATGAACATGATTGAATAAATATAGAACCCTGCTTAATGAATAAATAAAAATATTCATTGAATATTAATTAATAAATAAAAATATTCATTGAATATTTCGAAAATATTCATTAATAAGTTTTCTAAGTTTATCTAATCTACTCTTCTTCTCCTGGAGGGCTCGAATTTGCTCATTAGTAAGAACACCAGGAATGTTCTTACTAATGACATCATTATAGAGTCGAAGAAGCATGTTATGTCTTACTAATTCAGTCTCTATCTGATCATTTACCTCCATTAATTTTTGATCAACACTGCTACCTAGCGAATCACCCTCTAGATATGTCAAAAATTTGGCAGCAAACTCTTTGAAACTCGCAGCTAGAGTGTTGATAGGTTGTTGGTGCGGTTTTGATGATGTAGAGGGAATAGGAATTGGGTGCGGTGTTGATGATGTAGAGGGAATAGGAATTTGACTATCGTTTAAAGGGGAGGGAAGGGGGGATGGAGTTCGTAATATGGTGGTTGCAGGTGAAACTGGAATATGAGTGGGTGATCTCTGACCACAAGTAATTTGTGATTCAGGGGAGGATGGTGGAGTAGGACTACGAAGTTTTTTAGCAGGGGGAGGACTAATTTGAGTTGAAGAAGTTAAAATGGGAGTAGGGTCAGAACAAGTAAAAAGCGATAGATTTAGGGGCTTATCTTGAGGGGGATCATCTTGGGAAGATACAGCTATGACAGAATCTTGAGAAATGGAAATATGGGAAACGTTCATAGCCGTTGAGGATGATGTAAGAAGTCGGGGTTGATGAGCAGAAGTAGGAATTGGACGGGGGGCTATGGGACCAGCTTGAGGATAATGGGATAAATGAACAGATGACATCTCAGCAGATCGTGTCCCACGCACCACAGGTACCACTGGACCGTCTAAAATAATGTTTTGTAATACCTGTACCCGTGGTGCTAAAGTAGGCACTACTGCACTTGCAAACGGTCGTTTACCGCTTATAAGTAGAGCCCGGAGTGAAGACGAATTCGACACACCAGCACTCAGACCATAAACTGGTAAAGCAGAGGTCGTCGGTGGTGTCGGTAAAGCAGAAATAGAAGTCGGTGCTGTCGGTAAAGTATTGGTCGATGTCGGTGGTGTCTGTGCCATGCGAGCAGCACGAGCAGTAAGGTCCCGTTTTTCTGCTCGTGCTGCACGCATCGCTTGTCTTCTTTCTTGTATCGTCGGTCGTCTTTCTTGTCTCTTTTCTGCTTTAACCAGTTTAAAGTCCACTTGGAAGGGTAAATGACTAACGTTTACAGGTGTAATAGTGGCGACCCGGGACAAAACCTTTGAAGATTCTGTAATGACAGTTGAATCAAACACGTTCGCAGCTGACGTAGTTGCTTCAACTGATGGTCTGGTGAATACTACATCAGATGGTGCAGATGGTATGGTGAATGTCAAATGATCAGTAATTATATCTTCCACAGAAGGTGCTGCTGCTTCTATGGAAGCTTCTATAGCAGTCATTGCGTTATCTACTTCTTCGGATGAAAACATTGCCCTATCAACTTCTTCGGACATTACTTTATCAACTTCCTCGGATAGAAACTGATCATTTCCATCACCCATCATCTCATCTTGCACATCAAGATGTTGTACAAAGTGCGAGTCTGGCGTCCAGTTCATGTTATTATTATCTGCAACATTTTCAGCGAGTAACCTGTCAACATCAGGTGACATCGTTAGTTGTTTTCTTGAGGCCTAGATGGAAAAATGTATTAAATACAATTTAAAACTATAAAAATTATTATAAGGTAATACGTAAATATGATTTCAATATATATTAAGACAGTATCCATACTATCTTTGAAATTATTAAGCAAACTATACAGGAATTAAAATATTGAATAAGTGTAATTAGTTCATAATTATTGAATAATACGAAAACACATTAAAATATATTAAAATTGTAAGTTACTCAAAGTAAATTTAATTATGTAATATGTAAGCATTTACTGATTTCAACGATATATCAAGACTGTAGTGGATACATCTTTTAAAATATATTTTACAATCAAATAATCAAAAAAACAATTACTTGGTCACATAAATTATTAAACAAGCCATAAAGCAATACATACAAATAAAATAAAACAAAATTTAATAAACAAAATATATAATATTTAATATGTAATTCTTTTTTACTTGGTCACAGAAATTATTAAACAAGCCATAAAGCAATACATACAAATAAAATAAAACAAAATTTAATAAACAAAATATATTATTTAATATTTGCTCTAGCTCAATTACTTAAGATAGAACGATTTTCAAAAAGTTTCAATATTACGAATATAATCCAAATAACTACATTTTCAACTCAACATCATCCACCTGCAACCGAACAACAACCTATACACTCTCTATTCCTCAATACTACCCCACTACCCTCCAAAATCAATTTAAATAAATATTTTTTTTTTCAACTAATATTCTTATTTATTATCTTATTGTGATCAATTTACATCGAAATAATTATTTCGCATCATCTCTCGATCCTTCAAAACCACCCACTACCCTTCAAAATAAATTTATATAAATGTATTTTTTTTCACTAATTTTCTTAATTATCATCTCAATTTGATCAACCTACAACCAAATAAGTACTTCACATAATCTTCCTATCCTTCGATACCCTCCCACTACCCCCAAAATTAATTTATAAATCTAAATATTTCTTCACTAATTTTCTTATAAATCATCTTCTCTCAACTAGTACACACACCTAGTAACACGCGTCGCATCGCGCGTAACATTAGTTTAATCACGTCTCCTGAAGACAGCTAACCACAACCAGGCTTCGTATATATTACCATATTCCAACCAAACCAACTAAGAATATAATACCAAGTACTAAAACTAACTATAATATAAATAATACCAAACAATTTTTAAATCATATATTTATTTACTCAAAACATCAACATCATACATTACAATATTACAAAATTATTTTCTTAAGAAAACATATTTACACATTGAACAATCTCTTCTTCGAAAACAGCCATCTATAGTATCTCCACTCCTTACATAATGATCCAGACATGGTCTACATCCAATTAAATCTACATCTTCTTGATAAAATATTGGTAATCGAAACCACACCAATTCTAAATCAACAGTCCTTACTCTCCTCATTAAATATGATTTTGGAATAAACCTTAATTGTGCATCTTCTATTTCTACAAACGAACCTGCATCTTCATATTGTTGTAACACACTTCCAACCCTCTCCACGACATAACTAATAATGTGACTCCAAACACATCCCATTTCTAACTATTATATATAACAACCAATCATTAAATATAATAAATTTTATTCTCATTAAATCTCATATCCACTAAATAATTATATAAACATTCCACATTAGACAAAGCACAAACAACATCATTTCCAACGTGAAAACTACAACTTGGTTTTCCACTCTTAATTCTGTCAGCATCCACTAAATCTATTATTCGTTTATCTATAATACACTTCAAATATTCCAACTTTTCTCGCCCCTTCACGAATACCAAATCCACACCAATACACAACCGCTTAATTATCTCGTCAAATTCACCAACAGCTGTATAACCATCTTCCCATTTCAAACCGTGATAATAACTAAAAACGTATCTTGCAACTCGTTGATCTTCTCTTGCTAATGAGCCAAAACTAAAAAACGGTTTAAATAAAAAGTGACTCTTCCTGAATTCATCATCACAAGTAGCCAACTCCTTTGGAATCACATTATTATTAAATCGATACCATTGAAAGTCAATAACTATAAATTTCTTTCCACCTAAACTTATCATCGTCCATCCAATAAACCGTTCACTTCCAAAGAATTACACCCAACAACTAAACTTAAACACAATTCTTCTTCAATCTTGTCCATATCCAAATACTCCTTGAACTACCTCTCATACTAAACCAAAGTATTATATAACTAATATTTTCGCTGTACCACCTTATTAAATGGTGAATATTGATATAATTTATTATGTAAAATCACACAATACAACACCGTATCCTTTGGCACATTATTTTTCGTAGTGAATTCAATTCTAATCTCCACCCCACTTCTATGTAAAACATCTTCCTGATGTGAACAATCTATACCAATTAATGGACACAATTTAAACTGATTCAACTTTAACATCGGCTCACTATAATCATATCCATAATAAATCTGTTGAAATCTAGCATACATATTATATAAAACAGCTACTCTGTTATCATCAAAATCAACTCGAACATTTTCATATGGATATCTTTTACCATTTAAATAAGCTGTTACATCCGTTAAATTTATCGCATCAAATTTACTCATATTTTGATCTAACTTTCCTTTCTTCCCTGTCTGAAAACCCAAAATAATATATCTTGGTGTCTCTAATTGTGGAGCAGTTTTAATAGCCCAACTGTGTTTAGTTGTTTCTGGAATTCCTGGATTCTCGTGAATTTCCCATCCTCTAAAAAACATTTCCATCAAAGTATTCTTCGTCGTTAATTTCGTTAAAGCTAAATCCTGACTCATACCAACTTTAATATGTGGTACTCGCCACACTACACAATCAATTGTTAACTTCATTTCCTCAGTTGTAACAGAATTATAGATCACATCGCTATCATCAGCACACCTCTTCAATATCAATTCTTGCGACACATTCATAACCACTTGCTTAAAATCTTCTGCAAAGCCCATCAACATCTTCAACGGAATACAAATACTAAAATTACCATTATTATTCAAAACTGGCGCCTTTCCTGTTGTAAATTCCCATCCACAATTCTCTAATTTATTTATATAACTTGGACTATAAGAAAAATATCCCTTCATAGTTGATGTAATACCCACATTCCTAACTTCATCAACCTCTACTCCACTAATTATATATCTGATGTTACTAAACATAAATGCTGCCGCATTATGAACTAAGTATGCTGTAGCACTTGTAGCATCATTAGCTAATCGCAACCTTCCTTCAATAAGCAACTCCGACTCCGACGGTAAAGTATATTTATCTATTTCTGGAACTACAATCCTAATTTCATCATTATTTCCATACTTCGGTGAACCAAACGGTACGTGATTATGAAATTCCATTTCAGTAATAGAATTATCCACTCGAACCTTATTTAAAACATTTAACATTTCCATTCTTGTTTTCACTCAATAATACACAATCAACTTCACCCAAACAATTTTCTTCTTCTACTAAAGTATAATCCACTTCTCACCACTTCTTATTAATCTCGAATATCTATTATAAACCGATCCTCTAACAAGAAAAAATATTCTTACACTAACACTCGAAAACCCAAATTCTTCAAAAACTTCCTGTTTTCGCTAGTTAGAGAATTTCGTAACTTCCCTTTACCAACCACTCTCCATAACTTATGTGATACACTCCGTATATATTTTCTCATCTTCGTTCCCTTCCACAACTTATTTGCATTATTAGTCCTCATACTTTTATAACAATTTTTAATTTATAAACTTAATTCACTCTTTTCTTCTGCGAATTCGTAAATATAATGTCAACTCTTCACCTCTCAAATTAATTAACCGTCCTGTCTGGTCGACTGCTCGAATAACAATATCAGTTAACATGTTAGTATTTACCGGCATATAAATTTTCTCTTCAGGAACTTCTATTATCTTAAACCCTGGTGGAACATTCGGATAAAAATGATATAAAACATGTGATAATTCTCCATTAATATATGAACCATCCACTATATTACACATAATATCAATAGCACTGACTTTATTTATATCAACTATTTCATCACTATAAACCGGTATATTACCTCCTATTATTTTCTTGTGAAAACCAAACATAGAACCAATCGAATTTTCTATTCCAAAATCAACATCTACTGATGCCTTTATAAACACCTTCATAGTATTACTATTAGCAGACAAAATAAAATACTGTTGCTCATCCTCGTGAACTTTCAATTTTTCATCAATATACTTCTCTAAATCATGTATATCATAAGTTCCCTCTGGAACAGTTATATCTTTCCAAGCATTTACTTTATTAGGTGACATAGAATAATATCGAAATACATTATTAGCAGACGTAACATTTGGAATAGAATTATAAGTTTGTAAACTCACCATACACATTTCATAATCACCATTTAAATATATCGGTGGATTTAATATACATCCAACCTCTGATCCCTTTCCAGTTAACACAAAAGTTAAATTATCCATATCTTACTTAATCAATCCTTTTAAAAACATCAAACATAAATGACCGCAATTCACAGAGTTCACATCTTGATATCTCTGGTAGTTATATTGAATAACCCCACCACCATTTGATAATAAATACTCCTCAACCTCAATCGGCGGTCTTAAATCACCATAACTATCAAAATATCTTATTACATCATTATTTTTATTATATGCTACCCAATGAGTACCACCTCCAACATTATCATCCAAATTCACTATTCCTTTCTCCTTCACATATATTTTCCTCGGTAAAACGTCTCTGCTAAATACACCCCGAAATTTTCCAATTTTCCACCTCTTCACAAATTTCCGTAAATCAATTTCTGTTAAAGGCCTTCGAGGTAATTCACTTAACCGTTTTTTGAAACAACTCCACTTGGTAAATACACACCACAACCAGATTTATATGGTTTTATATACAATCCACTCCCAATAGATACACCGCATCCTACATTATATGGTTTCACATATAAACCACTACCACTTTTGGATTCCATTGTCCTATTATGTCGTTTTGCTTCCTCTAATTGATCTCTTTCAGTTTTCGCAGATGTTACAGCTTTTGCTATCGCCGCAGCACCACCCCCTAACGACCCCAGAGCACCTAAAGCTGCAAATAATGGAATTAACGGTAAAAATCCACCTTTCTTTGGTATTGCAATTACTCTTGATCGTGGAAACAGTATCCGTCTTCTAGGTTTCATTAAACTCTGATATGCAACTTTCACATTCTCTAATAGACCTTTTCTCCTACCTATATGTCTTATGGCATTGCGCGCTTTCTTCATTGCGTGTAAAAATGATAGAACACCACCCGATCGATTTCTACCACTACTTCTTCTATGCCTTCTTCTTGTATTATTCTTCCTACCCTTCACACTCACTCTTTTTCTATATTGCCCCCGCACACCCATACCTAATATTGTTTTACCTTTCATAGCAGTTGCAACTACAGAAGCAGCTAATTTTTCTCTCACACCCGCGTCTTTACTCTTCACTCGTTCTATAGCCCTTTGATACAATATCTTATCAGCTTCGTGTCGTTTCGATAAATCATTTGATTTTGAATAAGATATATCGTGTTCTTTACAAGCCTCGTCCAAATTATTCACTCCCTTATCACCTCTTTCTAAACGTTTCCCCAATCTAGTTCCTGGACCACAAAATCTATAGCCGGGTATATGTAACTCAACTGGTAACTTATTTATTAAACTATTCAATAATCCACCACCTTTCCTTCTCACTGTCTGATTCAAACTACCATCAGACTTCACTAACGTTCCCATCTTATTAAAAAATAACTGATAGATATATCTTTACAAATACCAACTCTCGAAATATAACAAAACACTACTAACCATATTACTTATACTCCACCAAATCTACACTCAAATTCAATAAAACTCCATCAATTTCTCTCTCAAAAATAATAAAAAAAAAAAACTATACAATTTTTAATCATTTTATTATTATATACATTATTCACAATTACAATCGATTTTTTCTTAAAAATTGTAAATCATTTAAAATCTTTGGCAACCAATACATAGCTAACTCTATTGTTATACAAACATGTTCAGATACCGCGCCATTACATATTCTATCTATTGCAGTATTTACTTCTTCTCCGTTTAAAACTATTGGATCTAAAAATTGCTTATAGAATTCTTCATATTTTAAATCCTGTAAAAACACTAAACGTGTCGCCACTACTTTCACCATTCGCCACAATTCCGCCAAACTTTCATACGCTAAATATGCGTGTCCTCCCTCTTTATTTATTTTCATTATTCTATTCACACCATCAAAACTTTCATGTGATAGCCATATATCCATACCATTAATAACGGGAATCGCACCATTATAATATTGATAATATTTCTTCAACTTTACACTCTCAGCTACAAACCATTCCCATTCTTCTAAATTAAAATATACACATTGTTTTTTAATACCCACAATCTTCACTGTCGGTTCAAAATCCTTATTTGGTGCTAAACCCACACATATCCACTTAGAATGACTTTTATTTAAAAAAAAAATTCTTTCTCCCACTAATGGTACATCCCATATTGGTTCTCTAGCAAATTCGTCCGGTGATACTTGTTGAACTATCTTTTCAGCAGTCGTACTCACTTTATTCCAAAAATTATTTGATTCGCCCATTTCAGTAAAAAATGTGTCTACTCTCGGATCCGCTTCAAACATTTTATGTAAATCAATACTATTATCTACCAATTCACTGTCGTCCACTATCAGTTCACCCTCCTCTACTATCCGTGAACAATCACACTTTTTTTCTTCTCCAGTAAAACAACGCTTCGACATATTGGATTATACTAACATTTATTTATCACCAATTTAAATAATTCAATAATGTACTGCTTCTCCTTTTCCCGTCATACTTATAATATTCGTATACATCACATAAATACATTAAATTATATTTATACGACTCATAAAACTGCTGCGCTATATTATCATTTATTATAGCCCACCCAAATTCATCTTGACTTACTTCCTCACTATTTGAAAATATCTCCCCAACATTTTTAAAACTATTAAATTTCTCTTGCACTTCCAGCAACACTTCACTTGTTAGCTCTTCATTTTCATTCATATTTAAAATGAAACTACATCAAATCATACACATTATATACACTCAATCTCATTTCAACGACCTTGACTTGATCTTAACTTAACCTTGACCTTGACCTGACCCTTCACCTTGATTTAACCTCGGCTTGATCTCCACTTGTCCTTGAATTGACCTTGACCATTCCATCTCAGCCGATTCTGGAACCTCCTCATTGACCTTGATCTATGCTGCAATCTTGACCTTGAATCATGACCTTGACATGACCTTGAAATGACCTTGATATGACTTTGACCGTTCCATCTCAGCCGATTCTGGAACCTCCTCATTGACCTTGATCTATGCTGCGTGCATGATCAAGGTCAATGAGGAGGTTCCAGAATCGGCTGAGACCCTCTACTTATATATATAATTAAATAGTGCATCATTGCACATATTCTCCAATTACTGTACATGGTCACTGCTGATCACGTGGTGGATAATCGAATTTCAGTAGAAACATTTGTTAGTGTTGTAGTGTAAATTTTTTGTAACTCACAATACTGATTTCTCATGCTTGCTTTCTAGACTGCTTTTAGATGTCGAAGCAAACAAATGGAAAAGTATGAGCTTTCTTAATAATTTATTGTTATCCAGCAAAACATTGCATCTTGCATGATGTCTTTATCAAATATGAATGACAGATTCCTACACAATTTCATTGAACAATACCTTATTGCCACCAATATAAAAAAAATAACAAATTCAACTATTAATTTATTAGCCATTACTTATTATGTTATTATTAAGTTAAGTTTCTCAACAACTTATTACAAACCAGTTGCATATTTACTAAAGTATTGTTTACTTAGTATTCTTCTTAATGTGTGCACAACATATTGTGTCTTTTGAAACATCAAGCTATTTAATTCAGATATTACAGTAATAAATTTGATCATAGCTTCACAAATAATTTGAAAGAAAAACAAAAATATAAGAAGCAATCTACTGTTATACAGCTCAAAGATAAACGTTATTGGCAAAATCAATGATATTCTTAACAATACAGAACTCTTAAGAATTATATTCGCGTCAGGAATAAGTCTTCAAGTATAATTAGTGGCAAACAAAGGCTCATATATTTTCTGGAGAATTACCTACCAATTATTTTATCATAAATATTTTTTTTCTTTGGCGTATAATAAGTCGTGAGCTAATCGCGATTAGCGATTAGCTCGTAACATCTGTGTTAAATAATTCAAACGTACGGATGAATATAAATTGCACATGAGGGACATATGCGCCTTCGATATTCGCAGGTGGAATAGATGAACTAGGGGATAAGTCGTTTTATATGGTGAATAAAGTGTATGTAGCTAATACAGAAGATGTAGACACAACATACAGCATCCAGTCCATATAATGGAAATGCCTATGTCTATCTCGTTTTACCAATCTCCTTTCTTATAGTACGCCCTTTTCCATGTCGCATGCAAGTAGGTACATTGTAAAATCATGTTATATAAATATTTTTAAAAAAATCCCCTAATGAAACGAATTCAGAGGTGTCTTAAAAGAATGCGAGTGTCAATACTCATTGATACCAGAAATACCACTAAACTCGGTCAGCATATATTTTAAAGAATGCTAAATAACGAGTCCTCAGGTGGCGTCATATGTCAATGACAGACAGATGGCACAAACTACGTTGCATATATTTGTACGTACTATTACCAGTGTAACTTGATTTACATTTCCGACTTCTTTCCACTGCCTGACGATCATCAAGATTTAATATATATTTACTGTTCTATATTTGCGTTTTCTTCTTCTTAATTACCTTTTACCGAGAATTTCTTAACGGTTCTGCACTTTTATCTTTAGTTATGGTAATGTCATAGTAATTAATGAGTAAGCAAATGAAAATGTTAAATAATAAATTTAATATTATACAAGTTGACCAGTTGAGAAAGTTAAGAAACATCTTCCAAAATATATAAAAGTGTATGGACTTAAAACACGCGATATTTGTGTGCTCTCTGATAATTTTGCTTATTGCGTGAATTATACGTCTAGATAAAAATTTCTCCCAAAAAGAGTAATTCTATCTCTGAAAATATAATCATAGTTTTGTCTGATTGCTATTTTACTCCGTTCAGAGATTAAAGTAGCTAATGACAAAAATGATCATTAGGAACGCAAGCCGACTAAGTTGGAAAATCTTTCATTTATCAAAAACGATATTCAATGACAAACTTACAAAGATGCAAACGTGAAATGTGTAATTAAAAGTGAAAATGCAAACATTTAACATAGAGCAGCCGCTATTATATACACAGTTTCATCAAAAGATCCAGATTTATTATGAACAGCATTTACTTCCACTATACAAATAATATCGACGAGAATTGTGTAATTAAAAGACTAACATAAAGAAATTAGCAGTGGAGCAATTGGTTACCATTCATGTAGATTGATCAGAAAATCTGGAATTATCTTAGACCTAATCGCACAAATAATACTGACTATGTGTCAAAAATATTATAGTGCAAAATGGATCTCAGATGACGATAGTGTTACTAGTTTTTTGGAGCATGATTGTGCTTAGCTTTAGCACTCACTATAATTTTTTTACTTCTGATTTCTCACTATTCTTGAAAACCGCCTGCCAAGACGTTCAATTTAATAAAGGGTTAGAGGCGGTTTTCAAGAATGGTGAGAAATCGGAAGTAAAGAAATTATAGACCGAAGTATTTTGACTAACACGTAAAGTTTTGGAGTATACATTGTACATAATAACATAAAATCTGTTTTATCTTTACATCAACATGAATTTGTTTCTGGAAGATTCAATGATATAGTTTAAGGAATTTAAGTTTCAAAATAACATACTTCTATTTACCGAAAAAAAACATGGTAATACACCGAGGTTGTCGACCTTTTCCACATAAAGACGTGCTATTCGCAAAAAATCGCCATAGAAAATCTTTTCAAATGCCATTCATTTCTAACAAAGGTTGTAACTATTTGCGGTATTTACGTAAATGCGTATAGGATAAACAAAGTTATGGACCGACTTTAACTACATTTTAGCCCTAAAAATTTAGAAATTTTTGAGAAGTTACAAATAAATTTCTTTTTTGATTTTCAATTAGACATTTATATGTATTCTTCAGATTCGCGTAGCCTGATACCTCTTTAGCGATAACCCTGTATAATGTCATAAATTATTCAAAACAATAAAATTTCTCTTAATATACCGGCCTCTTTAATTAAATTAAAACACAAGAAAACAAGAAGAAATGAAAGTAATTGTTTAAAACTATAGAACATTTTCTCTATTCATTGTCTTTATTAGTATTTGTAAAATAAAAGTCCCATAATCACAAACAAAACAAAAACATTACCTGAACATCACTTTGTTACATAATAAAACAATTAAGATTGCTCCCTTTACCATGTCTTATTATCTTCATATATTTAAAATGTTCATCATTATAACTACGGATCGGCAGCCAAGGATACAATGGCAGTATTTATATGTATGTAAATACAGGGTGTCCGGGAAAATGTGGGAAATCTCTTGGATGCAGATAGAACATGAATAAATAAGATGACAAGTTCCTATAAAAATTTTTCCTACAGGCCCCGCTGGAAATCGGTTTTTATTGAATTTCTTTTAAAGTAATTAATATAATTTAATAAAAATTTAATGTGATGGACACTAGTGAGGACCTCTTAAAATAGTGTCCTTGAAACATATTTAGCTTTTGTAGTTTACCAGGGGCCGGCTAATCCTTACAACTTAATGCCTGAATTTTTAACACCCTATATGATAAAGACTTTAAAACTATTAAACTGGATAGCTTGAACCATAGATTTTAAAAAAGGTGCTATTGTAAATTGTCGTTAAAATGAACCGTTTACGAGAAAAAGTTTGCAAAAATGTGCGTTTTAGTTTTTATCAGCACCAAAAAAAACCTATTGCTGTTGCAAACGTTAGTATGGTACGAAATAAATAAAATATCCGACATTTTAGAACTTGTCATCACATTGTTGACACATTGAATTTATTCGAAGTATGGAATACACGTTTATTGAGTATGCAGATATGCATCTGATGTATGGTCTTGCCTCTTGCAATGCTTTAGAAGCCAAAAGATTATATCACGAAAGATTTCCTAATCGTGCTCTACCAAACCATAAGACATTTCAACGTGTTGACCATCGTCTCAGGGAGAATGGTGGGCGATTCCAGTTAATAAGGTAATACATATTATTGACTATCTTCATAATTTTAGGAAAGTTTGAAAAAAGTAGTACTGATGCTGTTGTGAAAAGAACCGACGTATGCCGCGATTAGAGAAACGCATTATATGTAAGTGCTGTAGATGACAATCCATCAACGAGCACTCGACAATTATCAGCACAGTTTAATACATCGAAAACAATAGTACATGAAGTTCTTCATGAAGAGCTGGTATATCCATATCATTTGCAAAAAATACATGAACTGATTCCTGAAGATTTTCCTCGTAGAATGCAGTTTGCAAACTGGGTATTGGATCAGCAACGTAATAATGATAACTTCTTGAGCATTATTCTTTTCACGGATGAAGCAAGGTTTACCAAAAATGGTATCACCAATTTACACAATACGCATGTATGGGCTGATGAAAATCCTCATGCCACTATTATTTCGCATTATCAACATCAGTACCAACTACTTAATATTTGGGCAGGAATCATTGACAATTTTTTGACTGGACCATTCGTTTTGCCAGAACGATTGAATGGACAACTTTATTTGGAGTTCCTTCGGAACGCTTTTCGAGATTTAGTAGAGCACTTACCACTTGAAACCCACCGAAACATGAACTTCATGCACGATGGGGCTCCACCTCATTTCAGCGTTCGTGTGCAGGAGCACCTGAATAACGTCTATCCAAACCGTTGGATAGGTAGAGGAGGACCAATTGCCTGACCTCCTCGATCTCCTGACTTAACGCCGCTGGATTTTTACCTGTGGGGACACCTCAAAAAAATGGTGAATTCCACTCCGGACGACACTAGGGAGGAACTTCTACAGAGAATCACGTTTCATTGTGATGTGATAAGGAACACGGCTGGGTTTTTGTTGCGGGTGCAACAGTCCTTAATTCGTCGTGTCCGCGAGTGTATCAGGCTTCACGGAGCCCATGTTGAACCCTCTTATGAAGTTTTTCAATAATTCCGTTAAGGTGCCTCCGGAGACACCACGGCGTTTTATTTATATTAATTACTTTAAAAGAAATTCAATAAAAACCGATTTCCAGCGGCGTCCTTCAGAGACGCATATCTCCGTAGGAGGTGCCTGTAGGAAAAATTGTTATAGGAACTTGTCATCTTATTTGTTCATGTTCTATCTGTATCCAAGAGATCTCCCACATTTTCCCGGACAGCCTGTGTATTGAATATGAATATGGAGTAAATCCAGTAAACTAATTCAATAACAAAAATTATTTGCAGTGTATTTATAATCAGTCAACAGAGTATCTTGGTATTCGTAAGAACTGTTGCAACATTCTATTTTTGAGGACAATTCGACTTTTTCCTGAGGCTAGTTTAACCTGTGATTTTCCTCAAAACGCAAATAATTGACGTGACACGACCAAAGGAAGTTTAATTATCCCAACAAATTTGTGCATAGTTGGTAAAATGAAAATTCTTGCTCGATGACTCATCACCCCCAATACAAGCCACCCCATATTTCCCTTGTGCATTGCTCGGTTCTCGCACTTCGACAGAGTCCTATATGGAAAATGTCCATTATGTCTTTAGCAATGGTCTTTTCTCAACGTGATTTGGGTTTCCACCAATTGTATTTCTGCTGGTCACTAGTTCGGCATCTTTTTTGATTTTCGATCTACGTGCCAGTATTTCATATAGGTTTCGTTCTTCAAAATCCGAGGCAGCATCGTTCTTCGCTCAGCCCTCTCATTTATTTGGATATGGAATTTTCTATGTTGCCCCCTAACTTACTCTGTTCCTTCATGTACAACCTCAGTCGGAGCTATCGACATTAATGATATCTAAGTGAATCCTTACTTGGTATAAACTTGATAATTGATTCTGATGGCATATCTACTGCTCCTTCTATTTTTCTTCATCAGAACTATAATTTTCTGAACCATTCAGAATGGTATAACAAAAGAATTATCCTCTCATTATTCTTCCTTCCTTCTTTCAGTTATTCCATTTCAATGCTGGAGGGTAATCATTGTCCAACGGCAGACCAGTTAGGCCGTTCGTCCACCGAGAAAACCAAAACGAGGCAGCCAATCGCTTACAACCAAGCAACCAGTCGCGCCGGCGACTAATACATTAAAAACTGTACATGTTCGTTCACCGCGACGACTACGACCTATTGTGAAAGTCAATCTATCGCGCGCGAATGTACTGACTGGTCGCCAAGCCTTTAGTTGCTTACGACGATTCGACCGATACAGCTATTCGTTATTTGTAAAGTTCAATTTGTTATGCTAGTTTTCAATTTTTAACGCAATAACATGCCGTGATCGCTATCAAAAGCTAATGAAAATGCAAACATAAAGTTTGTCCAGGAGACTGAAAAATACCTGTGTCTATATAATTACATGTTAGAAAATTCCAAACAATTCTTTCAAGTTTGCGAAAACTCTCTTTACTCATTCTGTAAGTTTGTTGAAACTTAACCGGATCTTTGAACTCACTTGCAACATCTTTTGCAAGAACTAAGCAACCAGTCGCGGATGACTGGTTGCTTAGTTCTTCCTCGGTGGACGAAGAACTAAGCAACCAGTCATCCGCGACTGAACCGGTCGCCACATATTGGTTTTCTCGGTGGACGAACGGTCTTACAAGAAAAATGAAAAAGAGTAAATACATTAGCTAATTAGAGTAAATACAAAAGGCAAAGTGCTATACTTAAATACAAAATTCAGAGTTAACGTAATTTTCAATTAAGAAGCAATTAGCTTAGAATGTAATACGTTGGTTCTTGGAAAAGTAATCTAAAAGTGGGAGAGGAGTCAAAAGCTGTACGGAGTTCAAGAAAGTGATACACAAGTCTAAGAAAGATGCATCAATATTTGTATATTTGTATATTTATATTATAGTTTGTAATTAAAATATTACAGAGCATCGTCAATAAATTACAAAACATTAATAAATTACGAAACATTAATACAACACATTACAACACAATACAAAAGAGTACATAAAATTTGAGGCAAGGAAGTCTGCTATTGCATAACACTCCATATCAACTAGTACATCCCTCATCTTCCTCCTGAAACAGGTCATAGGTAGCGTTGTTATATCTGCGCTTATGCGGTTGTATAGTTTTGGGCCCCAGTGGTCCACAGACAGTTGGGAACGTGCTAATCTGTGATGGGGAGTTCTTAGTTGGTTTCTCCCTCGGGTAGTATATTGGTGATTGTACCCATTGGTATCGAACAAGTGTCTGTTAGTGTGAACATACACCACCGTCGCAAGAATAAATGCCGATGGCATGGTAAGTATCCCCTGCCTGATATACACAAGAAACAGAAGTGGGCCAAGTATTGACCCCTGAGGCACTCCGTATTTTATTTCGGATATCTCAGAGACTCTATTGTTCCATGCTGTCATCTGAATTCTTTCTGACATGTATGATTTTAGTAGTTTTAAGGGGAGGCCACGCACCCCATGATGTTCCAATTTTTCGAATAGTATGTCTGGAGTCACCGAGTCGAAAGCCTTGCTAAGGTCAAGCATACTCATCTCTGCACACATCCTATTATCTAGTACCTCAAATATGTAATCCAAGGCTGCTGCCATGCCACTTATTACAGAGTGTCCCTTCCTGTATCCATGTTGCTTGCCGGTTAGGAATCATTTTCTTTCAAGGTAGTGCCTTAATCTCTGAGCAATAGCCTGCTCAAAGATTTTTGATACAGCTGGCAGAACACTTATCGGTCTATAATTTTCACACGAACTTGTATCACCGTGTTTGTATATAGGGATTACCTTTGCTAATTTCAGTTGTTTTGGGAAGGTGCCTTGTTCAATACACTTATTAAGGATATCCGCTATAGGTGTGCTTATCTCGTCTCTGATTTGTTTCAGTAAATAACTTGACACATTGTATACGTCCCTAGTATGCTTCGCCTTGAGGTTTATGATAATTTTAAGTACTTCTTCATTAGTAACTGGCTCAAGATAAAAGGAGCCAGAGTTCTCCAAAGACAGATTTTGCAGGTATCTCTTCGGTGTGTCAGTCGTTTTAATATCTTTTACTGTTCTCTCACCAATAGAACAGAAATATTGATTCAGTTTCGAGGCCTCCAGAGTCAAGTTGTTCTTCCTCTCTCCCGCACTCCCTGTCTCTTTTCTGATTACATCCCATATTGCTCTGCTTTTGTTATCTGACTCCTTTATATACTGTGCATTCGAGTGGCGCTTGTGGTCAGATATCATTTTCAAATATTCCTGTTTAAGCTGGCGATATATGGTATAGCATTCCTGATTTTTGGTCGTTTTAGCCATCAATGCCCAGGCATCCAGTGTATTTTTCATATTGATAAATTCTTCCTTATGTATTTGTTCACTACTCCTTCTACCATTTGGTACCCTTACTTTCTTTTCAGGGAAGTGTTGCTCGAACTCGCTCATGAAGATGGTATGGAAGCAGGTGAAAGATTCCACGGCATCTGGTATTGTCATCGATAAGTATAGTTTACTTTCTAATTCGTTCTTAAAGTTATTGATATTGTGCTCATTGAAACTTATCTTGGTTTTTGTTTTTATTTCAGCCCTTTGTTGCTTAAATGTCTCGAAGGAGAGGAATTGCGCATTGTGATCTGACAAGTGAAGGTCCACAGTAGATGACGTATAGCTGGACCCCTCAATGTTCGCGAAAACATTATCTATCAAGGTGCTACTGGTGTGTGTAACTCTAGATGGCTCATAAAATACCTGTCTAAGGTTACAGACATGAAAAATGTCTGTCAGGTTTTTTATTTTTTGATTATTCAACTGGCACCGCAATAAAGACACTTTTTTCGTTATTGTTTTGATCTACTATATCTAACAATTCATCAACGTACCCATCATCATAAATCTTGTTCTAAAACCTTACATGCCGTGCTTCAACGACTACAATAATGATTATATTATGCAAAATTAATATTATTTTCATAAATTTTCTTATCGCCACATTGATGTTGGAACCGTAGGCATATGTGGAAATGTATGGTAATACCTATTATTACATTTAGTAATTTAAATTTATTTACGTCACTTCACTCGATTTCAAATACTTAGCTGTTGTTTCACAATACTATGTACCAATGGCACTGGTGCCACTTGTGGTATTATATTATGTAAAAATGACAGACTAGGGACGTTTTCCTGTTACGAATATTTAAAGTACTAGGAATATGATGTAACAACTACCGTCTTTATTACTACAATTGAAAAGAAAACATCAGAGAAACGGACAAGCGTGGATATTAACGGACTATGTTTAATTACCCTTCGTGTAAATAATCGAACTTATATACATGACGATATGAACACTTGGGGTATTTGAAAGACGCCGAAGTAAGTGTTAAGAAAGTGTAGCTCTACATATAGAAAGAATATGCAGGTGTGACTGTAAGGAGCACCTGTATAGTAGAGCAGGTGCCCCACCCTCGTATGAAGACCGTTGTCGGAGAGTTATACTACACGCACGCGCTACTCTCTGAATTAACTGAATCCGCCTGGAGTCTGCCGTCCAGTCTAGATATCTTCATTTAAAATTGTTACTCTCTTGTCGTTCGAACTCTCACACTGGTTCGGCCGCGTTACCCTTTTGATTAATGAAGGAATGAATAGTCAACGGTGAATACGTAGTTTTTAATTAAGAACTGAACCCGCTTAATAGTAATAGTGTAATGAGGTAGGTACCGATTTGAACCAAATCGAAGAAGATATGTGAAGGCTCTTCTTTTTGGAGTTCTTTTTTTCTGTTACATAATAACTACTAATTGTAGAGAAGGAAAACTTTTTACCGTTATACCATTTGTAATTTTATAATATGCTAGCTGCTCGTATTTAAATTAAGAAGCTAGATACGGCACTATTGTCCTTACAGTGATTTACAGCTAAAATCATATACTAATTTTATTAGATAGTGTATTCGTTCCTGGAGGTAAAAAAATGTACTTGGTACGAGTCATAAAACAGATAACATAGGTATTTATAAGAATAAGCACAAAAATCAACAAATAAGTAACTTATATAATATACAAATAACAACACTAGAAATAGTTCTGAATTCCTCTATTCAATATACGCTGTCAACAGAATGTCAGACAGTTTTTCTTGAATAGTATGTTTCTCCCGGACGATTTCACCCCATCCAGTAGCAAATTAAATAGTTGACTACCGAGAGACATGGGTCTCCTTTGTGTAATATACAGCCTGTTAACAGGGTGCCTAAGGAGGTCTTTGCGTCTAATATTATATCGGTGGAAAGATGAATTTTCTGAATATACAGGGTGATCCATCTCCGTGGGGAAGTCAAATTTTGACTTTATAGTTTTAGTATAATTCTTAGTCAAAAAGTTATAAGATAGTATAGGCCTAAAATTTAAGGGTTTCCACTTATTACCATTTTTCTGAAAAATTCAATGTTTTTATAAAATTATATTTATCGAAAACGACGTATTAGATGGACAGAATTTTTGGTAGAATTGATCATAATAAAAGTTTCTAACACAAACATATTCTATTTTGTTGTAATTACTAGGTAATTAAATTTGTAGAAAACTGAATTAAACTTACATGACATATTTTTGGCTAAAAGTAAATTTCTTCAAATGAAACACTCTGTCTATCGGTTTATTTTTTAATTGCTTACTAAATTTCGCACCAAAAACATGTAAAACGTTATTATTTTAAAAGTAACCATTAGTGAGCTATTATCGTTTTCTATATACTTCTGCCATCTTTATGTTTTTTATTTTAATACCGTCTTTTTGCATTGAAGGAATATCAAAGAAATTATCTATTAGCCCAAAAAGTTTACCAGCAACGTTACCCAGACAGGAGATGTCCCAAAACAGGTGCCTTTCAAAGAGTAACGGATGCTTTCATTACTATTGGTAGTATTGGTAATTCAAAAACAAGGAAACCTAAATATGTGGTTAATGATTAAAATCAATTAAGAATTCTAATGGCAACTACAAAATCAACACATCAGTCTCCAAGGAAGATGTCGTTTGCTGGATATTAGCCAAACCATCGTTGCAAGAGTCTTAAAATGAAATAAATATCATTCGTAATGAATACGTTTAAATGTTGAGTTACGCCCCATCATTTTAAAGCTAGAAGAGTATTCTGCCAATGGGCAATAATTAAAATGAATGCACGGACAATTATTTTTGATAGTGTTTTATTTGAAGCTGGTTTCCGTAATAACGGAATAGTTAACAAAAGAAACTTTCATTACTATTCAAATGAAAACCCTTACTTCACCAACAAATATATCATCAGCACAGGTGGAGCATAAATGTATGGTAAGATAATCTTGGTGATTGGATAATAGGCGCATTTATTTGATGGTAGTTGAACGGAGAAGCTTAGGAGTAATTTCTATCAAGCAATGTAATGAAATTATAGGAAGATATTCCGGTAAATTTACAAAGATATGTAGATACAACAAGACAGCGAATCTCCACATTTTGTGCTGCAAACACAAAATATTTTAATGGAATGTTTCCAACGAAGTGCCCGTGGAGGCCTTGTTGGCTAACCTGCTACATCACAAAATTAGATTTTTTTTATAGGGATCCGTAAAAGAGCAAATATACAGTATACCTGTAACCACAAAAGAAGTTATAAGGGAACATATTCGACAAATATTTAGAAATATAAGTACTCAACGCCTTATTATTGTCGATTTATCATTTCGGAAGCATGTTCAAAAACTTTTAAAAGTTAATTCGAACACTTTTAATTTTTACATATTTTAATGCTCATATTTATTGTTATTTTATAATTTATGTTCCAGTAATTACTCTATTATCTATTCATGTGACAGTTCCTGTTTCTACACATACCAAAATCTTAAAAAAATCAAATTAATTTGTTTGGTTTTAAAATTTGTTTATTGTGTGCCATATTCTACATATTCTTTAAATTATATAGCTGTATTATAAATAAGATATATCCAATTTCTAGTCATTACCCCAATACATATAAAAATCATAACTTTAAGCTCATTTTTAGAAAAATTCATTATAGGATCAGACTTAACAACTGAAAAGCAGCTTATTAAATGTCATCGATTCAATTGTCAATTTTGCGGCAAAGATCATGGCTCACTTACTGTATTTAAATAACAAAAAGTTAGCAAAATTATTTCAAAAACCACAGTAGCAAAGTAATGGTCACTTTTAAAATAATAAAGTCTTGCATGTTTTTTGTGCGAAATTTAGTAAGCAATTCATGAACCAATACACATGTTATTCCATTTACAAAAATTCACTGTTAGACAAAAGTATCTCGTGTAACTTTAATCCAGTTTTCTGCAAATTCAATTAGGAATTGCAAAGAAATAAAATATGTTTGTAATAGGACATTTTATTATGAACAACGCTACCAAAAATTGTGTCCATCTATACGTCGCTTTCGATAAATATAATTTTACAAAAACATTGAATTTTTCAGAAAAATGGTAATAAGTCAAAAACTTTAAATTTTGACTAAGAATTATACGGGAAATACAAAAATGTAATGATATACTGGATGGTCCATCTAAAAAAGTATAACTATAGTCAGCCACCAAATTACGGAACACTGTATAATACAGAATAATTTTAAAACGTGTTCCTAAAAACCGCTTCGAAATATCTGTTCACATAAAGTCACAATCTGCCTCCATCGCAGTGGTCCCCTGAACATAACACAATGTCCTTTGCTCGACAACCACTGAATCAACCCAAATAACTATATTAAGATCAGTCTAGTTTGAGGTGTCCGAAATACCATAAGTTTGGTTTCACTTAAGTTTAAAAATAATTTGTTGCTTATGAACCACTCATTCAGTGTCTTCACAAGCGACTCCGCCCCCATCTGCATTTGCTGGATACGTAGTGGAAACCAGTTCCGATGTATTGTCAGCCTATATAACTAAATTCTTCACAAATAGGAAAATGTCTTTAATATAGAGTTGAAATGGTACCGCTCCAAGAATATACATCTGCCAAACACCGATATTAATAAGCGGATCCAAGGACTATCAACTAACAATAGCACTCCCGCCCATTTTGCATCTGATTTTAACCAGCCAGCAATCCCGCTACTAATACCGTAGCACTCTGATTTACTGACGAGAATGCCATTATTCACACATTCGAAGGCTTCAATTATTGCTCTGTACTCTATGACTTTGTGCCAAGAACGTCATATGCAATATGAGTTGAGAATAATTTTATAAAATTTAAGAATTTACGGTTCCTGTTCGTTATAATACAAACAATATAAGCAGAGCTTCAGGAAAGCATTTTAGTACTCTCTCGAAATTTCTACCAGACAGGATTGGCAAAACATTCTTCTAATTAATTTTACAACAATTAATCATGTGTAGAAAATTCGTTGTTTCTGCAGATAAAAAATTGTTTTATAATTTATACAAGTTTGTAGAGTAAAAGAGCCATTTGATTGATTCACATGTGTGTGTAATTATGGATTCTTCACCTTGAGGAATATCTCGAGTTCGGAACTGAGCACGCTTTCGCAAAACATTTCTTGCAGAAGTTATTGGTTTAAAACACATTGTTACCAAATAGAAAGAACTAACCCACAGTATTTTAAAAAACAAAACAACAGTAACATTCACTTAATTTAATCAAGGTAAATCAATAATAAAAATAGTGATTAGATACAAATCTCTGTCATTGTATTCTGACTAATTGTCAAAAATAACAATTTTCAATTAAGCGTATTATCCTGTGCAAAAAAAAAATATTATATTTCGAACATTTCCAAATAAACGTCGTTTCTCACACCAAAAATGGCTCTAGTAATAGGTAACAATTCGGCCACTTCCGGGGATGACGTTATATAGAGGATGCTCGAACAAAAAAACAAATCAGGATTCATTTGTGGGAAGAGAAATTTTCACACAGACAACTGGATGTTTCCTTTTGATCCGGGTGGATTTGTGCGGCTGGGTCCCGGTTGTAGTTCCTGTACCTCCTTGTGGTGGCGGCGGTCGTGGCAGGCGTATGCCGGGATCAAATGGTAGATGATCCGGCTTGGTCCAGAGTGTTTGATCTGTATGAGTGTAAGGTCGACGTTGATGACTGCCAAACCTGGCTTCTTTCAGAGTGGCCTTTAAAGTTGGCGTATACGAACTTGTTGCATAGTTCGTTTCGCAGTGATTGCAGGTCGTTCCTGACTGCTTCTTGATTCGGGTGCTGGGCATCGGCTTCGATGGTCGAACCTCTTTGCAGTACGATGTGTTTTGGTTTGGCGATGGCTTTCGGTGTTTCCGGGCTTCTTTTTGGGTTTAGAGATTGGATCCCACTTTTGATGGTTGATCAATCTTAGGGTCGGTCGATCTTTGCGTGGTTGGTTATACAAGACCTGGCTTGGCAACCTCTTAACCTTCACAGTGTACACCAAATCGGTTTGTGTGCTGGCAGTAGCAATGTGGACCATGCCAACGTTTTGGGGTGGCGCTTCCACTTCCAGATTGAGTCCATATTTCGAGGCCTGCAGGCCTGCAATGGTTTCTTGTTGACGGCGAGGTCAGCTTCTGAGAACTGCAGTGATGTCTCATTATCCTCTATGGTATACACATACTCCATGTGTTTGACGGCTGAAGGGTTGATGCAGGCAGTTGGTGTTTCGTTGAACCTATCTGCGTGGTCTTGATCGTTAAAGTATTCTACACGGAAACGTTCGCCAAAGTCTTGCATTGAATGGAAGGTGTCCCGAAAATAATTGTGCCATTTTGCGGCTTCCCTTTCCAACCAAATACGGGCTGACCGCACGGTCTATATTTTTCGCATTGTCCAAAGCAAATTGCTATAGATAGTCTTCCAGTGTTTCGATGAAAACCAAGACGTCTTCATGAGGTTGGCCACTATAAGGACATGGCGGATGGATAGTATCTATGCTAGGATAATCTTCTGCGGACTGCACTGGACTTTCAATAGCCTCCATTACATACGCCTATTCAATCTGTGCGGTGTTTGAAGTAGTGGCGTCAGCAAGTGGAGATTGGTCACAGTCAGCTTGTGGTGACTCTTTCAAGAAGACGGCATAATCTGTATCGTTGAGAAATTCCATCCAGAATCGCCCACCAAACCCTTCCATGTGCTAGAAGGTACTTCCCCCGAAGATATGGGCGTACTGCGTTATCAATGTCTTCTGGTAAGTCCAGAACAGACTATTGGAGGTAGTCTTCTAACTTTTCCATGAAGCCGAGTGGGTCCCCCGCTGGATGCCAACTGAAGAGGCGTGGCGGTTTATAGTAGTTGTGACTTCAGTATCTGTTGCCAGTAGACCTACGGGTGGCTCCTCGGCCAGGAGACAATGGGGGTTCGTATCCATTCTCTTCGTTCTGGCGGGATTCCCTCTTTTTGCAGAGACTTAGGACTTTTTGGAGCCATTGTCTGTCCTGGATTCGTCGATGCTACTGCAACAAAAGTTTCCGTTTACCAGGTAAACCTTGCCCAACCGCTGGCGCGCCAAATTGTTAGCAATTAGAAAGAATTGAGCAACCGTATTTTAAAAGAACAAAACAGTAACATTCACTTAATTTAATCAAAGTACATCAATAATAATAAAAATACTAATTAAATACAAGTCTCTGTCATTGTATTATTATATTCTGACTAATTGTCAAAAATGACAATTTTCAATTAACAATAGCTGCTTTCCTTTTGCCATAAATCTCAGATAATATAACCTCACTTTAACTGAGGTTATATTTAGACGCGTTCCATTTATAATCAGCTGACTGAGACAAAGTGAGATTTTTACCTCCCTTCTTACCGATTCTGAGGTCAGTCATAGTTCTGACTGACCGATTCTGAGGTCAGTCAGAACTATCCTCACTACTGAGATTTAAATATCACTTTGTGGTGGTGGTAACACAATGCATTTAATATTTATATACTCTCAAATTTGGGTATGCTAGGCATTCTAATTGCTTTGGTTGGGTGATTAAGTACCTATAATATCACTAACAGTTAATTTTACAGTAGGTTATTTTATTATAGCAATGATTTACAATAAGTTCAGAGTTTAACACAACTACGATGTAATGATAGGTAAGACAGACTTAAAATCTCATTTGTCAAAGTCTTTTAACCCAGTGAGAGAAGCTCACTTGAAGTGAGCAGAAACACTCACATCACTTTATCTCAGCTCAGATCTCTAGCAAAAGGAAAGCGCCTCGTACTATCCTATTCAAAAAGAAATATTATATTTCGAACATTTCCAAATAAATGTCATTTCTCACGCCAAAAATGGCTCTAGTAATAGGTAACAACATATATACCTATGTTTGCAAAATATTTATGAACCTTGTGCTGGATAATACAACCAATTGCACATTGTCCTGCATTATATACAGATGACGTTTTTTAGAATCAATCAATGAAAGAGACATTTAGTAATATTTTTCGATCTTATAAACTTTTTTAAAATGTTTGTAACATGTCTTGTGATAAATTTATCAATCTATTTTTTCATTTGATGAGCAGATAATTTATCTCAAAAATAAAAGAGACAAGAAAAAACTTGTACTCTGGTAATGCATAGCCTATCCAACATACACACATTGGTCGCCATTTTTGCGCGCGGAAAAATCTTACATTTACTTACATTTTAGTTATTTACATGAAAAAAATTTCGATGTTGTTATGTACTACTACTGGATTGCTACGTGTAAATTTGTTCTTTTTATAATGAATTCTATATAATATTCAAAATTTAATGCAATTTTTCAGACACGTTGCAACATCTATTATTATTACATACCGTTGTATCCACTTAGTAAACTCTGGTTACTTTGGTTGTTAGATTTATCATTTATTTTTAGGTTCTTCCAAGGTTCCAGTTACTCCTATCTATAATGCCTCGATTTCTTTGTTTTCGATTGATTTTATTCTGATTGATTTTCTATATTAAAATATGATATTACTTTATAGTAATTTTCTTCAGTTGTAATTCATATATTAAAATTAATTTATCTGTTGATGTAAAGCTTTTATTATTTTGTTTGCAATTTCAAATTATTTTTTTTTTATATAATATTTCACGAAAATATTTCACGTTTTTTTTATGTAACTTCTGGAATTGGTTAAATAAACACTTCGTTATTGTTTTGTATCTTACTACTACAGTTGTGGATAACTTACCTTCTCCATTGATGATTCTCACTATTCCGTAGTACCTTCAGAGGTTGTTTTTTAAATAGAGGTGGCACTTTGTAATACCATCGTAATGGCGAAGAATCTCCTGAACCTCCCCGTCACTGCGGAAGGGCATAGCGACATTGAACTTAGTACAGAAAAAAGACATAAATCAGGGGTCTATAAATTAACTTGTGGGTCTTGTCCGAAGTTCTACATAGGACAAACAGGAAGATTTTCTGAAACTAGCATCAAAGAACATCTGTCATGTTACAAGAACCAAAAAACAGATTCCACGTATGCGAAACATTTAATCGACGAAGGACATAATTTTATCGAAGATTTTTCTGTGTTAGGCGTAGAACATAAGAATATAAAATTGAATTTCTTAGAAGCCCTAAATATCAATAAACAAAAAAACTCTAATTTTCTTTTAAATGACCAACTGGATGTAAATAAATCTCCTTTACTTAATTTATTTGTTTAGTAGTACAATACACATAGTTTTATGAGGGTTTTAACCCACTTCCCCCTTTGTTTCCTTTTTTTTTCCTTTTTTCTTACCTCCTACAACCGATACACATGATATATACTTTGTAACTTATATTTTTAGTCATTGCTGAAGAAGCCACTGTGTGGTGAAACAATTGTTCAATTTTTAGTTATTAAAGTGTAGTTTAACAAGTCTGTTTTGTTTTATTTGCGTTTGACATTGAACTTTTTGTATTTCAGATCTAGGTTAGGACAACGCTACGTAAGACTGAAAGTGAGCTAGACAGGTAAAGTATATTTAGAACTTTGTAGCACAATCTATAAAGAGGGTTTTACTTTTCAAATTTAATTACATTGTATTTTTGCGCATGCGCTATGATTTACTACACTTTAATCAACAATGGGTAGGTTGATACATCGGAGTGATAGAATTCAAGTTTATAGATTCAAATGCTATAAAATACGACCGAAATCTACGAGAATTTAGAAATGTTCAATAAAGTACTAATCAAACATTGCCTGAAAAAGAGCATTTTCTTAAATTTGGTTATTTCGAAAATCTAAGTGAAATAACACTTATTTGATATCTCTGATAATGACTAAATGGGGTTTTATACAAATACATATCACTATAGTAAGAATTAAAAAAGAGATATTTTCCATTCAAACCGACTATTTGATAACCACTATAGGTACAAATGTTTAAAAATCGTTAGTGAAGAGTATTATAGTTTGTGTATAAGATTGTTTGTCTCTCTAAAATCACTTGTAGTAACAAACCTACTTATAATAAATTGATTAATTATCACTACGTTTGCTAATTAATAATGACCCAGATTTTCTAAAATTGTTTTTCTTACATTCTGACAGCTTAACTATGTTAAGAAACTGTTTTTATTGGATGCATTACAACATAATTGCCCAATTAGCTGCCATTATAATGTTTATCAATAGTAAAATTGACAAGTTGATGAGGACAAAACATATTTTCAATTTTATTTGTAAATTAACATCGTTCAAGCTCTTTGTTAAATTGTCACCTGAACAAATTGATTCCGTTATAGTAGTTGGTACACGGCTCTTTCTTGCTTGAGGTCAATCCTCATGATATGAGTTTCATATTAAATCTTTAGCTGTTTAGATCTTATTGTGTATGCATGTTTTTTAAGTGTACAGACGTATACATACATTTATATGTTAAAAATTATCAGCAGCATCGAAGACCTCGATTTTGATTTATGATTATTATTGACATCGATATGTAGAATAACAGTATTTTTTAATGAGAAAAATGCATGTGTATATATTTTATTATGTGGTAAACATCGAATAAATTGAAACCAGTTATGTGTGCCATTTCAATAAATTAAAAAAATAAAATGTAGTTACACAAAGGTAACCTATATATGTAGATAGCCCATACCGAAATCGTTAATCAATCAAATATTCGAGATGATCTCGTATAGGTGACGATAATTTCAATAGTAAATAGAAACGAGTATAGCGAACAGTTTTGTAAAAGCAACAATCAATCGTAACATCATAATTTGGAGCATTTTATTTTGTATACTCGTACACAAATTTCAATGTTAGAATTGCAAGTACTCTATAGCTATATTCCATGTGTGATGATAAAAAGGGCTAGTTTTGTCATTATTTTCTTATGTTTGCATTATGTATGACCAATGTCTGGATATAGTAAATGCTGGTAGGATGCAAAAGTTTAAAACGCATGCATGCGCTTTATCTTTAGAACACTAAAATATGAAAATATATTTTATCAATTAAAATAATGAGCTGTGGCTTCCACACGACTTTCTCATACGTGTATGCGTTTTAAATTATACAAAAGTTGTTCTAAACTAAGATTTAAATACTCTTATCTTCTGAAACAAGAAAATGGGTGTGCTTAAAACCACACAGCAGAAGTGAAAACTTCATCAAAGCGAGGTTAATAATACGAAATACAACTTTTTTTTTCGTTCTATATTACATTTAAATAATCGTCCGCGAAGTTACCAATTCGCGAACGCAACACAGTTCGCGAAATACAATTTCGCGGCCGTTGCTATGGCAGCGGCCGTTAAAGTAAATACACATTTTGACACATGTTTAATCACACATTCTACGACTTATTTTGACAACTATCAAGCATTTGTAGTTTATTATATTCGTCTCATTTTCATGCTAACGCATGTAAAGCAAGTAAACCACTTTAATTTAGCACCTTTAGAACTAAATTAAATTAAATTGTGTCTCAATTTAAATTAAATCTATTGAAAAATTTAACGGTTGCCCAAAAAATTGTGTTTATTATCTTGTCCGCGAAAAACTTTAATGTACTCGAGATTGTCTTGCCTCGGCCGCAAGCATTATTAAGGAGATTTTCGGACGCATGTATTATACTAACCCCGTTTATATGCTTACGTGTTAGTATTAGTAATCAAACAATTTGCAATGATTTTAAATTAATTTTTTTAAACTAATTATGATTTGTACCATTTTTTAGCTTTTTTCACTCTAAATATAATTCTAAGTTGTACGATGATTATTTGTACACACTGTATCGACTTTTAGGGGAATATAACTAGATCAGTGTAACTAAGTTCATATGAAATTGAAAATTTTACCTGGGAAAATTATCTACTCTTAATGTAAAATTGGTTATGTTTACTTTAAACTAGGTCTTTTATTTTATTATTTATGAGACTCTATAATCGTTGTCAGGGCGTTCAGATTCTTTTGGTGTGAAATATTACTTTCGCATAAATGAAAGACAGAATTAACGTGTAAAAATAAATATATTGCATTCAAAAATACACAAATTAAAACATCAAGGTTATAACCCAGGCAAATACAACAAATACATAAAAAACTGTTATGGTCAACTACGTAACTTCTATTGGAATAAAATCAAAATTGAACAAATAAAAAGGTATGTAGATAATTTTTTTCTATTGAAAAATATTCTTTAGAAATACATAATAAATACTAAGTTAATTCTTTTGAACTATTTACGAATACTTTAGAAAAAAAACACTATTCAAATAAACAACTTATGATGAGATATTGTTATAGAATAACTCTTACAAAAAAACAATAATTCTTATATTAAAATACATATAACTTAATTGGCCATTATACTTTTCAGGTTTTAATATGTTGTGGTATTTTTATTTATAGATAAAGTGTGTCTGGTTCTCTCGTCTGGATTCTTCTATCCTGGTGTTCCTCTTCTTCTGGATACTTTTCTCATGGACCACTATTTCTTAATGGACTGCTTATCCACATACTTTTCGACGTTCTTTCCTTTTCAACGTAGGTATTATTTTAATTTAACACTCGAAACACTATTCACTGTGCTGTATTTTCTTGTAGGTACGAATAACAATTTTCTACAATGAATACCTTATACTGGTACAATGTTAATGAAATTTTATACAGATAATGTATGTAATCGTAATAATAAACACGATATTTCAAGGTATTTATACCATTACTTTAATTAATAATTTTTAAACTAAATTCGGAGAGCGTCTCTTTTAAGCGTCTTCTCCCAGTGAAAAATTAAATTACTCTCCAATTGTTTTTTTCTTCGCTTAATAATAATCATGTAAATGCTACTTGGATCTATGAAGTGTGTATACTAAGTTGTCTAATTTTAAGTGGTTAAATATAAATACTGGTTTTAATTTTATATGACTGTTATAATTCAAATTTACCTTAATTCTTAGGCTTTTATTGACTTCTGAATTTTATTAATAATTTCTTTGACAATTAAATATCAATTTTTTTTAACATTTGAGTCATTCAATAATTATTGTATCTTAAGTTGCCTAGTTACGTATTTATACTCACATTTTTTACACCTATATGCTTTTAGTAGGTAAATATTTAACGGTTGCCCAAAAAATTGTGTATATATCTTGTCCGCGAAAAACTTTAACGTACTCGAGATTATCTTGCCTCGGTCGCAAGCATTATTAAGGAGATTTTCGGACGCATATATATATATATATATATATATATATATATATATATATAAATAGACGATATGAATACTGGCTTTCGACTCCCGCCCTTGGTCTAATGGTTAAGTGCTGGCTTCTCACCCAGGCGGCTCCGGTTTACATCTGCTCTGGGACATGAATTTATTTATTCATTTAAATTTCAAGAGCGTTACATATCCGAGCGTTGCAGGACTGTCTACAATCAGCGCAACGCGCCTAAAGAAGTTTACATTTCAAAAATAAACAAAACTGTACTATTTCTATTCTCTTAATAAATCTCTATAGGATGCATACTTGGCGAGATATTCGAAAGGAAGTGCTACTAGCTAAGAGTAAAAGTGTTACTTCCGGTCCGAATTTTAAAATTTCTTTTATACAAAAGGTATTGTAAAATAAGGTCTAAATACTTTTATACTCGTAACGTACCCGTCTAAAAAGCATGACTTACGAAATATTCCCAAAAAACTATTTTTCGATAAGAGTAAAAGACCTACTACCGGTAGGAATTACGAAAAACTTTTTTAATAAAATTCTTCTCAAATTTAATTTCGAGTACATTTGAATTCTTTATAAATTTGTTTAAACTTAACAGTTGATGAAATATTGGCAAAATTCTACTTTTTCACTGAAGTAAACTACTACTTCCGGTTTATCTATTTTACTGAAAAAATAATCAGATCCCAAGAGGGAGATTATACACGTAAATACAAAATTTGGAATTGATATCTACAGCGATTTGACGGCTATCATGGTCACACACAGACACAGATAGACACAGACACACACTCACACCCACCACACACAGAGAGAGACATTTTTTAAAAATCACTTTTTCGGGATCAGGAGACTTCAAAACGTGGACATCTGCAAAAATCTCGAGGTCAAAAATTTTCGTCATCGCAATACTTCCTATACTACGTATAAGCAAGTAAAAAAGTAGAAGTCACAGCAATGTGTAGTATATACATGTTGTGTAGTGGAACACTTGTTATAGCAAGTCCAAAATACATCAGAATTGCAACGTCGCGTACTCGCTCTCGCTACGTTTAGCGGTGGAGCACTGGCAATATCACAGTTACCTCTACCCTCTTCTGTCTTTCGCCGCGCCCCCAGGCCGACAACCGAATACGACCTTGCAATGCTTACTTGCGGTGTTTTCGGAAATTAAACCCGGTCATTGGGGTTACAACACGGTTAGCACGAATGCGTTCGTTAATTCAGTCGGGTAAAAACAACCTTGTTCGTAAAATCTAAAAAGTAACCGAGTTCAACAACCCGGTTCGATTTTCATAACCTTGGTAAGTGAGTAAGGTAATGCAGGTTGTTTTACCCCCTCCTCGGTCAATTTCTTCTGTCGTATTGCCAGTACAGCTAAATTATGTTATGAAGATAGCTATTTATAAGGTTATATGCAGACGTTTACGTTACGTTACTCAACGTGACCGCAATTGCGTTCGGAAATGTTTCATTTAACCGGGTAAAGTTACTGAACCTGTTAGGTACTTTCTAACCGGGTCAGGTTAATGCTATACATTTTCCGAAAAGGCCTTTGGTAATATCAAGTGTTTCATTACTCAAGCTGTATACTACTTACTACTTACTAGTAGTAGTCTCATCCACTATATAAATATGAATATAACAGAATAATTATTCAATGTTCGAAGTTCACCCACGCAATTTAGTTGACAGTCACGTCCCGTAAATGAAAAATTAATTCAGATGTAATTTCTCCCTCGGAAAACACGATCCCTTATCTACATTTTTGTCCGTTCTGCGTGTGGGATCCTTTCAATAAAATGTTCATCATGGTCCACATGCCCTCAGTACAATCGGACCACGTCTAAATATATCACACGCGACTGAAAAGGAAACACCGAAGTCATCTACGGGACCCACCACCTCAACCTTATAATTGTGATGTTGACAAATATGCCGTCTCAAAGATTCTATGAATGTATTAAGTGCGTGCGCTCGTGGGGTATCTAGGTTTTGAATATTGTCTTTACGTTTCCATAGCATGTGCATCTATTATTTTTCCTTTTTTGCTTTCATTGCACACTTTGCACTAGGTTTTTGAGAGGGCACGTGCATCCGTGTCGCTGTACAATAATGAACAATAAAAAAAGTCTAAACGCGTACAGGTGATGATGTAGATGATATACGAATGCCGTGGCACTTCGAAACGGTGACTTTTAGAATGATGATGCAGTATGCGGTTGTGTTGTGTACCGCCTTATGTAATGAGACATTGGACATATGAATAGGAGTCCCGTTGCCTCGCGATTCTTTTCAATAATTCCCGTGATATTAGGACATCTGCGCACACGTTAAGAATATACATCCAGAGAATATCTCGCTTTATTCTCTATAAAACGAAGAAGTAAATGTTTTTAATGTACAGTGCTGTTCAGCATGTTAGTCGTAACTTTATTTCACTATAAGTGTAATGAAAGAAAGTATATAATAGATCTGATTTAACAAGAAATAATTAACAATAAAGCAATAACTTAAGAAAAAAGAAATTTAATATTTTGTTTGGCCACCATTTTTTTCAATAACTTTTTCCAGTTTTCTTGGCATGGAATTAATTAATGAACGCCCTAAATCTTCGTTAATTGTCAGTTCCTACCATGCTTGTTCGATCAATTGCCACAATACTTCGGCTACAAGGGTAGAACTTATATATATATAAGGTATATAAGTTGTACCCATACTTACTTTAGCTTAGTTTTAGATAACTCTTTGATAATGGCATAACAGTCGAAACATATTGCTGTGGCAACATAATTATTTGGTATAAAATAATTGTAGTATTGCCATACGTTAGGCATTGCCAAATAGATTATGCTGTGTGCTGTTCCAGCAACATAACTAATAAAGATAATGATAATTTTTATTATCTTTTATATATATATTTACTTATTTTCTTATCAGCACGTACTTTATAAGTATACGTGAATTCTATCAGTGTATCTAAATTTCTCTTCTCTCGTCAAATCTCTTGTATTTCTTTTATAGGGATAAGGTTATAGCTTATATTAATGAAAAATCAGAAACCATATAAAACATAATTGTATATTTTATTCAACATTATTCTTAGAATAGATAGCATCGCTATACTATATTCACCAAAATTTTATAAAAAGAAAACATAATTGAAAGAAAACATTTGTACCGTGTTCTCGGTTGTAATGTTTTATAGAACGAATATATTTTTAATGCTTAATCAAAAATAAATATTATCCTGTTTCAAAACAAAGAAAATTCAATTAATGTTAGTATTCTATTGATATTTTATGCTAATTCTATTCCATCAGAAACATTATATTCGCACGTAATGCTCTGATAAACTTAGAACTTCGCAATGGTCAATGTTCGGAGAAAAAGCTTGAATTTGATTACTGGCAACAATCATTCACACGCATTGCGTCCAGCATCTCAAAGTCCGCCACCCAGAAACACTTCCCTTCTTGAAAATCTAATTTAAATTATTAATTTATAATCAAAAAAAATTATTGTGAGAATTAATGATGCTTAATAAAGTGTCAGAAAATATACATTTGCACGTTATATCCTCTTAACACCCAACACCATTAATAATTCTATTTGTGTTGTCAAAACTAATGAATGTATATTACTACAGGACAATATCTATTATCCCTGTTGCACAACGTTATATTGAATATACATTTGCACGTTATATTGCAATATACGCATAGCAACATTGATAAATCTTTGTATAGAAAACTTACTTTGAATCATTGAAAAACTTTTCAAATTCTGCCATACGCATCTCCATTTTTTAAAATACAAAAATTATTAACAAAAGAAAAATTATTATAATGAATGAAAATTAAATACAAATAAAATTAATATGCTAATACAAGAAATAATGAACGAATATAATCGTGGTGTATCTGACCCTACGATTTAATGCCTTTTCAAGTCGCTTTTAATATATCTCCAAGTAACTAACTAATCATCTTGTTCATTCTTGTTTTTCAATTTATATACCCGGGAAGACACGTGACCGCTCGCAACGCCATCCTTGGAACTAATATTTAGGTTGTCACCCTGCGTCTTCAGTGAGATCTCTGCCCTCAAATTACCATCGTGACACTAACACACGCACATATATTGTTTTTGACAGTTCATTCACTAAAACGTCAACAGATTGAAATTGTTCGCTTATTTGAAAAGTCTTTCATTTCAACTATCCAGTATCTTCCAATGTAGGTATATTTGTATTAATATAATTCTTCCTTATATTTGTTTATGAACTTGCTTATTCATTATTCTCCATATACTTCCTTCTTACACGCTAATGTAAACCATCATCTTCTTTTAGGTAAATGAAAATTGTGTACAACTGGAAATATATTTTACAAATAACAAAAATTCTTCCAACGTTCGCTGCTTGTACTATCACGATCCGTTTGGCCTGCTATTCCATCGCTTGCTTCCACCCAAGATTTCTCTAATGGTGATATATTTATCTGTAAGAAACTACAAACGAAGTTTACATCATATTTTCTTTTTGTAGGTCTTAAAAGCGTACAAATCTCTCTCTACAGTCAATGAAACATAGTGCTACACACACGAATTCATGAATGTATTTTATTTTTATTCAGCTGTCTTTATATAAAAACACTACTGCTGACTGTATCATGTCAAGATATTTTTATATCCTTTTTTATCTATAGTTATAAGTGAAGGTAAATTTTATTCTTTAGGTATGATTTATTTTAATTTCTTTTATTGAATTTCTATTACCTTATGCACGTTTTCAAGTTTACATAATTTATTCAATTATATATTTTCTCTCGTGCATATCGGATTTTATCCTCTTTTTACAATTTTACTGCGTTCAAATGACTAAATCTCTTTACTTTTCTATAAAAGAAATATATATAGCTTAGATTTATCTCGTCTTTTATTTTGTACCTGTTTAATATCTAAATTGTAAATATAAATTCATTTTTATGTCTGTGTTTTCTATACTTAAATGTATGCAACTTGTTATACTTTTATGTTAAAATCTTTGAATACAATAAAACTGATTCTTACTGTTTCTTTTATATTTTTTATACTTAAATTAATTCTTAATGCTATTACAATTATTTTTAATATGCAAGAGATCACGGCAATATGTTAGAAAATTCTAATAAAACTTTGTGAAATATAGCCAAGTGTGTTATTCTCGACAATTAAATTAATTTATTAAAATCTTTCACCAAGAAGTGTCTGCAACATCAATTAAGGAAATTTAATAATCTTAACCAAAAGCCCCCAAACATTCCCGTTCGGATTTAAGTCCGAACTGTTGGAAGGTCACTGCAAAACCTCGATGTTATTAGTTCCAAACCAGGTACTTATAATTCTAGCAAAAAGAACCGGACAATTATCCAAACCCAAACATTAACTCCGAATCTTCCAGAAGTTCTTCTAAGACGACTATATTCCTCATGGAAACGAGTTCCCCGTGCCCTATAGACTCTGATTTTACTGTTGGAAGTCGACTAAAAAGTCTTCTCATCACTAAAAATAACCCGGTTCCAATAATTCAAATCATTAATTAAATAACAGTTGTGATTATTTCTGCTCATTAGTTAGGTACAGCTTCCTTGCAGCAACACGGAAATTTAAATCAGATTTTAATATTCTTCTATATGCGGTAACTCTGGAGGCGAGAAAATTTGTGTTTATTACAGCATATCTTGCAGTTTCAAATGGACGACCTCTTATATAATCTAAAAGTTCCATATCTTCTTCGACAGTTGACTTTCTATTGAACAGCCCTGTACCAGTCGTCCTTTTTAAGGTCATTTCGTTTTCCCACCGTTTCTTAATTGCAAACACTGTATTTTTATTCACGTTAAAATGCCTTGAAGTCATTCTTATCGATCAACCGTTTTCTATTTTTGAAATAATCCGCGCTTTTCAATGTTTGACAGTTTTCTTGGCATTTTATTATAAAAATGTCTTTAAAAAACGTAATACTTAACCAGACTTTTGTACTCTGACAAGCTAATACACTATGTCATTTTTTGATGAAAACCATGGAAATACTGTTTAATGTATAATCCACCTTTACAATCAAAAAATAAAATTATCCCAGATTTATTTGAACACAACTGTACATCGGTACCAAAAAGCTAAAATTTGATACATTGAAAAAAGTCATTGGCTGCTTATACCTACAAGCATGTATAGATCTACAATCCGATTTTAGAAAAAAAAATCATTCAAATTTTGTTCTAAATTAACTTCAGTAAAGGATGTATCATGGAAATAGTCATTGGGATTGTGTTTTCAGCAATTTGGAATGGAATATGCAAATCTGGAAATAAACTTGGACACATTCACTCGTCATTGCAATAGGGTAATTGAAAGGTTTAAGGAAACGGGGTGTGTTTGTAAACATAAACCTGATAAAGCTCCAACAGTTTTAACTAAATATGTTGTTGCAGACATTAGACAGTGAATAAAAGTTGTCCCACAAAATTTCTACGAAAGCTGTCTGTTCAAACTGGTAAAATGATCTCATTAACTTAAACGTAATTTGTTACGCAGCATTATGTATTTAAGTTGTAGATATTTCCTAAGGCAGTGCTCATGAGGCACTCAAAACAAACTTACATATGCACCCATATAAAGTTTCTCTACTACAACATTTACGGGGCAATCACGTTGAGCAGAGATTGAATTATTGCAACTGGTTTAATGAAATATTACACGAAGAAGACTTGAATCGCACTTTTGTTGAAAATATTCTCCGCCCTATCAAAGTTGATGTTTGGGTTGCAATGTCGAAAAGACGGATTATTGGACCAACTATTTTCTATGATACAATTAACGCAATATGATACCAGAACAAATATTGGAAACCTTCATTAACAGCCCTCACGAAGATGAATTGACCCTGGGGTACTTCCAACAAGATGGGGCAAAACTGCACATACTGCGCAACAAACTATTATTTGCAAGGATACTATGGTGACCCATTGATTAGTCGAAATCGATAACCATCCAATTCTCCTGATTTCTCCTGATTCCCACTGGACTTTCTTCTTTTTGACCATCTAAAAAAGTGTTTCAAAACAGACTGCATAATCTTTGAAGAGGCATAGAAATCACTCCGGAAACACTCCACAATGTGTTCAAAATATGAGAAGATATGTCAATCTATGCATTGAGAATAATGCTGGACATTTCGAACAATTTTTTTAAAATGTATTCATTTTGTGACATAATTATGGGATTATGTTTTAGAATAATAAAGTTGTAACGTATTTATTATTATTTATGGCAAAAAATGAAGTGGAATTACTATAGTTCTACAAAAATTCATTCATTTAATTCAACTTAAAACTAACTCTATTTCATTGACATTTAACACATAAAAATGTAAATAGTAAACCTAACCATCATAATAAATAAACATGACAGTTCAAAATGATCACGTTGTATAAAACAGGAATCTATTTAATGCGAATAAGAAGAACTAAACAACAAAGGGTTATCGTTATCACCGAAATATGGTGCGATAAGTCCAAAAAGTAAATAAGTAATAAATCAAATACAAAACGCTGAATTCTAAATTCAAAATTGGGATTATAAATTCAAATTAACATACACGGTCTTCCAAAAATAAAAGGATAACAAATTACTCCCTAAAAATACAAATCAAAATTTAAAATGTAACATCGTTTATTAAAGCAATAGTTTTCTTACCAGAATGCTTTTAACTTTTTCAATTTCATTCATATTTATTTCTTGTACCAATCTATATTATATCTATATTATTATGTGTGGTTATTCATCAGTAATCTATTTTTTCCATTATCTATAGTTCCCACTCTTACATCACAATCAAAGTTCTTAGAACATACCTTATATACTTGTGCCATGGTGATAGCAAAGAACTTGTGCATGATATATTAAAGAGCCTATAGAGCGACACCCATATTACTATTATAATACACTGCCTTGATTAATGCTTACTTTCTGACTACCCTTTATACTTATTGATTTATTGTTAAAGTTTTACTGGAATAATTTTGAATAACATAATTCGATTTATTATCTGCAAGTATGTACATATATTTCATAAATAAATATGTTCCAGATAACAATCAGGTAAATAAATATTTAAAAGGATGTTATCGTTGTCGATTGAAGCGATGGTACTCTATATTAATGACTGCATAACAAAGGAAAGCACATCCACAAAAGATATTTCACGTTTTCATCCAGACAACCAGCACTAAAGACTTACAAAAATGCATATAAACATAATCGTTAACATTAATCCTTACTTTATAAACATCTGCCCACAGCACGTATGTATAAATAATTACGTAGCTCAAAATCATTTCTCCCTCTATTCATTATTTATTATACAAAAGCAGAGGAAGAAAATAACGATCAAAGGGAGTTAATAAATTTTATCATTAATCGGTGATTAATTCAGTTTACTGACATTTTATAATTACTCACACTTTAGATTCTTATCGAATCTCTTGTGCGTCAATAATGTCGTTTGGAGAAACATCCGAAAAGAATAATAAAGGCAGAACGAGGAAACAAAATCGTAGTAATCGACGAGCAACTGTTAACTCAGTGCTGAATGTCCTCTGCGTCTTCGTTGTCCGTTCACGATTCGAAACAATAAAATTTTATGACCAATCGCATTTCAAATACTTAAAAATCCAATTAAACGTCCTCACGAAAACGGACCAAAAGCTAGTTAACAAGGGTGTTTTAAGTGTAATTTCTTCATTTTTTTTCTTCACGAAAATGTACGAAGAACTGTTAATTGAGTTAACGTTACACCTGCGGCTGCGATAAATGTATTTAGGTAGTCTTTAAGTAAAAACGAATTTGATTGAATGTAACAAAAATGAACGGGACTAGGCATGTGAAGATAAGTCATAAGATAACGGTGAGTATTTCCTAAAAGCAAATACATAAACATAATGGTAAGCAACTATGGAACATGTGTGTAGTGTGCCGTGTAAATTAAAAAAATATACTGACCTATAATACGCGTGCGTATATTGATCTATTTTTATTTACTCTGAGGCGAAAGATTTACTCCTTAATCTTATGGAAAATAATCGGATATATGTCAAGTTTGGAATCTGCGATCTCTCATATGCGGTTAACGAAATGGGTCATTTGAGTTGAGCAAATCACAAGTACCAATTTTATCTTTGTTATCGAATATATGTATCTTTAATAGGAAAAGTATGTATTATATCTATGTAAATAAAATGCTGTTCGTGGGTAAGCGCAACACTTGTGAACCGCCTAATTTTTTTTAAAATTTTTTTGTAATAGCCCAAATGAGGTTTTTAGAGAAAGAAAGAATGGAAAAGTTGTCTGGAAAATTCGGGAAAAAGTGAAAGTGCTTTCTTCTATTTTCCCTCTCTTCACTCAGTGATGGCATACGGCATGATAGCATGGGGATCATCACCAGATATGATTCGCGTTTTCAGGGACTAGTTGTAGGGATTTGTTCAAGGAGCACAAGATTATGACGCTGCCGTGCGTGTATATTTGGTGGCTGCTTTTGTATGCTGCAGAAAATTTAAAGAAATTGTCGAAACTAAATAAGAATGTTTTCTGCACTCTCAAAATGCTTGCTTGCTGGAGATTCCTAGACAAAGACTGAGTTTTAGTGAAAAAAGTTCCAGATATCTGGCTATTAAAGTATATAAAAGATTGCCAAGAAAATTTAAATCAATGTCTGACGATCAATTTAAAAAGGCAACTATGGAATTACTAATTGAAAAGGGTTACTACTCAGTAAATGAATACTTAGGAGATACACTTTTGTAATGGATAATGTGTTTTATTTTTATGTGTGTTTGACTTTTATTTGTATATGTATTAATGTGCTTTATATTTTATGTTATATTTATATATATGCATGTATTATATTTACAATATTATGACCTTTCCTATACTCTTTTTGAGTCGCGTAGAATAAAGATAATTATTATTATTATTATAAGATTTTTGTATGAACTCAAGACCATAACTTACGATTCGAATGATGGATATGCGTAATTATTTTTTGTGTTGTTCGTTATGGTCCTGATAAAATTCAGGAAAATTACAAAGGAAAGTTGAAAAATTCAGACAAACTATAAAAATCATAATTGTTCGATCATAACTGACGATAGGAACGACATATTTGCTTGATTCTTTTTTGTTTTGTTCGTTATGCTCCCGGGATGGAAATAACTTAACTGAAATTTTTAATTGAAAAAAAAATCTGGACGATCTGGAGAAAAATCTGGAAAGATGCATTCCAGCCTGATTTGGCCCGTCTGTTGTTAGTGATCGTGTAACTTCTGAACGACTTGACTGATTGAGTTCACATTCACACAATATATTTATTTTGTCGAGGCAATGGTTTATAGCTATACTAGCATCCGATAGGTGGCGCTGTAAACAAATTATTAACAATTCCTAAATTTTTTAGTGACAAAAAGAAATGACAAAATCTGGACCTGTTAGGTGGTAATGTGGTCGAGTTATTAATATTTTCTTTATTTATAAACAGGCATGATTTATATGTACACAATACAATCGCGTGGTGAACAAAATTGTTTTGGTATATGCTGCCGTCCGATAGATTTCACTATTTTTTCCGTAGAATACTAATCTCGCTACCTACCGGAAAGGGCAGAACAACGTTTGCCTGGCCAGCCAGTTAATTAATAATTATAACAATTTATCGATATTTCATATGCAAAGGTGTTCAGCAGGTATTCATAGTGAGTTCACAGATTTTCTAATGAACTACTACTTCAAATAAATATTGAGAGGTACAATTTTTGTAAGTGTTCAGATGATGCTACTAATCGTATATTAAGATATTAAGTGTACTGTGCTGAGAAATACCATTAATTTTTATTAGGAATTTGCGAAACAATACTGGCCAAAATATCAACACCTCTCTGTATAAAAGAAAGAAATATTGCGGATCATAGAATAATTAAGTATAGAATTTAATGGGGTAACTCCGCTGAAAATGCAACTGCGGACACGTGTTTCGAACTACTTGGTTCTCGTCAGCGCAGTGTAGCCAAGGAATAGGATGGGATAACCTTGGAGCTGAAAAACATCAATCAGAGACATACACAGGGGCAGCCTACCAATTGAGGCTTCAACTAGAGTGTCCTCGATATTGGGGATGAATCTAACGTCAAAACACGTGTCCGCAGTTGCATTTTCAGCGGAGTTACCCCATTAAATTCTATACTTGATTAGATATAATTTTATACGTATAGTAGTATCGTCTGAATGTAATAATTTTTTGTTGAAATTTTTGAATTGCAAAGTTATAAGAAACCTCAGCAGTTCCATAACATTGAACGAGGTAAACTCTTTGTTCTAAAGTTAGCATTACTATTAAGTAAGTCTCATTGAAGATTCACATATACGTAATGAAAATGACAGATGCCAAGTAACTTGACTTAGGTTGATTAGGTTGTCATGGAAGATAATACGATCAAACCAAAAACATGAAACTTTATTGCTTAATTTTTTGTGTGTTTTTGAAATTTTCTCAGCTTCTAAACATAATATTTAGATTATTGTTTCAGAATTGGTGGTATTGAGACAGACAAAAATTTAGAAAGAATGACATTTTAGCGTAAAGGCCCAAATAAAAATCTTTTCCCTATTGTCCAGTCCATCCGGGGACACACTGTATATCAATCTTGAAATGAAATTAAAAACAAAATAGTAATCTTTATAAACTTACCTAATCTATATTATGAGAGAAATGTTCTCAAAACCCTGTTTTCATTAATAGTAAAGTTAAAGAAATAGTGAAAGAACAATAGTGAAAAACTAGTTTTCACAAATTGACTTTTTGTAGTGTTTGTAAATTTTAACGAAACTATCCGATATAATTTTCAGATCGAAATAAAGGGTTACTTCCAACCGAATTCTAAAATATTATTTTATGTAGAAGATTTAAATTCCGGTTTAAATATTTTCATAACGTTAATCCTACTTAGAATGTAGAATATGTGAGAGATTTAAAGAAACTGCTTCAGATAGGAGTAAAAGTATTACTACCGTTGGAAATTTTTAGATATTTTTATGAAAAAGTTGTTCCGAACTAACTTATGAATATTTTTGTATTCTAATACCCAATTTTTCTACATAAACCTCTAGGTCAAAATCTTTAATAATAACAATTTCTATTATACGATCTATAGGAAAGTAAGAAGGATATATTCTGAATAAAGCGTTTTAGAGTGTTCCTGAACACTTTGCTTGTGGTTTGCTATACAACCTTGTACTATACTTTCTCGCAAAGAGCATGGCGTTTCGTAAAACAATCGTCTTATATAATTAAAACTTTTGTGTCATAATCTCTATATATCTGACCTATGTATACTACTCAAATCTCACCCTGGTTGACACACTCTTGTCGATCTATAATACAGGAGAGCTCTACGCCACTATGGCCGTTGCGGAGAAGGCGTGGTTCGAAGATATCTTTTTGAACGACGATCGAAAAAGGCGCTACATCTTATTTACTTAATTGACAAACTTTCTGATAGTATTCTTACCCCAAAGGAAGGTAAGGAGAGTGCAAATATGTTTAACCACAAGCCGAAAACACAACAATAACAAGATTCTTTTAAAAATTAATAATGATCACTGTAACAGTACGTGACGTGCAACGATTTCTCAGTATAACTATATAAACTATTAAATTACGATAAATTAATATGTTCACATTTTTTAAATTCCTTCTATATTGACTAGATAATACTAAGATTTCCTTCTGTTGAATAACACAGAAAAACTGAAAATTAATTTTAGGATTACAGAACGTCGTCATAAAAATTTACAAAAAAAATTATACAGGTACATCTCCTGAAGGGAAGAACTAAGAACAAACACAAAATTGCAACCAGTACTTAGATAATATTAGCATCAAAAAGAAAAAAGAAAGTTACAAAAGCTTTCATGCACATCAATCGTTAAAAAATGCCAGACGGTAGAGTTGTTCAAACAAGCCTCTCGACAACTTGTTCTTGTACTAAGAAAAGCACGAACGTTTCACGGCTCTATAAAATGAATTACAAAGAACGTACATACGAAGACTAATTAAAACGACAGCATACCCATTACAATGTTAACTAGACCACAGCTAATTATGCGAGTTAGTTAGGGTTAACGGCATGTGGAATCGGTGTCTTGACGTTGGTGACTTAAAAAAACAACTGAATTTTATCGGTCACGCGCTAGCTCGAGGAATCGCGCGCATTGCCTGGCGCATGTACCTAACTAGAAGTTGACGTTATGCTAATGAAACAAAAGAAATGAAGATTAAGGAACGTATAACATTTTAAAATTTGTCAGAAAAATTAAGAAACAAAAGCCGAGCAATAAGGCAACTAATAGAGGAAACACAAATATGACAAAGAATGTCGATAACTGAGGAGAACAACTAAGTTTATCACCAGATGATGGCGCAATAAATCCAGAAAGTAAACAAGAAGAATGAGTGTGCTTGAAACCACACGGCAGAAGTGAAAACTTCATCAAGGTGAGGTTAATAACACGAAATACACGCGTATAATATTCAGTATCGTATTAAATAAAACATATTCGCACATTTATTACATTTGCACATGTACACACGCGTATAATATTCAGTAACGTATTAAATAACACGTAAACCTCAACTATCCCCGTATCTGAAATTTCACATTCATACGTCAATTTTCAAAAAACTCGTCCGCCATTTTTTTTTGTTTTTTGACATTTTGACTTCGGAATCGTGATCGGCGACCTAAGATACCCCCGTATCTAAAATTTCACATTCATACATCAATTTTCAAAAAAAATCTTCCGCCATTTTGTTTTTTGTTTTGACATTTTGACTTTGGAATTGTGATCGGCGACCTAAGACACCCCCGTATCTAAAATTTCACTTTCATACGTCAATTTTCAATAATACGAAATACACGCGTATAATATTCAGTAACGTATTAAACAAAACATATTCGCACATTTATTACATTTACGCGAGCGGCCATTTCGTTTGGTCGGTTCGGACGTATGTGTATGTATAAGTAGATGATATAAATACTCGCTTACGGTCCCGCGCTTGGTCTGTCCCCCAGAGCAACACCCCTGGAAGCCCTCAGAGCAACAGCGGAAGTCGACGAGCTAAAGGTAGATACATGTTAATAAACTTAACAAACGATTTTTCCAGAAAGCGCAAATGTCTATCAACACAGAGATCGAAAAAGCGACCAGAATCAAATAAAAAGGACGCACCAAACGAAAAACCACCACAGAGGCACTTAGACTCCTGCAGTAGGTGTTGAGGTAGACTTAACTAAGATTCTTTTCAGCAACACAATACCAATCCTAAAAAACCTAAAAACTCCCAAATCCAACCGCAGAAACCGCTCCAAACACACAAAACATACCAACCGACATTCATCGAAACTCCGGGAGAATTCCGGGCACGACGAACTCGGTTAAGAATTAAATTCACGGTCGGACTTTTGTATACACACTTGCATAGCGAAATACACATATTTCGCCCATACATCAGCACACAAAATAATTCATTCTCCGAAAACTACGGGATATTCCGGGTAGGTCGCACCATCGTCAGCTTGTGTACGCGTTCACCAGTCATCTACAACAAAACCATTCAATTCTAACCGCAACAATTGTTAATAACATTTAATTCAAATCAACCAAATTTCAGCAAATCGAAAATACCAATTACACAACATCGAACATACACACGCACATTTACACAATTTTTGTACTCGGCACGGGAGTCCGGGAAGACTCTGATTTCCTCAACAACATGCACCACAAGGAGGACGCTACCTCAGCATGGAACTTATAAACACGGCTTCCTAGAGGAGCCCGCGATACAGTCACGCCGCGCTTGGTCTGATGGTAACGTGTCGTCTTCATACCCGTGCGGCTCGGGATCGAATCTGTTCTGGAACATGAATTATTTATACATTTAAATTTCAATTTAATTGAAATTAAATACCTCTACATATATGATATATTTATTTATCTTGTTCCCTTAGCCGACTTTACCCGAACGAGCGTAACACATATCCGAGCGTTACATATCCGAGCGTTGCAGTCAGTCTTGTTCAGTGCCTACATTCAGCGCAACTCGCCTAAAGAAGTTTACACTTCAATAAATAATAATGCAACTAGATAATGCAAAGTTCTAAACCCAAAATAAAGACTCTAATTTCAAACTAACTTACACGAGTTTCCAAAAATGAAAAGACGAGAAATTAGGCTCTACAAATATCAAATCAAAAATTAAAAATATAGCACTGACTTTATTTTTTATTGCAATGAGATTCCACAAGTCTTTTATATAAACTCTCGTATAATTTCTTTTGGAACTGAATTAAAACATAAGCGCTGTCGGCGGGACTAGTATAAAGGCGACTGTAGAAATCGAAATGATTATCAAGTTATTTAATTATTTTTTAATGTCTATTTGACTGACTTAATGTAATAAGGTTAAGGGTAACATAGATAAAACAAAAACAAAAAAAAATGAAAGTGAACACATCCAATTAATCAAATCAATCAGTTGTGCTGAGCATCGCGTCGTGCCACACGTCAGAATAAAAAATTAATTAAATTCATTAGAAGGGCGGTGGACGACGACCGATATGCTGCAAGAACAGGTAAAAGGATCACACTCCGGAACACCCCAACGAATAAAACATACACACAACGTGCATGCACCACACTTTCAACGGGCACCCGACTAACATACGTCCACCAGCTGATGCCACGAGTTGCCAATTTTACGCACAGTCAACTACGAACTCCCACTAGTATATACATTGTTATCCATTCTATAGGACAATTGTTTACGTTACAATTAAATTTTACAGTTTGCCGAAAATTATTTTACTATTATTGATGTAATACGGTTTCCTGTATAATAGGGTTCTAAAAACATAATAGGCGCATAGAAGATAGGTCACTACTACCTAGAGTCGGGCCATCGTGTAACGGATTGAGATGGATGGATGCCCTTTTACTGATGAAAGTGGGTTAGAGAAACAGGCGCGCTTAACAATAAACAGCATATGCTTATCGTACTAGATAATTAGGTAATTAGAATGTAAAGGGGTGTACGGATTAGGAATTATATTGAAATTTCTTTATAATTACGTTTCTAATCACAGTAATCTTATTAGACTAGTTAATCTTGTTTCGTAATAACGATAACTTTGATCAAAGTGCTATAGATGTTGAGATAATTATTCCGGATGACCGTTACAAATAACTTCAGTAATAAGTAATGCATTGATTTTTCATTAAAATTGATGCTAATAAAAAAGAAGCCGTTATTATAACACAGAATTAATAATACGTTGAACGCGGTATTATTAATTATTAAACGTACAGGTAAGAAAACTACTAATGATAATTTAACATAATTTTAAATATATAATGATTGCGAATAATGATTAGACTAAAAAATTTTCTTAAATAAAACAATTTTTTGGCAATAAACATTAGAAATATTTATAACTTTATTAACTCCAATTATATAACACAGATGATGATGATGAAATATAAAAGATGATATAAAACTTATAGTATGCTCACTTTTGGTATTAATTATTATAATAATTTGGGAGTTTAAAATATGTAGTTCAATGTTTTTGGCTATATTTTTACAATTCTGATATACAGCGTGTCCCAGGATTGATGTTACAAGAGGTGTGCGTAACTAAAAATCATTGAATCTCAATTTGATCTTTTGTAAGTAAGACCTGCTTGGTTTGAAACTTATTTTTAGTATAGTTTCGAGTTTGTGAAATCACGTAGGCCTTGACAGTTGACCAAGATCTATTTCCGTTTCAGGTAAACTAAGAAAAGTTATTCAGAATGACAAACTATGGCCCTATGCAAAATTTCAGGAAGATTTACCTACTTTGATTAAATCATTATTTTTTAGATTCAACAAAATAAAATTATATTTATTCACAAATTAAGTGTACAAAATGTAATAATAGTATTGCTCTAGAATCAATCATTTATTCAACATAACTGACACCTTATTCTGTCATTCAATGTTCTACGAATAATAGTTTTTATAAAAACACTTTTGCTGAATCTAAAAAATTATTTTATAAGAAACTATTATTCGTAGAACATGAACGACGGAAAAAGTATTTGTGCACGACCCATTTACAATATAGACTATTACTTACTAGTTCAGAGTATTGAAATGGACGGTTTTACCTTACCCGTGTACAATAATATTGTACAACTAGTGCACAATAAACAAGCCTACCATGACTTTCAGCAAATTGTCTTGTTTGCGTACGACTTCTTATTTTGTCCAATGGATTTACATTACACTTTATGGTGATAAACGAATCCAAAGAAATTAAAACAATCAGTGATAGTTTTGTAATAATAGTGATATTTAATAATTGAACTTAATGTGTGAAATAATTTTTGATGCACATGTCACTATTTAAATCTCCTGCCAGTCCCGCTTGATGGCTCAAATGTCAAATCTGTCAAACGTAAATTGTTAACGTTAAGGACAAAATTTCGTCGTGCACAAAGTATAGTGTGAAACTTGAATGCAATTCGTAATTGCTTGCTCGTGCTATTGCAAATACTCGGCTTCGCCTCGTGTCACAATATTTGCACTCGCATGCAATATACTACATTGCATTACTCGTTGCACAATATACTATTACAACACATTTAACTTACAAAACTGATCTACAATAAATTCAGTAACAATAACTGTCTGCGTTATCTGCGAATATCTGAATTTTTAGAACAGTCTGATAAAGAAAAAAACAATAGCAGGCCAGAAAAAGGTAATAGTCGAATAATCTTTTTGTCAGAATCCAATTGGTAGTAACTTTTAGTTCAAATTTTAATTACAGATAGATCATGTTAACGTTACAACAATTTTTGTTGTTCAGTGTTAAGGGCTCGGAGAGAGTTCGCTAACAGAAGTGGGGCGACAGTTTAACGAGAAATTTCCCAACACCAATATTACACGTATGCGAATAGTTAAGAAATTTCTTGCAACTGGCAGCTATCTTAACGTCGAGAAAGAAAAAAAAAGATATGACGATGTAACCACACTTGTCATTAACTGGATGTTTTGGTCCAATAAAAAGAATGTCACTTTAATATGTCAAAGAACTTGCTCAATAATTAAAGCAAAAATCAAAAACGATGCCCCTGTAACTCGTTAGCAGGTGCAAATAGTCATGGGTCGTCTATAAGCGCCACATGCTTTTTAAATACACAAAAACATGAAAACTAGGATTAGGACTTATAGCAATAGCAATCAAACACACAAGATCTAATTTAACTGTATAATTAATAATAAAAATATGTATAGATGAATGAAAACACATCAACTGTATAATACACACACAAAGACTGTCAACAGGTAGTCACTTAATGAACTCGGTTCTCAATAATCTTAAATAAGCACGATCTGATTCGTAACAGCTGTTCGATATCTCTCTTTCGACTTATAAGAAACTCACATTAGGTGATATAATGCGCTTAATACTTAAGACTAATACAATTAACTACAAAGCTTCCAAAATACAACCAATCTCTATCTGACAACGATGCTAAAGATAGGTTATTTCAGAGTTCTTATAAAGAATCTCTGAACAACAAGGCTAAACGTTCTTAATTAGTTACAGTATCTTGGAGTCTATGCATTCAATAAATAAACTACAGTTAAAACTACTTAGCTTATACAATCTGCACAAGTGAAGGTCTCGTTGAATCTTGTAGGTTGAAGTCTGTTATTCTGCTTCACACTATTACACAACTGCAAACCGTCGGTGGTCTTGCACGAGTAAACATTGCCTCATACAGGTGTTAAGGTACAATATTCTGAGCTTCGGCTTGCTTTTCTGTTCGCTAACATATGTAAATGTAGGGTTATAATATGTCCCAGCTACGCCTGGCCTCTCTATTCACTGTACAAAGTGCACACTGTCGCAAATATTGAGATGTTGTCGCCTATTTGATGATACATCATATGACTGCACTTTCCGTCTAACAGCTTGCCACTTTGTTTTCGAGAACACATTCCAGAGTATTTCACTCCTATAGGTTCATTTTGCCGGTTACATATATTGTGCTGATATTGTTACTTGCACTGCATTGTTTTAAATGGTATCAAGGATTTCCATACAACAAGGATCCTCCTTACAAGATAATCTCCTTACAATAATTATCTCCTTACTAAAATAATCTCCATAACAAAATGCCTATAACAAGTCGAAGTAACAATCAACATGTGCTTTTGAGGTTACAAATACATGCGTTATAAATAGCGCTTGTGAAATTACAAAACAATAATCAACAGGTGCATTACTTACTATCATCACGAAGCATAATGATTTGAGATTTTAATTAAATGATATTATTAACAATTGAGCTTACCTTAGTGTCTTATTAGGCTTTACCATTTAAACAAGGACTAAAATTTGCCCGTTATCGTTTATATGTGCCTGTCAAACGACAAAAAGAAGCGCATGAATGTAGGCGCGTCAAAACCTCCTTGATTGCACATGCTATTTGCCACATCCCGACAATGATTGTTACTGAATCATAATAACAGGTATTTATAACTGTTACAACGAAAACGATGCATTCGGTTGAAGAACACCCCAAACTATCATCGAGAGCACGTTCATCTAATCTTAATATTAGTAAATCGCAATTGTAAAGAATTTACAAATCCAATAAGGTCAAGCCTTTCAAACCAAAATTTGTGCACGCTATGGAAGCAGGTGATGCAGATCAAAGATTATTATTTTGTATTACCATCGCGGAGAAATGTATTGAAGAACGAAATTTTTGTAAAAACAAAGTATTTTCAGATAAAGCAACTTTTAGAACAAATGGCGTTATTTCCTCTCAAAATTGTCGCTACTGGTCTACAGAAAATCCAAACTTTCGAATCAATTGTAGAAGACAGTATTACCAAAACGTGAATGTGTGGTGTGCCATTTCATATTGTTCTGGCATTATTGGACCTTACTTCATAGGGGGACGGTTAAATCAGGATACTTATCTACAGCTACTTGAATGATTCAAGGAAGAGTACTTACATGATGTGCCGCTGACAGAAAGACTAGCAATTTATTTCCAGCAACACGGATGCCCTGCACATTCAACAGCACGCGTAGCTGAATGGATAAATTTGGTGTTTCGAAAGGGGTCGATAGCTAGAAATGGTACGATTGCGTGGCCTCCAAGGTCGCCCGACCTCACTATACTAGAGTTTTATTTATGGGGTCCACTCAAAAACCTGGTTTACTCCCAGCCGATACCTAACAGTAGAGAAATACTAAAAGAAAGAATACGAAACGTCATACACCATATACAAATCGAGGAAATTCGGAATAGTTTCAGAGAATTCAGGCGTCGCCGTATAGAACTGTGTGCAGAAAGAAGTGGCAGTTATGTTGAATAAATGATTGATTGTAGAGCAATACTATTATGACATTTTGTACACTTAATTTGTGAATAAATATAATTTTATTTTGTTGAATCTAAAAAATAACGATTTAATCAAAGTAGGTGGATCTTCCTGAAATTTTGTATAGAGCCATAGTTTGTCATTCTGAACAACTTTTCTTAGTAATATTTTAGCATACTGTGAACAAAAAAGGTACTTTACCTGAAACGGAGATAGATCTTGCTCAACTGTCAAGGCCTACGTGATTTCACAAACTCGAAACTGTACTAAAAATAAGTTTCAAACCAAGCAGGGCTTATTCACAAAGATCAAATTGAGATTCAAAGATTTTTAGTTCCGCACACCTCTTGTAACATCAATCCTGGGACACGCTGTATGTATTATTATATTAATCTAGATTTGAAAATCACGAACCTCCCCAGTTGGCACTAATATCAATTGTCAAAAATAATTATAAAAATTTCACCGCCGGTATAACTGGAACATACTTCTCATAGTTTCCTGATCTGCATGCTGTCAACTGCGCTGCAATGGAGATATATGTACCAACAATTTAACCTCTTAAATTATATTAAGCAACAGATGATACATATGATTTGTGGTTGGGGTTGAGCTACTTCATAAAATAAAACATTTTTCTCATTGCAAAAGAATTTGAATATCATATTCATTCCAATCGACACTGATAATGACTAATTATAATTCAATTTTGCTAATTACGTGACAATTGGGAATATTATTTTTTTAAATAATTCTTTCCTACTGGAACAATGTTTCAATGCATCATAAAATAATGCTTAAAGATTTTTTTATTATTAATAGTAATGTGGGATTATGGGATATCTTTATAAATGTATGTAGCTTATATTAAAAGTATGTTATTAAAAACCATGCATAAGTATTTATATTATATGAAAGAGTTTAACTATAGACTGGAAATATAATACTTTGTATTAAACGAAATAATTTAGAATTATTAACAAAATTTGTTAAAGATTAGGTTAGAGATTTTGTTCTAAGTTTCGTATTTTCTTTATTTAGAGGAATATTCTGTTTTAGCATTAACAATACAAGGGTTACCACGGTTTTAGATCAAAATTAAATCCCTAAGTATAATAAAATGAAATCCAATAGTATATGCTAATTAAATGTTGTTTTTAACTATTATCCTACTTTGCGCAATTTAGACCCGATTAGTTGCATTCGTGTTAAAACTTAATTATAAAAATTGCTAAAAACAATGTAGAGATTAAAAAGTAATGTATTAAGTTGACAAGTTTGATAGAATTAGAATAATTCCAACGTCATGGATTAAGAAAAGTTATTTTGAAGGTAAATGGTATATCAAGTACACCACATTATGCCAAGCTTTACCAAGAAGAAAAAGCGCAATCACAACTGTTTGAAATATTTGGAAAGTATAGTACTACCAGTAAATAGGAAAACAAATTAACAGCTATAATATACCATGCAATGAAGAAGACAACGTTTATGAAGAACTAGGTATCATCAAATATTGACATACAATTCAAAACCAGTTTTGCACAAGGGTCAGGTAAAAGACTACACGCTTTTTAATGATAATAGTAAGAAAAACAGCAGCCATAAAATTAATCATCGGCGCGACGCACCGTAAATAAGACATAAATCATCCATGTATATGTAATGTGTAACCGACAGAAAGTCTGGATCCCTTCTCGTATTTACTACAAACATCGAGAAGAAAGAGAGAATTTTCGCGTATATTTCCAGAGTCTTATATGCCGATATAAAAAGCGGCCGGTGCCCAGAAAGAATAGATTCATTCAATAGTAGTCGCGCGCGGTATTTACTGAACAATTCAAATAAACATAAATAAGTGAGCAGTGCAGTTTTATTACATAAATATTACAGATATAAATAGTAATGATAGATATAAATACGTGTGTTAATTTATTCGTAGTAGTTTTAAGTGCGTTACAATTATTTTATATTTTTATATTGTGATTAGATTTAACTGCGTAAATATACAGACAGTTTTAATACATTTGCACGAGTTGTTTATTTCGACCCCGGAAACGCAACAATATATTCAACTTTTTAAGTGATAACGATGTTTTAGTGTAATTAGGTTTAGTATTAAGGTACAGGCACCAAATTAATTTCTTACAACAAAACTGAGAAAAGGATATTAGAATGGGTGAAAGGGATAGAAAACACGAGGCATACCGGGAAGAAAATGGAATGACAAAATAAGAAAGTTTATAAAATACTAGCAATGAGCCGGTAAAGATAAAAGATTGGAATGTGATTGAAGTAATACATTATATATGCATTCATTACATTTATTACTTTTTCATCTTATATTTTTGCGATTAATAAAATAATTTTAATCATTTATCACCAATGATGAGCATCGAAAAAGTGTATGAAAACATCATTTTCTATTGTATACTCAAAAAATGCTCGGATATCTGTAAAGAAGAAGTATAAAGAAAGGTCATGAGTTAACACTGATAACATTAGTACTGTATTCTAAAAACATGGCACATATGCTGATATCAAAACTGATTCACAATAATAGCATTTCAACTGGGCAATACAAGTTTTCTTCAAATCGTACACTCCATTCAGAATATATAGCATCAATTCCATTTTGACCAAAAAAGGTCTAAATAATATGCTTGACCAAAATTTGTAAATTTTAATAAAGGACTTAGCTGCTTATGTACTACACATATGGTTATTTCAAAATTATCGATTTTTTTTACTATATAGCCACAAAAATCAAAAAATATTATTAAAGTACGACGTTATATGAAAGATTCCAAAGTTGTTTGAATACCGTCTTTTCTCATGCCTTGCATATTTAGCAATCGAATAGTTCTTATTGTAAGTCAGCTTAATAGAATTTTCGAGCATACCATTACTATCAAAAATAGTGTTTTATACTGAACAAAATTTCTTCAGAAATTTTCTAAAAAGGCCTTAACTATTACGTACTTCTTTATATTGAAAATGTACTTGAGTACTAGTTTTCGCTTGCATTAAATGGCACAAATTGCTTAATCACATTGGAGGAAACCAAACCTCTAATAAATTCAAGAAATGCTTTAAAGCAAAATAGGATAGCATGGCAATCTATAATAATAAAATTATATTAATTCATACACTACTTTACAATATCTTAAAATTGCATATTCTTGCTAATTTAAATATTTAGCAACTAAACCTAATATTATATTTGATGAATTACCTACATTTGCAAACCAAAGTGGGTCAGAGATGTATAACAATGGAGAAGCAACAGATGCTCATTGTGCGGAACAATGGGCTTATGCGTATGTATGTATGTACGTACGTAAGTACGAATATATATTGATGAACAACAATTCTTAACGTTCTGCAATACCAGATATGGTTGTACTCTGGAGGTTATGTGCTATATTTGTGTGTGCGCAGCTTGTAAGGCATGTTATAAACTTACATTTATATTTTGATAATGTATCGAAAATCCATACTCTTCGTTTACTTTCAGCTTGCTAAAAACCGCTAGAGTCATATACTATGTACGTTGTTGTTTATTCACTCGGTGACATAATAGTGGAAACTACTGATTTATGTTCTCAAAAGCTAAAGAGAACAGGTGAGGTCCAATTTATGAATGAACTGATTGTTATTAAAACAGCCGGCTGGAGATTCGAACCTACTACATATCTATAGGGGAAAGTTCAAACATTTGCAACAGTAACCACTCTGTTGTTAAATTATAATAATATTTCAACTGTACTTTGATTGATATTTCTTGTACTGATAATTTCTATACGCTTAAAATATACATTATTTGGGATCTAACCGGATTCAATCATGTTCAATTAAAATAGATATTCGTATGGTACAATTTATTTGTGACGGTGTAACAAACTTTTGTTCGTCCGTGTACCGAAGCTTTTATTATTAGCATTTCACAACTACAAATGTCAATTGTAAAAAGGTAAATTGACATTTGTAGTTACTACATATATATATATCAGAAAAAGAAAAGTATTAGGTATAATCCGCTGTAGAGCAACCGTAGACACATGTTTCTGACTAATTGGTCGTCCATCAGTACGGTGTAGCTAATTCCTTATTCTTTATATATATGTATATATATGTTGTCACTGGATTCCGGGTTTCCTTCCGCGTTCCCACTGCTTGGTCTTTGGAAAGATCGATGCTGGTTTCTTGACGACGTTTGGCAAAATCACACTTCCCATCTTCAGGTCTGCGATAACTGTCTGCTTCTGCTTCTTGTTATTCGTCAACAGTTTACGAATAACAAGAAGCAGAAGTCAAGAAACCAGCATCGGTCTTTCCAAAGACCAAGCAGTGGAAACTCGGAAGGAAACCCGGAATCCAGTGACAACACATACTACTACCCGCGGAAACCTGAAAGAGAACATATACAGGGTGTCCAGAAACTCTCCTGACAAACGAAGACCGGAGATTCCTCAGATAATTTTAAGACAATTTAACCCAATTCACCCTAGTCCGAAAATGCTTCCTAAGGGAGCTAGAGCTCTTTGAAGATGGCGCCTTGTAATTAGTTTTTTTTTAATATCTCCCGAACGCTTCTATTTAGAAAAACAAAAACTGGTATGCTTATTTATCCTCCAGAGATGAATCGATTCCATCAATTGCGAATTTCTAGGACCGGTCATAGGCGTCCGTTTTGGGTAGGTTAACGGTTATTTTAACGCATAACTTTTTTGTCTTTAACTTTTAAGCATTTGTGACACTAGATTATTAAATTTTCAGGTATTCTAGTACTAAAAGGTTCTCTTACTTTAAGGCGGTAGGATACAGCGTTTTCTAGAAAAATCGATTTGAAAATTTTTCGTTTTTTCGTCATTAAAATTCAATTTATTATTTTTTTTTCGGGAGATATTAAAAAAAATAATTACAAGGCGCCATCTTCACAGAGCTCTAGCTCCCTTGGGAAGCATTTTCGGACTAGGGTGAATTGGGTTAAATTGTCTTAAAATTATCTGAGGAATCTCCGGTCTTCGTTTGTCAGGAGAGTTTCTGGACACCCTGTATATATATATAATATTTTATATGTGGTTAATGTATATATTAAACACATATAATCCGTTTTCTTTGCCGTATATATCTAAATATGAACATCTACGTGAGAAATTTCTTGAATTAGCGGCATATTAAATTAATTGATGACAAATACTTGCATTATTTAAATGTTAATGATTTTTAGGAAAAGAAACACACCACCCCGAGGACTAACACATATGCATTAGTTTCGTTTAACCACTACAACGTGAACACTCGTCAGCTCGGCCTCTGTAATGTGTTCATTTTCCTATCTACCGAAATTTGTATATATAGTTTCGGGGACGATCTTTGCAAGCTTGAGAGATAATTTCCTATCATTCTCATTTAACATTTAACATTTTTTTCCTAAAAATCATTAACATTTAAATAATGCAAGTATTTGTCATCAATTAATAATAATAATAATAATTCACTTTATTGCCCAACAGAACATACATATTCCAATTACAGGACAATTTGCAAGATAACAAATATATAATGAGTGCTTAAAAACTAAACAGTAAGAAGTAGCTGAAAAATGAAAAACATAAAAATATGAAAATAGAAAGAATAGTGACTGCAAATACAATCAGTGCTAAGCAAAGTTATTGAATGTTCGCACCGCAACACCCTTAACTCCACCAATAGTAGAATGAAACAAATCACACTGAGACGAAATGCTATCAAAGTGAGAACACATCACGTAAACAGGGGAATTTAATAATGCATTTGTGCGTGCAAACGGTAAATAGAAGGTGCTGCTGTTCCGAACACCGAAATGCGGAATACGAAAATTAAGCATTGAAAGTAATGCGGGAGAGTCAATATAGTTCCGGCAAAGCTTAAATAGAAATATTAGACTGGCGATAGTTCGTCTGAAATTAAGAGAGGTCAAAGTAATACGTGATAAAAGAATATCGTGATCAGTGCTACGCTCCGGATAGTGACCATCCAGACGAAACCATAAGAACTTGGCAAACCGCCGCTGAATCAACTCTAATTCACGCTTGTAGGTAGCATAGTATGGGCTCCAGATGATTGACGCATACTCCAAGCGCGATCTCACAAGGGAGTAGTAAAGGGATTTCAAGGCTACAATATTAGAGAAGGTACCACAGTTGCGAATAATGAAACCAAGCATTTTCCTGGCATTTTTAGTGATATACTCAACATGTTGAGCAAATGTTAGCTTTGAATCAAAAATAACACCCAAGTCCTTAATCAGATCAACACGAGCGAGCTGCACCTGATTCAGGTTATAATCAAAAATCAAGGGAGAAGAAGCTCGAGTGAAAGTAATCGCCTTACACTTGCCAATATTAAGAGGTAAGTTGTTCAAAGAGCACCAGCGAGCTATACTCTCAAGGTCGAACTGAAGTGAACTGCAATCATCAGAAGTCGAGATCTCACGAAACAATTTTAGATCATCAGCATAGAGTAAACTTTGGGACATTAAGCCGTCAGTGATGTCGTTAACAAAAACATTGAAAATTAATGGACCCAGAATAGACCCCTGGGGGACACCCGAGGTAGCAATGTATTCATCTGAGGCGAAACCATTGTAAAACACAAGTTGGCGCCTGCTAGAAAGGTATGACATGAAAAACGAGACCAGGCGCGTACTGAAACCGAACGAGCTTAGTTTGGATGGAGTGGTCTATGCGATCAAACGCTTTTGAAAAGTCCGTGTACAAGACGTCCACTTGTACACGAGAATTTAGAGCCTGAGACAAAGTTTGCACAAATTGGCACAGGTTAGAGACAGTGGAACGCCTTGCAACGAAACCATGCTGAAACGGAGAAAGATATGTATTGATGCAAGGAGAAACTGCTGCGTAGAGACACCGCTCAAAAACCTTAGAGAAATTGGACAAGATCGCCACTGGCCGGTAATTTTTTATATCAGAGCAATCATCCGATTTGAATATTGTCACAATGCGAGCGAACTTCCAAATCCTTGGAAAGGAAGAACTCTTCAATGCTAGGTTGAAAATCCTGACCAACGGATACAAAAAAGCTGGAGAACAGTCCTTGATGAGAAAGGATGGAACCTGATCATGGCAAGTGCTGTAACTGTCATTAAGTTTGCTTATTGCTTTAGAAACCTGATCCTCAGAGAGCTCAGTAATGTTTATATGACTATTGTTATTATGATAATCAAGGGAGACCTGTGGATAGGCAGGGTTTGTAAAAACACTACTGAAAAATTTCGCAAAAGCATCGACAACCAACTGGGGCCCATCCAAAGTTTCGCCATCCATAGTCATACGACCAGGTATTCGGGTCTTCTGCCTTTTTTCACGGACAAAGGACCAGAACCTACTCGGATTAATAGAGATCTCATGCTGCACACCTCCCAGGTAATTAGCATACGCTTGAGCAGACTGCTTCTTGACAAGTGAACGAAGATTTCTAAATTGAAGGAGTGAATATGAGCAGGCATGCTGACGATATTTACGCAACATATAAGATTTACGTTTTATATTTCTTATTAATTCAGGAGTGTACCATTTAGGGTAAGTACGCTTTCGTGGCGAGAACATTGGAACATGCATATCAAATAAAGAATAAAGAGCTCCGTAAAATAAGTCACAGGCTGCATCCACATCGGGACAATTATCCAAGAAGGACCAATTAATATCGGATATTGCTCTATAGAGGCTAGGTAGGTCGGCCCTCCGGAAATTGTAGGATCGTGTAGCATTCGACTGAAAATCAGTTGTTACAACATCAACAGGAACATTAATCAAGAGAGCTGGATGATAAGCATCTTCCTGTACCAAAGGTGACGGGTTTTAATTTAATATGCCGCTAATTCAAGAAATTTCTCACGTAGATGTTCATATTTAGACATATACGGCAAAGAAAATGGATTATATGTGTTTAATATATACATTAACCACATATAAAATATTAATTGTAATTATCCAGAATGAAATTTGGATTTCTGTGTTCCAACACAGAGTGCACTGAATGTGCTTTAATATCGTAGAAGGAAAACATAGTAATTAATATGGTTCCTTCGTTAAATGAGAATGATAGGAAATTATCTCTCAAGTTTGCAAAGATCGTCCCCGAAACTATATATACAAATTTCTGTAGATAGGACAATGAATACAATACAGAGGCCGAGCTGACGAGTGTTCACGTTGTATTGGTTAAACGAAACTAATGCATATGTGTTAGTCCTCGGGGTGGTGTGTTTCTATTCCTAAAAATCATTAACATTTAAATAATGCAAGTATTTGTCATCAATTAATTTAATATGCCGCTAATTCAAGAAATTTCTCACGTAGATGTTCATATTTATATATATATATATATATATATATAAATTTTAAATAATTTTATTTCGAATTTCGAATGTACTTTAACAATGAATGCTGCTACCTAACCCTCTTTACATTTCACATAGAGCTTTAAATGCTGCCTTCTGGCTTTCTTTATAGTTTGTTTGCCGCACCGGATCAGAAACCGCTAATTACCCTGTAAATTGAAATTTAACCGTGCGATGCTGTCCTAGCATTCTCCCGCCTATCAACTCTCACTAATTGACCTGTTGATTGAAATCCGTCCATACTAATGTTGTCCTAATAGACCTGCATATTTTTTCGCCTAATCGTCGCTAATTGAGCTGTTGATTGGAAATCTGTTCGATTTCATCACCCATGACAACACTTCTTTATGCGATATTGCCCAAATTTATCTAAGCAACAGAAACCTCCGCGTCCGAAAATGAATAAGAAAATCAACCGACACGAGCAATCTGGTGCTCTATCATTTTATATATAAGATTTCGTCGACGTCATTGCTAATTGATAATTCAAGAGAATTCATTTATCATGTTTTAATTTTAAGTATGATGTTCAGATGAATAGAATTTTGATGTGTGATTTTGTAATATATATTTGTTGAAACGATTTCTAAATAAAACTCGGTGTCAAGACATTGACAATGCTGAGGACAAAGCCTTTTATAGAAAACTGATTCAGTTAGAAGAATTTGCGATTACTGGTTGTCACCCGGAAACCAGTTTTCAAAACGACTAGATAATGTGACACCTATTCCTTTCTTATTTTTTTTAATATTCATAATCAGGTATTACTTTACTAAATATTTCTCCGTTGTTTATTAAAACTGTTTCACAAATGCACATAAAATTTATGTTTTTTTTCCCTTTAAAGTACGAATTTGTACTTCCCCCTTCATACTACAACTCTTCAATTATTATTATTTATTCAAATTATTTTTCCATATTATTCGATAGCTCTTCTTCTATACGCTTCATGTTTTCTATAAAACTGATTACTCAATAATTTAAAACACCTGCGTAAACCCCAACGTAATGCAAATATTCAGAAATTTTAATTATAAATACTCTTCGCTTCTCATGCTAATAATAATAGCATAAATAAACAAACTGGCTTATAATAACATTGAAATAAAAGCAAGTGTTAATTTAATATTAATTAATACAACCAGAGGAAATATAAATTTATAGTAATAGTAACAAGAAATTAATAGCGAGCGACAGTAGGATTTTATCACCACCCACCGTATGTTATGTCAAAAACGAAATAGGCTATCGTTTATTCGTAGATTGCGATATTTTCGATTTTATTTTCTTGTATTTTTAACCACTTATCAGATCTATTTATCTACTTTTAACGAACTGGCGATATTTATAGTCTATACGATCCGCCGGACATGGGGGATCATGGGAACATATCTATTCGACGAACAACACACAAGTGTGTACTAAAAACGACAATAAATACGATGTTTCGTGCATGGGAATATCAAATTCACACAACAGTCAATTTACACCTGCCCGATGTTCTTTTTCATTCGCCGTGATGATTGCAAGTGGTTTTTCTAGACGGATCCGGAAGCAATCTATTGAAGTACGCGATGGTTGTATTAGACGCCAATATTAATTAATAGTCTGCTTCTATAGCGTCTTCATTTTCGAGACTTTAATTAATTGTTGTTACAAGTTACAACGTTCATCTGCTTGAAGAACATGTAGTACTAACTAGCATACTTACGCATGTATTACGAAATACGTACTTATGTATATATCGCTATTAAATATTCATATCTTCATATTCATATATTAAAAGTATATTGAATTTCTTATTATCGTATTCAATTGATTTGTATCTTACATTAGTTTTTGATTGTCTTATCTGTCACTATTCAAGACATTGCTTTTAACTATATGTATGTATGTAAATATTCAATATAGAATCATTAAATTGAAACTTGTTATTATACATACATCGAATATACCGAAATGAACAGGTTTAAAATATGTGGTCTACTATGCTTCAATGTGACATTGTAGCCGCATGACGGAAAGATTCTTTTAGATATTTAAATATAAAATGACAGATTAAAATGGTAAACGTATAAACGAACTGTTGACGTATGTTCATTCATAACGTAAAATCTGTACCAATAAAAATTTATTCAAAACAAATTTTACGATCTAAAACTATAGTCATATTAATGTTAGTACCTAAATAAATTAAATAAGAAGTACGAGGTAGGCTCCATAAATTCTCGGCCTGAGAGGTTTATACAGGTTCAAACGTGTTCAAACTCCGTCACGTCATGCATGCACATACGCGAGGTGTACACTATAAATATGACGGTTCGAAGCCTAGTAGTTTTTAGTAACCAGTCAACCAACGTGACTAGCGGTCCGGAGAGGGTGTTTTCCCAATTAAATTTAATAAAAACAAAATTACGAAACCGATTAAAGGTATCAACATGTTCAAACATTTTAGCGATTAAACAAAATATAAAAATGGGTTTTACTATGCCGACAAGAAATTATGTGATAAAAAAGACTGATAATATGTTATGTAAGAATAACAATAATAACGATAGTGACAACACTGACAACGATAGTGATAATTGACCTTGAGCTGTGAGCAGTCCTGCCTGTGAATTTTTTTCGTTATAAAACTATATTTGGTTTCAATTATAAAAAACCAATGTGGTGAACTTATATAAAAGTTAATGCTAAGTGTGGGCGATTTGCACCACAGTGGTTTTTTACAATTGAAACCACTTATAGTAGTTATAAAATGTTGTGTTATGTTAATTTTAGCTATAATAAAACAATATTTTATTTTTGTTAAAATTTATTTTGTAATCAAAATATAATGATATTCTAAATAAATGTTTAAAAATTGACATTTCCGAAAATCTGGTGTTTAGTACAGTTTCATCAAATCTAGTACGAAATTTCCCCAAATTCTAGCACAATTTTTTTTTCCACAAGAGCAACACTGCTAGCGGACGAAAATGTCTGACTTAACAAAAATTGTGTACCGCGCGGTCATTAAATTTTTAACAAAAGAAGGGTATACACCGTATCACACTAAATAACGTTTACGGTGATTCGTCTCCTTCGTATTCAACTGTAAAGAAGTTGGCAAAATGTTTCCTGGTTACTTCTTTGTTTTGTTGATGTTTTATAATAAGCCAATTTTCGTTTGCCCATAACTGTTACATTATTATACACTCGAATATTATAGGTATATATGACTTTTCTTTTTAATTACAAACTGTCACTCAGATTAAGTCTGGAATAGCCGACCGTTTCCGATAGATTTGCGTTATTGCTAGAACCGCTAGAGATGCCGTAAAGTGGAGATAGACGACGCCATAGCTTCGAAAAACATCGTGTGAAATGTGTGTGACAATGTTTACTATTTAATGTTTTTTATCTTCAAATATAATTATATAAATTTGATTTTTTTTATATCATCAAATGTGCAGCTGGCGCTTAGAGGTTTTTTTCCTTTTGTGTACCAGCCTTAGTTAGTAAATAGTTAGTCAAATGTATGCATTTTTGTGGTTATTTCTAAAACACATAACTTTTTTAAGAAAGTAAATTAGTACAAAAACTGGCATTGACATTATAAATTTATGCCCTTTGCATCACTAACCCAAATTTGAGATTCTAAAATTACAAAATAAACTTAAAAAACGCAAAACGGCGATGCCTTAGTTTTCGATAGGTAAACGCCCCTCTTAACTGAGTATTATATAAACGACAACAATATTACTTTTTATCTACTAAACAGTTATTTAGTATCTTATTAAATAATTCTGGACCTCAAAATTCACAATTGCAAGTAATTATTCTACTTGTAAAAGGTAACTATGTGGTCCTATATGAAACTATGGAACAATGCAATAAAGCACCTAATGTTTAGATTTTGTATATTTTTCAATGATGAAATATCCGTTATTATATTCAATTAATAAAGCTAATTCATAAATTTTTATCTTATATAATTTTAGGTATAAATTAATGAAAAAATACTATTTAACTAAGGAATATAGTTGAGCAAATCACATAATTTAAGCATATCATATCATACTTTTATACGATTTACCAGATCTAGTACGTTCAAGTATTACTTACAAGCCGAAAAATACTAACATTCTGTGATGTGCTGGTTATACCGCCACACCGCTATGGAGAGAGTAGAAACCCATATCAAGAAATCGGCGAGGAAGAACTTCGATAGGAGTTGGGCCACAGCAACCAACTAATCAGAGAATTTATAATCTTCGACCATAACTAGGGCGCGGACACGTACGGTTGATGACTCATCGCCCATGGGCGCACTATTGAAATGTTGTAATTTTAAAAAGGATTTAATTTTATTTATATAATTGGATAACACGTGGCCGGTGATCTATAATATACAAAATACCTTATTATTTGTTCATTTTCTTTTCTGTAAGACTTGTTCTCTTTGAATTAAGTACATCCTTGTAGATAGAAAACGTCCTTTCTACATCGCAACTGGTTATAGGTGCGTACTGGAAATATTCTTTTATTTCAGCGTATTTAGCATACACAATTGCCGCAATGTTATTAAATCTAGATTTCTATTAAAAACTGCGTCTAACTTTTGCCGAAGGCCACATCCGAAGTCACTTGGAATACTTTTGAAATTATTAATAGCATAATGTGGTTATTCCATCTTCTAATTTGAGATTTCGATTTTCAAAATTTAATTAGTTTAGGCAAATTTCCGAAGTGTACCTGAAAGAATAACAACGGCTTTTTTAAATTTGGGATTTGTGTTAGTTCCTTGCACTCAGAAATACTTCGAGCATCGTTATTTAAACATGTAACGAAATTTTGTAAACTATCGAAATTCTCTGTATAAAAACTATTTCTGTGTATGTTTTAGCAAAACTAAGTAACGAACGTGTGATATTTTGGCATTCTGTAACGATATTTTACAGACTTTGTAATTAATTTTGGAATCACTGACAATTCATTTTCATATCAGAAAGAGTAACATAAACAACGATAATTGGGAGAAGTCGATTCAATAAACCGGTATTAAACAGACTATTACAAAAATTACGAATGCACCCAAATATTCGTTCAAGCGTTGAAAGGCTGAAATGGGGCCCGACTTCCATAGTCAACTGTCAAACAAAGTAAAGGTTAAATCCAACTACCCAAAAGTAATAATTTTACAGAACGAAGGGCATCGCATTTCAGTTTTTTAATTCCGGCAATATCCAGTTGCAGTATTACATTTTTTACACTGTTGGTTAAAAACGAAATAAAATAAAGATTATATTTACTGACATATTAGAAGATGCCGCCCTGCTAAAAGATACATAAAAATGCACTTATCTTCAATTTAATTTGCCTAATTGCTCGTATTCTTTCATTGTTGAAGCTCTTCATAAGAGATGGCTGTAGTTTTTCAAAATTATAAATTGATGTCCTAAAACTTTGGTAGAAAAAAATTAACATCAAATAACGTAATTTAAATAACCTAAAACTATTGAGCAACATAACAATATTCAAAAGCAAGAAAAACAAATTTCATTAAAGAATATCTTCAACATAACCACAACTTTGTGCAATGCACGTGAGGTATTCTGTTTTCCAAAGAAGTGCTAACGTTGTGTCAAACGTTTCAACATATTTTCATAAACGCTTTTCTGATTTTAACGTTCATGTCTTCAAAAAGTTTTGAAAGTCCTTCCGTAGAGAGCAACATACAAACTTTCTCTATTAACATTTTCATCAAAGAAATATGGGCCAATTATGTAACTATCCACTATGCTTCCCCACACGTTTAATGACCAATGATTTTTTTTAACAGAAAGTGCTGTCAAACTTACAATTTTAATTTATAGTTGTAAGTTTGACAGCACTTTCTGTTATTTGTAATTTATAGTTTAATAGCTCCCGATGAAGTTATAAATAAATGACGAAATATTGAGCTTTTGAACAAATTGTTTAATTAAAAAATAGACCGAACACCCAACTAATTTACATTACTTTATGTATATATATATAGTACAAATTCACGAGGCAATGAACAAAGTCTGCCAAGGTCTGTATATTAGTAGATATTTCTCAGCTGCTTTCTTAGACAGGGTTTGATAAAGACTGGCATACTGAATTGCTATACAAACTAAAGGAATTATTTCCCCACCTGATATTCTACTTAATCAGTGGATACGTTTTGTTAAAAATTTTCCCCTAAAAAATTTCCCCTGACATGCCAAAAACTCACAGATGATGCAGCTGTGCTATCTTCCCATTGTAATCCAGATATGACTTCAACACATTAACAAAGCCATATAATTCTAAAGTGGTTGGAAGACTGGTGGGTAAAGAAAATGTAAATAAGTCAGTTCACATAATATTTACAGCAAAAGAAATGCTGTCCTGCTATAACTATGAATGACCATATTTTAGTATATGGTTGTTTAATGTTTCTATTACGATAATAAAATATTGGCTTTCTTGTTCTATCCGTATATTAAGGAATTCATTTATGACAGAGAAGTTAGCCAGATAATTAATAAAAATTAGAACAAGAATGGTCCGAAAACTGACAAGTATCCTAGAGATTTGTTCATAACTACAACTTGTTTAGACTTTTTGTCGGTGTTATTCATCAGTTATTATTACATCATATTGTAAGTGTCTGTATGTTGTATGTTTTATATTATATCTTCTGCAAATAAATTCTATTATTATTATTATTATTATTAATAATAATATTAAATTGAAAGTTTCAATTATACTTTGCCAATAAGATAGTGAAGCGTTTTCGGGGTCGAAATAAACAACTCGTGCAAATGTTTTGAAGCAGTCTGTATATTTACACACTTAAAACTACTACGAATAAATTAACACACGTATTTATTTATATCACTACTATTTATGTCTGTAATATTTATTTACTTCTTGAACTATAATAACACTGTATTTATGTTTATTTGAACTGTTCAGTAAATACCGCGCGCGACTACTATTGAATGAATTCCTTATCCCACCGGCGGCATTTATATGTGCGGACAAAAGGTCTAGCAAATTCTGGCTCCCTTCTACCATATTCCAGATTTACTGTCGCTGTCGCATTATATGAATGCAGTTGATTTACGACTTATTTACCGGTACGTTTTTGTCGTCGCCCGGAGGTCTGCTTCTTTGGCGAGCTTGTTTCGTTACAATATAAAGGTAGAAAAACTGCTTTTTGTCTTCTAGTTCATCACAAAAACGACACTAGGAGAAATTGTAAAGCCATTCATAAACATAACTATTTCAAACATTTTCTGAGTACCATGAGAAGAAGGAAAGCATAATACAGACAACGGCATAATAATAACTTTAGCGATTCCAACATGTCATTTAACAAATATGTTCCTAGAACATTTTTAAGCTAGTTCTATAAAATGTAAAAATATTTTTGAATAGATTGTAATGCATAAAAGTTTTAACAAAAAAATTGTAGTTAGGAGTTTCTGTTAAAGAAAAAATTAATCCACCTGCACATCTTTTGCTTGCTTCATTTAATTTAAATAATTAATGGTACTAGTAGACCAGTCCATTCCATCGCGCCATAAATCATCTATTATGCAAATGAGTCGTTTATATAAACTACAATCATACTGCTTGACCGCGTCAAACCCACTTGTTCCGATACTATCGATGAATAAAAACAAATGACATATGTGCATATATAAGTAAACGTAAAGGTCGTTAGTATTCAATATAAATTGTTTTTTAATTAAACAGTTTTCAATAGACATTATATCATAATTAAATTATTAGATATTTTAAATGCAACGAGAACAGACAACTTCTACCTATACCCGGAAACGAGCATGTTCGAAGGTTTTCATTTTTTACTTTTTCTTTCAAACTCGTGTTGGAAGTCAGAATGTAATTTAAAAAATTACACTACACCTGCTCTTACCTGATGTTTGATTAATAGAAAATTAAATCACTGCCCCCAAAACTAATCCACTTATCGATTTTAAGAGATCCTAGTTTATAATTTTGAGAATTCTATCACACTTAAATGAGGCGGAGAATGTGTAGTTCGATTAAAGTCAGTTAAACTCTTTAAAAATGGTTATTGGGTAATTACTTACAGTTTTTATTGGCTATCGTTGCACGGATCAATTTAATTATTTTTTTTAAATTCATTATCTGTTTATATTATTAATAATACTTTGACTAATTAAATACATATATCTAAATCGAAATTTTACATTAATTATCTTATCTATCTAATAATATTGCATTATAGGCCTTAAATATAGAAAAAGCACTAAACCGTGTAGTATAGGATTGTATATATTCTAAACTCAGGTAAACACGAGTTTCGAAAAGATTTTGGAAACACAATTGGAATTTGGTTTTTATGAAGTCTAGAAAACTGTGAATTTTGGAATCCTTACCGTAAAAAACTTTTCAATTGTTTACAAAAGGTCATGAAATTGATATGACAAATTATAGACCTTTAAATTTATTTCCTGCAATATCTTTTATTTAAGCCTTTTATTACCTTGACCACCTTTTTTAAGTTTTTACAAAAAGCAGAAACAATTTTTTTTGGAGGAAACTACTCTATTGTAATATGTTTTCCATTCTGAAATAAAAATATAGCTTTCCAAGCTTCCAACACCATCTTGAGGTGATGAAAATCACTTTCCACTCTTTTTTGTGTTTAACATTCGTGAACACAAAGATGTCTTTAAGAGATAAATCAGGTGAATACGAGCAATGGGACAGCATTTCAATGTTTTCGGCCTTTAAATATTTAATTGTCTGACGTGCTGCGCGAAAGCTGGCATTGTCATGGTGAAAAATGAAAAACGATGAAAGATTTCAATTGTTTTCTTGATTTCATTGATAACTTCTGGTAGACAAATTGTTGTATAGCATTCAGCATTAAGTTTTTCTTCGATCCTTTAAGGTAATTGTTGTGACATGTCCGATACATCGAAGAAGCAAGCGATAATTTTCTTGGAAATACTTCGTAAACGATCAACTTCTGTAAGATTTCATGTTGGACACCCATACAGTGGATTGTCGCTGAATATTCATGCAAAATCGGATGTACTCCAATGTTTAAGATGCTTAAAGATGCTTCTATTCCACTGTAAGTCAGAAGTCAATCATATTACCTAAAGTTGAACAAAAATCGTTCTTTTTAAACGCTCATTGTAAAGACGTTTCTAAGCTACTACTGTTTTCACAGTAACAAATGCCAAATTTTACAATAATATTAATGATCATTTGAATATCGCCACCTAGTGATAGTTTGTAAAAACTAAAGAGAGTTTCTAAATCAATTGTAGTATTGTCTAAAAATTACAACGTCCCAATTAATATTTTCTGTAATTTTTAAGAGTCGCTTGATTATATTCATCACATCCAGTTACTTTTTCCAATGTCTTAGAAGACAAAAATATATTGCAGAAATGAGCATTAGAACTAAAAGAAGAGGATACACGAAATTCTGATACTGATTCATTGTGGACAGGTCACTGTGTTTTTTTACCAAGATGATATCTACCAAAGCATGCTTAATTTGGCCTCTTCGGCTGTTTTTAATAACTGGAACTCTGCGTCCATATACTTCGCTGAAGTATAATCGAAGCTGTTATATGCAATTCATGATATTATTGACATTGAATGTAAAATACTGTGTTAGTAGCATATAGGTCTGCAATTATAGGGGTAGGAAACTGCAGTCTTTTATGTACTTAATATTTGCCATTCCATACAAGAGTTGTATTATGTAATCAACACTTAATACTGCTCTTCTAGAAATGAAGATTCCGACTAATCGTAATCATAGTACTTATTTCTCTAACTTTAGGAAATTTTTTGTGCGCTATATTTCACTATATATTCCAAGTACTATTCTAATTACTATTAGCATTAAAGTGAGGTTTACACAAGAAGTTTAATACAAATTTGGCTAAATTTTGAAATTTAAAAACTTCGAGAAAATTTTTAAATTGTAACAAGCGTCCCCAAAAAATATCTATTTGATCTTCATTTCTTATTTCCTGTTGTGAAATTGAAGGTAACTTTCTCCATTCGTTATCAATTAGTCGTTCTATATCAACTGTATTAGAGGGAAGAAATCTTTTAGCATTTTGAAATATTGGAAATAAGAATGGATTTTTATTTCTAAACCCACTTATTAGAAAGCGAATTTCATAGAATAAAATAGTCTAAATTTTTTAGAAGTGATCTTTAAAACTAAATCTGCTCTTAATTTGTTGACGTGCGGAAAGCATAAATGATCGACATCGAGTCAGAAAATGTGTAATTAAATGGGAACAATTTTTTTACTGCTTCGTCTGAAGAAGGTTCATGACATGTATGCCGAGATATACAGGGTGTCCAGAAACTCTCCTGACAAACGAAGACCGGAGATTCCTCAGATAATTTTAAGACAATTTAACCCAATTGACCCTAGTCCGAAAATGGGAGCCAGAGCTCTTTGAAAATGGCGCCTTGTAATTAGTTTTTTTTTAATATCTCCCGAACGCTTCTATTTAGAAAAACAAAAACTGGTATGCTTATTTATCCTCCAGAGGTGAATCGATTCCATCAATTGCGAATTTCTAGTACCGGTCATAGGCGTCCGTTTTGGGTAGGTAAACGGTTATTTTAACGCATAACTTTTTTATCTTTAACTTTTAAGCATTTGTGACACTAGATTATAAAATTTTCAGGTATTCTAGTACTAAAAGGTACTCTTACTTTAAGTCGGTAGGTTTCACCGTTTTCTAGAAAAATCGATTTGAAAATTTTTCGTTTTTTCGTCATTTCATCTTTCGTCATTTCAACTTCGCGAACTGACAACAATTTGACAATTAAAAACGTAGGTTTTATTTCTGTTGGCAGTTCAGAGCGAACTAGTGCAAAAAAGAATAAATTGAATTTTAATGACGAAAAAACGAAAAATTTTCAAATCGATTTTTCTAGAAAACGGTGTATCCTACCTACTTAAAGTAAGAGTACCTTTTAGTACTAGAATACCTGAAAATTTAATAATCTAGTGTCACAAATGCTTAAAAGTTAAAGACAGAAAAGTTATGCGTTAAAATAACCGTTTACCTACCCAAAACGGACGCCTATGACCTTAGGAAGCATTTTCGGACTAGGGTGAATTGGGTTAAATTGTCTTAAAATTATCTGAGGAATCTCCGGTCTTCGTTTGTCAGGAGAGATTCTGGACACCCTGTATATGTTGTTTCATTTCGTAAATCCACTTTCCGCTTAAAAATAGTAATTCCGTAAATCCCCGTTACTAATATATTCGAAATATTTGGCGTTTCATGACTTTCATGGTTCTTGTCCAAAGAGTGGCTTTATTTATGTATATTGTACGAAATACTAAATTATACTATAATGTGCGTACTATATCCACTTTGAAATTTTACAGTACATCGAATTGAAATTATAGTACGGTTGGCAACACTGGTATGAATGTACAGCTCAGCACATATAACTTGAGCGGTGAAGGTCATATGCGCAAAGGACAAGGGGTGAGTGGTAGTAGCGGGATGTACACGCATGCATTTGTTACAGATCTCTATCGTGCATTCTCTCTCTTCTTGACCTGCGTCGATGACCTCTCAACTTATATGTATCGAGCTGTAATAGTCTTATAGTTAGCGAAACTTTAGTAGTACTGGTAAAGACGGCAATAAATCACGTGAAAATATTAACGCAGAAATGAAGAAATATAAAAATGGACGTTATCAAAATATTTTCCAAAATTGGATATGTGAGTTTACGGAGCTTTAAAGAGAGTGAATAATGCTTAAATTATTCAGATACAAAATTGACTTTTTTTGCACTTTAGATATTAGAGATGTACTTATTCACTGTATTGTTTTCTTTCGAATTATAACAAAAAATATATTGAAAAGTTGGAAGTGTAAAAACACTACCCAGAAACTCTTAATCATATGCTAGCAGCTTCACCTGCTTATGCCAAAACAGAAAACATCTCCAGATATAATGTTCTCTTGAAAATGTCATACTTATAAAAAAAACACCACTGAAATTTATCTCAAACGCATTATTTTCGTGCGTTTTATTGTAGTACGTTGTAGAAAAAGAACAGCAAAAACTAAAAAACAATAAAGCTATCATGTTCGAACTTAGAGGGCGTAATCCACAAATTAAATTTAATGTCATTCTTATGATTATTGGTATGTATACTAGGGATTGTGAAATCAAGGGTAAGAATCAATTATTTGTATTTGACTTAAACCGTTTAAACCATGAAATACGTTTTCTTTCCCTGTGTGTTTAATCGATTCACAATGGAATATATCTTTTAATGATTGGCTCGACGATCAACGACTTGCTTGTTTTTAATGTGAGACTAACTTGAGATGATTCACGTGCCCAAATCCGTGAAAATATGTACACATATATGTTAATCAATCAATCTGTTTTTTTTTATTATCTCATTATTACACATTGGGATAAAATTATCATCTAAATGTTTGAAACTAATTTAATACTTTATTTATCGACAATTAGCTCTATAACCACCATAATAACTAATAATTATGTACGAACGGTGCATAAGAAGAGGCATCACTTATTTTTAATTACGGTTTCTATTTAGCCGGTAATAAATTCTCTCATAATTACCTACTTCGGGTATTGTTAGGATCCCGATTAGAAATCAATATATGGAAATTTTTAATTTATGAAATGTTTAATAATAAGTCAGAGCACCCTTAAGTGAATGAGTATACTTGTCAAAGTGTATAACGTGTCTCCCATATACGTTCTTATCATTAGCATTTAGTAAGCGATAAGAAATTTATTAAATGAGACAAAATGGGCATGCTCTGGAAGCTTACTTATCTAGGAAAAGAAAATTTATAATAGTTTTGCCATACCTTTATTGTCACATTTACCTCATTTTACGCTATATGTAGTCGACATCATCTACAGCAATTGTTCACGATTTAATTTTAATGAAGAGAGGGATTGCAGTTATGAAATTATTACAGTGTTAATAGATTATGTGCACCTTCAAGCAGTATAGATCAGCATAACTAATTCTTATGGCAAGTTTGTTGAATGATTTTTAGTATAAGCTAGAAAGTTATTCACAATATTTCACAATTTGTATCTGATGATATTTTTCATCCTGACTTACTCATCAACATATCCATTATATTAGACACACGTGCTAATTTTCAGATGAATAATAGCAAATCTTTCGTAAAGCTAATTTTTCTCCACTGTATGCCGCGTTTCTTAACTTACATTGGGACTTTATGATTAATATTTCTGAAGCTAATACTAGTATGGTATTTTATGTGATAAACTTTATTTCAAAAATACGTTCCCACCTATACCGTTCCCGTACTTATCCCAAAGGATGTAAACCATCCTATATTTCTTTCCAATTTGAAATTAAAGTATTTTGAACAACATAAACACATAAAATAAAGAATTATGATTCTTATTCAAACAACTAGAAGCACTTGAAGGGCTCTATACAAGAAATTCCTAACTCACTTTTTCATATTCGGGAATATTTAAAATTTTATGTTTTAATTTTATCTGGAAATGAGGTGGTTTTGAGTTTGACTGATCTTTTTTTTTTACTAAAGGATACTTGTTCATTTCTTATAATTTCGTCAAATTTCAAGGTAAGAAATCTACACTTAATGCAAAAAAAATTATAATCAATTTAAGGACTATTTACACACGTCAGTGCCGTATCAGTCCCGTGTCATATCAGTATCAATGTTATCCGTGGTCGATCAGTGATGTCAATACACACTCGTCCGTAGTATATAAACAGTGCTCGCAGTGAAATATCAGTGGAATGGCTTGTTTTACCAATAAAGAATTGGCAATTATCGCCATAGCCCTAGATGAGTAAGAGGAAAAGAAGAGTTTAAATAAAAAGCGAAAATGGGTACACAAGGCATGGATGACACGACAAAGTGAGGGAGAATTTACTACTTTGTATCGGGAATTAGTAGACGATGAACAAAAATTTTTTGAATATTTTAGAATGTCTCAGAATTGTTTCAATATATTGCTAAATAAAATAGAAAGACATTTAATGAAACAAGACACGCACTGGAGAAAAGCAATTACCCCGAAGGAACGTTTAGCAGTATGTTTAAGGTGAGTAAACGTAATTTTTGTAATAAAAGAGTTTTTATTCAAAGAAAGGTAACCGAGAACATAACTAAACATAAGTACCAAATATAGGTATGTACATACACCAAGTTAAAGGTGTTGATAATTTTTAAAAAACGTTTGAATCGAATCCGCTTGTTGATAGGACGATGACGCAATAATACTTCGATCAAGTACTGTGGGATGCTGTTGGTCCACATCTGGATTAGGTGACGACAGCGGAGGCGAGTTCCACGTAGAAGTATTTGAATACTGTGCCGGTGATTGTGCCGTATCGTATGGAGATGTAAAATTTAGATGCTGACTTCAAGAAGTGTTTCTGAAGAACTACTTCGATGTTCACCATGTAATGATTGGTTTGATATGCCAGTCATTACATTATTGGCACAGTTATCTGCCAGCGCAGTTATCATTTGCAGTTCGTATTTTTGAACTGTCTGAAATATATCAGACTTGGCTAAAGTCAAATAATATGGACTTAAAGTTTTGAATGTTGAGCCTATTCCAGTTAAAAATGCGTCCACGGGGTCGACTTTTGCTACAGATGAAGTGAAAGGTTCTGACTTTGCTTTAATTAGGTATTTCATCAACTGGGAAGATGCACTTTGTTGAGAGGCGGTTACTTTTCTACGTTTGTTGGAGGTTGTTGAATACGCTTTAGGCGTAGAAAATTGCCTTGATTCATCTTTAGTTTCTAGCTCAACAATTGAAGGGTCTTCATCATTCACTGCGTTCTGTTCATTGCTTTGTCCTCCTTCATTATGTTCCTGTTCCTGTTCCTTCGCCTCGTCTTCTTGGGATTCAATATTTCCTTTCGTATTTCCCTGATCAAAAAATTTGTTTAGGAATTCCAACTGCTCTGCGTATTTATAAAGTTTTATTTTTTTTTGAGGATTGTCCACTTTTAGTTATTGTTTTTTTTAAAGCTTTTCTGTAATTGTCTCTTATATTATTTCATCTGACCTTACATGCGGACCCTGAAAATAAATTAGTGGTTAGGTGCTGAACTGTGTAATCTATACTAAATATAACAAATACTTTTTTTGTAGGTACCTAGCTACTGGAGATTCTCTGAAAACAATATCATTAAGTTACCGCATAGGACATTGTACAGTGCATAAGATTGTAATGGAAACTTGCAAAATACTAACAAACATTCTAATGAGTGAAATGCTGCCTCAACCTTCAGAAGAAATGTGGAAAACTATCGCTGATGGCTTTAGCACAATTTGGAATTTCCCTAATTGTTTGCATGCGATAGATGGGAAACATTTTGCAATTCAAGCTCCCCCAAATAGCGGATCCCAATTTTTTAATTACAAGAAAAACTTTTCTGTTGTGTTACTGGCACTTGTTGATGCACATTACAACTTTATAACTATTGATGTTGGTGCTTATGGCAAGAATAGTGATGGTGGTATTTTTGCAAAATCTAATCTGGGGAAAGCCCTTCAAAACAATACTTTATCTGTACCACATCCTGCAACATTACCAGGCATAGACACTGAGGCTCCTAATGTGATTGTTGGTGATGAGGCATTCCCTCTAAAAACTTATCTGATGCGCCCGTATCCAGAAAGCGGATTGAGCGATTCTAAGCGCAATTTCAACTATCGTTTAAGCAGAGCTCGAAGGACTGTTGAAAATTCTTTTGGTATTTTAATTCAAAAATTTAGAATATTTACGAGGCGAATCCAGGCCAAACCGGAAAATGTAGATAATATAATTTTGGTAGCTTGCATTCTACATAACTTCATAAAAAAATATGACACAAGCACATATACATATCAAAATCCAAATGCAAACTTGAATATTATTCGGCAGAGAAACCGACAAAGTCTATCTATGCATTTGTTGTAAGAGAATTGTTTACTAACTACTTTATATCAGATATTGGACATGTGTCTTGGCAAGATGAAAAAAATTGAGAAACAGTTATCTTATAACTTATTTAATTAATAACATCTTAACTTTTTAAATTTAACAATAAAGTAACAACTTATCTTTACCTTCCAGTTTCAATTCCTTTCCTATATTTCCCCAAATATTGTTTTTAAAACCGGTGTCCGTGTATTTTTTATTTGACAAACCGTACAATTCTGGACAATCCCGTACTAATACAATTAATTTTTCATCCATTTTTTATTTTTATTGGAGCAACCAGAAAATCCCGTTCGCACTTCAGTGAAAATGTCGTAAAATATCGTTGCCGATCTATTTGATATTCACGTCACGGATACTGCAGCGGCACTGACGGTAAAAGACGGTACTTTGTCGGACTGGTGTGAACAGGTCAGTTTGAAACAAACGCAACGATATTTTATTTTTCACTGATACTGATACTGAACTGGCACGGTACTGATACGGCACTGACGTGTGTAAATAGTCCTTAAACTTAAAATTACCGCAATACTTGTTTCAAGAATTTTATTTCAGGTAAGAATACACCAATAATTAATAATAGTAAAATGAACTTTCCCCCAAACTTAATTTATTGTCATAAAACTTAATAAAGGTGTTTTTAAAATGAATAAAAAAACTTTTCCGAACTGTTCTACACCAGACTCTTTTTCGAAACGGATTCTTCTTTTAACACCTTATATACAGCTCCCTGTTTTCCTCTGCTTCTATATATTATTATTCGTATCAACGCGATAATCCTCAGTGAGATTTTGTGGTGAAAATAGCACACTAAAATGATCGAACAAAACAAACCAGGTAAAAAACTGCAAACACCTGAAAACGCGTCGGATGTAACGGCAACAAAACATATATATCGGTAACACTAGTTTTACAGTGCAACGGATTCTACCGGCAACATATCCACTATCATGCGACGATTTGGTCTATTAGAAGAATTTTTTCTGTTCTCTGACCACATAGTCAGGCATTAAACCCATTGTTATTTATTGAAAACGACTAGGCTTATCTCTTACTACATTTTACTGGTGGAGAGATACTACTCTCTCTCAAAATGTCTATATTACCATATCACTATTTTTAAAACGAACATGTATCTTTCAGAGCATGGAATAAATAATTTAATAAGGGAATTTGGGTGATACATGGCCGTGGACGGGAAATGGTGATCCCGTGATTTCCAAGACACCAACCAGACTGCACTAGAAGTTATGCGATTTTTTTATAAATTAAGCAAAACTTTGGAAGAAAATCCTACAATTGGACCATCACAAAGTTATAATGTTGCTAAATCTGATCTGTTAACAGTGCAAACCCCAGGGAGAATTCTAGCTCCAAAGGGCAAAAGCAAGTGGGAGTTGCGACCAGCTGGGAAAGAGAAAGAACAATCACAGGAGTTTGTGTAATTACTGCAAATGGTTTATATATCCCACCTATGCTAACGTACGCCAAAACACATATGAACCTCCAGCTACAAAAAGGAGGACCTGTAAGGAGCATCTACAGAGTTTCAGATAAGGAGTGGATAACTGCAAATTTATTGTGGAATGTTTGGAGCTGTTTCAGAAATCAGTCAAATGTTCTATTCAGGAAAAAGTTTTCCTTATTCTAGATAACTATAACACTCAATGCACTTTTAACGCCTATTTTTTTTTGCAATGCACACGGTATAATTTTTCTGTCGCTTGCACCCCACACTTCTCACAGGTTCCAAGCATTAGATGTGACATTTTATTTTTCACTATGGACAGCTTATAACGTAGAATGCGATAAATATATAAGGTCTCATCCATATATAAAATCGACCCTTTCAAAGTTTCCGAATTATTTAACAAGGAGTTGCTACACCGGAGAAAGCAATACACAGGTTTCAAGATACAGGTAACTAGCCACCCACACGTATTTACAGATAAAGACTTTGCCCCAGCAGAACTTCATGTAAATCATGATATTTTAGAGACCGGAGTGACACCAACATGAGAACAGACTGTGATAAGGCAAGTCCAAACAACCACTACTTTGGCGGAGCCCGTCCAACAAAATATTTCCTTTGTAGATATTCTACCTCTACCTTTGAAACCAAAGCCCTTTCAGAAGAAAATCGGTTCAAGCAAATCGAGAAAACAACATTCAGGGATTATCACTACAACTTCAAATAAAACATAATTAGAAGAACGGGAGGCAAAACGAAACAAAAAGAAAGTCGACAATTGCAATGAGTTAACAATGTCAAAGAGAGGTTTTAAGTGATGGTTTAAGAAATGATAACGATAAACATAATCTATATATGCTTAGTATATGGTGAGTTCAGTAAAAACAATGAGGCGTGGATAAAGTGCAAAATATACGGCACACCAGGCATGTTCTGGAAGCTCAAAGAAGAAATGTGTATGTGATTTTTGTTTCTAGAGGTTACAATAACAATTTACCCGATGTATCTGGGGTAATATTGGCCACTACCCATTCTTTTAAAAGAATATATTTTCTGTTTGACTTGTTCGAATGTTTTATATCAAAGAAATATTATTAGTTTGTATGTTTTAATAACATAAAGCATTTGCCAAAACAATACTAATACGCCTACCACAAAAATCAAAATTGCTTCGGCGGCCATGAATCCCCCAAGCTCCTCTATGTGTTTTAAAGTTTGTCTTTAATAAGTCAAAATGACAAGTGTTTCTGAAGACACGTGAATATAACGTTATTCTTAAATGTACACCCGTTATTCAGTGAATAAATCAAAGGTAATACTAATAAACTTAATCGTAAGTGTAACCCAGTATTAAAATACACCTGTTAATGCGAATATCAAAGTTTACAGACTATCACTGTACAACATACATGTATGTGTATGTATGTATATAGGCTAAGTGGACCGATGACTGAGAAAAGCGAACAAAAAGGTCGCCAATTACAATTATGAAGATGAATGGCGATCAATAACATGACGGGAACTGCAAATGTTCGACAGCTGTTGATGATCGGGTTTACAAGGCGCTCGCGTTATTTTTCGTATTTATCTACATATGCCAGAATGTACATTTGTACCGAAAGACAATGAACTTCAGAAGCACAAGCGCAACCCCGCTGTCTGTTTCGGGACAGTGTAGACTCAAAAGGGAAATTAAGACATACGAATACCCATCATATGTTGTCCGGTGAAGATACAGATCTTAATTAATAAAGTAGTCAAAGGAACTATTACACAGGTATGAGGAGTAATTAAAATTTGATCGAAAATATTTTTTGATTTTAAATTATCTTGAAAAACCTGTATTATATATACGATTAGCATTTCGCTTATTTGATTTACGTATTGAAAACAAAAACGCCTTGAAATAATAATAATAATAATAACAATAAAAATATATTCTTTACTCAGTAAATACTTACAGATATAATAGATACATAATCTATCTCTAAAGTGGAATTAAAATATTACATAAAAACTTAGTACGTACGAAGTCCATTATAATGGGTTTTTCAAATTACGCGCCTTATTTAAAAAATAAATTAAATGTAGATGTCGTACTAAATTCGTCTGGGCAAGGCCAACTGTATCTGACATCGCTGCGCAATATAAGGCCGTCACATAACTAGATATTTCTGATTCTTATAACCTCAAAATATTATCAGTATGTGACGCAAAGCATAATAAACTGCTTGGTAAATTATTTTAAATCTTGGAAGGCATATATATTTTAAATTTGAGTTTTGAACGTCAGCTTGACGGCAATTTCAATTTGAAATTAAGGTAAAATTCTAAAAATGTTTAGGCAATGTATTATTTATGGAGAAAGAAATGTTTCTTTCGAAATTCCAAGTAAGCCTGATATCCGAGGATTATGGTTAAATATTCTTCAAGAATTTTGTGGTAATCTTATCAAAAAAGCACTTTTTATTTTTAAATTTTATAAGAATAAAATAATCTGTGGAATAATGTGTTAAAATTTTGGTAGTGAAAAACAATTTTATACATGTTACTTTATTTTGTTCTACTGTCTTACCTAAATATATACAAATAATCTTAATCTTATAACTAAATTTTAAAATACTTTTTTAAATATATAGTAAATTTGTAAATTGTAACTGAACATTAATTAAAAATTTAAAATGTAATAATAGAAAACAATAAATACTGAATACTTAATTTAATTCTTTATTCTAGATACTACAAAACTGACTGACTACAGTGCTGTTTGCATAAAACATTTTCATGAAAATGCTATTAACAGTTCAGGCAAGAAAATTAAATTAAATGAAGGAACACTGCCTTCCGTGTTTGTAAATTTTAACGTTCCACAAGTAAACTATGCATCAATACATAAAATAATTTTTAGGGCTTCCATGAATCTAGCATTTCCAATGTATCTTCTCCATGTACAAGCTGCAGAGACGATTTTGATTGTAGTAACTCTAAATTCGTTCAAGTTGATTCCATCACTGAAAATGAAGTTCAAAATTTGAGGTACCACTGCAAAGTTCTAATCCTGAAGTTGAAAAGGACAACTGAAAAATATCATAAAACCTTAAGTGAATTAAAGGACTTACAAGTTGAAAAGGAAAGAAATTCAAAATCGTTAACAGAATTAAAAACAATTTATGAAGGTTGTAAAGCTAATGATGAAAAAGCCATTTTTATAACAGATATTATAAAAAATTACTGTAAAAAAGCTCCTCGATGGTCAGAAACATCTATTCGATTATGTACTATTTGGAGATTTACCTCTCCAAAAGGTTATGAATTTGGCAGGAAACATTTGATAAATTTACCTTCTAAAATGACAATCTCACGATATCTAGGTCCTTTCAATGGTGTTAATTCTTTAATCAAAGATAGATTAAATGCAGAAATTAATCAGTTAAAAAATCCCGTCGAACGTGTTTGCTCATTAGTAATAGATGGCAATTAAAGAAAAAAAATGAGGTGTGGCCACCACCCGACTTTCTTATACGTATGAGCGTTTCAAATTATAGAATATTTAGATTTTTTTTTATAAAAATTATTCAAAATCCTATTTTAAGTACTTCTATTCTCTTAATAAATCCCTATAGAATACATACTTTGCAAAATATTCGAAAAAAAGTGCTACTCGCTAAGAGTAAAAGTGCTACTTCCGGTCCGAATTTTGAAATTTCATTTATACAAAAAAAAATTGCAAATCTAACTCTAAATACTTTTGTACTCTTGATAAATATATACAAAATGCATAATTTACGACATATATGCAAAAATTCGCTATTCGGTAAGAGTAAAAGTGTTACTTCCGGTCCGAATTTTGAAATTTTTTTTAAATAAAAGATATTTAAAGTTATGTTTTAAATACTTTTATACTCGTAATATCCTGCCCAGAAAGCATGATTTGGGGGATTTTCGCAAAAAACTGATTTTCGGTAAGAGTAAAAGACCTACTTCCGGTAGGAATTTCGAAAAAAATTTTTAATACAATTTTTCTCAAATTTATTTTTGAGTACATTCGAATTCTTTATAAATTTGTTTAAACTTAGTAATTGACGAAATATTTGCAAAATTCGATTTTTTTACTGAAGTAAACTACTACTTTCGGTCTACCGATTTTACTGAATGACTAATCATATCTCAAGAGGGAGATTATACACGTAAATATAAAATTCGGAATAGATATCTACAGCGGTTTGAGCGCTATCGTGGTCACACACACACGGACACACATACAGACACACAGACAGACAGACAGACACAGACAGACATTTTTAAAAAAACACTTTGTTGATGTCAGGGGACTTCAAAACGTGGACATATGAAAAAATCTCGAAGTCGAAAATTTTCGTCATCACAATACTTCCTTATACTACGTATAAGAAAGTAAAAATGGTTTACAGCAGGTCTGAAGATTGCATATATGGTTTAAGTAATTGCCAAAGTAATATCGTAGGCAAGGAACCAGACATAGCAAACAAAATGCTTTGTTATGTTGTCTATGGACTAAGTACCCCCTATGTAATACCTGCTGGGTATTTTTTTTCATGCTTCTTTATCATCGGAAAACTTTCATAAACTGACTCTTAAAGTGTTGGAGCTTCTTTCTTCTATCGGGTTTATTGTTTTGAGACTTGTCACAGATAATTTTGCAGCAAATGAAAAACTTTTCAAAATGCTAGGTAATGGATTACTTCAAAATTCTCTTCCACACCCTTTTTTTAGCACCACTACCATTGTTCTAAAGTTTTGATTTTTGCCATGCTATAAAAAATGCGAGAACTTTATTTTTGGAAAGAGATCTGTATTCAAGTGAAGGTCTTGTTACATCAGATTTTTTAAAAAAATTACATGTTATTCAAAAAGATTTGCCGGTAAAGCCTGTAAGATTTTTAACAAGAAAACATTTATTTCCCACCAGTTTTGAAAAGATGAACGTTTTACGTGCAATTCAAATATTTTCACCAGCCGTAAGTTGTTCTTTAAGGTTTTTGCAAGAGAATAAGCATCCGCAGTTCCAAGATGTAGATGGTACCATCAAATATTTAGAAACCATGTATACTTTCTTTCAAGTTCATAATGTTAGGAGTAGAACTCATTATATGCATGCATTAGACAGCACTGTTGCTCCATACATTAATATTACAGATGAACGGCTACACTGGTTGAATATTACATTTCCAAATTATATAGCCGATATTCAAAAATCATCTTCGTCTGTTGATTTGGCATGTTTAACAAACGAAACAGCTCATGCATTAGTATTCACCGCAAAAAGTACCTACCTTTGTGTGAAATTTCTTCTACAGCAATGTGAGTTTTATTATGTCTTAACAAGAGCATTTAGTTCTGATGCTGTCGAAAGCATGTTTTCACATGTTAGACTTAAAGGAGGAGCAAATGATGCTGCTGATGCCAGAGCAGCAGAATATGCTTTAAGACAAATATTGCGGTGTGGAATTGTGAAAGCTTCTAAATCATCAAATACAGATAAAAGCATCAATTATGTTAGTACCGCAACATTTTCAGGATCCAAATCTTCTAAAAATTCAATACAAATACTGTACGACATAATTGATCCTGAATTCATTTTACCTTTCCCATTATTAGAAAAAATTAGAAATTTAAGTAAAACTGTTATTCCTAAAAACACTATTTGCTCTGCATCTGTTGCTCTTCTGGGGGGTTACATTGTTAAAAAATTAAATGAAATTATTCAGTGTGATTACTGCTATCTACAGAAATTCCTGGACCTTTGGTACGGTTAATTCATCTTCAAGACCGTGGTGGTCTGACATATCCGAACTATAAATTTGTAGGTCTCTTAAAAGAGTTAGCAGATATTGTTGCCCAAATCTTACCATATTTGGAGTCAGAAAATCTTTGTCAGCAGTTAGTGATTACTTTACATCCACATATAATACAAAACACTATTTTTAATTGCACTGAACATAAAGATAAAGTTTGTAGAGTAATTGTCGAATTAATGATGAAACCAACTGTACAATATTTTTCTGGAAAAAACAGATAGTATTAAAAGAACATACGTACGAAACATACCAGTAAGCAGAAAAATACGAAATTTATAAAAAAAATCGCCTACCTACACAATAACTTAAGTTTCAGGGTACTTTTTTAATTCTATTTTGTTCTGTTTGTTTATTTTAATATTCTTAATATTACTTATTGTAAAATTTATGTTTAAAGTACATAAAGTCCTATTATAATGTTTATTATAAAACACAAAGTTTTTTATTATTTAACCTATCAATAAAAATTCAGCAATCATTTTCTTTACTACTACTACTAGATGGCGCCACATACTGATAAATATATTGAGATTACAAGAATCAAAATCATCAATGTTAATCGAAGTTATGTGACGGCCTTATATCGCGCAGCGATGTCAGATACAGTTGGCCTTGGTCTGGGTATTTTGACATTTACGAAGTGACATTTATAAAAATGCCCTCATACACGATACAACAAGGCATTAAAATTGTTGAATTATTTTATAAAAATCAGCGTTCTATGAAAAATGTTTTTAAAAAATCACGTGAATGTTATGGTTTACATGATCGTTCATCTGAAAGAACTGTTGGTCGAATAATTAGAAAATTTCAAGAGACCGGTTCGATAGAAGATCAAAAAAGAGAAAGATACAGTCGTAGTGGTCGTTCACAAGAGCATTTTGATTTGGTTCCTAAAAGTGTTGCCGAAGCAGCTGAAATGTCCATTAGTCGACGTTCACAACAAGGTGGACTCAGTTAATCAACAACGTGGCGTATTTTACGAAAGGATTTAGCTTTAAAGATAGGCATATAATGTTCAAATAACACAGGAACTAAAGACATTGGACCGTCCAAACCGTCGTGCATTCGTCAGTTGGATTAAAGAACAACCACATGATTTTTCACAAAAAATATTTTTCTGATGAAGCATATTTTGAAATTTGGTTTTGTTACTAACAAAATTGTCGAATTTGTGATTAGGAAAATTCACGACTGATTCATGAAAGACCTTTACATCCTCAACGATTCACTGATTGATGTAATTGGATCATATTTCTTTCAAAATGCTGCTGATGTTGCTGTAACAGTGAATGGTGTTCGATAGATGTTAAGTGAGTTTTTGTGGGCTGAACTGAATGATATTGATCTTGAGGATAGTTGATTTCAACAGGACGGTGCAACATCTCATTTTCCTAATGAAACAATTGCTTTATTGGGACAAAAATTTTCTGGGAAAATTATTTCAAGAAATGGTAATGTTAATTAGTCGAAGAGTGTCAGATCTTGTGATCTAACACTCTTCGACTAATTTCTTTGGGGTTACGTAAAAAGCCAGGTATATAAGAACAAACCACAATCGATTCCTGAATTAAAAAAAGAAATTATTTGTGTCATTGGTGAAATAGATCCAATATTATGTCAAAATGTAATAGAAAATTTTAACAAAAGAGTTGGTGGTCACTTGTCAGATATTATGTTTTGCGTATAAATGACACAACTGACACTTCAATTACCAACAAAAGTTTTTGAAAATAAATGCAAATTTTCGGTTCTATTTATTTTTAACAAAGGCGTTCAAATTGAAAGACCCTTTACATTTGTACAGATTAATAATAAGATATAAAAAATAATAATATAAACATTAAGTCATATATGTATACACCGTGTTTCATGTAACTAGCACATTAGAAGTTTTTGTGCTTACAACTCGAATTTTTTCCAGAAGTTTTGCCTTCTCACATAATTGACCGCAATCTTTCAAGTTAAAATATGTTTAAACTCGTGCAACTTCCGGTTACACCGGAAGTAGGCGCCATCTTTGTTATTTTAAATGTGACACCCTGTATTTTATTCGAGATTTGAATTGCTTATTTAAATAGAAGAACAGAGATACCGGGTTGTATTATGTCAAAGTCAACCGTTTCGGAGTTATTCAACTGTTTTCCATTTTTAGGGCACTTGAACGTAAATTTTAAAAGTTCTTTATCTGAGACATGAAAAAAGATAAACAATTGAAATTTGTTCCTGAGATAGTCAAAGTATTGTCCTATTCGAATATCACCAGGTTTTGCAATAATATTACACAGGGTGTTCTCTAATTAATTTACAATTATACACATTTCAAATGCAAGAAACTCAATTTTTTCAAATGAAACACCCTGTATATTTTCGCCTTTTCTGAAGCAGAAAAAAATTGTCTTTCGATCCACTATTACATTCCCTATACCTATCTCTAAAGGTTTTTGAGTTATTGGGGAGATCAGCCTGAAGGCCCGATATTTTGCCAAATAAAACTGAAAAAATAAAAGATTAAGTATAGGAGGAGTGGATTAATAGTCATTTGTAAGCATGTTATGGGCATGGAAAAAAATTCTTCTAGTTCAAAACCAAAAATTTATTAATTGCGAAAACATTTTTGATCTCACGGTATAAGTCAAACAAAGAAAACAAAAACAAATCTAAAACCAAGTCACAGCAAGTGCTCAATATGTCCACCGCCTACTTCAATGCATTTATTTAACCTTGTTTGGAGCTGGTCAGTCGTTGCACGTTCAATCATTTGAACTTCAATTTGGTCAAATGCTCTTCGCACCCTATCCTCTAGTTCTTGCCTGGAGTTAACTGGTGTTGCATAGACCTCTTTTTTTTATGTAACTCCATAAAAAAAAGTCAACTGGAGTTAAATCCGGAGATCTAGCAGGCCAAAGACATGGTCCATTTGGACCAATCCACCTATCCTCAAATAGCTGGGTCAACTCTTGATATACAGCATGAGTAGAGTGAGCTGGAGCTCCATCCAGTTGAAACCAATAATAGTTTTGGTGTGGCATGTCATTGACTATGTTTGCCACCACTTCCCAAATGATTCGCAAATATCTTTCGGACGTTAGCCTTTCATCATAAAAATGATAAAATACCCTTCCCCACCCTATTATGGCGAATACATTAAAACTAAATTGATATTGAAAATGGCTTACTCGTGAAAAGTGGGGATTTTCATCTGGCCCAAAAATGACAATTTTTATTATTTACAACGCCTTGCCTGGTAAACTTGGATTCATCCGACCATAAAATCTTTCGTAACATGTCCGGATCTTCCTGTTTACGAATAGTTAGCCACTCACAAAAATCAATTCTTCTCTGAGCGTCTCCATTTCTCAGTTCGTGGACTTTCCTTTGTGCATATGGGTGCCATTTGTTCTTTGCTATCACGCGTTGAATTGACGTCATACTAATATCTAAATCCACCTTTGCTTTACGTATCGAAGCATGGGGTGAGCTGTGAAATATCCCAGAATATTAATTTGGTTGTTTTCTTCACCTGTTACTGGCTTAGTACAATTTCTTTTTGTGTTCATATTCCAATGTCGCAAAAAATGTGTTTCAATTTTTGCAAATTTGAATCGATACATCGGAGGCAAATTAGGATATCTCTGATTGAACACACGGCAAGTTCTACTTATTATGCGATTACATTCTCCGTGTATGTAAAATAAATTAAGGATACTTTCATTTGGATAATTATTATTATAGCCTTCCATTATGCACTAATCAAATCATTCAGTAAAGTACAAAAAATATCCAAGCATCAAATTAGTAACACTAACAGCGAACGAAATTTTGACAACTAAACATTTTGTTACTTCCAAGGCATTCTTGAAATTGTGTGTGATAAATGGCAAAATATCGGGCCTTCAGGCTGATCTCCCCAATAACTCAAAAACCTCTAGAGATAGGTATAGGGAATAGAAGCGTTCGGGAGATATTAAAAAAAAACGAATTACAAGGCGCCATCTTCAAAGAGCTCTAGCTCAGCATTTTCGGACTAGGGTGAATTGGGTTAAATTGTCTTAAAATTATCTGAGGAATCTCCGGTCTTCGTTTGTCAAGAGAGTTTCTGGACAGCCTGTATAAATATGAGCTGCTGACACCACACGACTTCCTTATACGTACTTGTTGTACGATTCTTCTATACAAAATGTGTTCCAAATTACGTTCTAATAACTTTTATTCTTTTAATAAATCTGTATGGAATGCAAATGGAAACTGTTTATAGGTAAAAGTGTTCCGTTCGGCTCGAATTTCAATTTTTTATAGGAAAACTGTTCGAACTCCTGCTTTAAATAGTATTATAGTGAATGAAATGCATAATTTGCGAAATATTTGGGAAAAAAACTGCTGTTCGGTGAGTGTGAAAGCATATTTCCGATTCGAATTTTAATATTTTATGCAAAAATTTGGGTTTTGATTTTTTTTATACAAAACTTGAACTAAATCAAGCTCTTAATACTTTTATACCTTCAGTATACAGGGTCAGTCATTAGTTGCCGCTTCTTCGATTGCTCTTTTGAGTTTTAAATAAAAGAAAAGACAATTAGTGGAAGGTCCATGGTTGCTTGTGGCGCATATTGTAAAAATACTTTAAGCTCTGACGCACTTCCGGTTTCAACGGAAATGCACGGAACTTGATTTTTTTAAATGACTCACCCTATATATTTTTCGATTTTCTTGTACTGCTTTAAATTATCTGTTCAACTGTTTTCTCTTTTTCAAAATTGAGCCAATAGTTTTAGATTTATTAATTTTGTTTGAAAATATTTGACCAAAACACGTGTTCAGAAAAAAATCATTTTCACATTGTTTTTAAAAGTAAAAACATTAACTTTGGTGGTGTTTGTAGCCAAGAAAATTCTGCATCATTTGGTACAGTTGCACTCGACAATACCTCAAAAAACTTTGTTTTTTCAAAGCCTACTTCCTGAAATTTTCACAAACCAAAAACTTATTTTTTTTAAATGGAACACCCATTATTTTATTGAGGCATTTTGTTCCTTTTTTTATTCTCTTTCATTTTTTGTTACCAATGTCCTATACCTATCTTTTGTAATTTCTGTGATAATCACTATAGGAGCAATTAGAGGTCAATTAAGGAACTACGGGTGCTGTTCTATGCACCCAAATATTCGTCCAATAAAGGCTGGAATATGGCTCACTGCCTGACTCAACTGTTAAAGAAAGTCGGTATACATTTATGTCAAACTTATAAAAGCATCGCTATTAGTTATCATCCAAATGAATTATTCTTATGAGGAGTTAATAGATATGATTGACGTTTTGTGAGAATCTGAAAGAAACTCTTTGCTAGCATCCAGACTTTATGCATAGCGATCCCTGGTACAAGTCAACCGAAGCCAGAAACCTTCGAAAGTATAACGTGGACTGTTTGAGTGAACAGAAAGTATTGAATATCAAAGAAAGAGCGCAAAAGCAATAACTGGTGAGGATAAGACGTTTATGGTACTTGCGAGTGTAGTCGAACATCCCCATACTAGTACTACGAAAATTAGTCGGCAGTTAGATGTAAGTGAAATTTGAGAATCCAGAATAATTGGGAAACATGAAATTCATTCGTAGCATATTCATACACAGTTAGATGAAAGACATTTTCAGAATCGCTTACATTGTTGTCAATTGGCAGCAGATAAATTATCCTGGCTTTCTCAATTTTTTGTTGTTTACCAACGAAGCCACCTTCTATTAAAGCGAATACGTTCATCGTCACAATTTCCGTTATTATAACACATAAAGCCCCCCACTTTATCACACCTGTAAACTTTCAAAATCGTTAGTCATTAAAACTGTGGGGAAGAATAGTGGGTAGTTGCATAACCTTATTTCTTTGATGAAAATGTTAATGGAGTAGAGTATCTTCGCTATCTACGGACGGATTTTCAAAACTTTTTGAAGACATCTTCAAATATGTCAGTAAACATAACCTTTATTTTATTTCGATGTTAGCCAACAGAGTCAAAAATTAAATACTGCAACTGGACATTGCCGGAATTAAAAAATTGAAATGAACACGCAACTAAGGAAAGGTCTGAGCATTGGAGAGAAACCTCAAGACCATAACCGCAGGAACCTGGACCAGAAACGAACTGTCGCATAATGTTGGGGCCCACCCGAACACTGTACACATTGGAAGGCAGTCCAATAAATTGAAGACAGCAGCATTTTTTATGCATCTTTTAGTGAGGCGGTATCTTGAAATATGTCAGTAAACACAATCTTTATTTTATTTTGTTGTTAACCAACAGTGTAAAAAATAAATATCTGGACATTGCCGGAATTAAAAAACCGAAATGCGATGCCCTTCATTCTGTAAAATTATTACTTTTGGGATAGTTGGATTTAACATTTACTTTGTTTGACAGTTGACTAAGGAATTCAAGCGCCATTCCTGCCTTCCATTGGTTGAACGAATATTTTGATGCATAGAACAACAGCGCTTGTAGTTCTTTAATTGACCGCTAACTGCTCCTATAGTGATTATCTCAAAAATTATAAAAGATAGGTATAGGACATTGTTAACAAAAATTAAAGAGAATAAAAAACGGAACAAAATGCCTTAATAAAATACTGGGTGTTCCATTTAAAAACAATAAGTTTTTGGTATGTGAAAATTTCAGGAGTAGGCTTTGAAAAAAAAAAAGGTTTTTGAGGTATTGTCGAGTGCAACTTTACCAAATGATGCAGAATTTACTTGGCTACGAGCACCACCAAAGATAATGTTTTTACTTTTAAAGACAATGTGATAATGATGTTTTTCTGAACACGTGCTTTGGTCAAATATTTTCAAAAAACATTAATAACTCAAAAACTATTAGCTCAATTTTGAAAAAGAAAGGACAATTGAACAGACAATTTAAAGCAGTACAAGAAAATCCAAAAATATATAGGGTGAGTCGTTTAAAAAACTTCAGTTCTGTGCATTTCCGGTGAAACCGGAAGTGCGTCAGAGCATAATGTATTTTTACAATATGCGCCACAAGCAACTATGGATCTTCCACTAATTGTTTTTTCTTTTATTTAAAACACAAAAGAGCAATCGAAGACGCGGCTACTAATGATTCACCCTGTACAAGGTATACCACGACGTGATTTCGTTAGGACAATACAGAAAACTTGAGTTTTGAAATTTCGCAAATATTAGTTTCGCGTTACGCTCTTTCGATTTAAAATAGTTTCGTATTTTCGCTTCTGCCGGTTACACCGGAAATGGATATCGACTTCGTTATTTTAAATGGAATACCCCATTTTTTATGACTGATTCATATTTTCGACTTAATTTTAAGGCTAGTTTGTCTCATAAACTTTGCCTCTGAAGTTAGCCATTCTCGAAGTATTTCAATTTTTGTAAAAAAATTGATAACCGCGGGCTATTACTCATAACAATGTTCCCAATAAATGAATGCATGCACAGATTTAAAATTCTAGGTAATTATTTTGGAAAGTATACTGCTTCATATGCTGTACAATAAACTTTTCAAATTAATGCAGGGTGATCAGATAGCAATGTTAATTAAACATTTCATCCAGGAAATATCAATATCTTGTTATTTTTAAATAACAACCTACATTTTTTTCAACTTCATTGGATCCCATGTTCAAAATTAGAGGTAGTGTGTGTATAAGTAAATGTCTTAGTTTCAGAGTTATTTTGAAAAATGTATCAATTCCTTTAAAGTTTTACTTTGTATAATCAATTAGGCTATGGAAATTCATGTAATTGAATAAAAACAAAAGGCATTCTTATTACCTGTCATTAGTAAGGTATTTACTGGTGTTATTCAGCGTGTTCTTTATTTTCTATTTCTGAATACTTGAAAATGTCGCGATCTGAATTTAATAACGAAGATTTCTTGAATCGAATAATTACATAAGGTGAATGCAATAGAGTAATCGATAGGACATGTCGTATTTATGCAGAGAAATATCCTAATCGAACAAGACCTACAAAGAGCATCTTAAGTAATATTTTAAAATTTGCATTTTCTTCGGATCATTCTCGTCGAAAATAACCAGAAGAAAACTAGTTGCTCATAGTGAAAATACACTTGCTTACTTCACAACACATCCTAGTAATTTTCAAATGGATGAAGAAGCTGAAAGAACAAGCAGCATGCTCACAAATTTCCTCCTATTCAACATATTAAAGAAGTCGATTTTGTAACAAGAGCACAGTATTGTGAGTGGTTTTTAAGGAAATCACAGAAAGAACAAGACGATTTCATAGAAAAAATTATATGCACAGCCGAAGCAAGGTTTGAAAAAAATGTAAAAATGGAAGATTTAATCGACACAATAGCCATTTTTGGTTAGAAGATAACCCTCGAGTTGTTAGGCGACGACGTTTCCAAGAGTCTTGGAGTTTCAATGTATTTTCTGCTTTTAAACATGACAAAATATTTGTTTTGTATTTTTATGAAGAAAATTTAAATAGTGAGCAATTTATTTAAACGTTATAAAATTAATTTTAAATACACTGTCGGTAGCAGAAGATCGTAGTGTATGGTTTCAGATGGATGGTGCACCGGCACATAATATTACAGCAGTTGGAGACGAAATATTTTATGATCGGTGAATCGGAAATGAAAAACTTTATAGTTTTCCAATACGATCACCACATTTAACGTCCCTAGATTACTTTATTTGGGACTATGTTGAAGATAATGTATAAAGTAATACCTGCTACCACCAAAGAAGATGTGATGGCCAGAGTGCGAGGCGCGTTAGATAATCTAGAAGGTACAATGATATAGCTTTTCACACGTACGAACATTATGTATTCGAAAAAATTTAAGATTATTAGAAACTATTATTAAGACTACTTCTTCTTGATATTGTCTAATTTTCATTTAAATGTTTCAGGACATTATTGAACGATGACTTTTTTTGATTTTATTTATTTACATGAATTTCCATAGCCTAATTGATTATACAAAATAAAACATTAAAGAAATTGATACACTTTCCAAAAAACTCTGAAACTAAGACATTTAGTTATAGGGAAGTAAATATACTGCCCTTAATTTTGAACGTGGAATCCATTGAAATTGAAAAAAGTGTACGTTGCTATTTAAAAATAACAAGATGTTGATATTTTCTGGATGAAATGTTTAACATTGTTTTCTAATCACCCTGTATTATTTTGAAGAGTTTATAATACCGCATTTGAAATAATATACTTTCCAAAATAATTACCTAGATTTTAAATATGTTCATGCATTCAATTATTGGGAATGTAGTTATGAGTAATAGCCCGTAGCTATCAATTTTTTTACAAAAATTGAAATACTTCGAAAGTAGCTAACTTTAGAGGCAAAGTTTATTAGACAACTAGCCTTAAAATTAAGTCGAAAATACGAAGCAATCATAAAAAATGGGGTATTCCGTTTAAAATAAGAAAGTCGACATACCGGAAGAAGCACAAATTCGAAACTATTTTAGATCGAAAGAGCTTACGCTCTTCGATCGAAATTTCAAAACTCAACTCCTATTAGTTTTCTATATTGTTCCAACGAAATCTCGTCGTGATATAACCTGCATATACAGGGTGAGTTATCTCAGCGAGTAAGGCCGATTGTGCCATTACGAGTAAAGATATTTCAAAGCGGTTTTTTTTTTCTTGTGATGGCTGCTTATTAAGAGCACATTCTAAAAATATGTTGTATTATACAGTGTTTCATAACTTGGTGGTTGACCATAGTTAAAGTTTTTTTAATACAACACCCTATATATTATTACATTTTTGTATTCCCCGTATAACTTTTAGTCAAAAAGTTATAAGATAAGTTTTCGACTTATTCCCATTTTTCTGAAAAATTCAATGTTTGTATAAAATTATATTTCTGGAAAACGACGTATTAGATGGGCACAATTTTTTGTATTATTGTTAAGCCGTCTTAATAGAAGCATATTTTATTTTTATTTTTCTAGTTACTAATTCCATGTGCAGAAGATTGGATTAAAATTACTTGACAATTTTTTGTATAAAAGTCATTTTGATATGTGTTGCAACATTGACAATTAAATGGCTGCCATTTAATAAGTTGTTACTCCGTTGACAAGCATGTCTCATTCCTATATCTACATATTTATACAAAAATTGGATATATTGTATTTACAAGACTCTCTATGCCAGCAATATTAAGCTATTTGCTATTAACCATTGTAATATACAGCTCCTATGAGAGTGCCTAACCACACTGCATTTTAAGATATTTAAATTTAAATAATTTTGTTCTATACAATGTGAATATTTCTCTGTAAATGTGTTCTCAATACGATGATATAATTTTCGTTGTCCGCATACCCTAATGCTCTGGCTTTAGAGTATGCGGGCATAGGAACATAGGACAGGAAATGTCAAACCTTTCAGTTTCATTTATTTATAAATAATAAAAACATAGAAAGATCCAACAGGCAATAAATTCGTAATATAGAATTCAATTATACTGGATGAAATTTACCCTGATTAGCCAAGAACATTTGTTCTTTTCATTATTATAATAATTTCCCTAATCTCTTTTACATTGAACTCAAAATTATTAGCACTAAGTCATGTCTCCGTAGTTTTGTTGTGATTATTTCTTATATCTTTTTCGGTTTGGTCATGATTTAATAATGGCAGGTCGGCAACTTGCTGATTTCTTCTTCTATCTACGACATTAACATAACAATTAATAAAAATCAAGTAAATTAAAAACAAATCCCTAACTACATAAAAACTCTAACTGTGGTACAGATTTGATAGTTTTGCATAGGAAAAAATGAGGTGTGGCCACCACACGACTTTCTTATACGTATATGAGCGTTTCAAACTATACAATCTTAAGAATTTTTTTATACAAAACTTATTCAAAATCCTATTCTAAGTACTTTTATTCTCTTAATAAATCGCTATAGAATGCAAACTTTGCAAGATATTCGAAAAAAATGAGGTGTGGCCACCACACGACTTTCTTATACGTATGAAAGTGTTACTTCCGGTCCGAATTTTGAAATTTCATTTATACAAAAATTATTCCAAATTCAACTCTAAATACTTTTGTACTCTTCATAAATATATATAGAATGCATAACTTACGACATATTTGCCAAAAAGCGCTATTCGATAAGAGTAAAAGTGGTACTTCCGGTCTGAATTTTGAAATTTTTTTTAAATAAAAGATATTGAAAATTATGTTTTAAATACTTTTATACTCGTAACGTACTTGTTTAAAAAGCATGGCTTGCGAGATGTTCGCAAAAAACTGATATTCGATAAGAGTAAAAGACCTACTTACGGTTGGAATTTCGAAAAACTTTTTTAAGACATTTTGTTTCAAACTTAATTCTAACTACATATGAATTCTTTATAAATGTGTTTAAACTTAGTAATTGACGAAATATTTGCAAATTTCGATTTTTTCACTGAAGGCAACTACTACTTCCGGTCCGCAGATTTTGCTCAAAATCTAATCAGTTCTCAAGAGGGAGATTATATTCCTAAATATAAAATTTGGAATTGATACCTATAGCGGTTTGACCGCTATCGTGGTCACACACATACACACGGACAGACACACAGACAGACACACAGAGAGAGAGACATTTTTTAAAAACTACTTTTTCGGTATCAGGGGACATCAAAACGTGGACATCTGCAAAAATCTCGAGGTCGAAAATTTTCATCATCACAATACTTCCTTATACTACGTATAAGAAAGTAAAAAATGAGGTGTGGCCACCACACGACTTTCTTATACGTATGAAAGTGTTACTTCCGGTCCGAATTTTGAAATTTCATTTATACAAAAAATATTCCAAATCAAACTCTAAATACTTTTGTACTCTTCATAAATATATATAGAATGCATAATTTACGACATATTTGCAAAAAATCGCTATTCGATAAGAGTAAAACTGGTACTTCCGGTCTGAATTTTGAAATTTTTTTTATACAAAAGATATTTAAAAGTACATTCTAAATACTTTTATACTCGTAATGTACCTGCCTAGAAAGCATGACTTACGAGATATTCGCAAAAAACTGATTTTCGATAAGAGTAAAAGACCTACTTCCGGTAGGAATTTCGAAAAACTTTATTAATACAATTTTTCTCAAATTTAATTTTGAGTACATTTGAATCCTTTATAAATTTGTTTAAACTTAGTAATTGACGAAATATTTGCAAAATTCGATTTTTTCACTGAAGTAAACTACTACTTCCGGTCTGGCGATTTTGCTCAAAATCTAATCAGTTCTCAAGAGGGAGATTATATTCGTAAATACAAAAGTTGGAACTGATATCTACAGCGGTTTGACCGCTATCGTGGTCACACACACACACACACACACACACACAGACACACACACACACAGACATTTTTTTAAAAACCACTTTTTTGGTATCAGGGGACCTCAAAACGTGGACATCTGCAAAAATCTCGAGGTCGAAAATTTTCATCATCACAATACTTCCTTATACTACGTATAAGAAAGTAAAAAATGAGGTGTGGCCACCACACGACTTTCTTATACGTATGAAAGTGTTACTTCCGGTCCGAATTTTGAAATTTCATTTATACAAAAAATATTCCATATCTAACTCTAAATACTTTTGTACTCTTCATAAATATATATAGAATGCATAACTTACGACATATTTGCAAAAAATCGCTATTCGATAAGAGTAAAAGTGGTACTTCCGGTCTGAATTTTGAAATTTTTTTTATATAAAAGATATTGAAAATGATGTTTTAAATACTTTTATATTCGTAACGTATTTGCCTTAAAAGCATGACTTGCGAGATATCCGCAAAAAACTGATTTTCGATAAGAGTAAAAGACCTACTTCCGGTTGGAATTTCGAAAAACTTTTTTAAGACAATTTGTTTCAAACTTAATTCTAAGTACATATGAATTCTTTATAGATTTGTGTAAACTTAGTAATTGACGAAATATTTGCAAATTTCGATTTTTTCACTGAAGTAAACTACTACTTCCGGTCTGCCGATTTTGCTCAAAATCTAATCAGTTCTCAAGAGGCAGATTATACACGTAAATACAAAATTTGGAATTGATATCTACAGCGGTTTGACCGCTACCGTGGTCACACACACACAGACAGACACACAGACACACACACACACACACACAGACACACAGACATTTTTTAAAAACCACTTTTTTGGTATCAGGGGACCTCAAAACGTGGACATCTGCAAAAATCTCGAGGTCGAAAATTTTCATCATCACAATACTTCCTTATACTACGTATAAGAAAGTAAAAATGAGGTGTGGCCACCACACGACTTTCTTATACGTATGAGCGTTTCAAACTATACAATTTTAAGAATTTTTTTATACAAAACTTATTCAAAATCGTATTCTAGGTACTTTCATTCGCTTAATAAATCGTTATAGAATGCATACTTTGCAAGATATTATCAAAAAAGTGCTCCTCGCTAAGAGTAAAAGTGCTACTTCCGGTCCGAATTTTGAAATTTCGTATATACAAAAACTATTGCAAATCCAGTTCTAAATACTCTTGATAAATATATATAGAATGCATAACTTACGACATATTTGCAAAAAATCGCTATTCGATAAGAGTAAAAGTGGTACTTCCGATCCGAATTTTGAAATCTTTTTTATACAAAAGATATTGAAAACTATGTTTTAAATACTTTTATGCACGTAACGTACCTGTCTAAAAAGCTTGACTTGCGAAATATTCGCAAAAAACCGATTTTCGATAAGAGTAAAAGACCTACTTCCAGTAGGAATTTCGAAAAACTTTTTAAATAAAATTGTTCTCAATTTTAATTTTAAGTACATATGAATTCTTTATAAATTTGTATAAACGAAATATTGGCAAAATTCGATTTTTTCACTGAAGTAAACTGCTACTTCCGGTCTACCGATTTTACTGAAAAACTAATCAGATCTCAAGAGAGAGATTATACACGTAAATACAAAATTTGGAATTGATATCTCCAGCGGTTTGACCGCTATCGTGGTCACACACAGACACACACACAGACAGACAGACACACAGACATAAAACCACTTTTTTGGTATCAAGGGACCTCAAAACGTGGACATCTGCACGAAAATTTTCATCATCACAATACTTCCTTATACTACGTATAAGAAAGTAAAAGTAGACTGTTGAGAATAATATAAAGTGTAGACAGTTGTAAACAATCTTGTCGCCTTGTCGATTATTGTCGGAACTTAAGAAGTGTTATTCACAAACATTTAAAGCCCACTTACTACCTGACACCTTTTATTGATCTCTCATCAAAGTAGTTATGTGCAGGTATAGTGTGCATGAATGGACCCAACAAATTTCATTCAAGAATTTGTCAATGTAATAAATACATTTTAAATATTTACACTTCAGGAATATCTTCGGTGGTCGGGGTAGGTAAGCAGGCAAATAAAATCGCCTTTTTAAACAAAGCACAGATTAGAAAGAACCCTTCATAAAGTTAATAACAAAATTTGTTTAAGGATAAGTACAGAAATATGCAATTTTTATTTTGGTTTTCCTGTAATAAACTGAAATAAGCTATTTTCATTACTCTTATAATGGATAAGATTTATTTTTCTAAGAAAACATCTTTGAATACACCGATAGATATAAAAATAACCGTTACTACTACTTCAACTACAGTATTACAGTATTTCTTAGATGATGCTTTTCATTTAATTTATAAATCCGAAATTAATTCATATGTAGTCGCTTTTTCATTATTGTCAAAAGTATTTTGTAAAAGAATTTTGTTCTCTATATAGAATGCATACTTTGATAAATATTTGCAAAAAATTGCTATTCGATAAGAATAAAAGTGTTACTTCTGGTCCGAATTATGAATTATTTTTATAAAAAAAATGCAGCTCTAAATACATTACTAAATCTGTATAGAATAAAAACAATTACGAGATTTTTACAGAAAAAATTGCTGTTCGAGAAGAATAGAAGTATATTAGTTCCGTTCCAAATTTTAAAATATTGTTTATACAAAAATTGTTCAAAGCCTAATTCTAAATACTTTTGTACCTATAATACGTAGTAGATAATAATAGAATGCATAATTTCCGAGATATTTGCAAAAAATATATTTTTCGCTAAGACAAACGACCCTTCCGGTAGGATTTCGGAAAACATTTTTTTATATCTGTTTTTAAATTTAACTTTTTAGTACTTTTGTATTCTTTAGAAATTTGTCTAAACCTAGTGGTTAATTTTGTTTTTTTTTACTGAAGTATACTACTACTTCCAGTTTACAGATTTTACTGAAAATATAATCAAGAGGAAGCTTGTACTTGTACATAGAAAGTTTGGTATTAATAGCTGTAACCGTTTGACCGCTAGAGAGAGATGTTTGCAAAAACCACTTTTTCCGCAACTGGGGATTTCAAAACGTGGACATCTGCAAAAATTTCGAGATCGAAAATTTTTGTAAGCACAATACTTCCTTGTACTACATATAATAAAGCAATAGCCACACCAGAAACTATTTATAAAGAAAGCAAAAAAGAAGAAAATAAGGTAAGTGGGACAAAGGATAAAATTCCTGAGAAAATCGAAGAATATCAGTCCCCCAGCAACAAAGATAAAAACAAGTGTGCAGTAGGAAAATTGCTGTTGGTTACAATAAAATATGAATAAAATAGGTCACATGTACTGAAAAAAAATTTAAGCTGTGATGCAAATATGTTGGTCAACCTTAAAGCAAGAGAACTCATTTTTTTTTAAACCATAAGTTTTCATATTGTAGAGTTGAACACTCACGTTCGCCTAAGCTTATAATGAGTCGATTTTTATATCCTTCCACGATCAGCACATTTCGTATCTTCTGCATTTCCATTCTCAACAAGCCACCACATAACACGTGCAAATAAGAGGATACAGTACACCTGACGTTACCGCGATGGTGATTTACCTGGGAATTTCTACGTCTCTCTTTCCCATATGGTACATTTTGTATGTACTAAAAACATATAAATTTGGTATATATATGTATATTTGTATGGGATATATATTTAATATCACTTAAGTCCCACGTTCAGGTGCTAAATGAACTAATATTTAATCTCTGTACTCTGTACACCTTATTCTGATGTCTATAAATGTTATAATAAATGATATCAAATGCACCACGTTGGGCCAGCCAAATGAAACAATTAATTGAGACTCTATTATGAATGTATATTCTATTCTTATTTAACATACCTCGGCTTAGCTCAATAAATCAATTATTTATAATTCCACCACTTATGTATAGGTAGTTTATTAGAATGGTCGGACTATAAATTACTATACCAGTTTAATTAAATGGAGAGTCTACAAAATTAATGTCAAACTTAGTATCCTTACTTTTCAAAATACACTATAATGCTTGTTTACAAATAAATCTTTATATCTGATTACTTCTGGTCAGGGTGTATAGGTAGTCCGATATTTGTGGATTTTGAATAATCAACTATGATCTCTTATTCACACGTAAGTATTGCTACTTCTTTATCATTTATTTCTGTCAAATGGACATGTATGTATGTATCCTCTCTTTTACAGAATGTTCTTTAACCTCTAAAACTCATATTCTATCTACGAATATAAATGCATAGCACCATCAATGAAGAAAAACAATATTAAATTGATAAGTGTATATTGATTTGTAAGAAATATCATGTGTACAAATTAAATTTACTCAAAAAACTACAGAAGAAAGTGCTCGATAAAAATTGTTTAACAACGTTAAAAAGTACTATTCATGAAAAAATGGGGTATAACCAAATATTGGTACTATAAAGTGAGTAATGTTTATATTCTGACCATTTATTTTATAATCAATAAATAATGTGTTTTCCAATATTTAAATAATCTTGATATTCACTACGATGACCTTTATAGATATTATATTAAATATTTACTTCTAATAAATTCTCTTTCATATAAATTTCAATATAACCTAACTTTAATCAGTGTCAATCTATTATATTGATGATATATCTAAATTATTTTTGTATTCAAATTATTATATTATGTTTACTTTAAATATGACCAAAACTGATTAAAGATTAATTCCCAATATCAAAATATAAATTTTCTATTCAACCTTCGTTTATAAATGTAGTAGTTCTATCAATACGTCAAATTACTAGTATATTTCTCCTTTTAGGTGTGTACTGCCTCATAGAATACCATCTCCTTGAAGTAATAGTCTAATCATGGATATCTCAGTTCTCTCAGCACTTGAAGTTGTATCAATATCCAGATGCTGTCTGCTATTGTCTACTGTCACTCTTGGATAAGATATTTGATGTATCCTTATAGTATAATACTTCTATGGAAAATATTTCATCAACATCTGTCTGCTATTGGAAATACCTCTCTGGACTGGAAACAATGTCTGAGTCTTTCCTTCTCCTACTCGTTCTTCAAAAATGGTTAAACTTGCATTACCTATAGGATAATATTTCTATGGAAAATATTTCATCAATCTCTGTCTGCTACTTGAAAATACTCCTACTGGTTCGGATGCGTATTTTATAAATTCAAGGGTAAGTTTTCTTTATATTTTACCAAAATCTTCTTTATATACGTGCTTGTTATTTATTAGTCACTTAATAACTCAATCAGTTATTTATATTTAGCTTTTGTCTCCACATTTATTTAGAAACTATCAATAATTATATATTTGCGGTGATGTATTCAATGTTAATACTTCTATTACTCAAAAATAGTATAATATCTGTAATTTTTTATGTTATTCAAATAACATCCAAAATTCACACCCGCACGATTCAAGAATAATCAAAATTCTTTTTTTATTTATTTCAAATTTCCTTGACGATCCTTTATTTTTCAAATTAACCAATGAAAATTTCCCACATACTCTTAATATTAATATAGTATTTTTATAATCTTTTAAGACTATTTATATCCATTTTACTTTATAGAATGCACATTATATAATACATTTTATATTTAAAAAACTTCATTCCAATACTTTATCTCACACTTTCCATCATATTTTGATGATATACAATATGAACTGTCAAAATCAAAATGTCACATCCGCTTATTCAAATGTAAGCGCGAATTGTAATTCGAATTTGATTATTCTTAATACCCAATAGATTATTATGTTTTACTTTACATATTAACGTTCATTAAACAATTTTGTACAAATTCATAATACAAAACATTTTTTAACAATACTATATATCTTTGATTTCTTCCTTTCAGAATCTACAATAATTATATTGAAGAAAGAAAATTATACAGAATGAATAAAACCCAATCTAACACATTATTTAATTCAGTAAATATCAATTTTTTATAACCTTGCAAACCTTCAAATAAACATTAACCATATCAATATATATATTACTACAAATTACATACTATATATACATATTAAGCTGTTATTAATGTTGTTATTAACAACTTATTTGGAATTATAAAAGGTGTCTATTCGTATGAAATTCATGACATTCATGATTAAAGTTGACATATGTATTTGCTGTAAATGAGAAAATTTATAAATAAGTGTCTTATTTATTTGATATGTAATTGTGAAAGTAGAGAATAGCCATATTTAAAATATGTGTTTTAGAAAGAGAAAGATATATCAAAGTATATTTGACTTGTTAAATAACTATGTATTATAATGATAAACTAACTTGATGTAAAAACTTAGTTACCAATTTGGAGAAAAACCTAGGAGATTTTTGTTGAAAAAACAAATAGGAGAGAATTTTTAATTTCATTGAAAGAGGGAAAGTAATTTATTTTTCTCTACTAAAACATTATTTTAGTGTTTAAATACAATATAAAAGTATACAGAATTGTAAAATAGTTATAATAGAAAGGTGAAATTAAGTGACTTACTAAAAGTTGAATAATATTGTTACCGGAAATTCAGCCAAGGAATAGAGGACTTCGGATGAAGATTATAGCTACATAATACATGTAAAAGAAGAGAATACAATTAATAACAAACATTGTACTAATTTAATTGGATAATGGACTTACCGAATAATTAATTTGGAGCAGAAAGATATTAAATTGTGTATGGAACCAGAATAAAATGATCCAATTTTATGTGTAGCAGAAAGCAGTTCTACATCAATTTTGGGAGAATTTATTTATAATAATTGCCGAGGATTGAAGATAGGAATCAGTTTTCCGGATCACACTAAGAATTACGAAGCAAATGAGCTCTGAAGAAAGAAAATTATAAGGTTATATTTTGTATAATTTATTTGAATTAACAATAAGTCTTGCAAGCAATGGATCAGATAATCATTGATCTATTTTTAGAAATTTATTATTATTCTAATTGAAAATAGCTATAATTAGCTTTTATAAAGACATTTGATTATAAATTCATCATGGAACAAACACAGTTTTAAAAGTTACTTCCATTAGTATTGTTTATATGTCAAAATACTATTATATTAAAATTCAATTTCATCCTATATTTATTATTACTGAATTTCATTTATCTGTTTAGATTTTGTTCAAATACACTTACAGAGTCAATTTTTTAACATACGTATTATATTTGGTAATAGATTTAGAATTACTTACCTTTGATTTATTGAGATGTATCCTTGTGAGATTCACAAATATATGATTATGTTTTTCGTATACACTGTTTGACTTGTCACTGAATTTTCTAGGTTATTGTACTAAACAAACCAAACTTATCTAATTCATTTTGCATTAGATCGAAAACAGCATATTAGGATATTGTAGTTATTCGAATATAAACCCACGTGAGAATAGAGTTTAGAATCATGCTTATTAATATGAAATAACATTTATTTCAACTATAGAAATAGACAGTTATGATATAATAAATGTTAGAACGATTGGACCAATAGAGACACTTTATAAATCACGTGTTAGTAGTATATGCGTGACATTAGTTGGTATCTGATTTGCCTATGAAGACTATAGATTCATATGAAGTAGTAGATAAAACGATCAAAGCATTGAGTTATAATTATTGAACCCATTAATAGAATTTTAAGTAGATTTCTTTAAAATGTCAAATATTATTTATTTTACGAGCATTAAATTATGAACCTAAATTAAATATACAACAACGTGTTTGACGAGCATTAAAATATATATATATATACAGTTAAAGCCGAAGTAATAGGAGGATACAAAGACCAACCGTTCAAAAACTAATATTTTTCCGTCCTTTATATACAGTCTCTGTACATTCAATACATATTAGAGCGTCCTACATTGTTACCAATTTAATAGATCATTCTGTCCTAGTATAAAATGGTAAAACGGAGATATACATATTTACTTAAACGAACATATTGTTGTTCAAGTCTTAAATATAACGGAGGAAGCAAATTCGCTACGTTTTAATAACCATCTTGTTAGTAAGATTACATACATATTTGAAATCTTCTCTTATATACAAGCTATTATATATTGAATTAATTATGTATTTACTATATTGAATAAATAGTATTATTGAATTAAATAAGATGGTAAAAAATGTGTGTATATACACAAGTCAAAAAACACACAAACTTTATGTAACAATAATTATAATAATAATAGATAGACAGATTCTGTATTCATTTGCTAGAATATATACAATTCAGTAATACATCTACCTAACAGTAATTCAAAATATTAATAATAACCAATGTGTCAACATCTTGGGACATTATCAACTACGAGTTATAAATAATTAAGAACTGTAATAATGGAGGTAACTAAAGACCAAATGCTCTCGACATTATAATAAACAGATTTGTAATATTTTATGTCAACAGATATGGAAATTATCGTAACGTTAATACTGAGAAGTATGATATGCAAACGGGATTAACTGTACGGAACGAACATGATCGAAATACTTATAAAGACTGTATGAAATTAGAAACGCAATTGTTACTGTACTACATGTAATTTTGACTGATTTTGAAACCTGTTTTTTCCAACATGGTTCTTCATTGGTCTTGATCTCTATCTTGTCGGTTTCCCCGAGAGTCTGCAAAACGCAAGTCTATCTGAAGACTCATTGAAAAATATTCATATTTACTACTTTACCCATCACTAATAATGAATGAATAGGTAACAACTACACAATTGTCACAATAATGTCTAAAGAACTTTTGTCAATTTTTGACGATGTTTTGCACGAATACTGTCCCTTAATTTATGCAATAAAGACGCATAATATGTACCGTTCACACTTGTATTGCGCTCTTTAAAGTCTATTATCAAAATGCCCTCACAATCCCAGAATATTGTGGCCATCACCTTTTTCGTTCATTGATCGACTTTCCCCTTTCTGGGACGAGGTTCATCAGGTCGCCGCCATTCCATGGAGTCCCTTTTCGATAGAGCATCGTAAAACAGAACCATTGTTTCATTCCCTGTGACAATGGACTCCAAAATCGGTTTTTGGTCGTCTCCATACATGTTTAAAAACGACTGGGCACATTCGACTCGACGTTCACGTTGGAGAGCAGAAAGAAGTCGCGGTACCCATCTAACACTAATTTTATTCATACCCAAATGATCGTGGAGAATTCGACGAACACTTGATTTGGAAATGTTTGGCGATCTTCTAGCACTAAATGTTCAATAATTGAAAACTGTTGAGGCGTTATCACTTCAGTTGGTCGACCCGACCGATCAGCAAGTTCCAGGGATTCTTGTCCCAAACGGATACATTTTGCCCACTTTTGTCCAGTTGAATACGAAAATGAATCGCCGTAAACGCCGTCTAAACGTTGTTTATTGTGATAAGGTGTGTCCTTCTTTTGTTAAAACTTTAATGACCGCGCGGTACTCAATTTTCGTTTCTTCAGACATTTTCGTGCGCTGGCCACGTTGGTTGGCTGGTTAGTGTACACCTCGCGTATGTGCATGCATGACGTTACGGTGTTTGAACACGTTTGAACCTGTATAAGGCTGTCAGGCTGAGAATTTATGGCGCCTACCTCGTATATTTCCGATCAAGAAAACTAGAAAGGCATAAATACGAATAAAATTAACAAATGTAGAGAGAAAGAATTTACCAAATAAAACAAACAGCAACAATTTTATCTGCAAATACAATGAATGTTTACATCATCGAAGTGTCATTGAAATTGAAGTCTAAAAGTAACTAAAAAAGAAGACAGTAGGACCAACTTATGGTACTAAGAGAGGGGGCGCTGAAGGAACGACATTCCATTGTTTATCTTTATAAAAGAAGATACGCAGACGCATTAAAGGAGTTCTACCTAGGTCCCGATCGCACTCAAACTTCAAATTCGTAAACGGACGAGGGAACATACATTGGACGAATAGCGTTCATTTGTTTCTAATTATTGACGATTTCTGGCTTATCAACAAAAAAATTGCAAGCAAAAGAAGCGGGGCAGAAAATGCTTCATATACGTAGTGAAAAGTAAGTAATTCACAATAATGTCTTAATTAAATAATAAAAGGAGAACTTTTCTTTAATTTTTCAACGACCGTTCACCATTAGTTTATAATTTTGCTTTACTAGTTTAGAATATTTAGACGGCAGAAAGCCAATCTATCTGGGTACAATGTGCGAATGTTTGCCCTAGGGTAATTAGTTGACGCATAGTCATAAATATTTCAGTTTTCCTTTATTAAAATACAGAAACATAATAATTTCATTTTTTATAATCCATCAAATAGGAATGTTGTTGACGACAGAAATCTGATCCATCTGGGTACAATGTGCGAATGTTTGTTCTAGGGGATTAGTTGATGCATAGTCATCAATATTTTTATTCTCTTTCATATAATAAATAAAGTCTGGTGGACGTACATGGAAAAGTTGTTTCAAGAAAGTTATAAGAGAAGATAAACAGTATTGTGTAGAAACTATTTTCCTGAGAATAATTTGAAAACAATATTTTTTTTATTTAAATAGATGAACATTAATAGTTTTTTGTTTATAAATAAATAAAAATAAGCATAAGTATTGTACATAAAAGTAACACAAAAATTAATAATATTCCTCATAATTATGAAAAAAATTATTTCCTGTGTTTAATTTAAACCGTATCCCATAGAAGTATAGATAAGAAAAAGACAGGTAAGAAAGGGGGTAAACCACTGTAGAACCTACAAGATGTATAAGTATGCTGTCATGTTAAATCTATAACATTATATTTTCTTTACTAGTCCTAATAGAAGGGACAAATTGTAAAAGAGGTAGAGGTTACAGCAGTATGTACGTACATACATATCTATATGATACTGTAAAAAATGCATTACTTGATAGTATATTATGCAATGAGCATTTAATGATAGCTATTAAGACACGAGTAAGAAAATTACAATACGAGGCGAAGCCGAGTAATGTAATGAATACGAGTGTCTTAATAGCCATTAAATGCGAGTTGCATACACTATTTTTTCTACGACCCCATAATAAAACATTATTTTGTGAACATTCCATTTCATAAATTGAAGTTAAAATTTCCCATTCACCTTTGCGAATTTAGCTGGTAATAAATTGTTCGTGGTTACTAAGGCTTGTTCCATAATTTCTGGTCGACTCAAATTTTACATTTCACTGTCATTATCCCTCATTTTTACCGTTTATATTTTCAAAAAAGAACAAATTTTAAGTACTTGTAAATTGCAGAGAACTGTCACATTTATTTAATTTGTATATCTGTCAGATATGCAGTCGCCATATTGAATATTGTTTGAATATTGAAATGTCGCATTCCTATTGGATATAAACTTGTATCATAATGAAAATCTGTATCGTAATGGACATCATTAAAGTACAGGTTCAGCATATCTAATAATACAATTAAAGTATGGGAGTAGAAAAACACACATTTTTACTTTCTTATACGTAGTATAAAGAAGTCTTGTGATGATGAAAATTTTCGACCTCGAGATTTTTGCAGATGTACACGTTTTAAAGTCCCCTGATACCGAAAAACTGGTTTTTAACAAATGTCTCTCTCTCTCTGTGTGTGTGTGTCAGTGTGTATGTGGCCATGATAGCGGCCAAACCGCTATAGGTATCAATTCCAAATTTTATATTTAAGAATATAATCTCCCTCTTGAGATTTGATTAGATTTTCAGTAAAATCGGCAGACCGGAAGCAGTAGTTTACTTCAGTGAAAAATCGAATTTTGCCAATTATTCGTCAACTACTAAGTTTAAATAAATTTGTAAAGAATTCATATATACTCAAAATTAAATTTGAGAAGAATTTTATTAAAAAAGTTTTTGGAAATTCCTACCGGAAATATGTCTTTTAATCTTATCGAAAATCAGTTTTTTGCAAATATTTCGCAAGTCATGCTTTTTAGACAGGTACCTACGTTACGAGTATAAAAGTATTTAGAACTTAATTTTCAATACCTTTTGTATAACAAAAATTTCAAAATTCGGACCGGAAGTAACACTTTTACTCTTATGGAATAGCGATTTTTGCAAATATTTCGTAAATTATGCATTCTATATATATTGGTCAAGAGTACAAAAGTATTTAGAGTTGGATTTGAAATATTTTTTGTAGAAATGAAATTTCAAAATTCGCACCGGAAGTAACACTTTTACTCTAATCGAATAGCGATTTTTGCAGATATTTCGTAAATTATGCATTCTGTATATATTTGTCAAGAGTATAAGAGTATTTAGAGTTGGATTTGGAATATTTTTTGTATAAATGAAAATTCAAAATTCGGACCGGAAGTAATACTTTTACTCTTAGCGAGTAGCATTTTTTTGCAAATATCTCATAAAGTATGTATCCTGTACATTTATTAAGAGACCGGTAATACTTAGAATAGGATTTTGAATAATTTTTGTATAAAATAATGTTTAAAATTCTATTATTTGAAACGCTCATACGTATAAGAAAGTCGTGTGGTGGCCACACCTCATTTTGCAAGTTAGTTTAACGGCTCCTGTATTTCACACAACTTTCAGAAGCACATAACCCGGTCGAATTATACTACAAGTATATAAAGTATGTCCATTATGTTTTGTACGTCTTGTAGTGAAACAGTAACACCTACTAAGTTGATCAATGCAAACAGCATGTATTATGTCTTTGTGACATATTATATGTACATTCCTCAGAAAACGACAAAAAAACAATGCATAAATACCGCCCGGCATATTGGAGTGACTAAAAATAACTTAATTGAAGTGGAGTACCTATTTGTTTTCTATATATGGTTAACATTTATGTATCTTCTGCCAAATAAGTATGACATAATATATATATGTACGTTATATATGAAGTTCTTATTATGACTTTCACTAGTAAGTGCATGGAAAAAGATATATGTGCCAAAAAAGAAATTCAGTGGCTATGCATACCTTTGTTTAATACACATGTCACCATTTATTTTGTGATAAACGCTTTCTTATAAGTCTCTTCACGTCTTTTGCCTTTAAACAAAGCACTAATATATTTCAGTTACTTATTAAATTATTATATTGCTCATGTATTCATGTAGTTACTTACATATAATGTGGATATATGTAGTAGGTAGGTACGCATTGTTCTGATTAGTTAGTCAGGTTGTTAAAAATCAACAATTTGACCAGTAATGTTAATATTATATAGTGATAATATAAAGTTCTGGTGATTATTCAGTCAAACAGGTATCAACAGTTAAAATAAAAGTGCACCGAAATTATGACTCTCTCCTTTAAAATCACTGTTTTTTTGCGAAATAAAATACAAATTGTCTTCTAATGTGTATTGTACATGAGTATTCATTGTATGTATAATTAGTCTCATCCTACTTTTATTCATATAAAGCAGAGTATTTCTTTTGCGATATTTTCAATGTCCTGTAATGATTGTCTTTTTAAATGAATTGATGAATGAATAATAATGTTTATTTGATAGGTATATATTATGGTCGTCTGTGATTTTAAAAGGAATAATACTTTATGTGTTCCTTATAATTTATCAATATTACTGTCAAAAACTCTTCCGAAACAATTATTATAGTTTCAGTAATATTAAGCAAAGGAATAACACAGTTAATAAGTAATACGTATAGAGTTTTGTTATTCATATGATTCATTTATAGGTACATACCTACGACAAAGATAGAAGGAAAACAGTAATCAATTAGGGAGCGGAATCGAGCGAGCTAAACTACCACGGAGCCACAACCGTGAAAAGAAATAATGTAAACAACTGCGTGTTGTTTACATTATATCTGAATAGCACTAATTCATAGGGCGAACTGTAACATATGTTTACTCCAGAGAATCAGAGAAAAAACTGCCATAAAATAAGGAATTTAATGAATAAAATCCTTTCTTCATCGGCGTAGGTACAAGGGTGACGAGTTTTTAAAATTTATTATATTTACCTTATATTTCGCAATATAATATGTATGTTTCAATAACATACGCGTACATTTTTAGTTATCATTTATTTAGATCTAGAACGTTGTTTATGTTACTTTTTCTGAGATAAAAATTAATTGTCAGTGATTCCGAAATTTATTGCAAAGTCTGTAAAATATCGTCACTTAGCTTTGCTAAAACATACACAGAAATAGTTTTCATGCAGAGAATTTCGATAGTTTACAAAATTTCGTTACATGTTTAAATGACGATGTTCGAAGTATTTCTGAGTGCAAGGAACTAACACAAATCCCAAATTTAAAAAATCTGTTGTTATTCCTTCAGGAACACTTTGGAAATTTGCCTAAACTAATGACATGTTTTGAAAATCGAATCTCAAATTAAAAAATGAGGTGTTGCCACCACACGACTTTCTTATACGTATGATCGTTTCAAACTATACTATATTTTTTTTAAACAAAAATTATTCAAAATCCTATTCTAAGTACTTCTGTTCTCTTAATAAATCGCTATAGGATGCATACTTAGCAAGATATTCGAAAAAAGGACTACTCCCTAAGAGTAAAAGTGTTACTTCCGGTCCGAATTTTGAAATTTCATATATTCAAAAAATATTGCAAATCTAGCACTATATACTTTTGTATTCTTGATAAATACATATAGAATGCATAATTTACGACATATTCGCAAAAAATCGCTATTCGATAAGAGTAAAAGTGGTAATTCCGGTCTGAATTTTGAAATTGTTTTTATGCAAAAGATATTGAAAATTACGTTTTAAATACTTTTATACCCGTAACGTACCTGTCTAAAAAGCATGCCATGCGAAATATTCGCAAAAAACTGATTTTCGATAGGAGTAAAAGACCTACTTCCGGTAGCAGCTTCGAAAAACTTTTTAAATAAAATTGTTCTCAATTTTAATTTCAAGTACATATGAATTCTTTATAAATTTGTTTAAATTTAGTAGTTGACGAAATATTGGCAAAATTTAATTTTTCCGCTGAAGTAAACTGCTACTTCCGGTCTACCGATTTTACTGAAAAACTACTCAGATCTCAAGAGGGGGATTAGACACGTAAATACAAAATTCGGAATTGATATCTACAGCGGTTATCGTGGTCACATAGAGACACACAGACATTTTTTAAAAACATCTTTTTCGTTATCAGGGGACTTCAAAACGTGGCCATCTGCAAAAATCTCGAAGTCGAAAATTTCACATTACTTCCTTATATTACGTATAAGAAAGTAAAAATGGATTAACCACAGTAGATGTGGCTATTAATAATTCCAAGTGACTTAGACGCAGTTTTTAATAGAAATCCAGGTTTAATAACATTGCGGCAATTGTGAATGCTAAATACGCTGAAATAAAGGAATATTTCCAGTACGCACCTATAACCAGATGCGATGTAGAAAGGACGTTTTCTATCTACAAGGATGTACTTAATTCAAAGAGAACAAGTCTTACAGAAGAGAAAATGAACAAATAATAAGGTATTTTGTATTTTATAATCACCAGCCACTTGTTATTCAATTATATAAATAAAATTAAAACCTCTTTAAAAATACAACATTTCAATAGCGCGCCCATGGGCGATGAGTCATGACTCGCTCGATTCCGCTCCCTAGTAATCATCATAATAATATGCGGTAAATATACGAGTTTTAACCTCATTTTTTAATAGGGATATTGTATTCAAAATATTGAAAGAACTGTTTGTACACTGCAAACAATCAACTATAAACAAAACGTTCATGAAATATTTCTTATTGAAATGCTATAACTTGAGTAAATTACGAAAATATATCAGTATTTTCGTAATTTACTCAAGCTATAGGATTTCAATAAGAAATATTTCATGAACGTTTTGTTTGGTATAACTAAATAAAAAATAGATGTGTGAAGTTAGTCCCCCTTTTCTCGAAAATGGCAATTCTGATGGTTGTTCTATGTTTGTTCAAAATTATGCCAAAGTATTTTAAAAAAAAGTCAAAGTTGGCTGAGATAATTGAATAAAACAATTTTTTCAGCTTGCCCCCTTTTTTCGAAAATTCAAATTCTGAAGATTGTTTCTAGATTGTTCTAGTTGTTTTAAACATTGTTCCAAAGAATCTCGAAAAAAATTCAAAATTGACCTAGAAAATGGGGAAAAAGGAAAGCCAAAATTATGAAGTCAGAGCCAGTTTTTGCAAAAATTAAAATGTTGACTGTTGTTCTAAGTTCTTCTAGGCATGTTGTGAATATTGGTCTGATACGTCAAAACCGTATCTTTTATATAACAAAAGATATTACAGAAAAACTACATCCAAAAGTGAGAAGTTAGCCGCCATTTTCTGGAAAATCTATATTCTGACGGTTGTTCCAAGTTTTTCTAGGTTTGTTCTAAATTGTTCCAATGTATATTAAAGAAAAAATCGGAATTGTCCGAGATAATGGAACAAAAAGTGCTTTTACAATGGGCGGAATGACTTGCACTTTCCAAACATTACTGTGTTGAAGAAAGCTTTTGTTCGATGCAGTTCTATAATCATACTCAATTGTGATTTAAAATAGACATCTAGTATAAGCAGTAAATATATATTCTCCCAAGAAATATAATGATCATTTATTACAAAACGATGTTGTTAAAAACGATGTTTTTTACCGAGTATGCTTATTTTTGTTGCCCCCGTTATACACGTGTTGAAATAGCATAGTATGCTGTCTAGTTTTCTCACTAAAACGATTGAAAACCTACTATTACTTTATTAGGGAAAAATTTGTTATACATTTAGATAAATATATGATAGTATATGTGCCAAATAGTAGTCGACTGACAAATACTATACTACTTATATCAAAGTTGTCATACGGGAGAATGTCTTCACTTTTATAGTATGTAATATAAAATAATATCAATATATAAATTTTACACAAAAAAATATTTATTTTAGGGATAACTAAAGCATGAACTGTAATAAAAATACACAAACTTAAAAAAAAAAAAACGTTTTTCTAGTAGCTCATGAGAAAAACATTAATCTTGTTATGAGCAAGGTATACCTGATTATTTTCAATATGATAATTACTTTGTGTTAGGAGCAACAATATTGTTTTGAAATAAATGAATATTATATTAGCTACTTGGGAAAATATATATTTACTGCTTGTTTAGATGTTTAAAATATTCACTTAATGTTCGGAAAATGCAAGTTATTACTCCCACTGTAAAATCGTTTTTTCTATTATGGCTGCCAATTTTTTTTTAATACTTTGGAACTATTGAGAACAAACCTAGAACAACCTGGAACAATCGTCAGAATTTAGATTTTCGAGAAAAAGGGGGCTAACTTCTCACTTTTGGATTTAGTTTTTACCAATATCTTTTTATATAGAAGAGATGCGGATTTGATGCATAGGAATAATGTTTAGCACAAATCTAGAACATTCCGGAACAACTGTCAAAATTCTAATTTTTGTAAAAACGGGGTCTGATTTCATATTTTTGGCTTTCGTTTTTTTTTCCATTTTCTCGTCTGTTTTTGATTTATTTTCTTGAAATACTTTGGAACAATTTAGAACAAACCTAGAGCAACCTAGAACAATCGTCAGAAATACAATTTTCAAGAAAAGGGGGGCCAAGAGAAACAGTTCTATTTTTCAATTATCTTGGCCAATCTTGACTTTTTTTTAATACTTAGGAACAGTTTAGAACAAACCTGGAACAACCGTTAGATTTTTCGATTTTCGAAAAAAAAACTTCACTCAAATCCTTCTTTATTAATTACCTAACTAAATGTTTTTATAATGATTTCTTATTTCTTGGCTTTTTCAATATAGATACTAAAGAATAATCTTGGTTTATGTATATAGAGTAACCCCGAATTGTCTTATATATCTGTTTTTAATTCATATAATTGTCAATATTTTATTTAAATATTTTTCTGCTATTAAACTGTTATGTCTTTTGTTTATAATAATAATCATTATAATCTTTATTGTCCATCAGAACAAATTCCAATTACAGGACAAAATCACCAGTAAATATTAAATAACAATAATCAAAGAATAAGAAAATTAAACAAAATGAACTAACAAGAAAACTAAACAACAACTTAAAAGCGTCTTTCAATTTTGCTGAGTCTGTTGTAGATAATGCGAATACTAGAGAACTATACTCTATACTAGTTCTTACAAGAAAACACAAGAATTTAACAGCGAATGCCCAAGTATGTAGAATATGACCACCAAACGTAAAGACGAGTCGAAGAAAATATAAAAATTATTGAGTATGATTGATTGCATAATAGAACAGAAACGGGTTTTAATACCTAGTGTACGTGACCACTGCGCCCTTAATAACATTTAAAGTAATTCTATTCTGATTGTACTAATCAATAATAAATTGTAGGTCACGGTAGGCGTCAACGCAGGAAGTCGGATATAAAGTTTGAGACCATCCGCGGAGGCTAATACTTCACAGTCGAGTGACAGAATGAGGTCGTTGTTACACACGATAAAGAGTAGGGAAGCCAGATTGAATCTTGAGGAATACCAGAAGTAAGGGTAAACTGTCTCGAATAATCACCACTATAGCACACAATATCGGGCCAACGTTGGCTGTCGGTCGTTTATTTATCGGCCTGACATCGGCGTCTGATATCAATCCGATGTACAAGTGTTAACATTTTACAACTTTGGATAAATATTACTGCATGATATTGGACCAACATTTTTCCGATTAGAGCATTTACCTTATATTTCATAAGACAAATAAAGTACAGAGAATTTACTTGATTTGAACTACAAAATGAACAAACAAAAAGTGTTTTGTTTTTGATAATGGGCCTCTCGTGTCCGGTCTCTAAAATTTAAAAGTGTGCTTTTAATGTTAATTTGGTGAAAATCATTATTGCAAATGCTTGATTAACTTTGAGGATCTATATATCTCATTTCACACACCAACAATTATTCATGGTACAGTGTGTAATATATTCTGTGATAAATTAATATAGACTATATCAATATTGTCTTGCAAAGTTAATACGATGTTGGCGTTTAATCGCAGAATAACAAATTGTCACGTCATCCCCTTTAATCTAAATTTATATCGAACACTGACCTACAACCAACATCACAGTGACTTTGTGAACTTGATATTATGTAGACATTTTTCTTTAATGCTAATAATATGTAGATTTTTGTTGTCAATAAAATATCAGTATCAGATATTTAACCAATATATTACCAATGTAGACAACGTTAGTCTGATATCATCCCAACGACATAAATTGACATTTACTTGATATAGGAATTTTATATTCGTACGACATTGGGTGGGGTTCACTGATGTTCTACCGATCTTAGAATATTGGAGTGACATTGACCCGCTTTGAGGCCATCAAACTTGGCTACTAGAGTAATGATCAGTGAAATTGAAAGTCTTTGCAAAGTCGATATAGTGAATATCCACTTGTGAGTTTCACTAATAAATTGAGTTATTTCTGCCAAGTTTGTTGTGCATATATATCGCAAAATTATCGGAGAGAAAATTACAGATCAATAGGATACGTCTCTCTTTTCTCAGTACCCAACAACTTTGTTTTTCAAAGAGCATGATATATATTATATATAATATGCTTATTATTATTAATTTCTTTTTCTAGTTTAACGGTTGTCATTGAACTTAAACAATATAGAAATTAAAACATTTTGATTAAGTCGATATTATCTTCTTTAATTAAACATTTACTAAAGAAAGTAACTGTTAACAAAACTGTAAAATATATTTGACAAATGTCTTGGCGGCAAATATTATACAGTAACCATAAAAATAAAATTCGTGTATCATTGACAACTCAGAAAATATATAAATCTAGCAGAATATACCTTATTAAATTATTTAATGGTAAGTTATTGCTAAATTTTAACTTTATTTGCAATCAGTTACTACATTATTTGTATTAGTTCCAAAGTATTTCTAGTTTTGTTATTATGTTTCTTTACTTTTATATAACCGCCAGGCCTTCTTATTGAGCAAGCCTCGTATATCAACACGAAACAATTTTAGGAATGATCACGCTAATTCAATATGAATGTATTTGTTCGTCAGATGTATAAATTGAACGTTGCAGGCTGTTATTTATTATTATTATTATTACTCAGTTTCTTTATTTGTCTGTCGTGAAGAGGCAACAGGAAAGCGGTGAAATTCTACTTTGAAGAAAAGTTGAAAATGATTACGTATCATTTCTTTTGTCGATAAAATTCCAAATGTAACCTGTTTCATAAGAATCACCTACTATTTTAAGTGTATAGAATCTGACTTACATCTCTTTCTTCGTTGGAGAATTGCGGTATATCAGTATCATTTACAATCCCGTGAGAAACCTTTCTTAAAGCTATTCTAAAGGAGATGCAAACTTTCACGAAAATTATAGACTGTGTATTCTAGGGATTTTGAAAAAGATATAAAATAAAATTAATAAAAAAATATACATAACAATATGAAGTAAAAATTTGTAAACTGCGTTAAAGGATACAGTGTATTACAGTGTACTGAAACCTATAATTTATTTATTTCTACTGAATTTGATTTGGGGATTTTGTGTGTTGTTATTATAGTAGTGTGAGAAAGTATATTCTTTGTATTAATAGTATTTGCCATTTTAAAAGTTACCAATGCACATGTAAAATATTAAAATTAAAATCACATCAAATACAAACAAAATAAATATAGTATTTATTTACCAAAAATACTAAGAACAGGAGAATTAATAGCATAATATATGCAAAGCTACACATACTAAATTAATAACTATATAATATATTATGCAAGTAAAATAATATTAATATTCAATACCGACCTACATTTTAAAATGAAAAACTTCCAAAACGTATAAAACTATACTTCCGAGGCACATTGAAACATAAGCTGAACATACCTGATTTGTCTCTAACGAAACCATACAAAGAGTGTCATATGGAAACCGCAAGGGTAACTATAGAAATTCTAGAATCAAAGCTACTCACAAATTTATTCTTCCTGGAAGGAGCTTTTTTGGATCCTTTAAGCTACACAAGATTTATCCGGTATTCACGAACAGCAAAATATATAAATATGGAAATTATAGACCCATATTGAACCTACCAATTGTTACGTTTTTTGAAGTGTAAACTTCTTTGGGCGTGTTGCGTTGATTGTGGTCACTGAACAAGACTGAGCCGTCACGCTCGGCTATGTAACGCTCGTTCGGGTAAAGTCGGCTCGAGTCGACTAAGGGAATGAGAGAAATATATCATATAGAGGTATTTAATTTCAATTAAATTGAAATTTAAATACATAAATAAATTCATGTCCCCGAGATCTCACGGGTGAGAAGCCGGCACATTAGCATCAGACCAGCGCGGGACTTGTAAGCGAGTATTCATATTGTCTATTATATATATATATATATATATATATATATATATATATATAAGAGAAAGCAAGAAGTCTTTGCCGTTAGAACACAGGAATAATAGGTTCTTGGGGAATCTAGCAATCATAAACTGGTTGTGCTTTAGTTCTTTATTCTTTCTGCCAATATTTCGTACATATGATCGTGTACTTCATCAGGGCATCAAAATGCGAACTGTTTATGTGGACAATATCACATGATACAGAAGTGCATGTTTCTTTAAGATTGATTTTCATTAATATTATTGGTCTTAACAGTGGTTATATGGAAATATTGGCAGAAAGAATAAAGAACTAAAGCACAACCAGTTTATGATTGCTAGATTCCCCAAGAACCTATTATTCCTATATATATATATATATATATATATATATATATATATATAATTTATACACGCGATTATATATCGTGGCCGCTGCCACAGCAACGAATGGAGCATTGCTTTAATTGCTCATTATATACCTACGAATTTATAAGCATTTAATTCTTTTCTGTTACACAGGATGGATGAAGAAATCAAATCGATGACAAATTAAAACGAAAAAGGGAATTGTCTCTTGCGCGCGTGAAGAAATATCGTCAAAAGAAGCACACTAAATCTCAGCAACTGGATTTGTCGATGCAGGATGATCCTAATGTAATATAAAACGAAAAAAAAGTTGGATTTCGTATTATTAACCTCACCTTGATGAAGTTTTCACTTCTGCCGTGTGGTTTTAAGCACACCCATTTTCTTGTTTTTTATCCTATGGGTCTCATAGGATTTTGACTCCTGTTTTTATCTTTTGGAAGTCTAGTTCTTTTAATATCGAGCGAAGCTGTATTTATATTTTGGAATTTATTGCACTTGGTTAAACAATTCTCAGAATTTGTGTTTTATTTTGTGTTCGAGCTATTCCTTAAAATAATTCTAAATTTTTCACCGTGTCGACTTCTGTGGACAGAGTGAACTCGTTCGCAGTTGCCTCAGTGCCGGCTTATCGGTATTTATTTTCGGTTAAATGCCACTATTACTTGTTGTGGTTTGAAAACTCTTTAGTTTTAGTCCTCCATCTTTGCCTCTGTTTTTAGTTTTCTTGTAACATTTATCGCCTGGTTCACTTGTGAATTATTTAACATTATTTAAATTCTGGTTACTAGACCGTGGCGCCATCTTGCATGTAGAGCGGTTGTATTTTATAAGTAGAGTCGATATATTTTTAGTTTTGTGTGGTGTCGCTACCTGTCATTCAATTGCATGTATCGTGATGGCATGTTCTGATTTTTAAAATGAGAAGTCATCTTGGCACTTTTGATTTGGGCGTCCTATTGGAAATAGCAGAAATATTTCCGACTGTGACTCCTGTTGCAATTGATGGTGAATAGTACCGAGTTTCGACAATTTGACGCGATATATATACGTGGATGCAGATGCAACAGTTGGATTGGAGTTAAACTCGTTGTAATTTTGACCTTTTTGTCATTTTTTTGAACACAGTCGCTGAATGTTTTATTTCTGGTAAGATGCCTAATTTTCTAATTAATCATCCTTAACGTTGTTGTTTTATTGCCCTTTCAGCTGTTAGTTACCGGCTAGTAATTCTAGTTAATAACTTCGGCCAGATATATGAGAATTCCTGGAAGCTGTTCCATCAGCGCCATTTTGATGTGGAACCTCGTGGTAGAGGATTTGACTTTAATATTTAAATCAAGCCTGGAATTCCGTAGAATTAACCAAAAGAGTTAATTAGTTGATGTTAGAAATCTGTGGTGAAGAGGGAATACCGAGCCACTGTGTAAATTCCGTTCTCATCGCACCTGTATATCTAAGTGTTTTACAAATTCCTTGTTTACTGTATCAATTCGTGTAATTTTGGTATGTCAGCAATTTTAATTTCGACCTTAAGTTATTGAAAATGATTCTTAAGTCTTGTCCTACATTTATTTGGTAATTTTAGATTTTAAACTAACCGAGCATTTGTTGCCGGAGGGTTTCATGTAACTTGAGCCTTTTGGGTCTTGCGATAATTAAGCATGAGAATGTGCTTCTGGAGTAGACATAAGAACTAAATTTTAAGTTGCGTATTAATATTGTTAGTAACTCTCAGCATTAGTCAGTTACGTGGACTTATCGTCCTGTATTGAATTATTTGTCGAATTTATAATTGCATATCTGAGCCTTCAGTCAAAATTATTTTGTTCACCTTGCTTTAAATCTTAAATTTCATTAAAATTGCATTGTTTCGACATAGTGTATAAATATCAATGTTAGGTCGAGATCTTGACTACTTACTTATTTAGTTATACCTAGTGCTAACTCACTCTTATTTAAACTTTTGGATATTTATACAGGATGACCGAGAATTCGGCCACATTTTTAATTCTCGTATATTAATTATATGATATTATCTTGTTTCTCTATTATAGCACATTCATTTGCAACTAGATTTCGTTAATTTTAGCTTATTGCCTGTCCATATTTTGTTTTTTTTTCAAGCTGAAGTTTGTTTCACTTGTATTCATGATCCTCACGTAACGGTTTTGAAATTTAAGCGCCTGTTTATTTATTACTTTTATAATTACTCGCACAGATCCATATTTGTATATTAAATTGTTTTGTTTGGAATTTCGTTGTTTGACTGGACTTTACTACCTGGGGTATTATTTTGATCTTGCTCCTGGGTCAAGAGACTTTTGGGGTGGTGGATTAATATTATAGGGAGCTGGTGCCTTTCTTCATCTAAAAACGATTCTAGTAATCCCATGCCCACCTAGAAACCGACGAGTTAATAATAATAATAATTTTATTCGTAATAGACTCGCTCACGCAAGTATCTACATCGTCAGTTTTACAAATTTGTCACATATACATCTAAACTAATACATAGACTCACTATTACGCAAATTACAAATTACAAACTATGAATTATATAGTGGCTCCCAAAAGTATTTTAAATTTTCCATTGAATTAGTAATTATTTCATGTAAAGAGATACTTTAGTCTTTATTTAACCACATTTCAAACTAATAGCTAGACGCCACATTACAATAGTGACCGAATCCAATACACCCACAACAAAGCTACAAATTTTATTCAATATCATTACATTCCAAGAAATACTCCTGTATGGAGTAATAAGCCTTTCTGATCAAATGCTCCATAATCTTATTTTTAAAAATTTTTAACGGGAGTGATTTATACTTATTCGGCAGTTTATTATATACTTTTATTGCAAGGTAATTAGGACTTCCCTCCGTAACGCTAACCTGTGCCTAGGTATTTCTAAGACGTTTGAATTCCGGGTGTCGTACGGATGACCTTCGCTCAACTTCGGCAACCCTGCAATATTCTCCATAGCATACATTAATAACTGGTAAACATAAATAGAAGGCACAGTCATGATTTTCATATCCTTGAACAGGTCTCGGCAACTCGTCCTTATACCCACTTTATTCATTAATCTAACCGCTCTTTTCTGGAGTTTAAAAATTCTAATTACCTCAGAAGAGCTGCCCCATATTATTGTGCCATATGTAATTAGGGAGTGGAAGTGCGCGAAGTAGTACATTTTTAGTGTCGGCATGTCCACAATACGTCTAAGTCGGCTTATTGCAAAACACATGCTTGATCATTTCTTGGATAAGTGTTGAATATGTTCATTAAACGTGCAATTCTCATCAATATAAACACCCAGAAACTTGGTTGAGCTGACTTGTGCTATGCTACTATTATTAAATTTAATCAAGTATGATGATTTTCTCTCTTTCCTATCTATACTAAATTCTATAAAGTTTGTTTTATTACTGTTCATATATAGCGCATTGTCCCGAAAATAATTATTAAGTTCCTTCACTGAATTTACAATTTCACCCTGAATATTTACATTTTTCCTACATGTCACAAGCAACGATGTATCATCCGCGAACATAAACATATTCAGATCTGGTACATTTACATAAATAATATAGAGAAGCGGTCCCAGGACGCTCCCTTGAGGCACCCCTCTATCAGTATTAAGCACATTTGATTTTTTACCCTTCAGTTCTACAAAATGTGAGCGATCCCGTAGGTAACTCTGAAACCATTCCAGCGCTACACCTCTAATCCCATAGCACATCATTTTTTTTAAAAGGATGTCATGATTTACAAGATCAAAAGCCTTACTTAAGTCAACAAATACCCCCACACATGACCGGCCCTGTTCAAAGCCCTTACAAAGTTCATTTAAGAATGTTGCCATCGCGGAAACAGCTGATCTGCCTCTACGAAAGCCGAACTGCTTTTGATTTAAAAGATTGCAGCGTTCAAGAAATTTCATTAGTCTATCAGCTACAATCCTCTCGATAACTTTAGAGAAAACACTCAGGATAGAAATAGGTCTGTAGTTACCGACAGTCTTCTTGCAACCTGTTTTATACAGGGTGTTTAAAAAAGATGCGGCAATATTAAAGGGGTTGATTGTATAGGTCATTTTATACAAAAAAGTTTATAGTAAACAAGGTCCGCAAACGCTTCGTTACCGATCTACAGCGTGTTGAAGTTTAATTAAAAGAAACAGTAAAACTTAGATTTCTCCAAGACGGCATTAAAGATCATAATGAAATTTTAGGCGTTTTATTTTTCAAGAAAAAAATAGGACGCCGCTGATTTCTCTAAAAATAAAAATATGTTTCTATTCTTTGTTCAATTGTGAAGAAAAAAGCTCTCTTAACTTTTTATAGTACGACGTAACGTTTTTTAGTAAAAAAAAACACATTTTAGTGCATGTACATTTATTACAGATATTTTTTTTTAAATAACAAGGGTTTTATTTAAGGACAAAAACAAATATTTTACCGTTTTTTAGTAAAAAAAAAACACATTTTAGTGCATGTACATTTATTACAGAATTTTTTTTTAAATAACAAGGGTTTTATTTAAGGGCAAAAACAAATATTTTACTATACCAACAATTTTAGCAAGCAAAAATTACAATAACTGTGCAAAGTGACCACCTCGAGCTCGGATGCAAGAATCCAATCTTCTCCTCATTGACTGGCGAACTCTCTCAAAAACAACGGGATCGGTTTCAATTGAGTTGCACTCAGCAATGATTCGATTTCTTAAGTCTTCTACGAAATTAAAGATGCGGCAATATTAAAGGGGTTGATTGTCCAGGTCATTTTATACAAAAAAGTTTATAATAAATAAGGTCCGCAAACGCTTCGTTACCGATCTACAGCGTGTTGAAGTTTAATTAAAAGAAACAGTCAAAATTAGATTTCTCCAAGACGGCATTAAAGACCATAATGAAATTTTAGTGTTATTTTTCAAGAAAAAAATAGGACGCCGCTGATTTCTCTAAAAATAAAAATATATTTCTATTCTTTGTTCAATTGTGAAGAAAAAAGCTCTCTTAACTTTTTATCGTACGACGTAACGTTTTTTAGTAAAAAAAAAACACATTTTTGTGCATGTACATTTATCATGCTTACAAAAATATTTTTAAACAGTCCTGTTTTATTTTGTATGTGTCGAATTTGTTGAATTTCCTTATCATGAATCGCTATACAAATGCAGAGATGACCGACATGCACTACATTTATGGACTTGCTGATGGAAATGCATTAGAAGCTAGGCGGTTGTATACTGAAAGATTTCCTGGCCGTATTGCTCCTGATAGAAAAACTTTCGAAAGTATTCATCGGTGTCTTTATGAAACAGGCACATTAAGACGAAATGGAGGAGCAGGAAGGCCAAGGACAGCAAGAACGGTAGAGCTGGAAGAGGATGTGCTAGACATGATTGAAGAAGATCGAGGAGGTACTTCTACTCGAAAAATTGCTGACGCTTTGGATGTAAGTAATGGGACTATTTGGCACATTCTGAAGGAAAATTTGTTGTACTCATTCCATATACAACGCGTTCAAGCATTACTTCCTGCTGATTTTCCTCCTCGCATTGCATTCTGTCAATGGCTTTTGCAGGATGATTCTGTTCACCGATGAAGCGAATTTTTCAAGAAATGCAATACGCAATTTCCATAATAACCATGTATGGTGTGACGAAAATCCACATGAAATTGTTGAAAATCGTTTTCGACATCAGTTTTCTCTGAACGTTTGGCTTGGGATTGTGGGTGACTGCCTAATTGGACCGGTATTTTTACTAAGAAGACTAACCGGAGAGGTGTATCGCAACTTTTTGGAAAACACGCTCCCTGGATTTCTGGAGGACGTACCATTAGCAATTAGAGATGCAATGTGGTATATGCACGATGGCGCACCAGCCCACTTTAGTCAAGTAACTCGTGATTTCTTAACACAAGCATACGGAAATCGCTGGATTGGCCGAGGTGGACCACACTTATGGCCTACACGATCCCCGGACTTAAATCCCCTGGATTTTTTTTCCTGTGGGGCCATTTGAAGTCATTGGTGTACGGTACTCCATTGGAAAACGTAGAAGACTTAAGAAATCGAATCATTGCTGGGTGCAACTCAATTGAAACCGATCCTGTTGTTTTTGAGAGAGTTCGCCAGTCAATGAGGAGAAGATTGGATTCTTGCATCCGAGCTCTAGGTGGTCACTTTGCACAGTTATTGTAATTTTTGCTTGCTAAAATTGTTGGTATGGTAAAATATTTGTTTTTGTCCTTAAATAAAACCCATAAAACCCTTGTTATTTAAAAAAAATCTGTAATAAATATACATGCACTAAAATGTGTTTTTTTTACTAAAAAACGGTACGTCGTATGATAGAAAGTTAAGAGAGCTTTTTTCTTCACAATTGAACAAAGAATAGAAACATATTTTTATTTTTGGAGAAATCAGCGGCGTCCTATTTTTTTCTTGAAAAATAACACGCCTAATATTTCATTATGATCTTTAATGCCGTCTTGGAAAATCTAATTTTTACTGTTTCTTTTAATTAAACTTTAACACGCTGTAGATCGATAACGAAGCGTTTGCGGACCTTATTTATTATAAACTTTTTTGTATAAAATGACCTGGACAATCAACCCCTTTAATATTGCCGCATCTTATTTAAACACCCTGTATATTGGTATAATCTTAGCTAATTTTAGTCCATCAATAAACGTGCCCGAGCCGAAAGAACTATTTATTATTATCGTTAGTGGGACAATAAACTCGTCCAAACATTTTTTTAGAAGAACTGTACTTACATTATCCTGCCCCGATGCCCCCGAGTTAGAGGCAGATCTCCTCACCATATTTGATAACGATACCTAGGGAAGTGAAGGTAAGGCAACTTGAAGGCGTAACACCTGAAAAAGTATCCGAAATTTTCACAAGTATTTGTTGTGCGGAGTTGCAGATATTTTAGTTTGAATAAACGGACTCATCTACATTACCGTACGAATGTTTCAGATTCCGTCGGCGCCATTTTTTACTACGCCTTCTGCTCGACTACTGTTGCTAAATTTTACGTGTAACGGTAGAGTGCGCAGCAATATGTTATTGAAGATATAAAAACTGCCATAAAGCAACAATTAGAGAAACACTTCGAAAACATCAAATTTTTCAACCATAACCAAGTTGGGTATCTGCAAAAGGAAATCAATAATAACAGCAATTGGCGACATTGTCCAGCCTGTACTAACATCTTTTGATGAACAAAAATACACGGCAGCTTTCGATATAGTTGATCATCAAATTCTTTTAGAAAAGCTGTGTCATTGCGGGATTAGAGATGTGCCACTCAGGCTATGTAATGATTACTTGGAGAATAGTATGGAATTTTACTTCAGGCCATTTTTTCGGCAACCAATAAAGTACCTATTCCTAAAACTAAAGAGAGTTATTAGAATGTTGTATAATATCAACGAAGAAACTCAAGATGTCTTTTCAAAACCTGTCCAACCGTATTCATACTAACCTGCGTAAATCATTTACTGAAAATTCGGTGTGTATAGGTATAGGGGCACCTCATTCCCGTCGGTTTATATACGTAAAGCGGTAATAAGCTTTATTTTTATTTTTATTGAAGGTTGTGTAGCTTAGTAGGGTACTTGTGACAATTCTGGAGCCTCCTCCCCCTCTCACCCAGCTCCCCCTCACCCCCCCTCGCCCTAGTGGCGCCCTCTGCCAACCCAACTGATATGGCGCCCCCTCGTGGTCGCCAACCCAAGTAAAAATGGCAGATTTCATCATTACCAACCCAACTGATGTGGCGCCCCCTCACGGTCGCCAACCCAACTAAAAATGGCAGATTTCATGATTACCAACCCAACAAATGTGGCGCCCTCTGACGGCCACTAGCCAAACTAAAAATGGCAGATTTCGTGATTACCAACCCAACTAATGTGGCGCCCTCTGACGGCCACTAGCCAAACTAAAAATGGCAGATTTCGTGATTACCAACCCAACTAATGTGGCGCCCTCTCACAGCCACTAACCAAACTAAAAAATGGCAGATTTCATGATTACCAACCCAACTAATGTGGCGCTCTCTCACAGCCACTAACCAAACTAAGAAATGGCATCTCTCAAAATTACCAACCCAACTAATGTGGCGCCCTCTCACAGCCACTAACCAAACTAAGAAATGGCATCTCTCATGATTACCAACCTAACTAATGTAGCATCCTCTCACGGTCACTAGCCAAACTAAGGTGACGTCAGACAAAATGGCGGACCATCAAGATGGTCTTTTGCTTCTAGAGAATTCCTGAATAAAGTACCAGGCTTGCTATCGCGCTTCTCAATGTACTTCAAACAGGTCTAAACATGTTTCCAGCGGAAACCGCAACGGCTGTCTGCTTCGGTGATAGCCGCATGCGCAGAAAATATAAAAAGCACCCCCTGATGTATACTACCCCAACTAAATATTAAATATATAAGAATTTCGAATGTAATATCATCAGTATCAATTGCAAAGCGGTGTAGCACCTTCTATATAGTATAATGGATGTGCAATATGAGAAATATGATAACTTTTTGTCTGCTAATGGTATTGAAATACCTATCATAGTGCGAGATTGGTTATTATCTTCGGAATTAACGCAAAGCGAGTGCTTATTCATAGCGGCATTCGCATATCAAAACATGCAATATTTTGATATCGATGAATTAATGAACGTGTTAGAATATTGTAGCCCAAATATGACCCAACTTAAAAAGTGGTACATTTATAGTGAGTATGAATATACACCGTGTTTCATGTAACTAGCACATTAGAAGTTTTTGTGCTTACAACGCGAATTTTTTCCAGAAGTTTTGCCTTCTCACACGCAATCTTTCAAGTTAAAATATTTTTAAACTCGTGCAACTTCCGGTTGCACCGGAAGTAGGCGCCATCTTTGTTATTTTAAATGTGACACCCTGTATTTTATTCGAGATTTGAATTGCTTATTTAAATAGAAGAACAGAGATACCGGGTTGGATTATGTCAAAGTCAACCGTTTCGGAGTTATTCAACTGTTTTCCATTTTTAGGGCACTTGAACGTAAATTTTAAAAGTTCTTTATCTGAGACATGAAAAAAGATAAACAATTGAAATTTGTTCCTGAGATAGTCAAAGTATTGTCCTATTCGAATATCCCCAGGTTTTGCAATAATATTACACAGGGTGTTCTCTAATTAATTTACAATTATACACATTTCAAATGTAAGAAACTCAATTTTTTCAAATGAAACACCCTGTATATTTTCGCCTTTTCTGAAGCAGAAAAAAATTGTCTTTCGATCCACTATTACATTCCCTATACCTATCTCTAGAGGTTTTTGAGTTATTGGGGAGATCAGCCTGAAGGCCCGATATTTTGCCAAATAAAACTGAAAAAATAATAGATTAAGTATAGGAGGAGTGGATTAATAGTCATTTGTAAGCATGTTATGGGCATGGAAAAAAAGTCTTCTAGTTCAAAACCAAAAATTTATTAATTGCGAAAACATTTTTGATCTCACGGTATAAGTCAAACAAAGAAAACAAAAACAAATCTAAAACCAAATCACAGCAAGTGCTCAATATGTCCACCGCCTACTTCAATGCATTTATTTAACCTTGTTTGGAGCTGGTCAGTCGTTGCACGTTCAATCATTTGAACTTCATTTTGGTCAAATGCTCTTCGCACCCTATCCTCTAGTTCTTGCCTGGAGTTAACTGGTGTTGCATAGACCTCTTTTTTTATGTAACTCCATAAAAAAAAGTCAACTGGAGTTAAATCCGGAGATCTAGCAGGCCAAAGACATGGTCCATTTGGACCAATCCACCTTTCCTCAAATAGCTAGGTCAACTCTTGATATACAGCATGAGTAGAGTGAGCTGGAGCTCCATCCAGTTGAAACCAATAATAGTTTTGGTGTGGCATGTCATTGACTATGTTTGCCACCACTTCCCTAATGATTCGCAAATATCTTTCGGACGTTAGCCTTTCATCATAAATATGATAAAATACCCTTCCCCACCCTATTATGGCGAATACATTAAAACTAAATTGATATTGAAAATGGCTTACTCGTGAAAAGTGGGGATTTTCATCTGCCCAAAAATTACAATTTTTATTATTTACAACGCCTTGCCTGGTAAACTTGGATTCATCCGACCATAAAATCTTTCGTAACATGTCCGGATCTTCCTGTTTACGAATAGTTAGCCACTCACAAAAATCAATTCTTCTCTGAGCGTCTCCATTTCTCAGTTCGTGGACTTTCCTTTGTGCATATGGGTGCCATTTGTTCTTTGCTAGCACGCGTTGAATTGACGTCATACTAATATCTAAATCCACCTTTGCTTTACGTATCGAAGCATGGGGATGAGCTGTGAAATATCCCAGAATATTAATTTCGTTGTTTTCTTCACCTGTTACTGGCTTAGTACAATTTGTTTTTGTGTTCATATTCCAATGTCGCAAAAAATGTGTTTCAATTTTTGCAAATTTGAATCGATTTATCGGAGGCAAATTAGGGTATCTCTGATTGAACACACGTCAAGTTCTACTTATTATGCGATTACATTCTCCGTGTATGTAAAATAAATTAAGGATACTTTCATTTGGATAATTATTATTATAGCCTTCCATTATGCACTAATCAAATCATTCAGTAAAGTACAAAAAATATCCAAGCATCAAATTAATAACACTGACAGCGAACGAAATTTTGACAACTAAACATTTTGTTACTTCCAAGGCATTCTTGAAATTGTGTGTGATAAATGGCAAAATATCGGGCCTTCAGGCTGATCTCCCCAATAACTCAAAAACCTCTAGAGATAGGTATAGGGAATGTAATAGTGGATCGAAAGACAATTTTTGTCTGCTTCAGAAAAGGCGAAAATATACAGGGTGTTTCATGTGAAAAAATTGAGTTTCTTGCATTTGAAATGTGTATAATTGTAAATTAATTAGAGAACACCCTGTGTAATATTATTGCAAAACCTGGTGATATTCGAATAGGACAATACTTTGACTATCTCAGGAACAAATTTCAATTGTTTATCTTTTTTCATGTCTCAGATAAAGAACTTTTAAAATTTACGTTCAAGTGCCCTAAAAATGGAAAACAGTTGAATAACTCCGAAACGGTTGACTTTGACATAATCCAACCCGGTATCTCTGTTCTTCTATTTAAATATGCAATTCAAATCTCGAATAAAATACAGGGTGTCACATTTAAAATAACAAAGATGGCGCCTACTTCCGGTGCAACCGGAAGTTGCACGAGTTTAAAAATATTTTAACTTGAAAGATTGCGGTCAATTATGTGAGAAGGCAAAACTTCTGGAAAAAATTCGCGTTGTAAGCACAAAAACTTCTAATGTGCTAGTTACATGAAACACGGTGTATATGTGAACCTGATTTAGATCTTCATGCAGAAATTTGCGTATTCGACATAGAAACATCGACTGTACTGACTTTAAATAAGAATATACCGAAGATGTTAATGAGTTGGTATCCTCAATATAATCATCCTGAATTGGACTATAATGACGAGCTGGTCGTGACTGGTGGTGGATATGTAATATATGCCAGTCAGAAGCGTTTCGCAAGTAGCTAACATGTACAGACCCGCATAAACATGTCTAGACTTGCTGGAAATACATCAGTCGACAATGTCCGTTGAAAGCAGGCGGAGGGCTCTTAGACAGAAGAAAGACTTGTTGAACATTAGAATTATGAGGTTTATATCCGAAATTGAAAAAATCAAATCCGATTTAGAAATATATATGTTGGTGACAAATATTAGTAAAATAAAGCTATAAAATGGAGAATATGGAAAAATATATGATTAGGTCTTCTCAACATTTTTTCCTTAAAATACCCCTTTTAGATATATATATAAAGTGCGCAGCTAGTCTGTCATTGCTGTCATAATTTTGTGATTAAAGATGAATTTTTCCGTTCCGGAAATGATATATATGGTATACATTTTGGGAGAATGTTCTGGTAACTGTTTATTAGCAAATAGGTTGTACGCGCAACGTTATCGGAATTTACGTAAACCTAAGCCAACGGCATTTGAAAAACTAAAAGAAAGGTTCGATGCTAGAGGTAGCGTTGCGTATCCTAAAAAGGTATTCACACATCCTCTAATTTCTAATGAAGATAATAAATTATCTGTGCTGTTATCCGTAGAAGAAAATCCCCATGCGAGTGTGAGTAATATCAGTTTAGATACGGGAATTAGTGAAACATCAGTTAGAAGAATACTGAAAAAATACAATTTTCATCCTTATCATATGGAACTTCATCAGCAGTTAAATGAAGATGACTTCGAGCATAGACTAGGATTTTGCCAAGAAATGAGACAAAGGCTCCAAATCCGCCCAGAAATGTTAGACTGTATTCTGTTTAGTGATGAGGCGTCATTTCGACACAATGGTTCACTTAACAGGCACAATATACATTATTATGCCACCGAAAATCCCCACTGGGTTAGATACATTGATCATCAACATCAGTGGTCATTAAATGTTTGGGGAGGCATACTAGGATCACATGTTATAGGACCGTATTTTTTCAATGGTAAATTGACTGGCGAAAGATACTTAGAATTTTTAAGAAATGAACTTCCGCTGCTTTTGGACGATGTTGATTTAGCAACTAGGCAACAGATGTACCTACAGCAGGACGGTGCGCCAGCACATTATCATCAAGCAGTCAGGAATTATTTGCAAGAGTGGCTTCCTGAAAGATGGATAGGGCGAGGAGGTCCTATCTCATGGCCAGCTAGGTCTCCTGATCTAACTCCGTTAGACTTTTTTCTGTGGGGACACATAAAACAACAGGTTTACTCAGTAGCACCAACAACAGCCGAAAATATGCAAATTAGAATTTCTCAAGCATTTAGAAATATTTCTCCTGAAATTTTGGAACATGTTAGGATATCGTTTATTCGAAGACTTGACATTTGCATAGCAAATGATGGCCGAGTTTTTGAACATTTGTTGTAAATTTCCATTTTTGATATTACTTTGTGCTCATTTTCGTAGTGCAATATCAATGTATGAGTAGATGTAAATAATTTCTACAAAATGCTATTAAAAATGTTAAATTTCAAACGTTAATTCGATGTTTCTTGAAAATTATTGGAGTTAGACAGCCATACCCTTGAATCAAATGAAAGCTAGAAGTGCCCTTATTAACAATTGGTAATAATATACAGGGTGTTCCATTTGAAAAAATTGAGAAAAATTAGTATTCGCGTATGGTGAACACCCTGTATAACAGATCGATGTAGCTTAAAATTAATACCTCGGAATAAAAGTATACTAACGTGGAAAACTTCATGATAAGCACGATATTTCTAAACACTATACTAACCAATCCACATCCTGCTAGATTATGGCATTTTTTCCAATTGATGCGTCCATAACTCCCAAAACGTAAGCTTTAGGTCAATACAATCCCATATGAAATCCCAATATTTTTAATTGCGCAATTCAAAAATCACATAATATACCGGGTGTTCCATTTAAAAAAATACAACTTTGACATCACACTCCTTTCCTGAACACTTTGTATAATTACCAATAATTTTATTTTGTGCTCCTACTAGTCGGCTACCACCTACATTACATAACTTTTCGAATTTTGCAATATTAAAGCCATAATATGACAATCCCAGACGGATGGCGGACCCTGTATATAGTCACATTAAAAAAATATGACTTCTATGTCTACGCATTTCTTTAAGCGAGATGCACTTTATATATATATATATCTAAAAGGGGTATTTTAAGGAAAAAATGTTGAGAAGACCTAATCATATATTTTTCCATATTCTCCATTTTATAGCTTTATTTTACTAATATTTGTCACCAACATATATATTTCTAAATCGGATTTGATTTTTTCAATTTCGGATATAAACCTCATAATTCTAATGTTCAACAAGTCTTTCTTCTGTCTAAGAGCCCTCCGCCTGCTTTCAACGGACATTGTCGACTGATGTATTTCCAGCAAGTCTAGACATGTTTATGCGGGTCTGTACATGTTAGCTACTTGCGAAACGCTTCTGACTGGCATATATTACATATCCACCACCAGTCACGACCAGCTCGTCATTATAGTCCAATTCAGGATGATTATATTGAGGATACCAACTCATTAACATCTTCGGTATATTCTTATTTAAAGTCAGTACAGTCGATGTTTCTATGTCGAATACGCAAATTTCTGCATGAAGATCTAAATCAGGCTCACATATACACCGTGTTTCATGTAACTAGCACATTAGAAGTTTTTGTGCTTACAACGCGAATTTTTTCCAGAAGTTTTGCCTTCTCACATAATTGACCGCAATCTTTCAAGTTAAAATATTTTTAAACTCGTGCAACTTCCGGTTGCACCGGAAGTAGGCGCCATCTTTGTTATTTTAAATGTGACAGCATATTTATCATTTCCGGAACGGAAAAATTCATCTTTAATCACAAAATTATGACAGCAATGACAGACTAGCTGCGCACAAGGAAAAAGTCAAACTCTTTTGTTCAATTTTATTTGAACTAGCCATGCCTACATGACTTTTTATACAATACGTATTTATTCGTATGTGTTTTTTTGTTGTTAAAGACAGAGAGCAACTGAGGCCACAGGCTTCCTTCTGGGCAGTTGGATAATAAAGAAAGATCATTACGTTAAGGCCACTAAAAACTTTGTGCTTATTTTCGTAGTGCAATATCAATGTACGAGTAGATGTAAATAATTTCTACAAAATGCTATTAAAAATGTTAAATTTCAAACGTTAATTCGATGTTTCTTGAAAATTATTGGAGTTAGACAGCCATACCCTTGAATCAAATGAAAGCTAGAAGTGCCCTTATTAACAATTGGTAATAATATACAGGGTGTTCCATTTGAAAAAATTGAGAAAAATTAGTATTCGCGTATGGTGAACACCCTGTATAACAGATCGATGTAGCTTAAAATTAATACCTCGGAATAAAAGTATACTAACGTGGAAAACTTCATGATAAGCACGATATTTCTAAACACTATACTAACCAATCCACATCCTGCTAGATTATGGCATTTTTTCCAATTGATGCGTCCATAACTCCCAAAACGTAAGCTTTAGGTCAATACAATTCCATATGAAATCCCAATATTTTTAATTGCGCAATTCAAAAATCACATAATATACCGGGTGTTCCATTTAAAAAAATACAACTTTGACATCACACTCCTTTCCTGAACACTTTGTATAATTACCAATAATTTTATTTTGTGCTCCTACTAGTCGGCTACCACCTACATTACATAACTTTTCGAATTTTGCAATATTAAAGCCGTAATATGACAATACCAGGCGGATGGCGGACCCTGTATAAGAATAATGTTTTGCAGCTGAACGTTTATACCTTCTCACGATTAAAAACTTCTTATATTGCTTTATACAGGATGTTAGGATACAGATATGTAATTCACCTTAAATAAAAATGCGTGCATGTATAGAATTAATACTTTTTTTATTTTTATATAATCATAATATACAGTTTTAATAAAATTACAAAACATTATCCTCGTCAATCCAGCTATTATGCGAATTATCGAACCCTAACCATTTCACATAAGCTTTTCCATCCTTTACACGTAATACTTTTTCAATCAGATATACATCTTTATGTTTAGTTTTCTGCAATTCATGTTCGTAGAAACAACCCAAAATCGGATCTCCATTCATATCTTCCAGCATATATGTTGGCGGATTTGTAGCATTAGCTTTAATAATCTTGAACAATTCACTACCCCAGTTCCTGAGATAGCCTTTCGAGAAAACACTTTTGAATTTACTTATTCGCACGATGTCACCAACTTTATATTTCCGCTTCACAGCTGTTTGTACATCATTGTAGATAGTAGAAAGCAGGAGCTTCTCATTCTTTTTAGTCACATCGCAAGGTCGCATTTTAATTGTTCGATGCTTTGTTTTATTATACGTATCAGTCACGGAGGGTAAAATATCTATCCACTTATAGCTACCTCTCATTGTAAATTCCTTATATAATCTACCCTTTAGCGTACGAATAACACGTTCGGCAATAGACGCTTTCATTGTACTATATGTTGAATAATGGTTTATACCATATTTCTTCATGAGATTTTGAAATCGAGTATTATAAAACTCTTTACCATTGTCGGACTGTATATTTTTCGGCGGATTTAAGGGGTCGAGTCCATAAAAATTTCGAGAAACAGTCTATAACCACAAGTATATATCTATACCCGCCATTCTCTCGAGCATGGGGTATAAATTCGGCCAAGTCAATCTGCCAAACATCGTCAAACCCTCTAATAATGAAGCGACGTCTGGGAAAGGATCTACAAGCCGACCTATGCAGCTCATCAACTAAATAACGCTTAATACTATTCACAATTAACAATTATTGTTCAGTGTGTTAATGCATCATGTAGGTAGAACAATGCGATGGTGAATGAATTAAAATTATGTTTCGTCTCTATTGTCTTGGGAGCGGTCGGGGTGGTGGTGGTGGTTGTGGGGGTGGGGAATTCCCTCATTTCTTTTCAAGTTTTTTTCTTATAGCTTCTAGTTTAACATTGAGTTTAGCTTCAATTCTACTCTCAACACTTTTTTCCATTCGATACAGCTTTTGATTAGTTTCATCTTGTAGAGTATTTGCACTAACTTCGACAATCCCTTTGATTGTATCCAAGTTAACGCCTTTATTTAAATTATTTTTCAGTGCAAGTATTTCACCATCCAAATCCTTCTTAATTTTTTCAATCTTCTTACTAACTTCAGAATTTGTAGCATGGTTTTTTCTTAAAACATCAAATTTAGCATCAATCTTCTTCTCAACACTAGCTTGCATCTGGTTTAATTTCCCATTAATCGACTGCTGCACATTATTTACACTAACATTAACAATACCTTTAAATATATCCAAATTAACAGTTTTATTTAAATTAGTTTTAAATGCATTTAAGTTCTCATCCAATTCCCTCTTAATTTTATCAATCTTGTCACTAACCCAGGTGTTTGTTGCGAGATTGTTCCTTAAATTGTCTAGTTCATTTTCGATTCTATTCTCAACAGCAGTCTGCATATAATGTATGATATCACTAATATCCTCAGCCACTTTGGAATTTGAGGCGTCTATTTTTATTTGAATATCACTCACCACATTATCAATCCTTAGATCTATTACACCAAGTATTCTAGATAGGTGACGCTTATTAACAGAATCTTGATCGTGTATAGGATCTGCTACACGACAAATACGTTTACCGCCAATATCAACATCACCTCCCTCCCTCTGTTAATGGTAGAGATGGCTTTTGACGTTTAACGCTAGCTTTACCGCTGCTAAGATATCGGCCAAATTTGTCTACACTCATGACGATACTGATGAAAAGAATGAGAGTATTAAATATTTATTCAATTACGCCGCATTCTTTAAGCTCCTCGATGATCGACTGCATTTCATTATGGGTACTTTCATTGCCAGAATCCCGAGAGGCCTTCAAAAGTTTAAGACGATCCACGAGCTCGTTTATGTCGTCCCAATAGACATATTGATATCTATCATTGGTGTTGGAAACAAGCATGCTGCCTATATGTCCGCTAGACCATGTTTCTGAAGTCGAACTGGAATATTTAGCAAGAAGAGGTTTTATTATTTCACGCCATTTGTGGCCTCTAATCCCCCTCAAGTGATTTTTGGGTTGGAACAGTTTGCGATGCACATTGGTTTCTTGTAAAATATCATAGTAATGTGATAAATCCTCCTCATTATATCTACTTGGTCTAGTTTTAAATATTAATTCATAAAGACCATGAGAACCCGTAAACAGCTTATTATTGATTATTATGTCTTTACCATCTAGATATAATGTATGCCCACCCAATTTCAATCTATTTGTTTCGGGTTCGAATGTAACACCATACGTTGTATCATATACATTGCTTGTATCTTGAAAAAGACCTCGCACAAACTCTCTCGGTAAAGGATTAAGATCTCCATAAAACGTGTTATGTGAATGCGGATCCTCTTCCACCAATGGATTAGACTGCTCATCGAATGGATTAATCAAAGAGCTCTTTTCTATCTCTTGTTTTTTTATCAGCTTTCCTCTATTTTTCAAAGTGTTTGTAATATTCATTATGGGCTCCTTAATTGTTTGTGTTTCCTGTTTTATTGTTGTGCTCAAACCTTCTAGGTTCTCAGTAATGGGCTTAAACATTTTTCGTATTAAATAATCTTCATCGGAACGATTAAGTTTCAATTGCATATACTTATTCCTAATAACTTTACTTGCCTTAATAATATCACGCTTCAATTTCTCATAATCCATTTTGCTACTATTAACTGCCTGCTGCGCATGATTATTTGCGGACGGATATATATTAACTGAATAAAATGAATAATTCACCAGCATATATAGCAATCAAAACCCTTCCTATAACGACCATTATGCAAATCACTATCCTTGTCTATCACCAGGAATCCGTATTTATCTTTCCAACACTCACCACAAACCGATTTAAACCGCTCAAATGACATGTCAACTCCAACATGATCGTTGTAAATATGTTGTAGATTTGTATTATCCTGCTTAAATAATACCAAAAAATTAGCATTATCCCTAACTAGCTGTTTCGGAATACTAGTATAAGTTTGACATAAATAAAAGCTATCAACACACTTATGTCTACCCATACAAAAATATTTTCTAATATTGTTTTGCTTATCGCACGCCACATCGTCAAAAATGAATATCGAATTTGTCTCAGCCTCCATGGGGTCTATTATATCATCATTCTCCTTACAAGGAAAATATTTCACATCTTTAACATTATTTAAAACATTCTCCAACAGCTTATATTTAGCTTGATATAAAGACTTGGAATAAATGTATACGTTTTCGAACTTGAGACCATTTTCATTGAATAATAACGATAGCATGAGATTTGTTTTCCCAGAGTTTGAGGCACGGCAAAGTAGCGCTCTAATGGAATCCGGTAGTAGGCTGCTATGTTTCCGAAATTTACCCTTTTCATCAACGTCCAAATCCAAGTTGATTATTTCAAGTGCATCCTTCTGCTTCACAAGTCTCATGGTGAATCAATTATATATAAATTGTTGGGTGTTTATAAAGCTAATTCATTTCGATGCTAACTTTTAAAGAGGGCGGAGGTGTCGTGAACTCGATAATCAACAAGTTGCCTATAGAGCTTCACCTGCCAGGTGGGTACATGTATTGTGGTCCTGGTACAAAGCTCCAGAAACGTTTAGCCAGAGGTGATCCCGGCATTAATCCATTGGATGCGGCTTGTCGGGAGCACGATATCGCATATTCACAACATAAAGATTTAAAAGATAGACACGAGGCAGATTTGATATTGCAAGAAAAAGCTTGGAATCATGTAAAGTCAGCAGACGCAAGTGTTGGTGAAAAGACAGCAGCCTGGTTGGTGACTAACGCAATGAAGGCCAAAAGAAAATTTGGTATGGGCTTAAAGAAAAAAACTTTTAAAAAAATAGTGTACACCAATGTTAAGAAGGCTCTTAAGCGATTCGGGGGTGATATTAAACAGGGTGCTAAATCATCATTGGCAGCAGCTAAGGTTGCAATCAAAGAAGCTGGAGGTCGAAAACATATTAAAACCCCCAGAATAATCCCCATACCGAAAGTTGGTGGCGTATTGCCACTCATACCAATATTCGCCGGGCTAAGCGCTCTCGGCTCACTGGCAGGCGGTGTAAGTGGTATAACACAAGCAGTACTCAAAGCGAAAGCGGCTCGAAGTCAATTACGGGAAGCTGAAAGGCATAATAAAACTATGCAAGCTATCGCATTAAAAGGTAAAGGATTATATCTGAAGCCATATAAGCGAGGCTTAAGTTTATATCTAAAACCATCAAAAAACTAATAAGTCGACTGCCTCAAAGAGCATTAACCGATCATGATATTTTGAAATATGCGAAATATATTCACCATTTTAGAGGTGTATTTATGAGGGATACTCTACCAAAATCACCCAACAAAAATGAAAGCGCAGTCGTTAATTTGGATAGCATTAAAGGATCGGGAACACATTGGGTCTGTTATAAGAAGAGAGGTTCTAATATATACTATTATGATTCGTTTGGCAATTTAAAGCCTCCACCGGAATTGATAGAATATTTTAATAGAAAGGGTCCTAATAAAATAATGTATAATCATAAGCGATACCAAAATTTCAATACATTCAATTGTGGTCACTTATGTTTAGAATTCCTACTAAATAATATATAATCGTATGTCCATGTATCAATATATTAGTCATGTCGTACACTTTCACCCTGAAGGGCACAAAATCAGTGCTTTCTGTTGATTATTATCCGCCTATTGAATTGAATCCCCACTATGAATATGTTCTGGGTCTAATAGGATTTAATAGCTACAATTCGATTCCCAACATTGTAGAGGGCTGTAACAAATTTTATTATGATAATGACAAAGTTATTACAATTCCGACAGGATCTTATGAGATAAGTGATATCGCCGATTTCTTGATGAATGCGATGCCTAAAGGTGCAATATCCCTCAAACCAAACAACAATACAATAAAGTGTGAAATTAAAAGCAAATATGAAATAAATTTTGGACCTAGACCTCGCACAAACTCTCTCGGTAAAGGATTAAGATCTCCATAAAACGTGTTATGTGAATGCGGATCCTCTTCCACCAATGGATTAGACTGCTCATCGAATGGATTAATCAAAGAGCTCTTTTCTATCTCTTGTTTTTTTATCAGCTTTCCTCTATTTTTCAAAGTGTTTGTAATATTCATTATGGGCTCCTTAATTGTTTGTGTTTCCTGTTTTATTGTTGTGCTCAAACCTTCTAGGTTCTCAGTAATGGGCTTAAACATTTTTCGTATTAAATAATCTTCATCGGAACGATTAAGTTTCAATTGCATATACTTATTCCTAATAACTTTACTTGCCTTAATAATATCACGCTTCAATTTCTCATAATCCATTTTGCTACTATTAACTGCCTGCTGCGCATGATTATTTGCGGACGGATATATATTAACTGAATAAAATGAATAATTCACCAGCATATATAGCAATCAAAACCCTTCCTATAACGACCATTATGCAAATCACTATCCTTGTCTATCACCAGGAATCCGTATTTATCTTTCCAACACTCACCACAAACCGATTTAAACCGCTCAAATGACATGTCAACTCCAACATGATCGTTGTAAATATGTTGTAGATTTGTATTATCCTGCTTAAATAATACCAAAAAAGGGCACAAAATCAGTGCTTTCTGTTGATTATTATCCGCCTATTGAATTGAATCCCCACTATGAATATGTTCTGGGTCTAATAGGATTTAATAGCTACAATTCGATTCCCAACATTGTAGAGGGCTGTAACAAATTTTATTATGATAATGACAAAGTTATTACAATTCCGACAGGATCTTATGAGATAAGTGATATCGCCGATTTCTTGATGAATGCGATGCCTAAAGGTGCAATATCCCTCAAACCAAACAACAATACAATAAAGTGTGAAATTAAAAGCAAATATGAAATAAATTTTGGACCTAGAGACTCTATAGGAAGCATGTTAGGCTTTAGTGGGAAGCTATTACCAGCCGATCAAAAACATGAATCGGATTTACCTGTTAATATTATAAAAGTGTCGACAATAAGAATTGAGTGCAATATCACAACATCAGCCTACAACGATAGTCGTTTATCTCACACTCTCTACGAATTTTCTCCACAAGTTGAAGCTGGGTATTCGATTAATATAGCGCCCGAGCATATAATATATCTGCCAATTAATTCTAAGCGTATCGATAATATCACATTAACACTGCTCGATCAAGATGGTGATGCGGTAAACTTTCGAGGCGAGCAAATCATTGTTAGATTAGAATTAAAAAGAGTTTCATAATGGGCCTTTCATTTCGTAAACGTTATATAACTTCCTCACCACCACAACGGAAGATCACTTCAACATCTAAACTCAAGCAGTTAACATCGACCAATATAATATTTTTACAATCGTTAGGCTTTCGAGTAAAAAATGGAGGAAAAGCTATCCATATTTGAAGGTGTGCATTTTGACGAAGTTATAACGAAAGAAGAGTATCACACATATTATCCGAGAACACACAATTTCAACTTAAATGATGAAGTTCGCATAAACATTCAAAATCAAGATATATACACACTACCTTCCGAGAGTTATATATACATAGAGGGGAAATTTAAAACTGATGCTAATGGAACTGGTGTACCTGAATTAACAAACAATGCATACGCTTTTTTGTTTGATCAGATTCGATATGAGTTTAATGGTGTAGAAATCGATCGTGCAATGAAACCAGGAATCAGTTCTACGATGAAAGCATTAGTTTCATATAATGAAGATGAAAGTCGAATGTTGTCGATTGCCGGGTGGGGACCATTCGCGCAGCAGCAAGCAACACTCTCCAATAACAAGTTCAACGCATGCCTTCCATTGAGCATGCTTTTAGGCTTCTGTTCCGATTACAGGAGGGTTATTATTAACGTTGGTCAAGAATTAGTCCTAATTAGAAGTAAAACAGATGAAAACTGCTATCAAAACAAGATGGTACAAAAAAGGCCTCAATCGAGATTGAAAAGATTGAATGGCGGGTGCCGCATGTAAGCGTAAATGATTAGACACGCTTAAAGTTCTTAAACACCCTTAAAACCAATAAACCGATATATTTAACATTTCGTAAATGGGAATTATATGAACTTCCAGCTTTGCGTGCAACGAAAACTGACATTTGGCCTGTTAAAACTAGCACTAATCTAGAGAAACCCAGATATGCTATTATAGCGTTTCAGCGCAACAGAAAAGATAATTTTCAGCAAGATGCATCAGGCTTTGATCACGCTTCAATTACAAATATTAAATTGCATTTAAATTCAGAATATTACCCCTATAGCGATATGAATATAGATATGAGTAATAAACTATATGCCCAAGCATATCTAATGTACACAAAATTTCAATCGAGCTATTATGGAAACACTCGCGGACCTCTCATGAGCTATGAGAAGTTCCACGATTCAGCACTTTACGTAATAGACTGTTCGAAGCAGAATGAAAGCTTAAAATCATCCACCGTCGATGTTAAGCTTGAGATGCAGTGCCAGGAGACGTTTAGCGAGGACACCTCTTGTTTATTGTTAATTTTACAAGATTGTGTCGTTGAATATAGTGCACTGACAGGCACTGTTAAGAAAATTATATAACATTCAGTCAATCGCGAGACATCATGGCTAAAAGAGGTGCAATTAACACTCGAGATCAACTTCAATCATTCCTTATTATAGACATACAAGGTTATGCGATTCCACATTTCGATCCAAAAGAGATGAGCATAAGTGACGGAGAAAGGAGCATCCATTTTTTATTTAAACCTAGCATCGAATTCAATCTATTATCGAAGAAAGACCAGAGGACCGTTCGATGGCTTGAAAATAATTATTTAAATATAGAATACTCTACTGGTTATGTATATTTTAAGGACATTATAAACTTGTTAAAAATATCTGTAACTCATATAATAGAGTGTATGGTAAAGGACATCTAAAAAAGGAGCTACTTAAGCAGTATGTTGATATTGACATAATTAACTTGGAATATTTTAATGATGTACCAAAGCTTATTAAAAATGTCAATCATTGTTTTTATCATAATAATAAAACTAATGAAGAATGTATATGCACGCAAAATAATATTATAACTCTTTGCAATTATCTACAAAATAAAGAATTATTTTAACCTTCTTATTATTTTTATTTCAATCCACCTATGCATATTAATACTAATATTATAGCAAAATAATATACGTATGAACATGTCTACACATGTAAAAAAAGGACCACCCAGACAGCATCCATCCGATGCAGGTATGCAAGCGAGATTTTTTATACAATTCCATTAATTAACCATCACCTGCCCTAAAAAAGGATCACCCAGACAGCATCCATCCGATGCAGGTATGCGACGCTAAAAAATTTAAACAGATGCATTAGAACACACACAGCCCGGCCGTGAGATCGGAATGCGGCCGCTGCTAATTGCCTCCGGTCGCATACGTACATATTTCTATGCGCGTGGGAAAGGAATTTTACCGCGCTTAATTGCCTCTGGTCGCATACGTATATATGTATATATATGTATGCGCGGGAAAAAAAAGGGTTTTATCTTTATACATCACTCCATTAGCGTGAGAATCTAACGCAGATGGATGTATACGTCACAGGCGACTACCTATATATACGTAGATCGGCATCTTTAATTTTATTATAATCAGTGTTTTTGAAGAGTCAACATCGTTTTTTTAGTGCTTGTTTGTGTTTTACTACAAGGTATTTAGAAACCCTAATTTATATAATATTAACTTGCAATATTTTTCATTAGTTTTAAAATTTTATAGGACTTTTTAAAAATTCTTTTTCCAATTATGAGGCTATTTTTTAAATAATTTAATGGTGTATGTTTTATTAATATTTTATTGAATATTATTTTTATAAACAATCAATCCAGGATATGTTTCAATATAAGGCTATTTTTAATAATTTAATGGTGTAAATTTTATTAATATTTTATTGAATATTGTAGCTCTTTTGCTATGTCATATATGTGTTTATGCCTGGTGCTCAGTTCTACCTCGGGGTCACTCAAGTAGAGGGATAATAAAATGATATGGTGGTCGTTTTACAGCTAGACTTTAATATATTCTATGTACTGGTTGCTACTGTACTGATGTTTGATTTATATTCAGTTGTATCTCCGGGGGCGGCGGCAGCGGTGTCGGGACAGGACCGGGTGGCACTTCCTACTCCGGTTCTGTGCTTATTTAGTCCGGCAGGGGTTTCTTCCTCCTGGGGGCGGCGAAGGCTTCGGGGGCGGCAGCGATGCTTTGGACAGCGGCGGCGGTGTCTGGACAGGACCGGGTGGCTCTTCCTACTCCGGTTCTGTGGTTATTTAGACCGGCAGGGGTTTCTTCCTCCTGGGGGGGCGGCGAAGTCTTCGGGGGCGGCAGCGATGCTTTTGGACAGCGGCGGCGGTGTCTGGACAGGACCGGGTGGCTCTTCCTACTCCGGTTCTGTGGTTATTTAGACCGGCAGGGGTTTCTTCCTCCTGGGGGCGGCGAAGTCTTCGGCGGCGGCAGCGATGCTTTTGGACAGCGGCGGCGGTGTCTGGACAGGACCGGGTGGCTCTTCCTACTCCGGTTCTGTGGTTATTTAGACCGGCAGGGGTTTCTTCCTCCTGGGGGCGGCGAAGTCTTCGGGAGCGGCAGCGATGCTTTGGACAGGACCGGGTGGCTCTTCCTACTCCGGTGGTGACGTCTTCGCTAGGTTTCGGCGCGAGGGGCGGTAATTCCAGCACCCTCGGGGAGGCGGCAAGTCCAGCCTCCACTAGTGGGCGGATGATCCGGCCCTTACTGTGGGAGCGGCTGTTCCAGCTCCACACGTCCAGGAGCGGCTAGTCCAGCTCCGGCGGTTGGGGACGGCTTATCCAGTCCCCTAAACGAAGAGCGGCAACTCCGGCTCTTCTACTAACAGAGGGGCTTCTCCACCTCTAACTCAAGAGCGGCTATTCCAGCTCTTCTAACAACAGAGGGGCTTCTCCACCTCTAACTCAAGAGCGGCCATTCCAGCTCTTCTAACCACAGAGGGGCTTCTCCACCTCTAACTCAAGAGCGGCCATTCCAGCTCTTCTAACCACAGAAGGGCTTCTCCACCTCCAACTCAAGAGCGGCTATTCCAGCTCTTCTAACAACAGAGGGGCGGGCTTCTCCACCTCTAACTCAAGAGCGGCTATTCCAGCTCTTCTAACAACAGAGGGGCTTCTGCACCTCTAACTCAAGAGCGGCCATTCCAGCTCTTGGGTGTTTCTAAGCTGTCAGGTACTCCGGCTCATCCAGGAGGACAGTTGAGAGCTAGAAACACTCTGCCTGATCTGACTGCGGAGGGCTCTTTTATATTGCCCGCTCATCGCTTCAGGCGATTAACCCCCGACGTCACGGTAGTAGGGGTGCGTTCTTCAGTAGTGGGACTGGCTTCGCTGGCGCTACTAGCGCTGACTAAGGGTAAGTACGGGGAGTATCGTAACTAAATACTCGTGGTGCTACAATATTATTTTTATATACAATTAATCCAGGGCGCTTCAAAGTATTTTATATGCATTTAGTGCCTTCTTTAAATAGTTTTTTAATGTTTAGGTGCGTAAACTTATATAATTAAGTTGATTATTTTATACAGTTCTTTAAAAAGATTTTTTCAATAATTTAAATAAATTCTGAATAATACAAGTATTTTTAGTTAAATATACGCGGATCATAGTTTTCATTAGTTTTTCTACCACTAAAATGTTAAAGGACTTTTTAAAAATTGTTTTTCTCAATTATAAGGCTATTTTTAATAATTTAATGGTGCAAATTTTATTGAATATTTTATTGAATATTATTTTTATATACAATTAATCCAGGGTGCTTCAAAGTATTTTATATGTATTTAGTGATTTCTTTAAATCGTTTTTAACGTTTAAGCGTGTCAATTTATATAATTAAGTTGATTATTTTATACAGTTCTTTAAAAGATTTCCTTTTCAATAATTTAAATAAATTCTGTATAATACAAGTATTTTTGCATTTAGTGCTTTCTTTAAATTGGTTTTAATGTTTAAGTGCGTAAATTTATATAATTAAGTTGATTATTTTATATGGTTATTTAAAGAGATTTTTTTCAATAATTTAAATAAATTCTGAAAAATACCGGTATTTTTAGTTAAATATACGCGGATCAGTCAAATAAATTAGCAATTTCGTTATATTAAAAATTAGGTTTCGATAGCTTTTTATTCTTTTAAATTTATTATATTAATTATTTTTAATTTGTTTCGCATAGAATGAATTGCATCATATGTAGCAAGTCCTTCACCCGGCGCGACAACATGAAGCGGCATGTGAATACCCTCCACCGCAATTTTGTTTGCGGTATTTGTGGGGAGGGTGTGGATACGTGTGAGCATGTTGCGGGACCGCCTAAGAAGAGGGTTAAAGTAGATGTTGCACCACCCACAAGTTCTAATAGACCTGTGGATGCTGCACCATCTACCAGTCGAGATGCGTCTCAGAGAAGCTGTTGTGGGTTGATGTTCCCTAATAATTCTCTATATAGGGGACATCTTCGCTCACAGCAGCATTTGAATAACAATACATTTATGCTGCCGGATGGAGTGTTAAAAATTCATTCATCATTTAAAAACCGGGTCGCGAGTTATAGAATTCGAGGTGATGAGAGTGCTGACATCACAATTTTTTTATCGAACTTGAAAACTAAAGTGTGCAGCCTGATTAACGATGTTCTGGCCAAGGTTGTATCGGGTATTAAGGTACAGTTAGAGCTATTTGCTCACTATGCTAAAACCGTAGCTGATGAGGAAATAGCCGACTTAAAGTCCTTCAATACTCGGTACGTCATTGTCACCGAGTCTTCAGACTTGGAGGATGTTTTTGATCAGGCTGCTGCCATCATAAAATCGAAAGCTGAAGAGTTTTCGGATAGGGGGAGCAATTGGACACTTAAGATGGTCTCACATTTAGAGGTTGATATCAACAGCTACCAACCTCTTGGGGGATCATCTTACTTGGAGCTGCCACCCTCTATCCGAAACAAGAAAGCATGCATCAACGTTTGGAACCGGGATGATGCATGCCTGGGTTGGTCGCTTGTAGCAGCACTCCACCCGGCAAACATACATGTAGATAGAGTTAGTAGTTATCCTCATTACTCCAGCGTCCTAAATTTAGAGGGTATTCAATTCCCGGTTAAAATTAAAGATATTTCAAAAATTGAGAATATGAACAATTTAAGTATTAACGTTTACGGTTTGGCTATTAATGATGAAACAAAAAATCATGAGGTGGTGGGGCCAATTCATTTCACTAAAAATAGAAAAGATATCCACATCAATTTGCTCTTAATTGATGATGGAAGAAGAGTACATTATGTTTTAATTAAAAATCTGTCCAGGCTAGTCTCATCTCAAATAAGCAAACATGATGGTGAGGTATACATCTGCGATGGGTGTTTAATTCATTTCAGAACATCCGAACAATTAGACGCCCATCAACAACATGATTGCAACCATGTGTATACGGTACTACCCTCAACCGACGCGCGTAAAACAAAATTTGGAGATATGCTGCCCGAAAATATTTTACGTTTCGATAGTCACCATAAAAAAATGTCCGTTCCGTTCGTCGTTTATGCGGATTTTGAAAGTATTCTCCAACCAATTCACACATGCAGCCGTGATCCAGCTAGTTCGTATACGAATAAAACATTCAAACACGTTCCTTATAGTTTTGCATATCAAATTGTATGTTCGTTTGATGCAAAGTTGAATAAATTTGTCACGTATGCCGGTTTAGATTGCTCAACGGTGTTTGTCCAAAAATTGATGGAAGATGTTAAGCTAATCTATGAAAACTATTTAAAGACTATCGTGCCGATGAAGACTTTAAATAATAGCGAGCGAAAATTATATAATGAGGCCGTGATTTGCCACATTTGTGAGCTGTCTCTCAACGGAGATAGAGTGAGAGATCACTGCCACATTACGGGAGCGTTTCGAGGGGCCGCTCATTCTAATTGTAATCTAAACTTCAAAATTCCTAAATTTGCCCCTATCTATTTTCACAATTTGAGCGGGTATGATAGCCATCTATTTTTAAGAGATTTGGCACAACAAAATTTAGATATTGACGTAATTCCTATTAATAAAGAAAGATATATTAGTTTCAGCGCGAAAGTTTTGGTCGATGAGTTACAGATAAAAAATCGGGCGAGAAAAAAAATGTTTATATAAAACTACGGTTTTTAGATAGTTTTCGATTCATGGCGTCTTCTATCGATAAGCTTGCACAAAATTTGAGCCCGCAAGACTTTGTCAATGTTAGTCGGGCGTTTCCACTAGATTCACATTTCCATTTAATTAGAAAGAAGGGTGTATTTCCCTATCAATATATAGATACCTTTGGGCGATTGAACGAATCGACCTTACCGGCAAAACGCGATTTTTTTAATTCATTAACGAATGTTGATATTTCGGATGTTGAATATCAACATGCGCAAACTGTCTGGAATACGTTTGGACGTCAAAATTTATTAGAGTACTCAAACTTATATTTAAAATCAGATGTTTTACTTTTGGCCGATATTTTTGAAAATTTCAGGAAAATTTGTCGGGATACATACAGTCTGGATCCGGCTCAATATTACACCAGCCCGGGCTTGTCTTGGGATGCTATGTTGAAGCATACCAAAATTGAGCTGGAGCTACTCATAGACATCGACATGCATCATTTTGTTAAGCAGAGTATCAGGGGTGGGTTGTGTCAGGTATCATTGCGGCACGCTACAGCAAATAATAAGTATATGCCTAATTATGATGCGAGTGCTCCTAGTTCGTATTTAGCTGATTGGGACGCGAACAATTTGTATGGGTGGGCAATGTCGCAGTATCTACCATTCGGTGGGTTCAGTTGGGCTAGTCAGGATGAAATTGACAATTTAAATATATCTGGGGTCGCTGATGATTCGCCGCTATTTTTTGGAAGTGGATGTCACGTATCCTGTAACTTTGCACGATGAGCATAACGGCCTACCTTTTCTGCCCGAAAACATGGTGCCTCCCACATCTAAATTTCAGTATAAAAAGTTGATCGCGAATTTACAGAACAAAGAAAAATATGTCATACACTATCAAACATTAAAGCAAGCATTACATTTCGGCCTTAAAATAACCAAAATTCACCGCGTTTTAAAATTCAACCAGTCAAACTGGCTTCAAACTTATATCGACCTAAACACCAGCCTACGTCAGCATGCTAGGAACGATTTTGAAAAGGACTTCTACAAGCTTATGAACAACTCTGTATATGGTAAAACCATGGAGAATGTTGACAAGCGAGTAGAAGTCAAATTGGTCACACGTTGGGAGGACCATGGCAAAAGTCGCGGGGCTGGCAGTTTAATCGCGAAACCGAATTTTAAAAGTGTTAGTATTTTTTCCGAAAACTTTGTGGCTGTCCATATGGGGAAGCTGAAAGTCGTATATAATAAACCTATTTATATCGGCTTCTCCGTCTTGGAGCTATCCAAGCACCTGATGTATGACTTTTTCCACAATTTTTTGAGACGCGTGTATGCTGAAAAGGTCCGTCTGTGTTATATGGATACGGACAGTTTTATCTTAAAAGTAGAAACATACGATATATACAGCGACATGAAAAAAAATATATCAAAATTCGACACATCAAACTTTTCGATCAATAATGTATACAACATAGCGCCTCAAAACAAGGCTGTTTTAGGACTATTTAAAGATGAAAATGCGGGTAATATAATGAGTGAATTTGTCGAATTGCGCGCAAAAATGTATGCCTTAGAGGTTGAGGGCAGGGAGATTAAAAAGGTTAAGGGTGTTAAAAAGAACGTTGTCCGGGATGAGATTAGTCTGGCAGATTACAAACACTGTTTATTAAATAATGATATTTTATTAAGAGAGCAAAATCTATTCCAAATTAAACTACATGAAATTTATACCGTCAAGCAAAATAAATTGAGCCTATCACCTCACGATGATAAACGCAGGATTAATGAGGATGGCATCCATACTCTCGACTGGGGGCATTATAAAATCGACTCACCAGCTCCTTAGATGGTCGCTGCACATGCCTCGGGTGCAGCTGCTCTACCGCCTCAAATTGGGTAAGTACCCCCACCCTTTTTTGTGTAAGTACCCCCACCCTTTTTGTTTGCTTCTCACTGTAATTTTCTCCAACCAAATCAGTATTAGTTTGTTTGCATTCGAGTTCACACATATTTTTTAACCTCTAAGATTAAAATGGAAGCTAGTAAGAATACAAAATTATTATGTACATAAACTTATATCTATATATTTTTTAATTATTTTCAGAAACTTATAATGAATTTATTGACGATTCGCTTAAAATGATTGATGATAATATCGTTAAGGAAAAACAACTGATTGGGCAGTCATCATACTTCCTCAACAAATGCGGTTCGAAATGGGTGAATATCGGCCTTAGTCCAGCGGCTGGATTCGTGCCCATCATCCAGATTCGATCGCCTGCAAGCTGCGTATTCTTCACATTGGACGAGTGGGAAGAATTTTGTAAGACGGAGAGTTGCAGTCCGAATCATCAAATTCGCACGTCAACATTTAGAGATACTAGTGTAATTGTATTAAGCAGTCGCAATCAGCAGCTGGTATTGTCCTCCGATACCTATAGCAATTTGTTTAATTTGCGACTGCTCATTAAGAGTAAATTAGAATTTTTAGTAAATAGTAATTTCATAACATTTTATAAAATGATCTTAACCGCCTGCATGGCATTAACTGGAGATTTATATACTAATGTATCAAAATTACTTGTTGATCATTGTAATTCATTTAACGCTTTCCTTATGATGGAAGTGCTACATATTAGTTATAATTCGCTTTATTATGACTTTGAAGTTATGAAGCTTGGAGATATTGTTAATTTAAAATAATATTGTTAATTTATAAATAATAATAATAAATTGTTTTTCTTAAAAAATATATTGTTTGTTTTATTTTATTTTATAAGTAAGATATACATTTCAAGCATGCTGCTATCACCGAAGCAGGCAGCCGTTGCGGTTTCCGCTGGAAACATGTTTAGACCTGTTTGAAGTACATTGAGAAGCGTGATAGTAAGCCTGGTAATTTATTCAGGAATTCTCTAGAAGCAAAAGACCATCTTGATGGTCCGCCATTTTGTCTGACGTCACCTTAGTTTGGCTAGTGACCGTGAGAGGATGCTACATTAGTTAGGTTGGTAATCATGAGAGATGCCATTTCTTAGTTTGGTTAGTGGCTGTGAGAGGGGGCCACATTAGTTGGGTTGGTAATCTTGAGAGATGCCATTTCTTAGTTTGGTTAGTGGCTGTGAGAGGGCGCCACATTAGTTGGGTTGGTAATCACGAAATCTGCCATTTTTAGTTTGGCTAGTGGCCGTCAGAGGGCGCCACATTAGTTGTGTTGGTAATCACGAAATCTGCCATTTTTAGTTTGGCTAGTGGCCGTCAGAGGGCGCCACATTAGTTGGGTTGGTAATCATGAAATCTGCCATTTTTAGTTGGGTTGGCGACCGTGAGGGGGCGCCACATCAGTTGGGTTGGTAATGCTGAAATCTGCCATTTTTAGTTGGGTTGGCGACCACAACGGGCGCCACATCAGTTGGGTTGGCAGAGGGTGCCACTAGGGCGAGGGGGGTGAGGGGGAGCTGGGTGAGAGGGGGAGGAGGCTCCAGAATTGTCACAAGTACCCTACTTAGCTTCATTAGGGGCACGTTTTAAAATTATTTTGAAATATACAGAGTGATCCAAAAAAAATTGGCACACCAAAGTTATGAAAATTTAAATGGAACACCCTGTATATTACGGAATATTTTGATGTTATAGGCTAAATTAAGGTCATTTACTGTTATATTCCCTATACCTAACTCAACCTCTTTTCGAGATATTTCACTATTTTTGAAAATGTAGATCAAAATTTCAGAGACATTGCTGTCTTCCATATTTGAGCGAATTATTTTAAATTGTATTTAATGTATATTCAAAGCTTTAGACTCTAAGATAAGCTAAAGTTGATATCTAAAAATTATACAGTGTGTTTAAAAACTACATTTGTGTTTTGACTAACATTAAATGCAAATAACTTTCATATTTTAAATGGAACACCCTGTATTTATTGCCATATTTAGATTCTAATTTCAATTGTTTTTAAAACTGCATTAGGGTTTCCTATACCTATCTCTTATAGTTTTTTGGTAATTTAGGATTTTCAATTTCAAACACCATCAACGCTTTTCGACGTCGTTTATAGTATATTGAAGGACAAGTTTCATTTTGACGTTTCAAAGTACGAATTCAGAGTTTAAGAAACGAGTGGCGTAGCCACGAGTTTCTTAACTGAATGAGTGCTTTAATGTCAAATGAAACGTGTCTTTTATGCTATTTTTTGCAAATAGTTTTAAAATTTCTCTTTTTGTAAAAGCAAAACGAGAAAAATTTGATAATCAAGGGAAATTTTGTGGCGGTTGTCACCTTGGTTTGGCACAAGATTTAAATTGACAAGTTAATTTAAAATTGACACATTTTTGATAATTTTCAACAGAATGTTTCTACTGCACACGGTATCACTATCACTTCGAAAGATAATTCAAACGTTAATATAAATGTTTATAATAGTTGTACTATTTCAAAGATTAATTAAAAATATCAAATCTTACAATGAATTTCAATATAAAAACCTCAAACTTGCTTACAAAATGTCATATTGACATCTCCATTTCTGTTGCAATGTGACCAACTTAAAATAAATCTGTTTAAATGTTCCATTTCTATTACGCAACTAGTGCTGTAATAGACCCTATTACAGCACTAGTGAAATAAATGGTATGATTACGGTACTATACCTTGTCTCAGAATAAGAAGGAGTGATTCAAATATCGCGCCAAAATGGCGTATATTTTTAAAGTATTTCATTGGTTCTTGCGTAGGCAAGTTTAACATGGGAAAAAAAGTTTGACAAAACGTCATTTTATGTTTATAGCCAAGCCATAACCTAGTCTCTTACATTTTTACTTTGGTTTATTATACTTTATTGTGTTATTAAATAAAATCCGTACTTTTATGTACAACATGAGCATGCGTTGATCAGACGGCATAAGACCTAAGGAAGAAGTGATCATGCATTTGAAACTTTGAATTTGATGAATCTGTCAAAAATACTGTACGTCAGTGCAAAATCAAACATTCAACAATTAATATCATTGCAAAAATAACTATAGGTGAGTTCATACCATAAATGAACTGGACAACTCACACATATTCTAGAATTGACTCATTAATTTCAAGTAAGTGTTAATTAAATGCTAATTATATTACCACATGTTCATATACATGTTATATTTCAGATATGTCAAACGGTTGGATTACCACAAGTATAAAGAGTGCACGACAAGCTTTGTTGAAAACCTGTAAGATTAAATAGCCATACCAATAAAGATAGGCAATTAAGAATACTTCATATAGGATCTGAATTGACCCATAAGATGAAGTTGCTTCAAAAAAATCCCATTTCAGAATATCACTTATATGATAACTTTTGACAGAAGCAATTACAAATGTTACAAGTATTTGGAGAAATTGTGCCGACCATATAAATTTTTAATCTTTTTAACATGATGTGAACACTAAATTATTGTTAATTTTCAATATATAGTAGAAATAAATATTTGTTATACTTTATATATTTTCATAATAAACACATTTTAATAGGGAATAATAATTACTAATGTGTAGGTAATTACTTTGCAGTTTGTGTAAACAACTTCAGCCGATGTAAATTTTTCTATTACTGTTGTATGCAAGATTCACATTTCCTAGACTAGTTGCTTGAATTTATCTCCTCAAGGTTTGTAGCAGTAATACGATTGATTTATCCGTATAAGTTCTTTATTGATATTTAAAATAGAAACTAATAAGCAAAACCTTTTCTGCAAGTTCTTAAGGACATTTTGATAAAAGATAAAAGGTTTGATTCATTCTTGCTCTCTGATACAAATATTCAATAATAAATAGACTTGTTTCACAATTTTCATGTTGATATAGCACATTCACTAAAATGTGCAGTAATTATATTTTTATAACGGCAATCCTCCTCAAAACACTCAGAACAAAGTCTGTTTTCATTTGCAAATTGGGCCTATATCTTTATCCATAGATTCTTCTATTTTTTTTTGTAAAACTGGAATGAACAGATTTGAATGTTAAGAGATTTGCATTCATCAAATTATAGATGTATGCACCTACTTGTGTTTATAACTTTACTCTCCAGTTTCCAATTGCCGTGCACTCGTATTGCTGCTTCGACTGGTAGAATGAAACGCGGCTCATTCATCTATTTTAATGAAAGTAGTAAATGAAACACAAAACAGCTAAATCCTTAGTTAGAATTAATACAATTCTTCTAACCTCAATTGTCATGATGTCATATCAAATTGTCTACTAAATTTTAAGCTATGTGTTCCATGTTTTGGCGGGATATTTGAATCACTCCTTCTTATTCTGAGACAGGGTATAATTGCAAAAAATAATTTTAATTATTTAAAATGAGAACCTACTCTGAAAACGAAAAGGTGGGTATGATTTTAGAAATCGGAGAGTGTGGCGAAAATTGCTTGCTAGAATCAAGAGTTTAGTTTATGCTCAAAAACATCCTAACAGGCGTCATCCTGACAGGCGGTCATTAGAAAATTTATTGCAAGTTTTCCGAATAACAGGAAGTGTGCGTTATCAGAAACCAGAACAGCAAAGACCAATTACGGGAAATGAAGAAAATGATTTTGTTGTTATCGGATCTCTGCCAGAAAATCCGCATACAAGTCAGCGAAAAATATGTGAAGCCAGTGGAATAAGCAGACGGAGCGTCAGAAGAATTACAAAAAGGCACAACTTCTTCCCGTATCGTATTCAATTACACCAAGAACTTTTGGAAGTAGATTACGATAGACGACTCCTATTTTGTTTATGGGTTTTAGAAAAGTTTAGTGAAGATGAAAATTTCTTCGATTTTGTACTTTTTTCGGATGAGTCATCATTCCACAATAACGGATTAGTTAATAAACATAATTTTCATTACTACAGTGACGAAAATCCCCATTTTTTAGAACTATTGATAGGCAACACAGATGGTGTGTCAATGTATGGGGTAGAATAATTGGAACGCAAGTCTGTTCTTTTTTGATGGTCACTTAAACGTCGCCATGTTTCTTCGATTTTTAAGAGACAATTTGCCTGTACTTTTGGAAAATATACCACTTAAAATTCGTCAAAGGATGTGGTTATAACTAGACGGTGCGCCAGCGCATTTTCAAGTATATGTAAGAAATGAATTGGATAGGCAATATCCCAACAGGTGAATAGGAAGCGGCGGTCCACAGAATTGGCCAGCAAGATCCCCAGACTTAACGAGTCCCGATTTTTTCTTATGGGGATATGTTCAAAATATCATTTATGATACGCCATCAACCACACCCGTCGATATGAGAGAACGAATAAGAATAGCGTTTCGTTCTAGAACACCAAATATTTTATCAAGAGTTAAACATAAACAGTCCTTTCAAGAGAGAATTCGATTATGCATTGAAACAGATGGATATCATTTCGAGCATTTGTTAAAACATTAGTTTTCTTTTAAAATTTAAGTTTGTTGTTTGTTTAATAAAGTATGTAGTTCTTATTTACCTAGTTATGACGCCTTTTCATTAATGTGAAACAAAACCAATCAACCCGATAGGTTAATAAATATTAGCATTTTGAAAAATATTTTGCAAGAAATTAGTGTTTGAAACTGAAAATCCAAAATTGCCAACAAACTATAAGAGATAGGTATAGGAAACCCTAATACAGTTTTAAAAACAATTAAAATTAGAATCTAAATATGGCAATAAATACAGGATGTTCCATTTAAAATATGAAAGTTATTTGCATGTAATGTTAGTCAAAACACAAATGTAGTTTTAAACACCCTGTATAATTTTTAGATATCAACTTTAGCTTATCTTATAGTCTAATGCTTTGAGTAAACTATAAATATAATTTAAAATAATTCGCTCAAATATGGAAGACAGCAATGTCTCTGAAATTTTGATCTACATTTTCAAAAATAGTGAAATATCTCGAAAAGAGGTTGAGTTAGGAATAGGGTATATAACAGTAAGTGGCCTTAATTTAGCCTATAGCATCAAAATATCCCATAATATACAGGGTGTTCCATTTAAATTTTCATAACTTTGGTGTGCCAAATTTTTTTGGATCACTCTGTATATTTCAAACTAATTTTAAAACGTGCCCCTAATGAACCTACAAAACCTTCAATAAAAATAAAAATAAAAAATATTACCGCTTTTCGTATATAAACCGACGGAAATGAGGTGCCCCACCCTGTATAGTGAACATGGTAATTATCACGAATATAATACGAGGAACTAAAACAATTTTTCAGCGTTGCAACACTGAGTAAAGTGCACACAGGAGAACACAAACTAGGTAGCCATTACATCTTTAGTAGAGTGCATCATAGAAAAGCCAATAATAGAAAGCCCACTCTCCCACCACTAAATGACAAGAGTTTCTGCGCCCCCTATACTTAGGATACGGAATATAATTTAGGATTTGTAGCGAGGTTTTCATATTTTTAAATGTATTCTGTATTTATTATTATTGCCATACATAGCTTCATGTAATGTTTACTTAAAATATTATTAGTAAGTACAGTAAACATAACATAAAATTATATATGACAATAACATAAATGAAAAATATCCGTTAATTAATTCAAATATTCCATATTTTATTAAAACAAGTAATATATTTATATAGCAATTTTATTCCATTTATATACAAAAAATGGTACAATATATAAATAACTATAAATTAGGAAATCAAAAATAATATGCATAGTTAATAATAAACTAAAATTAAATATGTTTGTAAAAGTAGTTATAATAAAGTCACATAATAAGACATAATTGTCTAATAATAATGATAATACTTATTGATTGTGAAATCTGCTGTACATCTTAAATAGAAATCGATAGATGTAAACACCAGACTTGGAGTCAATTTTTGCCAAATTCTAGAAACTGACATAAAAAGTGATACATGGAAAACGAGCATTAAATGCATTGGCATACAGTGAATCAATGAACAAGTGAAATGTACATAAGTACCTGATCAAAGATAAACTCAACTATAAATGTGTAAAATAAAAATGATTTAACATGAACATAGTGGGAATGAACTTTCAAAATGTATATTAAGAGGCACTGCAATAATCTAGAAATATATAATTATTTTCACGGCTTGTGTAGAAGAATAATTTACTTTTTCCTTTTAATATATTTTTGTCGTGCTATGAACTTAATCGGATCAAAATGATCTGATGTTGTATATCTTTCATCAGCACCACTTAGTATTTTATTAATATGTTTAACCCAACAGAATATCATTAACGTGGTTATAGTTTTGACAATCTTTATACATATATCTGGGTGGTGTTCACACATAATTTGCTTGAAATTTACTGTTTTTAGCACTTTATCACTAATGATTCCACTGATTTTATTGTTCAAACACATTTGTGGCAATAACTTAGCGATAGAAGTAGCACAAACATGAAATATGTTCATAAATGTTGATGTTGGGAGCAACAAAGATTTATGTGAAAACCTACGTGCAGTTATTAGAAGATGAAATCTAGATTCATCTGTAGCTACCAGATTTTGCATGCAAGTATCACATTTGCCAATATCGCTGAAAATTCTTTTAGCTATGTAGCCTGCAACGTAGGCTTCCAAATAAATAGGAGGTTCATCAATACCACATTCAACATTTAATATAATGGGCTCTACATTAGGTTCTTGAGGTAATATTGCTTTCATGAGAAAATTATGTAAATTATTGAGAACACCTGCAGACAAATCATCCTCACAGTTCGATGACACTGATTTTACAGATGTAAAATTATTTACTACCAGGGTTTTAAATGAACTAGCAAAATTAGAACATGTTGGGTTCGTATTTCTAACACCGTGGCTCCGTATGCAACAAAAGAAGTTCTCAACTGCATCTTGATTTAAATTACGAGGGATCAGAAACTGTTTCTTCAACAAAGTCATCTTCTTCCATAAATATTCTACACCTATAATTGTCTGTACCCAGTTCTTAATTGTTGGTGGTTTAGAGGTTTTCTTTGTTAGCTTACACTCAAATGACATTGTTGTCAACAGTTGCTTTGCCATAATCCAGAATTCATGGTGTGGTGAATTTTCAGAGATCCGACATCGCAATGGGTGTCCCTCATCTGCAGATCTTTTATAACCATTAAAGCTGTCGAATAGGTTATCAAAAAATAATAAAATATAGGAAGTATCAGAAGCCTCTTTAGGCAGGACAGTGGATCCTGAAACATAATTCATATTAATACATCAAACATCAATTACATGTAGAAACTCACCAGAATCAATTAAACATTGCATAAATTTTCCAACACTTCTACTAAAAACTTGCGTACAGCAGCTTACTTTCATTTTTTTTACTTTTTCTGGGATGACATGATAATCTGTTAATTTAGTAAATGTACTAAGATATCTTGTTGGTCGATCCCACATATAAAGAGTTACAAGATGATCCCAAGATGCTCTCTTTTTACTTCCCTCATGAACATAGAGGAGATCTTTTGTTAATAAATTATTTCTGATACATTTCAATAAATGAGGGTAGTCAAATAATGGAATTATTTCCCTTCCATCTACTTCAAAAACAGGAGCTGTTAATTCTGTACCTTTTTGATTATATTCTCGTTTTGTTTCTTCAATTAAAATGCGGATGGCAGCTGAATTTGAAGCACCTTGGTCACAGACTGTTACAAGTGGCAATAAATTGCACTGAAACAGGTTACTTATAACTTCCTTTATTAAAAGAGCTAACTGGTGTGATGACGTAGTGCTCTCACAGAACATGAATCCTACCGGTTGCTTCCATTTTCTAAATATACCTTGTACTAGAAAAACCAAAGCATGATCTGCAAACTTGCATACCCTGCCATTACCTAAATCTTGAAAACCTTCTATGTAGTCTTTTACCTTATTATAATTTAAACTAGGTTGAATAGACATTTCATCAAATATTACACTACAGAATCGTTCTTGTTCTGGTAATCCCAAAGTTGATGACTTTAAAGTATCAAAAATTATAGGATTAATCCCCGGAAAAAATGGAACTGCTGCTAACAGTCTTCGTAGTGTTTTCGGTGATGGCAGGGAAAAAATTCTTTGCAAGAGTCTATATCCCCTTGGGCTGTTTTTGTGCAGTGTTAGTGCCAATATTTTATCCTTAATTGTAAATCGTGTACCTCTTGCTTTTTTATTATATGCTCTAAATTGCAAAGCTAAAAATTCATACAACACAGGGTTAGTTTTCTCAATGTTTTGAAAAGTTTTTGATGAAAGAATATCTACAGCTCCCTTTAATTTATCTTTAGCTGTTGAATATTTTTTTTGTAAGCGAGTAAACTTGCTTTTGTAGTATGTAGCAAATTTATAAAGTTGTTGTCCTTCTTCTGATAGGTGCCTTATTCGAGTACACCGTATACTGTGTAAGATCGAAGTTCTTCCTGAAAAATTAAGTGGATATAGGACTTATCATACAATACATAGGATGCAGTACAATGAAGGTACACACAGACTATTAAGGATAATTCCCATGAAAAAGCAACAAGTCATATGAAAAAATAAAAATTACTTCTTTTTGGGTTCCATTGTACCAATATTTGTCCTGTATCAGTTACATTCTACATACCTTTAAACTTTTTTCTGTCAGCCTCAGGTATAAACTCTTCTGTAGTACTAGCAATTCTCTTGATACCTCGGGTGGAACTTTGTATTTCACATGGTGCTTCACAGATTTCTATTGCTTGCTTCGAAGTTGAAGCGGAAGCGCATGCTGTCATGTCTGTACTTTGATGTGCAGTAGTAAGATTGTGAATAAAGGCATTCGCAATAGTTGATTCTTCATGAAAACCTACAAAAAAAAAAAGATTAATTACATCAAAGAAGACAAATGAGAATTATTTTTAATCCATCCTTTTTGGAATTGGTGATATTTGAAATATCAAGAATAAATTAATATAACAAGAAAATGTACCGGGCATATTTATTGTTGGCAATGATCCAATCAGCAATTTTCTTTTCCCCTTGCACTCTTTGATGAAATGAGCTGCACATACGAACACTTTATTGTATAACTCTGTATCGGTATACTGCCTTAAGGATTCTGTGCCTATTCTCTCAATCCAAATGTTCTTGATTTGTTCATTTCGTATGGGAAATCTGAACCTAGAAGAATTTAGTTAATGCAATACTTTCATTATAGAATTTTGTATTTTAATATTAACTGCTGGAAAATTCATCTGTACAATTGGGGACAGCACACTTTAGTGCCAATTTTCGTGCAAACATTCTAACGTAGTATTATATAAACAGGAAAAAATATTACAATACAAAGTCAAAAACAAGTCTAAAACTCACACAGATAACTCACTAACTTAAAAACAATATTATATATAACAATAAAAGTCAAAAAAGCAGCCTGATCCTCCACAGAGATAACACACAAAAATAAAAAATTAACAAGGCGAAAAATGGCGGCGAACTACACTGAACTATCAAAACAAACAACAACATTAATGATGCGTTTACGATTACCCGCCCATGCGCTAGATAACGCAAATTGCGCATGTTCCGAACCCGTCCCCAACGAATAGGCGGCGCTGTAATAAGTATATTTTAAATTTCCCTCTCTGACCACCCTATGGAGTGCATTGAGTGATTGATGGTTTGCAAATGTCGTAGACGTCCTGCACAAAATGCTAATGAAAGGTAAATTCCACTCAGTTCAAGAATATTTATTATTGTGAATTTTCTTTAATGTAACAAAGATGAAGCAAAGTTTGAAAAATGCATATGGAAAGTCAACTCACCATCAAAATGTAGGTACTTCCCAATTATTTTATGTGTTTCTAATAATATTGGATTTAGATTTAGCGATAACCCTATCCTACTAGACCATTCAAAAACACTGGTTTAAGCTAGTTTTAAGTCTATCAATTTTATGATCTTATAATTGACGCACGTAAAACAAGTTTAATACTAAAATAACGTAGGTACTTTTATGAATTTTCTGATATGCTTCCATTATAAATTTCATGAAAGTTATAATAATGCCTTTTGGAACCTGATTTTAGATTGATCACTTCTCCGTTAATTTTCAGAGGCAATAAACATTTAATATATATTTTGATATTATTCATGCCGCAGTTCCCGCATGAATCGTTAATTTTATAGACCAAAAGTTGAACGTTCTTTCTGTCAACCGAGTCTCCCTAAACAAAAAATGAGGTGTGGCCACCACACGACTTTCTTATACGTATGAGCGTTTCAAATTATAGAATTTTAAGATTTTTTTTATACAAAAATTACTCAAAATCCTATTCTAAGTACTTCTATTCTCTTAATAAATCTCTATAGAATGCATACTTTGCAAGATATTATCAAAAAAGTGCTGTTCGCTAAGAGTAAAAGTACTACTTCCGGTCCGAATTTTGAAATTTCATATATACAAAAAATATTGTAAATCCAATTCTAAATACTTTTGTACTCTTGATAAATATATATAGAATGCATAACTTACGACATATTTGCAAGAAATCGTTATTCGATAAGAGTAAAAGTGGTACTTCCGGTCTGAATTTTGAAATTTCTTTTATACAAAAGATATTGAAAATTATGTTTTAAACACTTTTATACCCGTAACGTACTTGTCTAAAAAGCATGACTTGCGAAATATTGGCAAAAAACTGATTTTCGATAAGAGTAAAGGACCTACTTCCGGTAGGAATTTCGAAAAACTTTTTAAATAAAATTATTTTCAATTTCAATTTTAAGTATATATGAATTCCTTATAAATTTGTTTAAACTTAGTAGTTGACGAAATAATGTCAAAATTCGATTTTTTCGCTGAAGTAAACTGCTACTTCCGGTCTACTGATTTTACTGAAAAACTAATCAGATGTCAAGAGGGAGATTATACACGTAAATACAAAATTTGGAATTGATATCTACAGCGGTTTGAGCGCTATCGTGGTCACACACAGAGAGAGAGACAGACACACAGACATTTTTTAAAAACCACTTTCTTGGTATCAGGGGACTTTAAAACGTGGACATCTGCAAAAATCTCGAGGTCGAAAATTTTACGTATAAGAAAGTAAAACAGTAATTTTCAGAGGCAATAAACATTTAATATATATTTTGATATTATTCATGCCGCAGTTCCCGCATGAATCGTTAATTTTATAGACCAAAAGTTGAACGTTCTTTCTGTCAACCGAGTCTCCCTAAACAAAAAATGAGGTGTGGCCACCACACGACTTTCTTATACGTATGAGCGTTTCAAATTATAGAATTTTAAGATTTTTTTTATACAAAAATTACTCAAAATCCTATTCTAAGTACTTCTATTCTCTTAATAAATCTCTATAGAATGCATACTTTGCAAGATATTATCAAAAAAGTGCTGTTCGCTAAGAGTAAAAGTACTACTTCCGGTCCGAATTTTGAAATTTCATATATACAAAAAATATTGTAAATCCAATTCTAAATACTTTTGTACTCTTGATAAATATATATAGAATGCATAACTTACGACATATTTGCAAGAAATCGTTATTCGATAAGAGTAAAAGTGGTACTTCCGGTCTGAATTTTGAAATTTCTTTTATACAAAAGATATTGAAAATTATGTTTTAAACACTTTTATACCCGTAACGTACTTGTCTAAAAAGCATGACTTGCGAAATATTGGCAAAAAACTGATTTTCGATAAGAGTAAAGGACCTACTTCCGGTAGGAATTTCGAAAAACTTTTTAAATAAAATTATTTTCAATTTCAATTTTAAGTATATATGAATTCCTTATAAATTTGTTTAAACTTAGTAGTTGACGAAATAATGTCAAAATTCGATTTTTTCGCTGAAGTAAACTGCTACTTCCGGTCTACTGATTTTACTGAAAAACTAATCAGATGTCAAGAGGGAGATTATACACGTAAATACAAAATTTGGAATTGATATCTACAGCGGTTTGAGCGCTATCGTGGTCACACACAGAGAGAGAGACAGACACACAGACATTTTTTAAAAACCACTTTCTTGGTATCAGGGGACTTTAAAACGTGGACATCTGCAAAAATCTCGAGGTCGAAAATTTTACGTATAAGAAAGTAAAACAGTAATGCGCTGATTTCTTATGTTTCGTAATGAAGTTATTTTTGCGTACCCTTAAAATGAAAGTTATATTATTAAACCATTCAAAAAAAAACTATCAAAATTATGCGTTTGTGTCTGATTACTTGCACTGCCACCAACCATTAAAAAAAAGCATGGCCGTCTTTAACGAGGAAAGTATTTGAAGGCACGGTATTATTCTTACATTTCTTTAATAATCATTAATAATAAAATGGATGTGCTTTTGTGTGTTTATCAATGTATACAATATTAATTAATTTATTACTTATAGTTCAATGTTAATTTATCTGTATGTTTAGATTAATTAATATATCATTTTTACACCCATGGTTATGATTACAGGGTTGGGCATGTAATATACGCCACGTAGTTTACACAGTTGTTGACACGTAAACAAACGCGTTATTTACTTGAAGATTCTTTACATAATCTTTACGTATTCTTTACACTTTCTTTAGGTTTGGCCGATAAACTCAAATTTTTAAATGTTTGGTTAAAGAAGACAGTTGTGAATTAAGAAAGAGTGAATAATTTTTAATAAGTGAAAAAAATTCATCTTTTACATGTATACTGCAACAAACAAAATAAAACAATATAGAATTTTCTTAAAGAAACAAAATGAAAAACAAATGACAATAAGTGAAAACAACTATTCCTTATCACTTTCTTCGTTATTTAAATATTCCTTGTCGCTTATTCTGAGAGTGTAATAAATATGTGCTAACTTTTTTGAACGCTCAAATGTCAAGCGGTTTCTTGAAAAAGAGTGAACATGTCCCCAACTGGAAAACACGCGTTCAATCTGCGCCGATGCTGCCGGAATTTTTAATAATTTTATGGCCAAACTAGCTAAATTGGGACATTCCATTTCGGTTAGATTCCAAAACAGTATTGGATTAGCAATTTTCTTTGTACGACATATTTCAAAAATTCCTAAATTGTTTTGAAACAAATCCAATTCTTCTAAACCATTGCTACTCAGATGTTTTAAAAAGAATCTGTTGATTTGTTGTTTTGCTTCTCTGGGAAGATCGTTGTTGTCATAATCTGGGTGCAAATAATATGCCACCAATGCGTAAATGTTTAACCCCATATTTTTTCTTTTTTGAATTGGCCCTTTGAATTTGTTATCAAAATATTCTGGCAGTTCTAGATGCAACCATAGATTTGCGGCATCAGCAATTGAAAATTTGCTGCTTTGGCATAAATTTATTATTTTACATATGGGATCCATAAGTTTTATATTTTCTTTTACTTGTTCAACGAAATTGTTATTAAAAAGAAGAGAAACAACATTTTCTTTGATTTTTTTAGTGTTTTCATCAGCAGCTATAACCTTCATATACTTTAAATTTTCTGTTAAAGATAGAAAGGAATCGCGATAAGAGCACCATCTAACTTCACAGGGCAATTTAACTTTTTTACCTCCTTTTTGTATCAACAACTTTTCATGGTCTGTGTGTTTAAATTCTTTCAAAATGCTAGTAACTTGCTCTATGAGATTTTTATCTAAGACGTCTTTACATAGCAAATTAGCAGTGTGGCTACTGCAGGTGGAGTGCCATATTACGTGACCTAGGAGTTCACCCATTTTGATCATGGGGCTTGCATTGTCTGAAACAACAGCATAAATGGAAGTTTTATAAATTTCTTTACTCATTCTCATAGATTCTTTAACGATTTCTGCCAATTTTTCTCCATTTTCCGATTCAAGACTCAAATCCCATGCGTTTAAAAATGCTTGACTTCCGTCAGTACAGTGGAGCATTGTGACAACAGTTTTAACATCTGATGCACTGTTCTTCCATCCATCTGTTATTAGAACTGATTCTCCTTTCATCTTAATTTTAGTATGCTCTATACACTTGTTGTAACATGTGTCGAGCAGTGAAGTAGACAAAACTTTTCTAGATGGAATCTTGTCTTTATATGCTGGACGTATCACCCCCAAAAAATTTTTAAAATATTTCGACTCCACAACATGTAATGGAATATTACATCCATACATAAATAACGCCAAAGCATCATTAATGGCACGTTGATCGCTGTCGTCTAATTTATCAACGTACTTTGTTATAACGTGATTCCTGGTTTTTTGTTTGTTCTTTTGTGCTTCTGATTTTTGAGATAATATTGTATTAAAGGATGTATGAGGAGAATTGGCATCGAGTTTAAGACTTATCGACCTCAGTGCGGAAGAACTTTCACCAGAACTTGCACTACTAGCAGGAGCAAGACTAGTAGGAGTAACTTCTTTTAAAATTCCATCTTCACCTGCTTCATATTCAGCGATTATAGTGGGACTAATTATATTTTCTTCCTGCACAATGCACAATACAAAAAGAACATAAATCGTAAGTTTGGATTGCATATATTTGCTTTTACCTGGTGCTGATTAATACTGGAATTACTTGATGATGAGGATGATGACAGTATAAATCGTTTGCTGCCGGGGGTTTCTACTTTTCCTTTGGCCACAGAACAAACATTCCTAATCGTATCAAAATAGATATAATGTTATATTAATTAAAACATTAATAAGATACAAACCTGTGGGATTTTAAACGCGATTCGGCCGAATTTGCCAATATTTTATTGCACCATAAGCACTGATTATCCCCCCCATTATTTTTTAATAATTTAAAATTAAGTTTATTGAAGTGAGCGCTGACAACTCGCGGCATATCTCTAAATATCTTTAAATACTTAAAAACCACCTGTTAGCTTAATGAATACTGTGCGTGCGTTTGAGTTTTGTTTGATCCATATACACATAACCTCAAATATCACAACGTTGTTTACATACTTTACATTGTTGACATTGTTTACGTACTTTCCGCGTTCTTTACACGTAAACGTAAACAATAATTCTTTACACGTAAAGGCACAACCCTCATAACTTATGAATAACAACACATATACCTATATTGCAATTATCCTTTTCTTGTAATATTCGACAACGCTTTGTATAAAGTTTGTGAAGGTATTTCTTAAGTAGGTCAAACAGTGTTATCAGAATCAGTATTTAATAACGAACTCACAGTATTGAAAGATACGATCTACCGGACATTGAAAAAATGCTCTTTGAAAGGAAATTGGATAATCATGTAGTAAGCAGGATGTGATACGGGTGAAACTGAAACGATTAGCCAGGGCTACTCTATCTCGTATTCAATCGATATTTATAACGATTCAGATTGTCATTTGCATTTTAAATTATTATGTTTGCGCCTTTAGAAAGGGGCGTTCTAAAAATATATAAATGCTTGCGATTTGGATGTAGTTATGGTGAGAATTAATAAATTACCACGTATTAAAAAAACAGCTTTGTAATAAATATTGTGCTTTTATACCAGTTTTAAATGCAAGTATCAGTCTAGAACCTAGACAAATGAGGTTTTGAGATTTAAAACGGTGACATTTCTATGAAACAAAATAAAAATAATAATACATTCCGGGCAAAACCCTTGAAGGCATATGTACGAGGTGTGTAAATTTAGTAACGAGGTGTGTAAATTAAGTACGAGAGTTTTTCTTTTTTTTTTATTCGAATAGAATTACAATATTTCCTCCCTCAAACTAATTCCTTGACACGCCACATTGCTCTTCTGGTAATTTTTCATCTCGGTAAGAGGAAAAAGTCACGAGGACTCAAGTCATGCGAATAAGAAGGCTGATTAGCCACAAAAATGAGTTTAGTAACCAAAAACCCGTTTACTAAAATTGCTGTGAGAGAAAGTGCACTCTCTTTCTTCTGAAAATGCCTTAAACCACCGAAAACGTAGGTCTTTGACAAAGGACTCTCCCCATAAATTTAGCAAAAGTTTCCGTTGGATTATGCTCAAGTCTGAAGTAATACCTGATAGCAATTCTTGCTAGAAATTAATCCCTCTCATTTTTAGAACGCACTAGAAAAAACTGTTTCACGGAAAAAATCGCAACGGACAAAGGCATATCACATGATTATCCGCCGTTCCTCTAAGCCCCGCATCCCAAATGTTGCCAGATCGAACGCTACGTTCCTTGGCTTATAACTTATCACACACCATGTATATGTATATCACACATAATTGTGGAGTATATTTTAACGAATGGATCCTGTTGCACCTAGTTTCGCGGAAAATGCGAGAGACGCCTGCAGTTTTACCACCTATAATGAAATAAAACAACGAAGTAAAACATTTATTTGTATCGCTGTATCATTATGAAAGTTGCAAAAAAATATTCCTTTTTTGATAAACAGGAATTATTCTGATTTAAGAGATTAATGTGGGACGTGTTTCAAATTGAGACCATGATTTATTATATTTTATTAAAAATCTTAAAAACGAATACGGAAACAAATGAAACGTAGGATATAACACAATATTCTTTGATAGAAGATACTTAGCCTGAGTAATAGAAACAAAAATTAAATAAATATTTTTTTATATTTTCCATCTACAGTCGTCAGCGGCACAACCACAGGCAGCTTCGTAATTTGTAACCTCCACGGTTTTCCGTGTCCAGCAGTATCTGCTGATATCATGCATGTACATCATCGTGCTCCCAATTTTCTTTATAAGCTTACAGTAGAAGCATGAGTTTACAAATTTCTTGGCGGGCAGAAAATCAGCTGGGAAATGATTTAGGTAGACGAATAAATTATTTCCATGCTGGCGTCAGCTTTAGAATAATCAGCCATCCAATAACAGGGCTCTATATTAAAGTTGTCTGTTTCTGTTCCTGGCCTTAGAGTACCACTGCATCTTCACATCTTTTTTTGACAATTTTTCATCTGTTGATTTCTGTATACCGCATGTGTCAATTTTCATTAGCCATAGACGATCAATCCATACTATACGTGGCGACGTGGTACCCCTACTTTCCTTTCCAATGCCAGCGCCGCGACAACCGATACATGCTCGCAAATACAAGACACAAGTTAGCAGTAACCTTTGGACCACCGATTCTGGTGTTTCTAATGCGTTCAGAAATAATATTTACGAGTTGCAAGGATTTGTTTTTCTTGTTCCTTTCAGTAAATGCAGAGAATTATTATTATTATTATTATTATTATTATTATTATTATTATTATTATTATTCACGCTGCATGACACAAACAAAAGCGTAATTCTAATAAAATTAAAAAATAACCATAATAAAATAACCCTAATAAAATAAATAAAAAAGGATTCCTCCCTGCACAGCAAGACATTGCCCTAGGCGGTCGTAGAAATTTACTCTTACGTTTTCTAACATGTGAGCAGTTACTGAATTAGCAGCCTCAATTATTTTTTCTCTCAAGGAAATGTTTTCTGCTCTACCAGCTTCATGGGTATAAACAATATTTTTTAAAAGTCCCCACAAAAAAAATCATTTGGAGAGAGATCAGTAGATAGCGGAGGCCATTTCATGTTTCCCGTTCCAGTAATAAGACGGCCAAGGACCGCAACGTGTCCCCAACTAAACATTGAATGTAAAATCTGGGCCGGGATCGGAGAATATCGTTGTGATGTCGGTTGTTGTCGGCATTGGTGACGGACAGTAGGGGTACCACGTTGCCACGTATTACATTCATACGTATATATCGCACGTAAACATTGAATCCCTATACCTAATGATATTTGACACATGCGCTATAAAAGGTCCTAATACAAACATATTTTATTTTTTTGCAATGACTAACAGAATTTGCAGATAACTGGATTAAGGTTGCATGACAAATTTTTGTCTAAAACTGATTTTTTTCAAATGGAACAGTCTGTATATGGGTTCATTTTTGAATCGCTTACTACCCACGCACAAAAACATGTAAGACGTTATTATTTTAAAAGTGACCATTACTGAGCTATTATCGTTTTTTGGTATAATTTTGTCAACTTTATGTTACGGTATTTTTGTACTGAAGAAATGTAAAGAAATAATTTATTAGCACGAACAATTTACCAGCAACGTTACCCTGACAGAAGGTACAACTTGTAGTATTGCTAATTCAAAACTAGAGAAACCTAAATGCATATGTGGTAAATGATGAAAATCAATAAAGAATTCTTATGGCAACAACATTAAATCTACACGGCAGTAACCATAAAATAAGCCGTTTGCCGGATATTAGCCAAACCATTGTTGTCAGGGCCTTAAAATACAATAAATGAATATATTTCAATATTGAGTTACGCACCCATTATTTTAAAGCTAGAAGAGTGTTCTGCTAATGGGCAATAACTAACACAAATGCCCCTTTAACGGAATAGTTATCAAAAGCCATTTTCATTACTATTCAAATGAAAATGCTTACTTCACTAATAAATAGATCATTAACATAGGTGGAGCATAAATGTATGGAGAGGTATTCTTGGTGATTGGAAGATAGGCCCTCATTTCTTTGAAGGTAGTATTAACGAAGAAGTTTATGAGTAATTTCTAACAAACAATTTAGTGAAATTATTGGAAAACGGTCTGCTAAATTTACGAATGCAACAATACAGCGAATCCCCACATTCTATGCTACAGACATGCAATATTTTCCAAGGAAAATAATATTTTCTGAATTGTATTGTTGGTATAGTGTATTCTAAACAAGACATACCCATTTTTTGTCATTACTCCAATACATACAAAAAACATATCTCTAAGCCCATTTTAAGAAAAATTCATGCTTAAATTCAGAAGCAACTTATTAAATTTCATTGTAAATTTCACGGCAAATATCATGGCTTACGCTACCGTGTTCAAATAAAAAACATAAAGTTGGCAAAATTATATCAATGGCTATATTATTGCTAATATCCGGCAAACGGCTTATTTCATGGCTACACGGAAAAACCGATTTGTTTGAGTCAAGCAAATTTTGTATGACCCAACCAAATTATTTCCTTGTATATGGGCAAACAAATTTTTAGTTGTTGAAAACAAATAATTTTGTTACGTTCATTTTCTTGTTTCTACTAAATATTGTTTTAAGTCAAATGTATTATTACTTGCGGTAAGTATAATGCATACAGTGTGTCCAGATTTCGATGCTCACCATTGGTATATCGGTTATTAGAAGAGATAGAGGAACGGTTAAATGGGGAATGTTTTGCAGAATTCAATGCCCGCAACAAATCTCATTTCAAATTCATTCGGACTTTTTACAATTTTGAGATATTTTGAAAAAACCAATATTTGCCGATTTCATTTTTCCTCAATAACTCGATAACGCCTAATGCGATCGCTTTTAAACTCTAACATTGTTCAGACACTTTTTTAAGACAAATTTTTTGGTGTTAACAGTAACCCCCGATTTTCATTTGTTTCCAAGTTCTTAGCTCTATCTTTTGTTTTTCTTATGGCGGCCATATTGGATTTTTAATTAGTTAGATAGTACTTAAAAATAGCTTTTCAATAATGTATAACATGCCCAATAAATCTTTATTTACACGAGAGATATGAACATTTGAATAAAATTTCACTCTAATACGGAATTAGTTGGCTATGAAATTAAATGGTAGTGTAAAACAGACGATAAATAAGCTCTGTCTTTATTGACATGTAAAAGTGCAGTGCAGTTGGTGGGAGATTTAGAACTTTGTGTTGTAATTATTGATAAGTAATTACCGTTTAGCATTGAGATTAGAATAGATTAGATAAGAACTGATAATGGCACATACATTTTCAAATGAAGAAAGGGTTGATATGTTAGAAGTTTATTTCAAAGCAAATAGAAACTCTGAAAATGCTTGCACAAATTACGGTGAGCGTTTTCCGGAAAGACCACAACCACACCGGACAATTTTTAACAGAATACCTAATCAGAAATTTAGTGGACTATGGAAGCTTCGAACAAACAATGCTGATGTACGTCAAAATAATATTTTGCAAAATGTTATAAACAATCAGTACTTCGAGTGGCTCGAGAAACTGGAATTCCGAAATCTTGTGTTCATGGAACGTTGAGGAAAAACAAATACCACCTATACAAACCAACAATTGTACAGGGTTTAAGCGATAATGACTATCAGCGAAGATTTCAATTTAGGTGGTATCTACAAAAATGTGACGATGATACTGATTTTCCTAGGAAAATACTTTGGACAGATGAAACACGGTTTACCAATTGTGGAGTGTTCAACAGGCATAATTATCATCACTGGTCAATTGATAATCCACATTTGGCAAATCAAAGAAGGTTTCAATTCGATTTGGTTTTAATCTCTTGTGTGGTTTGATTGGTACGAACTTTTATTGACATCTTCTTTGTTGTTTGAGTTTTTGTTTTTTCATTTTAGATAATCACTTAATAGGTCCTTTCATCTTTGATTACAATTTAACTGGTAATAGATATTTAGAGCTACTAACGAGCGAGATAATGCCTGCCGTAAGACAAATTATTAACCTTGAAAACATGCAAAACGTCTGGTTTCAGCAGGATGGCTGCCCTGCCCATAATTATCGTCACGTGCGACATTTTTTGTGAGAACATTTCAATGAGAGAGTTATTTCAAATAATGGACCAGTACAATGGCTTGCGAGATTGTCCGACCTTACCCCCCCTTGATTTTTATTTGTGGGGTGCCACTAAAAACGAAGTATTCAATTTTGAACCATCAGAGAATCGAGAAATTTTAGAACAACAAGTGCTGGATGTGCTGAAGATCATTAAACGAAAACACACTACGTAGAGTTTGTAACTCTGTTAAAACAAGGTACCAAAAGTGTGTGGAGCAGATTGGTCGCCATATTGAACAGTTTATTTAAGTAAATTTGAACTTTTAATTTCATATTAAAGTGGAATTTATTTTACATGTTCATATCTCTCATACAAATAAAGATATATTAGGCAAGTTGTACATTATTGAAAAGCTATTTTAAGGACTATCTAACTAATTGAGAATGCAATATGGTCGCCATAAGAAAAACAAAAGATGGCGCTAAGAACGGGGCAACAAATGAATTACTTATCAATAATTACTACACAAAGTTCTAAATCTTCCACCAATTGCACTGCACTTTTACATGTGACTAATGACAGAGCTTATTTATCGTCTGTTTTACACTACCATTTAATTTCATAGCCAACTAATTCCGTATTAGAGTGAAATTTTATTCAAATGTTCATATCTCTCGTGTAAATAAAGATTTATTAGGCATGTTGTACATTATTGAAAAGCTATTTTTAAGGACTATCTAACTAATTAAAAATCCAATATGGCCGCCATAAGAAAAACAAAAGATAGCGCTAAGAACTTGGAAACAAGTGAAAATAGGGGGTTATTGTTAACACCAAAAAATTTGTCTTAAAAAAGTGTCTCAATAATGTTAGAGTTTAAAAGCGATCGCATTAGGCGTTCTCGAGTTATTGAGGAGAATTGAAATCGGCAAATATTGGTTTTTTCAAAATATCTCAAAATTGTAAAAAGTCCGAATGAATTTGAAATGAGATTTGTTGCGAGCATTGAATTCTGCAAAACATTCCCCATTTAACCGTTCCTCTATCTCTTCTAATAACCGATATACCAATGGTGAGCATCGAAATCTGGACACACTGTATAGTTGACTAAATTAATTTATTTGCAACAACTACTCCGTTATTTTGTTTTAACAAAATAACACTTTTTTCCTACTAGATATTTAGTTGCGCCAACAAACATTAAGCTCAAGCTAACTAAAAAATGTTAAGCTGTAAACATATAAATTCATTAACTTAATTATAATACACATTCATTTTAACATAATAACTTGTTTTTAATTAATATGTATGTTTGAATTAGGAAAGCATTTAATTAATACGACAATAATAATTGCTTGATCTACTAAGTTATTTAATTCATTTAAACACATTATTTTTGTTACATGAAGCAAGACGTAACTAAAGATACTTATTTAAGTCGGCTATAACATTTGTTTCTTTTAGTGTATTTACATAGTTAAAATTAATAAACATTTGGTAATAATAACAATGTTTTTATTTATAAAATACAAATCATTTAGTACTGATACAATGAGGTTTTTTTTTCAAATAAATTAAATGATTTAGTTTGATATACAGGCCGGTAAGGTATGTACATACATGTAACAAAATATCGTAACGTAACACCATCGCGTAACAACAAACAATCGTTTCTTGCCAGGCATATTAACAAATAATTGTTTAATATTTGTTGTTATGCGATATCATCCAAACATGATACCCGTATGAATTACGTTACGATGTACTGTTACATGTCTGTACTTTCCTTATCACACTGTATACAAAAGTAAATAATTAAATCTATTTGAACGAACCTCTTATTTTATCATTTATAAATGATTTGTTTCCTATAAATAAAAACATAATTAAAAATATACAAACATTTATGAGTGAATATTTCGGAAATTTTAGAATGGGCAATATTATCCAAAAGAATGTAAGAAATGATAAAAGCGATGATTATTGTATTCTAAAAAGAAATTTTTAAATTTATGTAATTATATTGGATCACATTACATATTCCAAAATGTTTACTAACAAACACAAGCATCGGGTATACAATGAAAACACGATATAAGAATAACTTTTTATTTAAGAAAAGATTAACAAATAATACTTTATATAAAGTGAAGTTATTTCATCTTAATTACACAATTGTGAACTAAAATATTATACCATTGTGGGTATCAAAAAAACAACTTATATATTAAAGCATTATATCATTTTCTATATCTAAGTATGCACTTACATAAAATTTCTCGTCACTAATTTTATGAATAGTAGTACAATAACAGTTACAATATAAAAAATCCAATTTTATTAAAAAATATTTATAATCTAATATTTTTATTTCAAATCCTTGAACATGGCTATTTAATCCTATGTTTTTATTTTCAGTCCAATCAAATAAATTTCACAATTTTCTAGCAAAATGTATAAGACTTTTCCATATATATATGTTACCGGACAAACCCGATTTTAGACCAAACTAGTTTGTCTCAGGCCAAACCGGTTTATCCTGCACGTGTCAGGATATACCTACTAGTTTAGCCCAGGACAAACTAGTTTGGCCTAGATACTTTAGGCTTAACTAGTTTCACCTTGACCGAACTGATTGAATCGTTGCATGTGACGAAAAGAATACGTTGGGACAGGTTAACGCGGGAATTCTCTTACCGCGCCCTTTTCTATCATGCTTTGTTTGTCTATTCACTCATTACGCGCAATCTCGTTGTGACTTGGGATCGTCTAGTGTTCAAGTTGAACAGTTACAATGGAGAGAATTCGTCAATCATATTATATGTGAAATGATGAGTTTTTGGCCAGAATTTAAACCAGTGCACGAAAAATCACAGCACAGCCAAAGTCAGGGCTTCGTGGAGAGAGCCAACCAAGACGTCGAGAACATGATTTGTTGTTGGCTAAAAGATAATCAATCGACTTAATTGTCAGAAGGCTTGAGGTATGTACAATTTATGAAAAGCAGAGCCTATCATTCGGCCATAAAACAATCACCGTACAAAGCTACGTTTGCAGTTGAACCCAAAGTTGGTCTTTCAACGTCATCACTACTACCAGAAATAATAAAGGATATTCAAGATGAAGATGACCTTCGAAAATGTATTGAAACTGGTTTAACCCATGGACAGATAGGAGATGTTAGTAATAGTAATAATATGTAATGTATAGATGTAATTTGTGTAATATTAATAAATGTTTGATACAAAATCATAATGTTGTGATTTTAGAATTTCAGATAAAGTTATAGATAAACTTTCTCAAATAATTGCTGTATAGCTTGGTATCAAACATTAGCTGTTAGTTTGACACCAATACACATATAAGGGTAGCCATTACCCAATTATAATAGAATATGTACACGTTCCTGTAACTTAACAGTTTGGAATATATAATTCACACTTATCTTCGAACAAAGGGCCTAAATGAGGCAGCTTCCACTTCTCCAATAATGCCTTTATTTCCATTTCGGGCAAACACAAGGAACACACGCACTATGCCATAATACATTGGCGTCTGTTTACGTGGAAACTGTATAGTAGGTATACCACGCAAGCGCTGAACATAAACTCAGCGTTTCAAATCACCACTTATTTGCTTCAAATAAACAGATATTTGATCCAAAACATTGAGATTTCTATTGAAGAGTACAAATAAATATATATTTAAATCAAACTTGTAATCGTCAAACAAATATCAAACTTGTTTCGAATATATCAATTTATCCAAGATGAACGAAGTATGTTCAATTCAATTAAATGTTGTTTAGTTTAAATAAATAATTTCCAAACGAATATTTATTAGAGAAATCAAAACGGATTTTTATCTGTATACGTTTGAATAAATATTGTTCATCTAATTAATTAATTCAATCAGTTCGGCCTAGGTCAAACTAGTTAAACATAAAGTATCTAGGCCAAACTAGTTTGTCCTGGGCTAAACCAGTATATCCTGACACGCGTAGGATAAACCGGTTTGGCCTAGGACAAACTAGTTTGGCCTGAAATCGGGTTTGTCCGATAACATATACATGTTATTGTCGGTGGATAATATGACAATGTTTCCAGCTTTATACACGGTGGCCAGAAAAATGCGGACAAACGCCAGTTAGAACGATTCTTTGTTCAATTCTGAGGCGATAATCTTAATCCAAAAAAGTTATACGGTCCTTCCTTACGGCATACGAGACCATCAAACATTAAGTTGTACGGCTAAAATTTAGCAAAATTCGTCAAATTTATCTATGTAAAATCATTGTGGTGAAATTTAGAAATGGAATTATCTCAAATGCATTGATGTAACTAATCGATTAATACCAATGGTTTACAAAAAAAAAAAAAAAAAAAAAAAAAAAAAAAAGCACTGTACTACTTTTTTCAATTAAGATTGTCAACTCAGAATTAAACAAAGATTTGGCCTGCGTGGCGTTTGTCCGCATTTTTCTGGCCACCGTGTATATACTGCTATTTATTCGATACCACGATAATAAGGTGTGTAAAAAATTGACAGGAACTAGATTTTGAAACCTTATCTTACCAAAGTATGTCCGTGAGGTAATAATAGACAGGGTCAGTCCGCAGATAATCTTTTAAAGTTTTACGCGTGTTTCCTTGCGTGAGGTGAAATGTTTTCCTTCAGTGGGTAATAACCTCCTCCCAAGGCGCCTTTCGAGTATTTAGCCAAGTCTAGCTATATTCGCAATCTGTAATTAGAACATTACCCTTAAGACGCTTAAAATAGTTCTTTTTTTCTTACCGGTGTCATTTGCAATACAGGTCGATTCTTTTTCACTAGCCTCATCAGTTGGGTCTAAAATTCCCGCCTCCTTTTACTCTCTGAATCTATTGCGGTATTTATTTGTTAAGAGTTGTCTTATTAGGCCCTCCGATTGCTAGACCCATTAAATTCCACGTTTTCTGTCTTAACTGACCAGTCGAGATCATACTTACTTTACTATATATATATATATATATATATATATATATATAATAAATAATTCTAAATTTTTCTTGACCTTATTCACATATTCATGTGCATATATATAATTAAATTTAATTATATATATATATATATATATATATATATGAAGCGTTGTTCTTCGGGATATTTCGCCGCGTTTGGATGATTTTGCCCCGATAAGGACATCTTTCTTCCTGACGTTTCGGTGACATCACTTTCACCTTCTTCTTGAGGATCTTCTAAGTTCGACGGTTTCTTCAAGAATGCCCTCTCTGTTCGAATCACCTTGTATTTCTAGTGCCGTGGTAGTGGAGGGGCGAGTGCGGCTTCTTGTGATTGGCCCGCTGATTGTAGTGTTGTTCCCTCTCTGTCGGTCTTTCTGTGTTCGGTCCGTGTGGTTTACGTTAGGCGGTGGGATACTGTTGTTTCGTCGTTTATTTCTAATTCGTCTGTCCGATAACGTTGATTTCCATATGTCAGGTAAACGTTGTGCGTCGTCACGTTTATTCATGCAGTCCTGTCGTTTTTCTATCTCTATAGCCTCCCTTATTGTCCGATATGTCCAATTCGTACTACGGGCTATAGTTTTTGTACGTTCGAAATCAATTGTATGTCCGGAATGTAGTACGTGTTTGGCAAGTGAGGAAGAAACTGCCTTTTTAGACACAGCATTTCTATGTTCTTCCCTCCGTACGCTGATTCTTCGATTCGTCTGGCCTATGTATGTTTGATATATAGTATAGTATACAGAAAACCTACACACACGAACAGATATCTGAACGCATCCTCACACCATCATCCGGCTCAACTAAACTCAGTAGTGAAAACACTAATTCATAGATCACAAATATTAGCGGACACAGAACATAGGAAAGAAGAAATGGGGAAAATTCGAAACATACTACAAGCAAACGGATATTCGCAACACACAATTAACAGAGCAATTCAGAGCAACAACAACACGACTAGAAAAAGAGAAAAACCTTCACGAGTTGCATTTCTTCCCTACGTGAAAGGGACAACAGAGAAAATAGGTAGAATACTACGGCGACACGACATAGACCCAATATACACCACCGATAAGAAAATTAGGGACGTCCTACCAAGTACGAAGGACAGAATATTACTAGAAGACCAGGGTGTATACGAAGTACCATGCCAAGATTGCAATCAAACATACATAGGCCAGACGAATCGAAGAATCAGCGTACGGAGGGAAGAACATAGAAATGCTGTGTCTAAAAAGGCAGTTTCTTCCTCACTTGCCAAACACGTACTACATTCCGGACATACAATTGATTTCGAACGTACAAAAACTATAGCCCGTGGTACGAATTGGACATATCGGACAATAAGGGAGGCTATAGAGATAGAAAAACGACAGGACTGCATGAATAAACGTGACGACGCACAACGTTTACCTGACATATGGAAATCAACGTTATCGGACAGACGAATTAGAAATAAACGACGAAACTTCTTCTTCTTCTTCTTCTTTACTGGGTTGAATTAGTCAAGCTAACGCTTTTTACTATTAGTCTTGTTATGGTTGATCTTGATTTAGAGGGATTTAATTATATTCTCTTTCAGAGGAGTCATGATATAGCGAGCCTAGGTCTCTTTGTCGGCAAGTATAGTTGCGGATCGTAATTTAATGATGCGGAGAGGGAAGAGTTTATATGGTCTACGTTTTTCTCGTAGAAATCTTTTGTTAACCTTTTGATGAACGTGGGGATATCTTCGATGTCTGCTTCGTTGTGTAGTTGTATGTTCCTTATATACCAGGGTGGTCGAAAGGCCATGCGGAGCGATATGTTTTGAAATATTTGTAGCTGCTTTATTATTGACGGAGCTGCGTAGAGCCATATCTGGCAGGCATAGGTAATCATTGGTCTTAAAATCTGTGTATATATACGTAGTTTTAGCTTCGGGGAAAGTGTACTTGCTGCCCCTAACATAGGCCAAAGGGCTCCTCTGGCTTTTTTGGCTTTAGCGCATGTTTGTTTAATGTGGTACGAATACGTCAGTCTTCTGTCTAGGTTTACACCTAAGTATTTTACGCAGGGGAGCCATGGTACTTCTGTGTGTTCGATATATATGTTACCTATGATGGGTTTTGGGTGTCTTCTGAAAACTATTGCTTGAGATTTCTCACCGTTTATGGCGATCCGCCAAGTGTGGCACCAGGTGATGACGTTATTTACAGCATCTTGGAGGTTACGTATGGCAATTGTGGGGTTGATGGAGGAAGAGAGTATGGCAGTGTCGTCAGCGTAAGAAGCAAGTGTGGTTTTGTTGGTTTGTGGAATATCTGCGGTGAAAATTGAGTAGAGCAGGGGGGAAAGGGCGGAGCCTTGAGGTACCCCGGCTGTTAGGGTTCTGATGGTGGATTGTGTGTTGTTGATTTTTATGGCGAACGAGCGGCGTTTTATGTAAGAATGGATGATTCTGATTAAGTAAGGTGGATAATTTTTGGCGTGTAGTTTGTATATTAGGGCCTGATGCCACACTCGGTCGAAAGCTTTTGAGATGTCTAAAAAGATGGCTGCTGTGTTGTTGTGTTTATAAAAGGAATCTTGTATGGTTTCAGTGACCCTGGCGAGCTGGGTTGTTGTGGAGTGCATTTTCCGAAATCCATGCTGTTCTTCTGGGATGATCGAGTTCTGATGTGTGAAGTATGATAATTTACTCAGGATGGCTTTGTCTGCTACTTTGCTGATCGCAGAGAGTAGGCTAATCGGCCTGTAGTTGGAAGGGGATTTGTGATTTTTTCCTGGTTTGGGGATCATTATTATAGAAGCATGTTTCCAAATTTTTGGGTAGGTTTGTAATCTAAATATGGAATTGATGATAGTAAGTAGGAATATGATGGCTTTGAACGGTAAGTTTTTGAGCATTTGATTGGAGATGTCGTCCGGGCCTGGGGCTTTGCGAGTCTTGATGTTTTTCAGGATTATTGATAGTTCTGGGGGTTTAATGTATTCAGTGGTTTGCGTTTTCGGTTGGTTGATGATGCGATTGACGGATTTATGGACGTGTGCTATGTGGTTCATATCAGCGTTTTTCCAGTTGGGTGAACATTGATTTTCTATTATATCTGCGAAGATTTCTGCTTTCTCGTTATCTGTTGTGTGTGTGTTGTTGTTGACTGTAAGGGGTGGTGTGTTATGTTTCTTCCCTTTCAGGGCTTTGATTAGCTTCCAAGCATTGGAGGGGTCTTCGCCTAGGTCTTCTAGTTTTCTGTGCCATTGGTCTTCTTTAAATTTTCTTATAGCTTCTTTCACTTCTTGTTGGCTGTTGTTGAGCTCTGTTTTGATGAGGGGGTCCAGTGTTTGCTGATATCGTCTGCGGAGCCTGTTTTTGTTTCTGATGAGGTCTCGAATGTGTGTTGGTAGGTGTTGAGTCTTATGGATGGATGTTTTGGTGATTGTGGCTGCACGGGTCGCCTCATGTATATTGTTTTGTAGTGTAATTATCGAGTTTTCCATATCTTCTTCGGTTTTGATTTTTGGAATGGCGGGAAGAATACTGTTTAAGTGGCGTTTGTAGATAACCCAGTCTGTGTGCTTAGTTGTTGTAGAGTATGAGTTTGGTTCAGAGCCCCAATGAAGTAATATAGGGTTGTGGTCCGAACTTAAAGCTGCTTCTGTTTCTATGTGAAAGTATTCTGCTATATTGTTTGTTAAAGCAATATCAAGTATATCTGGCCTTGTGTGTGGAAAGAAATGCGTTGGTTGGTGGGGGGATAGGATATTTATATTTTTCCGCTCTTGATAGGCGTGGAGTGATCTGCCTTGGCTGTTTGAATAATTACAACCCCAGTCAGGGTGTTTGGCATTGAAGTCACCTGCTATTAGGGTTTTCTTGCTATTGTTGAGAATGAGATTTAGATCTTGTGTGAGGAGGGCCTTGCTTGGTGGAAGATACGCCGAGTAAATATGAAAGTCGCCTCTGATGGTATGGGCGATAATGCCGTTAGTTTCCAGATTATTGGAGGGAGGTATTGGTAGTTCTGTGTGTAGTAACTTTCGTTTGACGAGTATGGCCGTGCCGCCCCCTGGGGTGGCTCTGTCTCTTCTGTACATTATATAGTTTCTTATCTTGGGTGTATGTGTTGGAAGCAGGTGCGTTTCGTTGAGCAAAGCGATATCCACTTGTTTGTCTTCTAGGTAGATTTCCAGTTCGTTCTTTCTTTGTGACAGCCCGTTACAATTCCAGGCTAGTATGGTAAGAGAGTTTGCTGGTGATGGTGTGTGCATTATGATTTTATTTGAATAGGTTTAAAATAGTCTGAGTGCTGTGGATGAATAATTTGGTCGTTTCGATAGATGGATTAGATTGTTCCAGTGCAGTTAGCATGACGCTTAGAGCAGAAGTGGCTTGGGTGACCTTGTCGAGGTTATTCAAATTGGTCTTGGGGCCTGATGATGTGGCGTTTGCGTAACTTAAGTTGTTGTTGACTGGTTTTTAATTCCTAGGGTTTGGGGTCTGGGGGTTAGATGGTTGATTCGGCTGACGAAGATGTTGAGGTTTGGGGGCATAGGAGCACCCTCTGTAGGACGCTGTGTGTTCCCCTCCGCAGTTGGCACACTTAGCAGGGGTGTTTGAAGGTTTGGGGCATTCGGAGGTGGGGTGGGTTTTCCCACACTTCACGCACTTGAAATATGATCGGCATGTTGCCTGAGAATGGCCGAATAGCTGGCAGCGATGACATTGGCCCTGGCTGGCCTTACGTCTGAGTGCTTCTGGTCTCACTATTATTTGGAATACATGGGTAATTCCGTATATTTTCTTTGCTTCTTCTCTAGGCACTTCTACAAGTACCATTGGATATAGGACTCCAGTCCTGGGATTGGACATTCGTGATATCTTGATAAAATTTATGTTTTGAAATTCTAGATCGTCGCCTATTTGTTTGGTTGTAAGATATTCGGGTACCCCTCTGAGTACCACTTTTAGGGTCCGCTCTTCCTGTAGCCTGTAGGTGTGGTATTGTAATTGATTTTTATCTAGGAAATTGGTGGTGTTTCGAAACGCGTCCTTATCCGTGGGATGGATTTTTAGTCCGTCTCTAGTAAGCTTGGCGGATTTAATGGTGATGTTCTGCCTGTTCATTTCTTGTGATATTGCGGCCCATTTCTGGTGGTCCCTCAGAATTATGGGGGGTGTCCTGTCTTTTTTCGGAGGTGGGGTAGTGTCGTTGTCAGAATCTGAGTCTGGGTCTTGACTGTTAAAGTTACTTTGTGTGTTAATTATGGTATCTGTATCCATTGATGTAGGATTGTTATTTTCGCTAGTTCCTGAATTGTGTGCTGGTGAATTGAATGAGCATGATTGCTGATTAGATTGAGTGTACTCGGCTGAGTTTTCAGTATTGCTGACGATGTTTTTATTTGAATTGCCGTAGTAGGCCTTTTGAGAGTCCGGGATTATTTGTTTGTGTTTTTTATTCACTGTGTCAGATGAATTCTTGGAGTTTATTGTTGAGCCGGTTGAATCTTCGACCTGCCTTTTCTTAGTTTTAGATTTCCTTGGTTTGACTAATTGAAAGTCCGTATCATCTTGGGTGTTTGGAGGGTTGATATCTGATTTAGGTTGCATTGAACCTATATTTAAGTTGGGAGTTGTAAATAATTGTGGGTTGAAAGAATATTGAGTCGTGACAGAACTTTCTTTACTTTTAAATATTACGAAAATCGCTTCGATTAATCGTGCGAGGGAGTAATAGTCAAATGCTTTTAGAGAATCAATAATGAAATCTGTGTGTTCCGCCTGGCTGGCGGCGGAAGGAGATGTGTGAGACATATCTTGATTAGAGATGTTATTGTCAGTGTTGTTCGTGAGCGAATTTAGCTCTTCTACCGTAATTTCCATTGTTTTCTTTGTTTTTGTAGCCTTTGCTGGTGCGGGAATCTTAGCCTTGCGAAACCGCGAGTGGTTTCGCGGGCTTTCCTTGTTTTTCGAGCGAATGACGCTGGATTATTTACATGAGTTATTTACAGAAATGTACAATATATACAAGAGTAATAGCAGCCGAAGATGCTGCTATTGAATCGGGTGTTTACACCGCGGTGCGTGTACTTGCTTTAAATATGGAGCGGCCGACCGAGAGGCGCCAGTTGCTCTGCGGGACTCAAGCTGGACACATCGCTCACTACATATCAAATCCGATGGAAATGCATGTATGAGGATATCTTTAACACTTACAGATTGGAGAATAATCACTGTTGAGGTTTAACGAAACACATGTGGCACATGTAAAAGCTAACTCACAACTGAAACGACGAAACAACAGTATCCCACCGCCTAACGTAAACCACACGGACCGAACACAGAAAGACCGACAGAGAGGGAACAACACTACAATCAGCGGGCCAATCACAAGAAGCCGCACTCGCCCCTCCACTACCACGGCACTAGAAATACAAGGTGATTCGAACAGAGAGGGCATTCTTGAAGAAACCGTCGAACTTAGAAGATCCTCAAGAAGAAGGTGAAAGTGATGTCACCGAAACGTCAGGAAGAAAGATGTCCTTATCGGGGCAAAATCATCCAAACGCGGCGAAATATCCCGAAGAACAACGCTTCAACAAACGACCGCGAAAATATTCGAAGAAATATATATATATATATATATACATATGAAACACACACATATATCTATATACGTGCGAGTATAGTAAAGTTCATTAATTAACTTAAAGAAAGCAAGTAATTTTCAATTTAATATAAGCCGCAAATTTTCAAGAAATCTACTCGCACGTATATAGATATATGTGTGTGTTTCATATGTATTAACAGATACGGCTAAGAATTTGATATATGTGTTTAATGCATATTAAATACATATTAAATTAATATATATATATATATATATATATCCTGCTATTATTATTGCATCCTCTAATAGGCGATTTACATTTGTTATTGCGTCCATAGCATTACTACGTCCGTATATCGGACGTAACATTGTCACTCTTCGTTTCTAAGGTATCGTGGAACCTTTCATTTCAAATTTCCCACCAAATATGTCACTATAACAATAGCTTCAAATAGTATGTCATTCATCACTGTTCTTGTAGGTATTAAATTGTTGGTGGTAAAAACGTAAATATTCTGTGGACGTAATATTGGTTGTAATTTGTATGAAAAGAATTCTTTTAGTTCAAAGAAATTCCGCTAGAAGTGGATTTTGCAATATACATATCCGTATATAGTTCTGATAATTTGCGCATTTTATTGAATCCACAATTTGGCAACTACGTATTCACTTACATAAATGTAGGAGTTGTGAATATATTCAAGTAGATGCTCAGTTCTGCATATTCGTTCATACGCTGAAGTTATGAGAAACATACGGCAAGTAAAAATAGGTAAGTACTTTTTTATTTGAGGATTTGTGTATGTAATGTTTTCCATAATATTACTTGCTTCTTTTATCTTAATTTAAGGTTATAATTTCACAACAAATTTTTCGAAGTAATGGATCGTCTCTTTCCTTCTGAATATGTAAGTTATCGAAATATTTATCTAAGGAATTCGACACACAACTGCAAACGAGTTGAATTGAAATATATTTTTTTGGAAGTGGAATACATTTTCAGTTATGAAAAATAATTTTGATCTAAATTATCAACTGCAGTTTCATATATAATTTAATTAAGTAAATTGCTACTAAAATTAAGAAACAAAATTTTAATCATAATTAACAATTTGATTAATCTTTACTATAGTTTTACACTCATGGGAGTCCTAAATGATCCCAACGATGATTTTCCTTTTCGTACGCATCGAGGTAAACGGTTCGACAGTAGTAGTTTATACAATAACGCATGTGTAATTAAATGACAAGGAAAAAATAACCGAGATGTGAGTGAAGTGTTGTTTTTTTTTTTTGCAGAATATTTCAAAATATTAAATACATTTAATATACAAAACATATGAATGAATGTAATATTTATGTGTAGGATCGCCTAGGAAAAAAACATTCTTCTATCTCTCCTAACATTTTGTTAAGGATATTAATTTTACCAGTCTCTTTAAAATTACTTAAAATGTTTTACAAATATAATGTATCCCCAAGAATAACATTTGTATTTTAAGAGGTTACTGGAGATATAAAGTCTACATACTTTCTATGTAACTTCGTTTATTATTTATCTACAAATATACGAAGGGTTTAGAAGTAATTTTATATTATGTCATAAGCCTTATTTGTTTTAATAAACATAATTAATCTCAAAATACGCAAAAAAAAGATTAAATAATATCAAAAAATGTGTTGATTTATAGATTTATATAACTTAAATTAATCAAAGAAGAATTGGTTTAGTATCTTAATTAATTAATTGTTCTGGAGGAAGTTTTATTCTTTTGTGCGTAAATTATATCTCGTTTCTCTCTCTATTTACAAATTTTGCGTGTTCTTTGAAATTTACCATAAACTATATACTTCAATTTCGCTTATGAACGAAGTCATTCATCAAAAAACAAGAATGTACGTAGAACAATTAAATGACCATATACCGCCTTTAGCAAATGCAGACCCGCGTCGGCTGGTGTTCATGATAGTAGTCCTGATCATAAAGTTTGAGTTGTTTAATGATAGTTTGAAGAATATCCTGAAATTGAAGTGCTCTTTGACTTCCCCTATTTCCAGACCTTGACCTCATTAAGAATTTAGAATTTATTATTTTGCTCATTTTTGTAATGACAATGATGTAATTAATTTGCATAATACAGATTAATTAAGGAATCATACAATATGGCAGGTTCTACCGGAAAAGTAATGCCAAAATGTTGTTAATACTATGTCCCGTTAATTAGAGGAAGTTACTATAAAATGAAAGTAATTAATCAAAGTACTGAAAAGGATAAATGAGTACAGTAAACGCCAAATAAGATGGCGAACAGTGGGAATGTGCTGTAGTCATTTTTAAAAACGCATAGGCCACTTACTGAAGACTATCCAATAATGTCAGACTATATTTGTCCCATTATTGCTAATGCTGCGCGGACTTACTTCCACCGCTCGAGATCTTATTTAGCGTTTACTCTATATCTTTACATGTACATATATGTAGTTAAATAAAATTCACGTTGACCTCCGGAATAAATTACTTAATCATTCCAATTTCTGGAATAGTATAGGATTTATTTGTAGGTTGTATTATGTCTCTCAGTTTTCTCACCTATAAATAACTACACTCGACTAGTTTGGCTCAGCACTAGAAGGAAACGCATTGTTAAGGGTACCGTTTATGATTACCGGGAGTTTACCATTTCTAATTTTCTGACAAGAAAGGAATCAAGTTGATTTTGTATTCCATACATCATTGAAATAAAATAGATTTCATATGAATTAAATAATTAAACATTTGCTACTAAAATCAATAAATAAGTTTACAAAAATAAAAATTTGATTTATTTTTAGTATGAATGTACCAGTCATAATTATCACACAAGAAAGAAGGAAAGGTGGTTTTGTAACAAACCATTATCACCGGTTCATCAGAAAGACCTTTCGTCTAATTTATTAGAAAATTCTGCAGAGAAGAGTAATGTTTCTCACGTAAGTTTCCACAATCATGATATCTTTGATCCAAAATTAGTTTTATTTTAGAATACAAGTTCATCAGAAAGCGAAGAGGATCCATTTCATGCCTCTGATGATGAAGATTCGCTGTACGTCCCAAGTGATGATGAGGTAGTCTGTGATATTTTTAATAATAGATTGGTTATATTATTAATTTTTAGGAGAGAGCACCACAAACTGGTAGAGCTTTTTCTGAAGTTGCGACGAGATTAAGAAGTCAAAAAATATATTCTGTTCCTCCATCAGCTGGCAGTGCATATTCGAAAATACATGATGGAAAGTGTGAAAGCGTTAATAGTAGTATAAAATTAAGTCATACAGATTTTGTAGAAGATATGAAAAATAATGATAATAATTCAATGAATCAAAATGCGACAGTTTCTTCTACGAATGTCAACCCTTCACAGTTAATAATACATTCTGACAACAATAAACAGTGTTTTGAAAACTTTAACAATTCTGTAACTCAAAAAGGCCCATTGAAAAAACCATATAAAAGAAAACCTGATTACTGTTATTTTTGTGAAACTGAAATCTTAAACTTTACTCGGCACATGACAAGGAATCACTCGACTGAGATTGAAGTATCGGAAATACTTTCAAAATGTGCTAAAAGTAAGGAGCGTACAAAATTACTTGCCAAGCTTAGATATAAGGGCAATTATTTGAGAAATGCACACGAATGTTTCAAACCAGTCCGACAGTCATATTTAAAAAGCACAACTGTACTACCATGCGATAACTGTCTTGGATTCTTCTCATCTAAACTTTTATATAAACATAAAAAACATTGTGGGGCTAATATTGACCATAGCGCTCAAATTTCCGGGCAAAATAAACTTGTGGCTCATTTGAAAGTCGACGAACAATTGAAACGAGAAGTATTTCCTCATATGCGTGCTGATAAGGTGTCTTTGGAAGCTAAAAAAGACAAATTAATTTGTGCGTTTGGTGCTAGGTATTTAAAAACACATAGAGATAAACACTTTGTAAGTGTTACATCACGAAAAATGCGCGAACTTTGCAAAAATATTATTAGAAGTTAAAAAGAGTGAAACGTCAATATCAAATATGTTTGAAGCATTGCAACCACAGTATTTTGATCTCCTCGTAGAAGCTACGAAGCTAGTGGCTAAGTACAATGTAGAGCTAAATGTTTATGGAGCACCTACATTTGCGATGAACATTTCAACTTCTCTAAATCAATGTTGCGAGATCGCCATAACTTTGGTCCTTAAAAAGCAATATGCAACTGTTGCATCAGCCGAGGCAGAAGCAAATCTAAAGACTATGATCCACTTATTTACATCTAACTGGAAATTTGAAGTATCAAGTCAGGCTGCCAACAATTTAAACTTGAATAAGTGGAACAAAGTAACAATTATTCCATTAGCCAGTGATTTAAAACTACTAAGGCAATATTTAATAAATATAGCTGAGGATGCATTGCATAACCTTGCCCAAAACGAAAAAGATGTGTCAGCTTATAATGCTCTAATGGAATCTGCTTATTGTAGAGTTATTTTGCTGAATCGTAAACGTCCAGGTGAACTTCAAAGAATGTTATTGCATACCTATGTAAATTCTAATTCAGAAAAAAATAGTTATGAGGAATTTAATAGTGCAATATCGACTACTGAACAGATTTTACTAAAGAAACTTAAGAGGATAGTTATACGAGGTAAGAGAGGGAGAGGTGTTCCAGTACTGTTTAGTTCTGATGTACAAGAACACATAAAAGTGTTAATAAATGTAAGGTCAAATTTCGTACCGAAAGAAAATACCTATTTATTCGGTACACCCAATCTTGTAACTCCATTAAGCGGATACAAAGTTTTAAGTAAACACACAAAGATGTGCGGTGCCAAAAATCCCTCTGCGATAACCACGACACGACTTAGGAAACATTTGGCTACCCTTTCGCAATTATTTACACTGAATGAAAATGAAATAGAGCAATTGGCTACATTTATGGGGCATACACCAGGAGTTCACAAGAGCTCCTACAGATTGCCCGATGACATTTACCAAACTGCGAAAATATCAAAATTACTATTATTAATGGAACAAGGACAAGCCAGTCGATTTAAAGGAAAATCATTAGACGATATACACCTTGATATGGAAGAAGATTTACTGACGATATCAAACACCAGTGATGAAAGTGATGAAGAAATAGATAATGGAAAAATAATTGAATGTACCGCAATTCCCCCCACTGCACGTGAAGATAATCTACCATCCCCTCATCAATGTTTACTGTAAAACAAGGAAAAAAAAGAAAGCTTGTTCCCTGGTCTAACGAGCAGAAAAGAATTGTTAAAAATTATTTCAAGAGTAATATTAAAAATAAAAAACCACCAAAACGGAATGAATGCGAAGAGTTGAAATTAAAACATCCTGAGTTATTCAATAATAAAGATTGGTTAAAAATTAAAGTTTTTATTCAAAATCAATATACAAAGAAATGTGTGTCTGAGGATGATGATTAATGTCTTTATATTTCCTAATATTTTCCTAATAAATTAATCATCACCCAAGAAATTTTAGTTAAACTACCAATATCAAAATGTTATGTACGAATGAAAATATTGCTTTCAGGATTTAATAAAATATTTTTTATGTTTGGTACACCTGTCTTTTATTTTTATGAATAAGCAAATACTTTTTGATATTACTTAAAGGCTGTTTTATTTAAGAAAATTAGAGTATGTTCTATTAAAGTTAAATGAACTTACATTTAATAACGAACGGTATATTAAAATCCATCTCTAAGTATCTGATGATGTGAGTATACTAAGTTTGGTTGAGGTATCCTGCAAGATTGATTTGTTTTTCTCAAACAATGTAATGATTACATTTTCAAAAAATCAAAAATATCTCAAAAATTAAAGGTTTTAGATCTAAAATACTATCTTTTTCATCAAGAACGTTAAAGAATGCAATTTGAAGGTTAAATAGAACACCTTCTTAACTTTAGACGTCTTTTTCTGTTGAAATGTGTTCAAACTGGTTCAAACTGTTTTAAAAGAGGCCATTTTTGTGTTGCAACGGTGACGTCATACACGACACCGGTTAAACCAGTTTTGAAACGATTTTCCAACGTGTTTCAATCATTCTATCTCTGTTGGCGTTTTGGTGTTTTCAAAACACAAATAACATAACCCTACAAATAGATGTCACGTAAACGTTTTAAAACTGGTGCATTTTTGTGATAATATTGATGACTTTGCGATCGCAACAGTTTCAAAACGTTTTCGAAACTGTTTCATGATCAAAAAGACGTCTTTTGAACGACTGTTACAAAACACCTGATATATTTTTGGATTATACAATGTTTGTACAAGCTCAGTTTTTTTTATCAGTGGATCGTAATGAATGTTATGCAGAAATTTCTTGTTAAGGAAATATTCTGTACAATAAAAAATAAATATACTGCATAGTAGAATTTTCTTTAATCCATGATTTTGGAAACGCAAAGTAACTTCATTTATAAATAAATTGGTGTGGGTACCACACTATTTTCTTATATGTATGTAATGGTTCTTTTCCAAAAAATTAAAACTCTTGTCGTGTTCAGGCTGCATACTTTAGTAAATATTCGTTAAAAAAGCTGTTTATCGATAAGACTACAGTCATACCACCTGTTCGAATTTTGAAAAATTCTTTACGTAGAAGTTGTGCCAAACTAACTTCTTAATATACTTTTATCTGCCTTATAAATTTTCATCAAATACGATTTTAGCTCTGTTTACACTACAATAATTTCTAAGTTCTACAAGAAATTTTTAAGTTATATCTATTACGATCTTTACCGACCAAATATCACTATTTATGAGTTTATTACTATGTTATATTCTGTTACGTAATAAATAATAATTATAATAATAATTAATATTTGCTTTTTGTATATAGATTCTAAATTGTGTATGTATAGTGGTACGACAAAAAGAGTGAAGGATAAAGAAATAGAAATTCTTTTGTGTCTTAATTTAAGACATTCAAATATACATTTCTTGAAGCCTCATTGTGCTGCATGTATTGTAGTAAACGACAAAGTATAATCAATTTGGCAACGTTGTTGGACGCACTAAAGTATATACAGGAGTTATTAAGGCACGTTAAATAACAGAAAAATATACGTTTGAAGCAATATCATACGCGATAAGAAAAGAATCAGTATCATACGTGGAATAAAACTAAAAGTGTATATATCATAATAAATATATAGCAATATCGAAGTAATTTTTACGATGTGATTGACATGGTGAATGATATATTTGAAGTAGTGTTGTAACATGTAGGTTCACATCTGATTTTTTAACATAAATAAAAAAATAAATAAATAAATAAAGTGTTTTTTTTATTTAATTTATGTTGGTTTATGTTCATGTTTACATGTAGAATTGTAATATATTTTATATATATATATTTATAAGTATTGTTTTTGCTGATATGCTTGACGCATATTTCATGACTAGTCATATACACTGTAATATGTCCTACCTACTTAACAATAAATATTATTATTATTATTATTATTATTATTAGGATCTGTGATATCTATTTACTACCTTAATTACGTGCAAACATATTTATATGTACCGTAGTACTCAACAACAACATGTGTGTGCTTGTCGAAAAGCAAGCAACGCAAATTTCTTTTAGGTCAAAAAGTCGTTAAATACTAATATAATCGAGATGTTGGTTAGTTGGCTGTGAGGTGAGGTCATGTGTGGAACACACATGTGGTGTCCTCAGTTACACATGCATGTCGACTGCTTTATCAACCCTAAGGGTTTTGTTTAAAAACTGTCCATCGTAACTCAACCAAACAAGACGACTCATCCGTAACATAACTAGCGCGTGCCATATACAGAGTGTAATTGCTTAATACCATATTTAATAAACTGAAAATCAAACTTTTTACAAAATGGTTTTTACAATTTTGCATTTTTAAAAGTACTTTTTGCACTATCATGTTAAGGTAACTATTTCTTAATTAGTTTTATATGTAGGTACTACATATAATTACACACATCTATTAACGACTAATTTCTTTAGATTCAATTTAATTACTTGTAATAGTCAATAGTGTAACTGGAATTATAAAAATGCATAATGACTTACCAGTAAATTTAAAGAAATTTACTAGGAAACGTGAAATTTTAAAAGGAAATTAAACATGTATCCTTACTTAAGTATGGATTTTGAAACCACTACTATTAACTCACTTTGTGGAACTACAGCACAGTTTTAACATATTTGTGTTTCATATATATTTTTTAATTCTACACACGTCGCTGAGAGGGCGAGACGTTTTTGAATCGAATCGTAAGGTGCGACGAAACTTGGTTTCATCATCATGGAGAAAAACCGGTGAAGTGACTCCGGTGAAAGCAAACACTAGGTCGTCAGCTGGGAAAGGTATAGCAACTGTTTGTTTTTGATCGGCATGGAGCTGTTCACGTAGATTAATGCACAATTAATGCGGAATATTATTGCGAGCTTTTGGATACCGCAAAGCTGTCATGTCTACAAAAAAGGAAGACAAAATATATCAAAAGTGTGATTTTCTTGATGACAATGCCAGGCTTCATTCAGCAAACGTCACAGGGTAAAGATTAGACAGCCTAGGCTGGAAACCGTTGGAGCATTCCCCCCCCCCCTACAGCCCAGACTTGTCGCCTTGTGATTTTCATCTTTTAGGACCCATGAAAGAAGCATTAGGAGATCGGCGTTTCAACAATGACCAAGCAGTATAGAACTTTGTGCTCCTATGGCTACGTGCCCAAGCGAAAACTTTCTGCGACTAAAGAATTAAAAAACTGCCGATAAACTGGGAAAAATGCATTTACGGGGCGGGAAATTATGTGGATAAATAATATGTTTTTGTAAATAATGTAGAATAAAGCTCTGACTTGAAAAAAATCAGTTCGGTTTAAATTTGATATAGCCGCGTGTTTATGAGCTAAATTACTAATACGAAGTCTTGATAAAAATCGTTCACACTATTAATAGACCATGCAACAGGGAGTTAAAACAGACCTTACCTCGAAAAAAAAACAGCAGTTGAAAATTGGTAATCTTACTCTGTTTAGTGATGAACTTCCTGAAGATGCTTTAAAATTCCGAGGAATTAAATCAGATTGTGTAAGTGTTTAAGCAAGAAAGTTTAACTTACGACACCATTGCAGCTTTTCAAAAAAAAAGTATCTTTGAACTCTCTCTGATACCAGCATGTTACCACATCGACGATAAAAACTAAGTTGAACTACAGATAAGGGAGATTAGAGATAGGCGATGTATATGGAGAGATTGGCAACACAAAAAATTACCTGAATTTATTCCAAAAGATGACGTATGAATGTAGAATTATTGTATTTTCCTGTTATTTTCCCAAGGTATTTACTTTAGCTACACTTGCAGATAATTTGCAAAATAAATTTAGTGGATACAAGATAGCCCTGCTATAGGCTTGCCGTATGTCTTAGATTACAATTAAATTATTCAGACGGCACCTCATTTTGTGACGGAAGGTATACTTTTGGCGCCAAAAGTATACTTGTACCTTTACACTTACCTTTCATTAATAAAAAAATCACCAAATTTTATTATGTACCTAATTTGATTCGGAATTTCACTTGAGAAATCATCTTTTTACACTTTTTGAACAGTAGTGCAATAATATCACCTGTACATCACATAATATTTTTAGCGATTTTTTTTTTGTGTACATCTCACAGACACGCTAAACACGATTTATCAATTGACATATCCCAGCAAACATTTTAATGATGGGCCTTTAACGGCCAAATGCCCGCTAGCCGATTATGCGACCGACGGCCCTTTAACTGAATTTTATATTGGCCCGCCATCAATAGGAGACTGCGGCCGCTAGCCGGGCCAGCGCAGGAATAAGGAGTTTTTACAGCGATGGCCCATAGTTGATGTGACTAATATCCGCTACAATGCCGATCGATCGCCGCTCACAAAAACAAGACAAAAATTGTATATAAAAACATTTATTTTAATATTTCAATTCACAAAGCATAACATTTTATTTCGTAAAATGAACATTAAACCTCTTGAACATTCACATAACATAACATTTTAATTCTTAAAATGAACATTAAATCTCTTGAACAATTCACAAAACGTCTTGAACAAATAAGAAAAACTTCACAAGGCAATAAATAAATAAAGCGATTATAAACTTAATTTCTAATGAATGGGTTTCAATCTTTATTGTAGGCACCTTTAGTAGGACCACGTCTTCTGTTCCTCCCGCCATTTCTGTCAGTCGCAGTCCTCAGCCAGCTTTTGATTATCGTTTCTACTTCCTGTTGTGTAGCATTTTTACAGAATTTGTTTTTTCTCACTACTCCTGGAAACAAAAATAAATAATAATTTAATTTATAAAAAAAGGTTCTACCTACCAACAATGAAGGATACAATGTTTTTTAAACGGCTGAAAGCTGGTTTGTTATTTTTGCCACACCAGTTATAAGTTTCAGCTAAATTCTGTCCAACAATTTTAGCCAACAATCGCCTTGTCGTATCTAACACATCTTTCCCGCCAATGAGCTGGCAAAAAGAAACCTGAAAAGTTATAAAAATAATACTGTACTGGCAATAAGTGCTATTTACTACCAGCTCGGAAGCATTTTCTTTCACTGTGTCATTAAAGCTTTCTAACTGCTCTTGAGTAGTCAATGGAAATGTTTTCATCAGCTGACTCTCCTCCGGAATATCGTCATCGCTCTTGCTCAAGCATTGCTTAATAAGTTTTAACTCATTATTCAGAGACTGCACAGTTATCAAAACCTTTTTCAATAAAACTATAATTGAAAATTCCTTTCAAAATGATCTCAAATTGAAGATATAATAAGGAGCTTACCTTCATTTGATTCACAAGTACAACGATTATATGGAGAAGATCGAGATGAAGTTGGTGTACCCAAGGGTGTTGTTCTGTTGGATAAATCATCCATATCGTTATATTGAGAATACATTCCTTCTACAGTAATATCAGGGGTATTTCTTTTGAAACGCCGTTCTTGATTTGATGTAGTAGGTTCCTCAACAACCATTTGTGGAGAGAATGTTTTGTGGACTAATTGAGAGGCGTCATTGGTCTTAGTATTGCATAGCACTTCAATATCAGTTTTCGGTCGTTTGGAACCATTTGTTCGTTTAGTTTTTAACTTCAAAGTAGGTAAATCGTTTTCAGATTCGGCAGACGAGGTAAAATCGTCGTAATATTTTGGCTTGATGATTCTTTTTCGTGTCTCTACATCACTGGTGTCACTTTGGGAGACACTTTGTACCATCTCCAATTCCTTCATCTTGGAAACCGCCTTCTCATAAGTTACTAAAGACAAAATGTGCTAAAAGATAATATGTAACAAAATTATTACTAAATGAATACATACATGCCTTATACTTGATGTTTATACGAATTCCGGATATGAAAGATGTAGGAGTTTTGTGTTTTAGGGTCATTTGCATCCTTTGAGTGTCAGTAGCTCTTTTAGGCCACATACATGTATAAATACCAGTTTCATCATCATGGCTTATCCAAGTATACGAGATGACACTCATTGGGACCTCATCATCTATCTTTTCATCGGGAAATTCCACAACATAGTACATATAGCAACTAAAAATAGCAATGTGAAATAATAATAGTTAAGTATATTAAGCACCTACAAGTTTGATATTGTATTCCAAAAAATTATTTACAAACCAGGTTTTAATGTGTGTACAAGTGCAGTGTAGAAGAAATTTTCATGATTGCTTTTATCTAATGGAAGTAATATTCCTTTGCCAGCAATTTGTTTAATGGACCGACAAATTATATTATTATCTGTGCAGCAATTGACAGTGACCAACGAAATTATTTTGGATTCAAGAGGATATTTTACAAATGAATTAACCACTCTTACTTCTTTGCAGATTATAAATATTTCTTTGGATTCGATAACTTCAGAAAAATATAGGATTATGGCAATTTCTCCTGTATCAAACTGTACACAATTATCTCCAGTATTACTTGAGAATACTAAATCTTTATAGTTCAATTTCTTAAAAAAATTGCTTGGACCAAAATCGGCAGAAAAAAAATCTTGGTTGTCGATAGGACCACACAATTCTATTTTTGTGTGTTTTTCTTTTACCCCACATTCATAATCTGCAACATTTTGCTCTTCCAGTCGTTTAATAACCTGTTGTAAAGGTTTATTGGACTTCCTTAGCCTATTTTTAAGAAACTGAAGGTAATTTTCAAATGGAAAACATGTTATGGTATTCAAAGATCCACAATTTTTAGCATCCCTTGCCAAGTGAATAAGACCATGTGTGTTATAAGTACAAAAACTTTTTCCATATATTCGGATAGCATGTGTGACAAAAGCATGTAGAAATTCATTTGCAAGGTCATTGTAGTCCTTATTTAAATGTGGTACCAGTAAAATTGTTATACCAAACTTTAACAACATGAAGTTATTGTGCATCCTCGGAGACAGAAGTTTCTTTAGTAACAAAGGACCTACATATAATAAAAACTGCTGGAATTCGATAGCTTTCCATTGTTCGAGTTCCACTAAAGATCTTGGCTTCCTGCTAAATTCTGCAGGCCAATAAATCTTTATCTCATGGAGAGCAACATTCAATGCAGAAATATCTTCTTTCAAAATACCGAATTGACGAGCATTATCCCTCCATAGAAATAGCAACTTTCTCATGACACCCAAGCATACACAATGCATATAATCCACTGGAAATTGGTCGACTAAATCTATTTGTAATTGAAGCAAAGGTGTATCGCCTTTATGGTGAGTCTCATCAATTTTTGATCGAAATCCAGCATTGGTACGAAGTGGTGCTTTTAAATCAGTAAACAGCAACCTTCGATCTCTATATTCCCCGACACAACAACATTTATCACATCCGTGAAAACCATTATGTCCTTTCGTATTTTTTATAAATGCTCTAGCTGGAGTGTCAACGCAGAAGGCTCTAATATGAATAGGAATTTTTCTATCATTAATCTTTAAACCATTTAGTTGTAGAAAATGCAATTCCTCAATAAATTTGGCTAAATATTCCTCTAGCGGTGGTTTATCAACACCACAATAAACAGCTACTGTAAAAACAATATCTTCAGTCAAATTGCTAATTTTACATAAAATTGGCCAAAATGACAACCTAGTGCTTTTGTGCAGGGGCAGTCCATCTATATTAAAATCTAGTAAAAATTCTTTAATGTTGTATTTTAATGCGATTTTTTGTAGTTTTAAGGAAATTCCTAAATAACAAAATTCACCTGTTCCCTGTGCCTTAATATCCACAGAAATAGGTGTTTTCAAAAGAGTTCGTGCATCTCTGGGTAATGTTTTTAAATCGGGAGACTCTGAAAGCCATTTGAGAAGTTGTGAAAACGCCAAATGAGTGATATTGTTCTTCAAAGCCCAAGTACGTAAAAAATCACAAGACGTCTGATTGGCTTCCGATTCATCTTCACTACTTTCCTGATTGGAAGCAAAGAAATCATCTTCTATGTCAATTAAACCATCATCTTGATTTGAAATGTCTGTCTCAAAATCGACAGTTGTTTGTTCAAGTTCTAGGTCTGCACTGATGTCAGGACGGAGATTTTCACTATCATTTAAATTAGTAGGTTTATCACACTTATTAATAATATAATCAGCTTCTGCACTTTTTGCTATTTCACCAGTACTCGTTAAGGAATATGAGCATTGTTTCTTGCTAACCAAAGCATCAATTTCACCCAATTTCAAAGTTTCAGAAATATCCCTTTTAATTAACTTATATCTATAACTTCTACAGTAATTTTTTAAATGATTGGAACTTGCTGCCATATAGCTATCTAATAAATTAAGGATATTATATGAAAAGCGGTTACAATAAAAAAGAAAGCTTTAAGCGGGAAATCTAGAACCCAAACAAATGTGCACGAGGTTATGAATTAAGATGCGTGAGACGTTAAAAATTTTAAATTAAAAGAAAACATACTCACATCTTTGGCGCGTTAATGGTTTGAGAATCTCCCAGGTCCATTTTTAGATCAATCAGTTTGCACAATATTCCTAAAAAAGCAAAAACGCAATGAAAAATTGATAACAACTATTTAATAGCAAATAGTTACAGATTTGACAGCTGCTAATACGACAATCTGCTCCACTAAATCGAACCAATCCCAGCTAAATATGATACATATGTTCTGCCAACTTTCCGAAGAATTTATACCTATCACTAACTAAATAAATAAAAACACAAGTGAAAATGAATAGTTTTTTATGTTCACTTTATTTGTTTACTTATCGTAATTTCACTAGCATCCGTATTTTTGATTATTATTTAACTTGTAATGAAAATATTTATTTGGATTATTTAAGAGCTGCAGGTCACTGCCCACTGTGCAAGAAACGTCACAGTTCGTTTAAACAACTTCCATTTTAAGTTAAAAACTAACGTTCTAATATGTAATACTGTTAACTTCCAATCAACGTTTGATTTGCACTTCTAATATTGGAAGTTTATACAACGTTATTCCTGAAAGTGTCAGGAACGAGACCTAATTGTCAGTTTGTACGACTTCCTTTTTATACCAAGAAAGGACGTTTCTGTACGTAGGAATTTTAACTTCAATATTACTTTGAATGTGCACTTTTATGAATGGAAGTGAATTTAACGTTGTTGCTAAAAGCTACAGTGACGAAGCGTCACAGTCAGTGTATAAGACTTCCTCTTTAATCTAAAACATAACGTTTACATAAATATGAATCGTACTTCCAAATAACTTCTAATAAAAATATTAACAAAGACGTAGTAATCAAATAGGTAATTTATATTGCTTTGACCAATACGATTAAGGGTAACTATGAGAGATGCATCTATTTATTTGTGAAGAACATAAATAATTAACGTAGTTTTTGATTTGCTTTTTATAAACTCGCCTTACCGTTATATATTGCAGACTTTTGATATTTATACTTTATTATTTAAATTATCATCCTGTTTAGTGGCAAATTTTTAGACTGTGTGTCTAAATAATAATAAACATCCAAATAAAATAGTTAAACATCGCATTTCGACAACAATGGGCCGCATGATCTCCCTTTCTTAAGTCATTCATTATTATCTAAAAATTTGGTTAGAATGAGTGAGAAAATACGATAAAAGCATCTATCAGACAAATACAAAAAATTAACAAACGTCTCTAAATATTAATTAAAGAAAAATCATGGGACCCAATGAAATTTAAAAATGTTTGTACGGACGGGTGCTATGTCTGTGTAGTGTAGGGGGTATGGAATTGACACATGAGTGGAAGAGAACAATCAAGAGAGTGATAACAACAGGTAAGTACATGTATCGAGATGTATCATATTTTATAATGTTTATAGTGATCGAATAATGCAATTAAAATTAAAACAAGTACACCGTCTATAAATCAATATCATAGCCATGATTGCAGTAGTTCTTGAAGCAGGGTTCGAACGCGAACATAGTGAGTCTCATTTCATTTCAATACCTAAATTCCATATCTTCGTTCTCACTCGCCCCATATATACATACAAACACATACCAGACGCTCAAATCGCTAACACATGTGACTTTTTATAGGCATAAAAACATTATGTTACCCTGGACGAAGCAGATATTAAATTATTAATTTAAAAGACAGCAAATAAAGGCAAATTTAACAGGATTCAATTCCTTTTTAACATCAGTGAATATTCAGTCGTGCCAAATCACACATCACAATCACAGCTTATTGATCTATTATAAAAATGAATTCTTCCAGTAAAAATGTAAGTAAAGTAAGTTTGTAGGTACACCTAATTAATTTATTGCATCATGTCATACAAATTATCAAAATAAAAATTTGAGATTTATTAAAAATTTCAAAATTCATACATATCTACTCGTAGTTATATTACCTATTTTAATTGTTGAAAACTGATTATTATTTTAAATTACTATTTATTGTGAATTTTACCTCATTGTAATTGTAAATTATAAATAATTTAAATAATAATCATAAACTGTTAGGTATTTATTTGATCAGCAATTAATTCAAAATCGTGTTTACACTTTGTTTTGCGAAAAAGGTACAGATTTGAATAAACTGTTCTATCCGTTATTTTGTAATAAATATCATTAGGTAAATCGATTTATGTAAATAGTAGTATAGGTATTTGATTTTTTTTAAATTAGTTATATAAAAAAGCCCACTTTACGATATCCGGGTTTGCATTTTCGAGTGTTTCTGGAATGAAATATACTCAACTTTACGATTATCCGAGATAATTACATATAATTAGGTACGGTATGCATCAACTTTTAAAAAGACAAATCATCCTTTGAGCTTTGATTTGAGTTAATCAAACATGAAACTCGAATGCCAACATCGATTAGTGGAATTGGATTTTATAAAATTTCAAACAATTCAATATTTTCAGTGCTCTACGAGACATGTATTTGTGAAATAACTGATAATATACAATTTAATTTAACTCACTTTTGCATTTGAAAAATAATTAACTGCGATAATATTTCACTTTTAGAGACATTCCACTAGGCGAAAATTAATTTCCACATTATCAAAAAGGCAGCGTAGAAGAATATTACTTCAGGAAATGTTAGCAAACAAAATGAGACCTACAAACAATACTAGTGACCCACAAACTGAACATAGTGAAAATTTTAGAATGGAGGAAACTACTTTAGCTTCAACAACGACATCATCTATTATTACTGATAATCCAAAACCTATGATAAGTAAAATATATACACAGCAGATAGTAGCTGTTAGCTCTCCTATAGTTATGCCAAATAATAAACTTATACAATTGAGTTCTAACAGTAACGATTTTAGTAGTAAACTAACTCAGTGGGCTATCAAGTACAAAACTTCACACAATCAGTTTAATGATTTATTGATAATTTTACGTGCCCACTGTGAAAATTGCAATCATGATATTTTACCACGCGACTGCCGCAGCTTGTTAAAAACAAATGATTTGAATGTGGGGCCAGTTGACATAGTGTCCCCGGGAAAATATTTTCATTTCGGATTGGAATCTGGCATACGTTACATATTTAAATTAAAAAATTTAATAACTTACGATAAACCGTTTATTAATATTGCTATAAATGTAGATGGCTTGCCGTTAACAAAGAGTTCAGGTAGTCAATTCTGGCCCATTCTTGGTTCCATAGAAGACAAGCATTTGTCAAATCCCTTTTTAATCGGTGTATATCACGGTTTTACAAAACCTAGTGAAAGTAACGTATTTTTAAAAAAACTTGTTGACGAATTTCAATATATAAAGGAAAACTCAGGAATTGTTATTAATTTCAATAAATATATTATTCAAATAAATAAAATTATTTGTGATGCTCCTGCAAAAGCATTTATTTTGAACATAAAAAATCATAATGCTTACAATAGTTGTACAAAGTGTAAGGTAGAAGGGGATTTTATAAATAATCGAATGACATTTGGAGAAACCACTTCATCATTAAGAACGGACACAGAATTTTTCAACTATATTGATGAAAATTTTCATAAAAGTAATACCATATTGACGCAGCTGGGAATTGGTTTAGTCTCACATACTTGTTTGGATTACATGCATTTAGTATGCTTAGGTGTTATGAAACGTTTGATTATTAAAAGGGAAACAGAGAAATTAGAATGACTGAACAGCAAATATCAAACGTATGTGAACAGTTAAATGAATTTAGAAATTGTATGCCAAAAGAGTTTAATCGCCTTCCACGATCAATTTTAGAAATCGATCGTTGGAAGGCAACAGAATTAAGACAATTTTTGTTGTATACTGGCCCAATTGTGTTAAAGAGAAATTTAAGTCCAGTTCAATTTAATCATTTCTAAGCTTTCATTGCGCCATTAGAATTTTAGTAGATGAAACTTTATGTCATAAATATAACGAGTTTTCCAAAACATTGTTAATTTACTTTATAGAAAATTTTGGTGATCTTTATGGTAAGGAATATGTCAATCATAATGTACATAATTTAATTCACTTACCAGAAGATGTACAAAAATTTGGACCTCTGGATAACTTTAGCGCATTCAAGTTTGAAAACGCAATGCATGAAATAAAATTATATATAAAAACATCAAACAGACCTCTTAAACAACTTATTAATAAAATAGATCAGATCAGAAAATATAGCGAAACAGAAACTTCCGTAAAATATCCCCAACTTGCAAAAGAGATTCCAAACTTTAATTCTGTTGCTAATGAAACATTTTATAGCAAAATTATACTTGAGAATTTCTACATTAATTGTAAATCAGAACGCGATTCTGTTGTGTACACAAAAAATTCATATTTTATGATCAAACAAATCTCAAAAATAAACGAGGACATAATATTGCATTGCAACAAAATTCTTGATGTTGACTCTTTTTTTCATCGACCGTGTAAATCAACTCTATTTAACTCTGGTATAGCTAAAAATTATGATAAATCGATAGAAAAAGTTAATATTGCACAAATAATTGGAAAATGTATTAAATTCAGAAAGTATGTTATTGCAATGTCACACAAACATAATTAAATAGAATACCTAATAATACTTAATGATTATATTTCCTAAGTTTTTATTCAAATTACAGTCATATTTTAAGTTTAATAGCACCTACGGGTATGTACAGTTGCGAGATCATAAAGCGGGACAGTTAAGCTTTATTAGTGTAAAGTAGCGTTTTGATATAAAGGGATCTTCCTATCCAAGAATATCCATTACTAATAAACGTCAAAAAGCCGTGTAAAAAATATGTATTGACATGACAATTAATAATTGCCAAAAAGTACGTCCAACTTACATTACTAAAATAACAGCATTTGAATATAAGAGATGTCCCGCTTTATGATCCCGCAACTATACGTAATTATACACATTTTATAATCAGGTAAACTGTGTAAAAGTCATTATTATGTTTTTTCATATTTCCGGTTTTTCAGTTTTCTTATGCTATAGTAAAATTTAGCGATAACTCGTATTCTGTCATACCATCATCTTGGCTTTTGGAAAATGGCAAATCCTGTTATTGGCCGAACAGTAAAAGACCGAGAAACTTAATAGTTCGTGCAGTAGATCCAGAATCTACTTGGAAACTATACGAAGTTAATGTCCTGCAAAGTTTTGGTAAGCTGACGTTTAACATTTTCATATTCAATACAACATATTTTTAATATTTCAGATTCCTACGAAGAAGCATTTCATAAAGAAAAACATTTTACAAGTTCCTCCTCCTCTTCTTCTTCCGATGAAATCAATTCTTCGAATAGAAAACAATTTAAAAGAAAATTAAAAATTAAAAATTCAATTGACCACGACTTACCTGAACTTCAAGAAGAAATTTCTGGTAAATAAAAAAATAACTTTTTATATTCACTTTGTAAACTATGTTTATAATAATATCAACTTACAGGTGATAGTGAACCACAAAACACCGATAACCAAATATTTAATATTGAAGAACCGTTTGACAATTTGCGAAAGGAAATTGATGGTAGTTAATACTTATATTTTACTAACCATTCAAATACAATTTTATTTACGATTTATTTTAGCCACTAATAGGTTAATATCCCTAGAAGAAGTAACAGAAGGCCCTACGGCAATTCATGCTATCCAACCGACTGCGTCAGGTACTGAAGAAAACAACAAACAAATTGATAACAGAGAGGGTAAGCTAACATATATATTGTTTACAACTATTAGTGCATGTTCAGTTAGATAATAATATTAAAAGGGTCAGTTTGTAGAATACAAATTGAATATATAAATGAGATTACATTTTAATCGTGATCAATGATCAAATATTCAGCCCATCAAATTTTCAAAATAAGGTTTTTCGCCATTAAATGATTAAAATATTTATTTGACTTTCTGTAAACTGACCCTAAGTATTTTATAGGTATAAGAAAAGTATCATAAACATGTAGCAATAATTATTGTTTTTCAGATAATACTAAATATGCATTTGGAAGAAAAACCATTGAAGAATGTTTTCTAGATATAAAACATGAATTAATGGTAATTTCCGAACGGTTATCCAGAATAGAGTCAAAATTTAACCTTGGCTCCAATGACACACGAGCTAAGCTTCCTGAAATGCCATTGACCAGTGTGCGTGAACTCCTGGATTTTGACGACCATATTCAGAAAGATCCCGCAATGGCCAAAACTTTCGTAAGAAATATAGGTAACCTTTGAATTATGATTTATAATAAGATAATTTTGATTTTTAGTTGCAACGCATGACATACATAGGCGGATACAACGACAAGAATTGTGTCAACAGATGCCTACAAAATTTCTTCACCAATCACGTGGCAACTTTTTGTAGCTGGACGGGCCAAAAAAATAATTTTAAGCTTTCGAGCCTAAAATCTATATATATCATAAAAGGTACTCCTAAATTTTTTAAAGTAGTTATAATTGAATTTTAAAATCCAAGCTTATATTTATTTCTTAGAGGCCGTAAAAGAAAATTTTCCAAAAATGACCGAGAGAAGTTTCCAGCAAGCAACGATGGAATGGCTCAAACATGCCAACCAACGATACCAGCGGGAGAAAACAAATTGAGTTTTATTTGCTGTTTAACTATTTTATTAAAATATTTTATATTTCAATAACACAATTTTTTATTTCCCCTAAAAATCATTAACAAATAAAAGCCAATTATTAATTATCATTAACTAATTAAAAATTAATTGAATTGTTAAGAAACTGACGCTAGGAAAATTTATTAAACTTTCAAATACGACGTTGCAGAAAGTTTTTACTTTGAAGTTAACGTAACGTCATGTGTAAACGTGCCCGTGACCGCTGTAGTTTATCTTTTATTAACTTTTAACTAGTAAGTTTAAAGCACCTTAAAAAAGGAAGTTGTCCCAACTTATCGATGTCAACGTGCAGAACACATTTAAAATAGCAAGTTGTTAAAACGTGTTAAAAATTTCGTTAAATTAACTTCCCAAAAATTTGGTGCCAAGAACGTCGCATTTCAAACATTATAATAACTTTTTGGTGCGACGTTGGTGTGATAAAGTCGTTGGGACAGACATAAGAACTTCAGGCTACGTGCCTGTAACGTCACAGAAGGTGTAAACGTAAAGTCACAAGGTAACAATGTAACGTTAACACAACGTTTATGGGAAGTATTCTTGCATAGTGGGTGGCTCCACTAAAGTATTTTGACCACCAGCGGGCCAATTATGGCGAGCTACATTTTTTACATAGTGTTGCCGGCAAAGTTTTTACAATGGCCCTTTATTAGCATGCCGTTGCCGTCACTTGACCGGCATTGCCGACAATAGACCGACTGACGGCCGTTAGTTCCATGTTTGCTGGGATGTAATAATATCAATACTGGCTTTACATACTTCTATATCAACACATCTCTATCGACACATCTCTTAAAGATTGACCTTTTTCCCTTAATGGAAACCTATTAATGAACTGCATAATGAAATACGAATTAAAAGTTTAAATATACAATAGATCAAGTTTTTATAAATGCATATGTTATCAATAGGTACATTATTATACCATATTTGTTTTATAATAAATAAAAGGAGGAAAGTTTAAAAAACAACAATGTCTAAAATGTATTTATTTAAAAGTTCAAATAATATTTACAAAATTAACTAAACGTAAAATAAACTAAACTAAGAATAATAACTTAGTACAAACAATAAGACTAGTATTATATACAAATACTTCACAAAACAATTTATTCAAAATTGGTAAACTCTTGGGAACAACGTACATATGCGAGTCGCCAACTACAGTGAAGTACTTTAGAATATGGACTCTGATGGACGCTGATCGAATGCGCGTACTTTGCCTCCGACGCAAGAAAATATTGCTTTCATTCAGCAGACACAACAGTTGCTCAACTGTTCAGTGATCATGTCCAATAGACGAGCGCTCAGTCTGAACATGTTCAGGAGCGGCAGCCATTTTTGTGAGCGGAAAAATTTTACGCTCACTTAGTGAGCGTATTCTATACGCATGCGCCATTGATACATTCCAAGACCAACCTAATACATAATTTTGAAGAAAGTTACTAGAAAAGTAAGATACAGCAAATTAAAGGTATTGTGCAGAAATAAATGTATTAAGATATTGGCGTTCACCCAGTATTTTATTCGGGGTTGGAAAAAACAGCCTTCCACTAAAAACTACGCCAAAACTTAATGCAGAAAAACAATTTTTATTATTGTTTATTCGGTGTAATCTCTATAATTTTAACATATGGCAGCAATGAAAAGTACCAGATGACAGACGATGACATAAAGGTGAGCGGTCCTGTCCAGCGAACACTCAACTGTTGAGAAGTGAACGGTTGGAGCGGGATCGGGTCCCGATCCGTCTGCTGAATGAAAGCATTCACATAGGGAAACATAAGGTATAAAAATTGAGTACTTACGGAACTGCCCTCTCGTGGGCTTAGTCACGTATTACTTTCATATACCTATTCGTATTTTGAAATATGAATTATTGTTTTCGGATGCGAACAAATTAAATGTGTTCATTTTCACCCCGCTTTAATGCACATCTTAAAGTCGGATGAAAATTAACACATTCAATTTGTTTGCAAGACAAGAATACTCTCTTTTTAAGGCTGCGTTTGATAAGGTTTTGGCGGGAGAGAAATGTACCCAAAAAATACCATTTTTGTTTCCATTTTTTCAGGCGTAAGAAATCAAAGCATGTAAATTTTATGCATTAAGCATGAAGATAAAGGTTAAACGAAGTGAACGGTCGTATTCTTTTTCAAATTAAGTTAATATATAAGCCGTAAATAAAATGGGAAGACAGTGGTTTTGCAAGTACTACAAAAAGTGCCTACATTTAAAAATTACACAGTAAATTTATATGTAATATAGCAAGTACACTCGGTATTTATATTTGGTAGATAAAATTGGTAACAGTAGCTAAATATATGTGTAATTTTTAAAGTGATCCATGAAATAAAATTTGTAACATATTTGTAAGCAATTACATACATTTACAGATATCTGTTACATTTCCGTCGCCTTATAGTGTAGCACATATAGTATAGATGGCGTTATTATCTTGCAATTATTTAGAGGTCAGTTGTGTGTTATACGATACTTTAATTATTTATTATAAATTAAAATTATAATTAACAGCAATTTTTGCGGTTACTAATTATAAAATTTAGTATGTTACGAGTTATTTGAAAGTACGTAATAGACAATGAGCAGTTGGCATCACAGGTTGGCACCACAAATCATAAAAAGTAACTACATAGTTTAATTTGTCAATTTAATCAAATTGAATCATTTTAAAATATGGAGTTTCCTGTTATCTATAATTGAAAGATGCCTACGGATTTTTTTACGCCGATAAAAGCCTAGTAGCCGTTTTATATTTACGAAGTGGAGAAGAAATTGTTGACAAGAACCTTCTATATTTTTTTTCAAAATTTTTTTAAGGTTGTTGCTAATTACTTAAAATGTAAATATAGGTACATTTTATTTGATAGCAATTTTCAAAACATTGAAATGCCGGAGGTCAGTTCGCCGGGTTTTTAGTTTTTAATAATAACAATAATCTTATACTAGCCTCATTATTTATAATATATTAACATTAAAGTAATACCTTTACCTTACTTAATGTTTTGAAGATTTTACTACAATTGCTATTCCCCTTTCGAATTTCGCGGATGTTTTAAGTTGGCTAGGAAGACAATCGAGTTGAGTACAGGTAGGCTAATTCATTTTTTATTGCGAAATTACTAGACACACCGTGTACTCAAACAAAAGATTGGTCAAAAAATAGATGTAGAAACATTGATTGACAAAATTATATTTCTATATATATAACTATTATAACTAATTTTATAGTGAAATATAGCGAGTACACCTCTATATATTATTCAATTGCGCCCAGTGCAAACATAAAACACTGGTGAAATTCGAAAAATGCTGCTAGGCTATTCAATTTTAGTTTTTGTAGAGTTAAAATTTTGTACATATTTAAAACTGTTTTTATCGTCTATTTATATACTTATATACTTAACGCTGTTTGGGTGGTGAATTTCACGATTTTGTTGGAAGCGCCTTATCTAATGTTCGTGACGTACCTACTTACACTTACAGATAATAATAATAATAATAATAGACTATATATTTGTAAGACCTCTGTTACATAAAATTGTCAATATTCTCAAACTTGTAATGCATTACAATTGTCAGATCATGATAAGTATAAATAAATAGTGTAGTGTATACTAATACTAACAACACTCTTAACAAACAACAAAGAAGACAGAAAAAAAAACCCAAAATAATAAAATCAAATAAGTATATCGATAGTGTTTAATAACACACTAAAATACAATAAACCAAAACAAAAATGCAAGAGAATGTTCACAGGTTACGGCTTGGTTATGTTATAAAATATAACAGATATCGCATATACATACTTATATTTCCTTGTTAAATTTGCTTACCTAGGAACCAATACAATCTGTTAAAAATAGTAGCGTTTCGGTGCGATATTTGAATTGAAAAGTTATAATATGAACTAAAAAAAAGACTGAAAATTCAGACTATTGTTGCGTTTTAGGGTTCCAAATAAACAACTCGTGCAATTTATTTATTTAAAACAGTCTGTATATTCACACACGTAAAATTAATTACAATATAAAAATATAAAACTAATCAAAATATAAAAATGTAAAATAAATGTAACGCACTTAAAATTATTACAAATAGATTAACACATGTATTTATTTCACTACTGTTATTTATGTAACACTGTACCGTATTTATATCACTTCTATTTATATTCCGTAATATTTATGTAACAACTACACTCACTTATTTATGCTTACTCTTCGACTACCACTCAAGGAACTATTTATTTATGTTTATTTATTTATCTGCCTGTTCCGCACGAGACTATTGAATGAATCTCTTATTCCGGAATAAGAAAGTCCTTAGTAGTCGTCGCGCGGAACAGACCAAAGTAAAAATAAATATTAGAAATAAGTAAATAGTTCCTTGAGTGGTAGTCGAAGAGTAAACATAAATATAAGTAGTACAAAATAAATATAGTGGTGCGGTGTTATATAAATAGAAGTGATATAAATACACGGACATAAATATTAGTAATAGAAATAAATACCTGTGTTAATTTAAATCGTAGTAGTTTAAGTGTGATACATTAGTTTTACATTTTTTATATTGTAATTAATTTTACGTGTGTGAATATACAGACTGTTTTAAATAAATAAATTGCACGAGTTGTTTATTGCGAACCCGAAAACGCAACACTATATAAATCAAATGAACGGGCAAATTGACATTTAGGATTTGCAAATAGTAACTTTACCCGTACTTTTAGCGGGTAAAACATATTTAATAGAATGTTGAACTAATGGTTACATGAAGACAATATGACTATATTTCTGTTTTGCTTATTATTATTCTATATGATCAACAAAAAGGTATGATATACCGCACAGATGCAGTAGCCTGTAATAATTACAAATGTATCAAGTAAAAGAAAATGTTTTATTTGGCACCTCGCAAACACAAAGCTGTTTATTTATTATATAATTTTGTATGAAATAAGAAAGTCGAATGGATGAGTGTCACTTACATTCAGCGTTTAAGAATTTGTTAAAAAATAACTAAATCTATAAATAAAATAAATGTAACTGATTGTAAATGTATAAAAAGTAATTTAATTTAAATTATGTATTTAATAATGCAATCAACATTTTATGGAGGATATGTCAAACTATATTATATATATGTATGTATTAAGTTTTTCAATTTACAAATAAATTCAAATGAATGCTTAAAGTTCGCCCGTCTTTCTCCCTAATTCTGCATGAAAGTTGACAAGTGCCGATTTGATTCATACGCATAAAATGAAATTGCAAAGAAAGCCGCACCGACCAAATTTACAAATTGTATGTAGAGGTAGAAATTTAAGAAGCAGGTAAAATGACCTTGAACTGTTTTGAGGTAATTGCTATTTAATTTTAGAATGCATACCGTGGCGACATCCTATTATTACTAGTAGTATTTAAGATACACGAAAATCTTAGTTCCGAACCGAAATGGATTTGCCAATATTGAAACGCACCCTTAAGTTATGTTCACCCATCACAATAGTACAATAATTTTTATATCAAACAGAAATTCAAATGCAAACATTATTTCTCATTATATTGTACAACTGTAATGATAAATAGATCTAGAACGAAATAATAAAAAAAAAATCTTATAGAAAAACAATGTCAGAAATGAGAGTAAACTAATAATATTAATATAAAACAAATTATGTACATAATCAAGTATTGTTAATTTTTATGAAGAACTTCTTGTGTTTAATATATTGTTATCGCACAAGTAATTTTAGTGGGTCTGTTGGATTCACTGTGAGTATTTTACGTTTCAATATTTTGTTAATGGTTTTTGTGTAGGTAAATAAATGAAATTGAATAAGTGATTTTATAAAAGTCTTTCCGGTATCATGTATCACACATTTGAAATTACTTATATCAACATTTGATTTTATTTTATACAGCAACACAATCGAACAAAATCATACTTTCAACGGTATATGGCAAATGTAGAGACGGAATACTTCTGTATATGGCAAATGTAGAGATGGAACACTACGTTTCTTCAAATGTGCACCATGGCGTCTATCTTGCTCAACAAAATGTATATCACGTACTCTATAGTTCTTTCGGACTTCAGTAGTGCTTGCAATTCTAGGTTCGAATTTTTTATAGCTTGCATCCATAAGTTGAATAACTAAAATATATTATACCATTTTAAATAAAAAAGTTATTTTACAATTCTATTAATTTAATACCTAACTTACATTTGCATCCTTTGGAAACACGCATTTTCATGCTTTTATTGTTGTTATGACATGACGGTACACAACAATAAAACACCATTATTACTTAGGTAGGTACCTTATAAGCTGCCAAACAGTGAAATACAATTTTATGATAAAAGCAATGAAAAACAAAATACAACAATTGATTAAAGTAAAACAATGAAGATGAACACAAACATATAACCTGCACAAGCTAAAAGCTATAGTAGGCAAATGCAAATGGCGAAAAAGTAAAATGCAAGACAACTTGGTAAGTATATACGCGAATTGTTTTACCAATCGACCGTATATGTCCAACGAAGAGACATCTCGCGGGCTTAGTCAAGAATTACTAAACCGTCGAAACCCGAAGAGATAACAAGCCGTGAATATTCTGATTGTTGAAAGTATTTTGATACTTACGAGGATTAGTCGATTGGTGACATCTATCGCAAGTCTTGTAGTTTTAGTCAGACATGCTTCAGGGTATATTTGATCTAGCCCCAGAAGTTACACAACTATTCCTAAAAGTTAGTCGTCATTTGTATTTTTAATATCACTTCCTGGTTTAGTAACAATCGACATTTTTACTAACTTTTAAATTTGATACAAATATGTAACCTATATATTGCTGCCAATTTAAGTTGCTTGCAATGATTAAATTCCAGGTAATTAAGTAAAGAAGTCGATGAAATATAACGCATGTGTTAGCTATTTACTTTGTAAAACAATTTATTGCTAACCTTTATAAAACTAAAACAAAAAAGTCTATTTTAGAAAGATAAAATTTAAAATTTACACCGAATATTTCTCTTGCTAATAACGAATCATTAGTGAACTTCCAGGCTTAGCCCGTAGTCTATTGGAAGTCAAATTAATTTTAGCGAGCGTCGGTAAAGCAGACCTCAATGTAGTTGTGACATCACGGTCATTGATTATATATAAGGAGATATATCAACGAGCACTTTTTCACAAAAATTGTAAATATTCTCAATAGGTGTCGGAGCAAACCAGAAATTACTACAGTGACTAAAATAAAACAGTGACGACACGCGGGCTGAAGCTCCGCCCACCCGCCATGTTGTGTCGAAGTTTGAATTGAGAATAACATAATTAAGTGCACTAAAAAAGCAAATACGTATGTTTTTGGTGCTGTAAAAGTACATATTTCATTGGTTACATCAAATAAAGATTCAGTTCAAGTGAGAACACAACCTTCTTTATTATTTATAAACAAAAATTAAAAACTGTAAACATATGAATTAGTTAATACAATCACATAATTTTTGTACATTGTCTTGTTTTTTTGAAAGAAGTTATAAATAATAGTAAACTACATTTTAAAATATCTATAGTTAGGTTTATTAATTATTACATACATATAAAACAATTGTTATAAAGCGTGACCAACAAAAGATTTGCTGGCAAAAATTTTTTGTGACGTTTTTATGTTTCTTATAATTAATTTTTAGTCTAAAAACAACATATCTAACAATGATTTTTTGTTTCAAATTATGACATTTAGGCAAAAAATTGCACTCAATTTCATTAATTTTTTTGTATAAAAAATCTTTGCAGTTTACATTTTGACTACTTATGTGAGGTATGAATTTTCTAAACATGTCTTTTTCAAACAGTCTCTTTCATTAGTGGCAAATGTTTGTACCTTTGTATATACAAATTTCAGAACCTCATCCAAAATACCACTATCAAAGCTTAAATTTTGTAGTCTTCTTTGAAGTGTACGTACAGATGGTAATGGCAACTTTTGTCTTAATAATTCTTCATACCCACTTCCACCACAACTGAATTTCAACTTTAGGGCGTCGGCTACAGTTGCATTTGTCCATTTTAAACACTTAGAGGATTTACCCTCACTTCTACGTTTTAGAATTTGTATTTGGTCTTCATTAAACAACTGTTTCAATAATCCTGTTTGGCCTGCCTTTTGGTCCATTTTGATTTTCTTTTTAAGTTTCATTTTTGTATTCCTCAATTGGCGTTTATACCTCAAAGTTTTATTCCTCTGCTTAAAATACATCTGCTCATACTTGAGCAATTTCTCTTGCAAACCAATATTAACATTGACTGGTGAGTCACTTTCAGGAAGACTTGTGGTATCTTCTTCCTCCGCAACATCTGTTTCAGTCCGTCCTTAAACAACAAAAACAACACCAAATTCATAAAGGAATTAAAAAAACACATCACATTTATCTTAGCCATTATAAAAAAAGTGTAGAATGATTAGATTTACATTTTTTTTTCTATCGGTTTACCTGGCACTGTTAAACTGGCTCCAGTTTCATGCTGTGAAGTAGATGGTTGAAGCTCCACTGCTAATTCACCTTCACTACTTGTATGTGAATGAACTTTAACTGTGTTACCTCTCGCTTTTGGTTGTTTTCTTGTGCTCACTGGATGCGAAAATGCAAATATGGTAGGGACAGCACTGATTTTTAATTTCCAAGATCCATCTTCACGGGTTCGTTCCCACATTTCTGGGGCAAAATGTACCTAAAATTATATGGAACGTAAGTAAATGGCGATACCCACGTTGAATAATGTAAAATACTTTTGTGTTCGGCATCAAACTTTGATTGTAGATATTATGTAAATATCTCACTCTCAACAATTACACACAAAATATATGTTTAAGTATGACTGTAAATACCAACCTCACATAAACAGGAGTTATCTGTCGGGGTCCATTTATCCCGTTTCATTTTAATTAGCCACTCTTTTCTTCGGCCAGGATCTCTCGGAAACCTTTTCATTAGGAAACCTTTTGTAGACGAATTACTACAGCCTACTGCTGAACAACCCGGCATTGTAAACTAATAATTAAACAAATTACATTATTGATACAATCGTAGGGAACATTTGGTCAAACTTACATGCTTCTTAATCAAACTGCCAACCACTTGTTGATAAGTGTTCACGTTTTATGTCAATTAGGTATAGATACTACCTATATAAAACTATTTATATAGGAGCAGGTGATCACAATTTAAACAAAATTCACACAAGAATACAGACACAATTCGCTTAGATTGATAAAACACATGTAAAATTGCGATGTAAACAAACAACAACTCGACACATCATGGCGGACGGAACCTCGTGACTTCAACAACCAATCAAAAATGATACATGCCTTGGCGCCACTGTTTTATTATAGTCACTGTAGAAATTACCATCTTATGCAGTTTTTCCCACAATTTGGGAATTGTAGATTTAGCGCTTTCTGGTATTTATTGGACGTACTAAAATTTGGTTCACAGCCTGCTTTGTAAATATGTAATAAATCCTACTGATTTGACACTTTGTTTACATTTGTATAAATCGACATAATATAGGGCCAAAAAATCATCCTCTATTTTTTTTTCTAAATGCTCCTTTGTATTATTACGGAAAATGAATATAAATAGGGAAGTTGCTTGAAATAAATGAAAGAAACAGTATTTCCTGCTTTTCTCACCTCACATAATTGTTTTAGATATATATTGTGATATTTTTATTATTTGTTTTGACTTGTCATGCTTTCTAAATATATACATACGTCTGTATGTGCAATATATTGAAGACCAAAATTCTTATTTTCCTACCTTTAGTGACTTAATAAGTTCCTACACAAGCCCCATAAGGTATTTTAAGTTTCAATAAAAACATATTAAGATTTCGATGACCCTGCAAATGCACAATATTTTTTCTCAGTTTTTGTTCAATGTGTGTGTATATGATCCCTGTTTTTATAATATACTTATATAAACAAGGATATGATGAATGTTATTAAAATAGATAATGAATGTATCTATAATGATGTGTCCTATCAAAACAATTATTGAAGAAATGTAAACGAAATGTTTTAATTAGGATCGCTAATATAATCGCAGGAATAAGATAATCTCTGTGTATTGGAATTGAGCCAGTGAATTCTAAGTTAGCCGTTTGTAAAGTGTAAGTAGGTTGGCTATTGTTGGACAACTCAGTATATTTATCTATCTGAATCTGAACTATCTTTGTTTTATTTGTTATTTAATTCCTGCCTTACTTTCTTATTTTCTGGCCATAATTAAAACTATTCGTGTGCTTACTGTATAGGGGTGATTTACTCTATTATTCATTAAGTATATCGCGTTCGCTATTTAGAGGGATGCTTTCTGTCTGTATGTATTAGGAAGTGAAAATATTTATTACAGTTAATAGAAAATCTGTTTGACATAGGTGTTACATTACATACATAGGTACTCAGGTACTTTCCAATGTTTTACAAAAATTGATTTATTCCAAATGTATAATTTTACATATTATTAAGGATAAAACAAGACATGCTTGAAATTACTTTATTTGATTTTTTACATAGATTTTTTTATAATAAATAGCACAGAAATCAATAGAAATAACAAATAATTTATAGATTCTTCACCTTTTTTAATTTCAAGCTTTCTTTGCCAATTACATGCTTAGAAGAAGTAAATTTACATCTCTTAAAAATGACACATGTTATGCAACGTTCTAATAGTTGCACCTTATGTTGTTTACAAGGTTCGTCAGTTAAAAACGATGTTCTTTCCAGATTTTTTGTAACTTTGTTTAATATCCTTTTGCGTAGTTTCTTCTTATGTTTTGTACAATCAAAATATTTTTCAAATGTATCTAAAGTCAATTTAATTGCTTCACATAGCTGATCTGTTGGTGCTAATAAACTAAATGCACCTTCTTCAATATATCCATACATTTTATTTAATATGAGTAATTCATTTTTATTGGAAAGTGTAGAGGTAGTATCAACAAAAGAGTGGTAGCAAATTTTACATTTTGATTGCTCAAACGATGTTCTAGCCAGGTAGCCGGCGAAATATGTAATACTGCATTCTTGTAATGTAGTTTCGGTTTTTGTAGGTGTTTCAACAGTCCCTCCTGATAAAATATCACAAGAAGATGTGGAGAAGCTACTGGAAGAGTGCAGTATTTCTTGCGCTGTAGAATCTAAAGAAATTGGCTCGAATAGATCTATTTCAGTCTCTATTTCTCTTGATTGATGTTCACAGTTTGATGCCTACGAAGGTGTTAAAAGAGAATTTATTGCATATGAACGGAAAGTGGTTCTGAATGTTCGCGCGCTTGGATTAGGGTTGTATCCTCCTTTTTGACGGAAAATGGAAAATAAATTTTCAATAACATCCTGGTTGGTTTTTCTAGTAAGAATATATGCATCAGGATGTTTGGTTGTTTCACTGTCATACAACATTAATATTCCTCGAATTGTTTGTAGGAGTCCATCAAAACATGGTGGTCTTGATGGTGCTCTTGTTTGGTTATTTTTTTTAAATTTCGAATAAAGACTAAACTTTCTTCCAATGTTGTTCTTACTAGCGGATGGCTATGATGTAAACTACATTTGTATGGGTTAGGATCATGAAATGTGCTGCTATTGAGTGTATCAAAAAGATTATTTATCGTAGATATAAAATTTGCAGTGTGTAAAGATGTATTTGATCTTAGTTCTCCTGTTGCTACACAAGTCCGAATACAACTTGCCACGGAGTGACTGAAAATTTGTGTAGCTAACTTCACTGACATTTTTTGAAATCCTTTGGGATTTATATGTTTTTCCGTGATTTTTGGCATTGCTCTGCAAGGTTTTGTGCTGTCAATATCATAGGCTTTACGTATATCTTGAAAACTAATAACGGTGTTATTTGAAATAATAAAATCGGCCTTTAGTAGATTATTGCGAAAATTCTTTATTAGATGTGGCACATCATAGACAGCTACAATGGGGTGATTTTGAATATTAAAGAAGGGCTTTTTCTCAGTCACTCCCAATTTTTTGTAAGTGCTTTGATTCGAAGCACCTTGATCGCAAACTGTTGCATAAGGGAGTAATCCATTCTCTAAACATCTTTCTATTATATCTTGCAGTAGTACTACAAGCTTGTTTGCAGGCACGCCAGAATGACTAAGGAAGTATGCCAGTGACAACTTCCATCTTGAAAACAACCCTCTAGCAAGAAAGACTAACGCATACCTTGCTGGTCGGCTAGTTCTTCCAAGATGTCCCAAATCCTCAAAACCTTCTATAAGATCCAGATGTTTGTTGTATTCACTTATTTCCTTAAGTGACATTTCATCGAAGCTTATCACGCAAGCTCTCTCTACAATGCTCCAACTTTCTATCTTTCTGCTAATTTGCCAAAAGAGCTTTTGGCTAAGTCCTGGTAAAAAGCTAGACCCACTAATCCATCGTTTTATTGTACTAGGTGCTGGTAGTACAATTTTTTCAAACAAGAACTTATACGCTGTGGGTGATTTATAATATAATGCCGACGCAAAATTTTTCTGATCTAATGGCCACTTTCTTACACTATTTTGTCCTAATTGCATATTCAATAATGTTTTGCTACATTGTTTTTTAAATGAATATGTATTCAGTTGATGATGTAAATTTGAGAATCTCACTTTTTTTTTAATTTGGATATTTGTGCTCGTTTTCGTAAAAGCAATTTACTTTGACTCTTAATATTGCTCTTTAATTTTTTTTCACGAGATGTATTTCTTCCAGATATAGTTGAAACTTCTGCAACAGGAAGATTTGTGATATCACGCAGCCAATCCATATCCGCTGATTCATCCATTAATTCTACCTCTTCTTCCCCTTCGTCTTCTTCCAAAGTTATATTTTCATCGCTTCGTATTTTTCTTTCATACGTTGTTATAATTTTAGACGGGCCTGGTTGCGGCTCAGATATTTCCCGTTTTCTTTTAGAATCGTATGGTTGGGGAACTGCTGATTTTGTTAAACGATTCTTCAGTATTTGATTAACAAAACTGTCACTCTCGAAATGTCTTTGGCAAATTTGATACCTTTTTAGGTCTTCCAGGGGTGTGGTGGCTAAGGAAGAGTTTCCTATAAACCAAAGAAATTTACATTTATAGATTTGGAGATGAATTAATACCAATTTTCACTTAAATAGTATTTTATTACTTTATTAACTATAATTATTAATTAAAATGTTTATTATGTGAAAAATCCGTACTCTATCATCATTAATACTTGTTTGTTTAATACCTTTTGCTTTACAAAATAATGTAATTTATTAATTAACTTGATCTTATACCAACATTTTTTTGAAAGTCTTGTTGTGTTAGTATTGGTAATTTTTTATACAATGATAAACACAATATTCAGAAACCTTGCAAATTAGCACAGAAAGTTGAGGGTTGCGATTTTTAATTTTATCTCAAATAACTAGTACTTTACTCTTGATATAATTTTACGTTTCCTTAATTTTTATACATCCTTTACGTTATACCGACATTCTGGTTATAGCTATCGACTTTTCAGAACAAGCGAAACTCTTTATGAAGAATGACTTTCTCAAAAAATAAGAAATAAAAGATTTTAGGGGTATAGTTAGGTCAATCCGGGGCACACTGTATATATAGGTCTAAGTTAATATAATAATCCTGAATAAAAAATTGTTTAAACTCTGTCATTTAAATGTAAAAGATATTTGAAATTATATATGTATGTACTACCTATAAATAAAAATTTATGGCTTAGTGAGTTAACATATGTATGTCAACATACATATATCCTTATTATCTGCATATAGAGATACCTACCTATGTGTAAAATACTGTTCTTAAAATTAGGGCAATATAAAGGAGAACTTTAAATATTTAAATATAAGTACATCATAATTCGAGCTGAGGGATTTTGCGGGGTGCCAGGATAGTATTCAGGTAAACGCACGAATATAATGACCTTGTTTCGATCGGTGATGCATGCGTGATTTTATTGCTTTACATGCATTCGCTATTTATATCACTTAGGTATGTCAGTTATGTCGTTATAAAGTTTATATTTAGAGAAATACTAAGCAAAAAAAATTAAATTCTTAACATACATAACATAATTTTTTACAAAAAAAAAGACAATTTCTCGGTCGTACGTATATTTTAGTAACTATGTGTACATTTTAAAAAAGAAGTCTATGCCTACATGTTTATACAAAAAATAAATAAAATTTGAGTTTATAATTAAATAACTAGCTAATACGGCAGGCCTAGAAGGCCCGCTGCCGCCTCTTATTCCGCTTACAGTTGAGGTACCGCTCCCCCTTATTCTTCTAAATTTATTGCGGATTTTGTCTTTATTGCGTTTCAGTTTTTGAAACACCATATAATTCCGATATGTAGCGAATAACTAAATATAATTGTATTTTAGATGTTCAATATTGCTTAGTTGTTTTTATACACCCCTGTATATAGTTTACAACTATGCAATATTTTATTCAGAATGCTTATCGGATGAAATGATTAATAATAGATTTAGTGATAATAGCAGTTTTTAAATTGAAAATGTTTAACGGCTGTCCATGAAATAAGATGTATTTTATCGTTTAAAGTTATATTGACATTTTTCACATACTTTTCCTGTGCCTCACAGACAGTAGTTTTTACTCTATTTATAATTTTTCTACTATTATTGGTTTTTGTGCCTTGACTTGCCGATGATTTATTTCACGTTTGCCTAATTTATCTATAGTTTGAATTTTGTTTGTGGGTATAAAATTAGAATAATCTCGAAATCTGTGTTTTTTGCATCAGTTGGAAAATTTGGTTTCATAGTTTTTGTTAATAGTGTTTCAGTCTATATACATATGTCGATTCCATTGCTTTTTTTAGTTTAAATGATAATTCATTAGAATTTTAAAAAAAACATTTTAATATTTTATTTTATACAAACTTGTAGATAGCTTTATTAGAATTATGTTTTGTTGACGCGAATGTATACTTTTAAATAATTCATTTAATCATTGTTCTATAACAAATAATATTTATTTCATTGGCATTTTTTATAATGATTTCCATTCCTATACTTTTATAATTTGCAGTGTTTCTTTGTGGTAAATTGTATTACAACTGTCAGTTATGTATGATGCTTAATAATGTTGGTAAAGCCTTGTTCACACTGTACATAATTATTTTCTTTTGCATTGTACACCTACAATTTAAGGAATATATAGATATAATATATGTATTATGGTAATATTGATTACTTATTGTTATATTCGAAAATACTGTAAAACATCCTTATAGAATTTCCATTTTGAATTATTGTAATTGACGATGTCGCGGGAGGTTCATTTTCATCAATGATAATTAAACAATCTTTTTTGAATACGTATGATATTACTTCTCAATTTGCCTGGCACAGTAACAACATGATTAAGTGCTTGTTTAATCTGGTAGGAATATATTTTAGTTTCTTTTTTCTATTTACAATATCTTATAATATTTTGAAGTATTTTTACAACTTAATTCATGGACGAAATGACTCCAGTCATGTAATGACCATTGCTAAAAATGAGTAGATAGTATTTATAAACAAATAAGGAATCGAATTTATAAATTTCTTACCTATACACTATTATCATTGGGCCAATTATTATATGTTGCAATATTTATTGTGTTGAATGTTTGTGATCTAATGCCTCAATCTTTTCGAGCTTGAATTCGCCTTTTTCGCGTGCGCTTACAGCTTTTTACAGTTTCCTGTAAAACGCGATTACTCTCGTGGTGGTTTTTAGAATGTAAGATCTTATAGACTTGTGGCACACTCTGTATATACATATATTTTGTAAAACTAATTGTATATTTCATTTAGAATTCTTCTAGAATTTCTCTTTACACAAACTGTTACACAATGAAGAGCGAGAAAGATAATTTAATGTTAAACATAAGAATGATGTTAAAGTATCCGAAGAAACAATATGCTCAATAAGTGCATCATTTTCATTGAGACAATCGGGATAATACGCTATTGAAATAACAGTGGAAAAATTTAGTATATTAACAAAAAGTATGTCAATTGCTCAGAAACAATTTAAGATAGGCATGCACAATATTAATAAAAAAGAACCTAATAATCAGTTTGACACTGAGATATTTTCACCCAAATTATTTGAAGTGGAACAGCGCTTTCATTATGAAATTTTGGTCAGCGTAATTGAAATATTCGTCTGTCACATACTCAAAATTAGTTCGCACGTCAATTAAAAACGATGGGCTTCTATTGAAGAACATTTTAAATTTTCAATGAATTACATATATACTACTCGCCCGCTATCGCGGGCTCGTCACTTTAATTGACATGCTCAAAAATACGTAGTATCTCCATAGTGTTTAACATGTTTACAACAAATTTTGTTTGGTAAATGGGTGTCGCTTTCAAACATTCTTATAGAATGCTAATGAATGCTGATGAACTTCAAACATATAGCTCGCAAACATATGTATGTGAATGGGTAAAGTAAATTTAATTTATAAAGTATATTACTTTCTTACTACCTTTTCGAAGTCCACTATCGTTAATAAAAGAGCAAAGTATATTTTTTTTTTGACACAAATCGGTACACACTCAAGAGCGAGAAAGGTAATTTAATGTTAATCATAAGCCATGTTAAAGTATCCAAAGACACAATGAGCTCAAAAAGCGCAACATTTTTATTAAAACAGTTTACAATACTATTTTGATGTGAACGTGTAAGAACCTGTCAATCTTTTCGAAGTCTACTATCGTTAAGAAAAAAGCACAAAATAATAATAAAAGTAAAAAGCCCAAGTTTTAAATTTAAGCTCAATTAAAGCGCCTTTCCTATAAAAAACGCTTTTTAGAATGTCCAGTTTTATAAACTTTTAAAGCATCCCGGTATATACATATATTTTGTGAAGCCAATTGTATATTTTATTTAAAATTTTGCTGGAATTGTTTTTTACACAAACCGGTACACACTCAAGAGCGAGAAAGGTAATTTAATGTTAAACATAAGTCGTGTTAAAGTATCCATAGACACAATGAGATCAAAAAGCGCAGCATTTTTATTAAGACAGTTTACAATACTATTTTGATGTGAACGTGTAAAAGCCTGTCAATCTTTCCGAAGTCTACTCTCGTTAAGAAAAAAGCACAAAATAATAACAGTAAAAAGCCGAAGTTTGAAATTGAAGCCCTATTGAAGCGCCTTTCCTGTAAAAAACCTTTTGAGAATGTCCACTTTTATAAACTTTTGAAGCACTCCTGTATATACATATATTTTGTTAAGCCAATAGATATTTTATTTAAAATTCTTCACGAACTGTTTTTGGCACAAACCGGTACACACTCAAGAGCGAGGAAGGTAATTTAATGTTAAACATAAGTCATGTTAAAGTATTCAAAGACAAAAAAACGCAACATTTTCATTAAGACAGTTTACAATACTATTTTGATATGAACGTGTAATAGCCTATCAATCTTTTCGAAATCCACTATCGTTAATGAAAAAGTACAAAATAATAATAAAAGTAAAAAGCTCAAGTTTTAAATTTAAGCCCTACTGAGCGCTTTTCCTGTAAAAAGCGATAACTGGCATGGCTTTTTAGAATGTCCGGTTTTATTAACTGTAAACTTATAAACTTTTGAAGCACTCCTGTATATACATATATTTTGTTAAACCAATAGGATATTTTATTTAAAATTCTTCTCGAACTGTTTTTGACATAAATCGGTACACACTCAAGAGCGAGAAAGGTAATTTAATGTTAAACATAAGTCGTGTTAAAGTATGCAAAGACACAATGATATCAAAAAGCGCAACATTTTTATTATGACAGTGTACAATACTACTTTGATGTCAAAAGTGTAAAAGCCTGTCAACCTTTTTGAAATCCACTCTCGTTAATAAAGGAGCACGAAATAATAATAAAAGTAAAATGCCCAAGTTTTAATTTGAAGCGCCTTTCCTATAAAAAGCGATCACTGGCATGACGCTTTTTAGAATGTCTACATTTATACACCTTTGAAGCACCCAAGTATATACATATATTTTGTTAAGCCAATAGGACGTTTTATTTAAAATTCTTCTCGAACTGTTTCTAACACAAAACCGGTACACACTCAAGAGCGAGAAATGTAATTTAATGTTAAACATAAGTCATGTTAAGGTATCTAAAGACACAATGAGTTCAAAAAGCCCAACATGTTCATTAAGACAGTTTTCAATACAATTTTCATGTGAAAGTGTAAAAGCCTGTCAACCTTTTCAAAATCCACTATCGTTAATAAAGGTGCACGAAATAATAATAAAAGTAAAAAGCCCAAGTTTTAAATTTAAGCCCTATTGAAGCGCCTTTCTTGTTAAAAAACGCTTTTTAGAATGTCCACTTTTATAAACTTTTGAAGCACCCCTGTTAGGCTAATAGGATATTTTATTTAAAATTCTTCTCGAACTGTTTTTGACATAAACCGGTACACACTCAAGAGCGAGTTAGGTAATTTAATGTGTTTAACATGAATCGTGTTAAAGTATCCAAAGACACATTGAGATCAAAAAGCGCAACTTTTTATTAAGACAGTGTACAATACTATTTTGATGTAAAGTGTGACCTTTTTGAAATCCACTATCATTAATAAAGGAACACAAAATGAAAATAAAAGTAAAACGCCCAAGTTTTAAAGTGAAGCACCTTTTATTTTATTTAAAATTTTTCTCGAATTGTTTTTTACACAAACCGGTACACACTCAAGGGCGAGAAAGGTAATTTAATGTTAAACATAAGTCATGTTAAAATATCCAAAGAAACAATGAGCTCTCAAAAAGCGCAACATTTTCATTAAGACAGTTTACAATACTATTTTGATGTGAACGTGTAAGAGCCTGTCAATCTTTTCGAAGTCTACTCTCGTTAAGAAAAAAGCACAAAATAGTAATAAAGGTAAAAAGCCCACGTTTTAAAATTAAGCTCAATTGAAGCGCCTTTCCTATAAAAAACGCTGTTTAGAATGTCCAGTTTTATAAACTTTTAAAGCATCCCGGTATATACATATATTTTGTCAAGCCAATTGTATATTTTATTTAAAATTTTTCTGGAATTGTTTTTTACACAAACCGGTACACACTCAAGAGCGAGAAAGGTAATTTAATGTTAACCATATGTCATGTTAAAGTATGCAAAGACACAATGAGATCAAGAAGCGCAACATTTTTATTAAGAGAGTGTACAATACTATTTTGATGTGAAAGTGTAAAAGCCTGTCAACCTTTTCGAAATCCACTATCGTTAATAAAAGAGCACAAAATAATAATGAAAGTAAAAGCCCAAGTTTTAAATTTTAGCCCTTTTGAAGCGCCTGTCCTGTGTAAAAAGCAATCACTGTCATGACTTTTTAGAATGTAAGATTTTATTAACTTTTGAAGCACCCCTGCAATACATATATTTTGTTAAACCAATAGGATATTTTATTTAAAATTCCTCTCGAACTGTTTTTAACACAAACCGGTACACACTCAAGAGCGAGAAAGGTAATTTAATGTTAAACATAAATCGTGTTAACGTATGCAAAGACACAATGACATCAAAAAGCGCAACATTTTTATTAAGACAGTGTACAATACTATTGTGATGCGAAAGTGTAAAAGCCTGTCAACCTTTTTGAAATCCACTATCGTTAATAAAGGAGCACAAAATAATAATAAAAGTAAAAAGCCCAAGTTTTAAATTGAAGCCCAATTGAAGCGGCTTTCCTATAAAAAACGCTTTTTAGAATGTCCAGTTTTATAAACTTTTAAAGCATCCCGGTATATACATATATTTTGTGAAGCCAATAGTATATTTTATTTAAAATTTTTCTCGAACTGTTTTTTACACAAAGCGGTACACACTCAAGAGCGAGAAAGGTAATTTAGTGTTAAACATAAGTCGTGTTAAAGTATGCAAAAACACAATGAGATCAAGAAGCGCAACATTTTTATTAAGACAGTGTACAATACTATTTTGATGTGAAAGTGTAAAAGCCTGTCAACCTTTTCGAAATCCACTATCGTTAATAAAAGAGCACAAAATAATAATAAAAGTAAAAGCCCAAGTTTTAAATTTGAGCCCTATTGAAGCGCCTGCCCCGTAAAAAGCAATCACTGTCATGATGATTAAAAATTGCAACATTTTTATTAAGACAGTGTACAATACTATTTTGATGTGAAAGTGTAAAAGCCTGTCAACCTTTTCAAAATCTACTATCGTTAATAAAGGAGCACGAAATAATAATAAAAGTAAAAAGCCCAAGTTTTAAATTGAAGCCCTATTGAAGCACCTTTCCTGTAAAAAGCGATCACTGGCATGACGCTTTTTAGAATGTCCACTTTTATAAACTTTTGAAGCACCCCTACATATATTTTGTTAAGCCAATAGGATATTTTATTTAAAATTCTTCTCGAACTGTTTTTAACACAAACCGGTACACACTCAAGAGCGAGAAAGGTAATTTAATGTTAAACATAAGTCATGTTAAAGTATCGAAAGAAACAATGAGCTCAATGAGCGCAACATTATCATTGAGACAGTGTACAATACGATTCTGATATTTTCGAATCTACTACCGATAAGAAAAAATGGAGTATTAAATTTAAACCCTGTTCAATCACGTTTCGAAGAATCGCCAAATTGAAGACGTAATAAGCGACCACAAACACCCCCGTATCTACAATTTCACATTCATAAGTCAATTTTCAAAAAATCTTCCACCATTTTGTTTTTTTTTGACATTTTGACTTTGGAATCGCGATCGGAGACCGTCAAAACCCTCGTATCTAAAATTTCGCATTCATACGTCAATTTTCAACAAAATCTTCCGCCATTTTGTTTTTTTCGACATTTTGACTTTGGAATCGTAATCGGCGACCCCCAAAACCCCCATATCTATAATTTTACATTCATACGTCAATCTTCAAAAGATCTTCCGCCATTTTGTTTTTTTATGACATTTTAATTTTGGATTTGTGATCGGCGACCTAAGACACCCCCGTATCTAAAATTTCACATTCATACATCAATTATCAAAAAAAATCTTCCGCCATTTTGTTTTTTTTTGACATTTTGACTTTGGAATCGTGATCGGCGACCCCCCAAAACCCCCGTATCTAAAATTTTACATTCATACGACAATTTTCAAAAAATCTTCCGCCATTTGCTTTTTTTTGACATTTTGACTTTGGAATCGTGATCGGCGACCCCCCAAAACCCCCGTATCTAAAATTTTACATTCATACGTCAATTCTCAAAAAATCTTCCGCCATTTTGTTTTTTTTTGACATTTTGACTTTGGAATCGTGATCGGCGACCCCCAAAATCCCCGCATCTAAAATTTTACATTTATACGTCAATTATCCAAAAAAATCTTCCGCCATTTTGTTTTTTTGACATTTTGACTTTGGAATCGTGATCGGCGACCCCCAAAACCCCCGTATCTAAAATTTTACATTCATACGTCAATTTTCAAAAAATCTTCCGCCATTTTGTTTTTTTTTGACATTTTGACTTTGGAATCGTGATAGGCGACCCCCAAAACCCAGGTATCTAAAATTTTACATTCATACGTCAGTTTTCAAAAAATTCTTACGCCATTTTGTTTTTTTATGACATTTTAATTTTGGATTTGTGATCGGCGACCTAAGACACCCCCATGTCTAAAATTTCACATTCATACGTCAATTATCAATAAAAATCTTCCGCCATTTTGTTTTTTTTGACATTTTGACTTTGGAATCGTGATCGGCGACCCCCAAAACCCCCGTATCTAAAATCTTACATTCATACGTCAATTTTCAAAAGGTCTTCTGCCATTTTTTTTTGACATTTTGACTTTGGAATCGTGATAGGCGACCCCCTAACCCCCGTATCTAAAATTTTACATTCATACGTCAATTTTCAAAAAATTCTTACGCCATTTTGTTTTTTTTGACATTTTAATTTTGGATTTGTGATCGGCGACCCCCAAAACCCTGTATCTAAAATTTTACATTCATACGTGGATTTTCAAAAAATCTTCCGCCATTTTGTTTTTTTTGACATTTTGACTTTGGAATCGTGATCGGCGACCCCCAAAACCCCCGTATCTAAAATTTTAAATTCATACGTCAATTTTCAAAAAATCTTCCGCCATTTTGTTTTTTTTGTCATTTTGACTTTGGAATCGCGATCGGAGACCGTCAAAACCCTCGTATCTAAAATTTCGCATTCATACGTCAATTTTCAACAAAATCTTCCGCCATTTTGTTTTTTTCGACATTTTGACTTTGGAATCGTAATCGGCGACCCCCAAAACCCCCATATCTATAATTTTACATTCATACGTCAATCTTCAAAAAATCTTCCGCCATTTTGTTTTTTTATGACATTTTAATTTTGGATTTGTGATCGGCGACCTAAGACACCCCCGTATCTAAAATTTCACATTCATACATCAACTATCAAAAAAAATCTTCCGCCATTTTGTTTTTTTTGACATTTTGACTTTGGAATCGTGATCGGCGACCCCCCAAAACCCCCGTATCTAAAATTTTACATTCATACGACAATTTTCAAAAAATCTTCCGCCATTTGGTTTTTTTTGACATTTTGACTTTGGAATCGTGATCGGCGACCCCCCAAAACCCCCGTATCTAAAATTTTACATTCATACGTCAATTCTCAAAAAATCTTCCGCCATTTTTTTTTTTGACATTTTGACTTTGGAATCGTGATCGGCGACCCCCAAAATCCCCGCATCTAAAATTTTACATTTATACGTCAATTATCCAAAAAAATCTTCCGCCATTTTGTTTTTTTGACATTTTGACTTTGGAATCGTGATCGGCGACCCCCAAAACCCCCGTATCTAAAATTTTACATTCATACGTCAATTTTCAAAAAATCTTCGGCCATTTTGTTTTTTTTTGACATTTTGACTTTGGAATCGTGATAGGCGACCCCCAAAACCCAGGTATCTAAAATTTTACATTCATACGTCAATTTTCAAAAAACGCCATTTTGTTTTTTTGACATTTTAATTTTGGATTTGTGATCGGCGACCTAAGACACCCCCATGTCTAAAATTTCACATTCATACGTCAATTATCAATAAAAATCTTCCGCCATTTTGTTTTTTTTGACATTTTGACTTTGGAATCGTGATCGGCGACCCCCAAAACCCCCGTATCTAAAATCTTACATTCATACGTCAATTTTCAAAAGGTCTTCTGCCAATTTTTTTTTGACATTTTGACTTTGGAATCGTGATAGGCGACCCCCTAACCCCCGTATCTAAAATTTTACATTCATACGTCAATTTTCAAAAAATTCTTACGCCATTGTGTTTTTTTTGACATTTTAATTTTGGATTTGTGATCGGCGACCCCCAAAACCCCGTATCTAAAATTTTACATTCATACGTGGATTTTCAAAAAATCTTCCGCCATTTTGTTTTTTTTTGACATTTTGACTTTGGAATCGTGATCGGCGACCCCCAAAACCCCCGTATCTAAAATTTTAAATTCATACGTCAATTTTCAAAAAATCTTCCGCCATTTTGTTTTTTTTGTCATTTTGACTTTGGAATCGTGATCGGCGACCCCTAAAACCCCCGTATCTAAAATTTTACATTCATACGTCAATTTTCAAAAAATCTTCCGCCATTTTGTTTTTTCTTTACATTTTGACTTTGGAATCGTAATCGGCGACCCCCAAAACCCCCGTATCTAAAATTTTACATTCATACGACAATTTTCAAAAATCTTCCGCCATTTTGTTTTTTTTGACATTTTGACTTTGGAATCGGGATCGGCGACCCCCAAAACCCCCGTATCTAAAATTTCACACATACGTCAATTTTCAAAAACATCTTCCGCCATTTTGTTTTTTTTGACTTTGGAATCGGGATCGGCGACCCCCAAAACCCCCGTATCTAAAATTTTACATTCATACGACAATTTTCAAAAAATCTTCCGCCATTTTGTTTTTTTTTGACATTTTGACTTTGGAATCGTGATCGGCGACCCCCAAAACCCCGTATCTAAAATTTCACACTCATACGTCAATTTTCAAAAACATCTTCCGCCATTTTGTTTTTTTTGACATTTTGACTTTGGAATCGGGATCGGCGGCCCCCAAAACCCCCGTATCTAAAATTTTACATTTATACGTCAATTTTCAAAAAATCTTCCGCCATTTTTTTTTTTTTTGACATTTTGACTTTGGAATTGTGATCGGCGACCCCCAAAATCCCCGCATCTAAAATTTTACATTTATACGTCAATTATCCAAAAAAATCTTCCGCCATTTTGTTTTTTTGACATTTTGACTTTGGAATCGTGATCGGCGACCTAAGACACCCCCGTATCTAAAATTTCACATTCATACGTCAATTATCAATAAAAAATCTTCCGCCATTTTGTTTTTTTGACATTTTGACTTTGGAATCGTGATCGGCGACCCCCAAAACCCCCGTATCTAAAATTTTACATTCATACGTGAATTTTCAAAAAATCTTCCGCCATTTTGTTTTTTTTTGACATTTTGACTTTGGAATTGTGATCGGCGACCCCCAAAACCCCCGTATCTAAAATTTTGCATTCATACGTCAATTTTCAAAAAATCTTCCGCCATTTTGTTTTTTTTGTCATTTTGACTTTGGAATCGTGATCGGCGACCCCTAAAACCCCCGTATCTAAAATTTTACATTCATACGTCAATTTTCAAAAAATCTTCCGCCATTTTGTTTTTGTTTGACATTTTGACTTTGGAATCGTGATCGGCGACCCCCAAAACCCCCGTATCTAAAATTTTATATTCATACAATTTTCAAAAAATCTTCCGCCACTTTGTTTTTTTTGACATTTTGACTTTGGAATCGTGATCGGCGACCCGCAAAACCCCCGTATCTAAAATTTTACATTCATACGACAATTTTCAAAAAATCTTCCGCCATTTTGTTTTTTTTGACATTTTGACTTTGGAATCGTGATCGGCGACCCCCAAAACCCCCGCATCTAAAATTTCACACTCATACGACAATTTTCAAAAAATCTTCCGCCATTTTGTTTTTTTTGACATTTTGACTTTGGAATCGTGATCGGCGACCCCTAAAACCCCCGTATCTAAAATCTTACATTCATACGTCAATTTTCAAAAAGTCTTCTGCCATTTTTTTTTGACATTTCGACTTTGGAATCGTGATAGGCGACCCCCAAAACCCCCGTATCTAAAATTTTACATTCATACGTCAATTTTCAAAAAATTCTTACGCCATTTTGTTTTTTTTGACATTTTAATTTTGGATTTGTGATCGGCGACCTCCAAAACCCCCGTATCAAAAAAATTTACATTCATACGTGAATTTTCAAAAAATCTTCCGCCATTTTGTTTTTTTTGACATTTTGACTTTGGAATCGTGATCGGCGACCCCCAAAACCCCCGTATCTAAAATTTTACATTCATACGTCAATTTTCAAAAAATCTTCCGCCATTTTGTTTTTTTTGTCATTTTGACTTTGGAATCGTGATCGGCGACCCCTAAAACCCCCGTATCTAAAATTTTACATTCATACGTCAATTTTCAAAAAATCTTCCGCCATTTTGTTTTTGTTTGACATTTTGACTTTGGAATCGTGATCGGCGACCCCCAAAACCCCCGTATCTAAAATTTTATATTCATACAATTTTCAAAAAATCTTCCGCCACTTTGTTTTTTTTGACATTTTGACTTTGGAATCGTGATCGGCCACCCCCAAAACCCCCGTATCTAAAATTTTACATTCATACGTCAATTTTCAAAAAATCTTCCGCCATTTTGTTTTTTTTTGACATTTTGACTTTGGAATCGTGATCGGCGACCCCCAAAATCCCCGCATCTAACATTTACATTTATACGTCAATTATCCAAAAAAATCTTCCGCCATTTTGTTTTTTATGACGTTTTGACTTTGGAATCGTGATCGGCGACCCCCAAAACCCCCGTATCTAAAATTTTACATCCATACGTCAATTTTCAAAAAATCTTCCGCCATTTTGTTTTTTTTTGACATTTTGACTTTGGAATCGTGATATGCGACCCCCAAAACCCAGGTATCTAAAATTTTACATTCATACGTCAATTTTCAAAAAATTCTTACGCCCTTTTGTTTTTTTATGACATTTTAATTTTGGATTTGTGATCGGCGACCTAAGACACCCCCGTATCTAAAATTTCACATTCATACGTCAATTATCAATAAAAATCTTCCGCCATTTTGTTTTTTTTTGACATTTTGACTTTGGAATCGTGATCGGCGACCTCCAAAACCCCCGTATCTAAAATCTTACATTCTTACGTCAATTTTCAAAAACTCTTCTGCCATTTTTTTTTTGACATTTTGACTTTGGAATCGTGATAGGCGACCCCCAAAACCCCCGTATCTAAAATTTTACAGTCATAAGTCAATTTTCAAAAAATTCTTACGCCTTTTTGTTTTTTTTGACATTTTGACTTTGGAATCGGGATCGGCGACCCCCAAAACTACCGTATCTAAAATTTTACATTCATACGTGAATTTTCAAAAAATCTTCCGCCATTTTGCTTTTTTTTGGACATTTTGACTTTGGAATCGTGATCGGCGACCCCCAAAACCCCCGTATCTAAAATTTTACATTCATACGTCAATTTTCAAAAAATCTTCCGCCATTTTGTGTTTTTTGTCATTTTGACTTTGGAATCGTGATCGGCGACCCCTAAAACCCCTGTATCTAAAATTTTAAATTCATACGTCAATTTTCAAAAAATCTTTCGCCATTTTGTTTTTTTTGACATTTTGACTTTGGAATCGTGATAGGCGACCCCCAAAACCCCCGTATTTAAAATTTTACATTCATACGACAATTTTCAAAAAATTCTTACGCCATTATGTTTTTTTATGACATTTTAATTTTGGATTTGTGATCGGCGACCTAAGACACCCCCGTATCTAAAATTTCACATTCATACGTCAATTATCTTTCGCCATTTTGTTTTTTTTGACATTTTGACTTTGGAATCGTGATCGGCCACCCCCAAAACCCCCGTATCTAAAATTTTACATTCATACGTCAATTTTCAAAGAATCTTCCGCCATTTTGTTTTTTTTTGACATTTTGACTTTGGAATCGTGATCGGCGACCCCCAAAACCCCCGTATCTAAAATTTTACATTTATACGTCAATTTTCAAAAAATCTTCCGCCATTTTTCTTTTTTTGACATTTTGACTTTGGATTCGTGATCCGCGACCCCCAAAACCCCCGTATCTAAAATTTTATATTCACACGTCAATTTTCAAAAAATTCTTCCGCTATTTTGTTATTTTATGACATTTTGATTTTGGATTTGTGATCGGCGACCTAAGACACCCTCGTATCTAAAATTTCACATTTATACGTCAATTTTCAAAAAATCCTTCGGGCATTTTTTTTTTTGACATTTCGACTTTGGATACGCGATCAATGATACCACAAAAACTCCCAAGTGCCGAATTTAATTTAATCAAAAGAGAGAAATTAATTTCAGGTAGCTCCGCCCACTCAGCATGTATGCGTAATCGTTGTCATAAGGGCACATAAATGTTAAAAGCAATTCTTTTCCCCATTAAGGCGTACGCGTTCTGGAATTAACGTATTTTAATAAAATATAATCATTAAAAGAACAATCAACCTGTATATCTATAAAAATGTCAAGTCAAGCGGGTGTATTATGTCGAGATTGAGATGCCGAACTTGTCGGACCGGATAGATTAATCTGATATTTTTCGCCCGACCGTAGTACATTGAATCTGTGACGTATTTCGGCCATTTTTCTTACGAAATCTGTCTGCAAACGAATTTTAAAGTGCTCGTGCCCTACATTGCGTGCGTTTGTCGACTCGAAATAAGCATGTAAGAGACCCCGAGAAGACCGTTCTTTAAAACCTCGGGTCTTGTTGGGCGCTCGCAACCTTCAAAATTTCGTATTTCAGTCTTAATAGTGAATCTGTAGCTACAACTTGCTAGTTTGACGTTTCCCGAGATTTATTTTGATTGTCACGTGAATCGTCATGATGACGTAAGCCACTTTTCTGTTAAAACACCGAGTGCACGCTCCTCTTCAACGGGCGATATCTCTGCACACGCTCCACTTGGGAAGAAAATCTCTTCGACGTCCGGAAATTCAATGTCGCCCCTACCAACATGCCAAAAGACAGCCCTTAATTTGGCGTATCCAGAGAGGAGTTGCCCGCCCCGTGCACCCAATTTATCGTCGATTTTTCGGGTCGTTTGGTTGCCATGGGCTACTCAGCTATTATTATATATAATATATTCAGGTGAACGTATTTTCTACATAATTTAAATTGCACTGAAAAATAAAACAATCCTTATATTCAGCAGAAACACCATAAAAAGATCTATCGACAAAGCACAATGTCGCCTATTCATACATTTATACATAAACTCGATGCCGCTCTAGTACATAATGTATTATGTAAACATAATACATGCCGCTCTAGTACATAATGTATTATGTAAACATAATACATTATGTACTAGAGCCCCATCGAGTTTATGTATAAATGTATGAATAGGCGACATTGTGCTTTGTCAATAGATCTTTTTATGGTGTTTCTGCTTAATATAAGGATTGTTTTATTTTTCAGTGCAATTTAAATTATGTAGAAAATACGTTCACCTAAATATATTATTTAATTATAAACTCAAATTTTATTTATTTTTTGTATAAACATGTAGGCATAGACTTCTTTTTTAAAATGTACACATAGTTACTAAAATATACGTACGACCGAGAAATTGTCTTTTTTGTAGAAAATTATGTTATGTATGTTAAGAATTTAATTTTTTTTGCTTAGTATTTCTCTAAATATAAACTTTATAACGACATAACTGACATACCTAAGTGATATAAATAGCGAATGCATGTAAAGCAATAAAATCACGCATGCATCACCGATCGAAACAAGGTCATTATATTCGTGCGTTTACCTGAATACTATCCTGGCACCCCGCAAAATCCCTCAGCTCTTCATAATTATTAGGGTAATAAATAATGAAAATATTAACGCAAAATTCCAGTTCTGTTATCTCTTTCTAACCTTAAAGAGACAAGGTAGGTATTTCATGGATGTTAAAAATTAGAGGCCCTTAACTGATATATTATGTAAACACACTTATCAATAGCTGTTTCTGTTCTAGCCCATCTGGTTTCAAATATGCTTAGGCTTTTTCCTTGAATTCTGATATGGATGTATCTCTAATACATAATTTCAAATAATTTTATTTCTGGGAATATATCTATTTTGTAATGACAGCAGTTAACAGATTTCGGAATATATTTTATAATTCAAATTAGTAAATAATAGAGTAATAGACAATGAAGAAAATATATGTACTTATATATTTAAAATAAGGACAATTATGGTTATTATTATTGTTAGTGTTATTTCTGTATCTGTCTAATTTCCGCTGTCTATAAAGGGTAAAATTTCTTCCTGCAGTAAGATGAGTATATTTATTATTAAACCCAAAAGGTAAATATTTGATATTAAATATGAAACTTACCTGAATTTAATATCCATTGCTTTACACGTTCCAAATCTTGCACAGGAAATGAGAACATACTTAGATTCGGAACAGTTCTTCGGTTGTTCTCACATTTAAAATACTGACACTTATTACCAGCCATATTTTTCGTTTGAAAAGAAAATATGCAAATTCAACTACACTGGCTTCGTTGGCGCCCAGAAAATTAAAAGAATATTTTTCTATTATACCTACTTACGATAGTTCTGTCATCTAGCGTTGAAAAGTATAATTATAGGCAGCATTTTACTGGATGTTCTACCTTTTCAATTTGATATACATATATATATTGGGATGTAGGAACACTAGCGACTTTAAGCGGCCTCATCCCGAAACTGAGTTTTAAGCGTAGCCGATTTTCTTATTGCGTTGATATATCTCCTTATATATAATCAATGATCACGGTCAGGATAGATTTATGCTGGGTTTATGCAGCGTGAATTAGTCCTAACTTAGTATTAGTATTAGTCTTAAGAAAGTTCGATCATTGAGTATACGTGTTAGCGTTCAGTCTCAGCACAGTATATAGCTATGTAATAGAAACAGTAGTTTCTCTCCAGGGAAATAATTGTCCTCCTACCGACGCGTGCGTGAAAATTTCTGAATGCGCAGTAGGGATACGCATCGAACACCGATGTTTTCGAAACATCGATGTCTGTAATTCGATGTTGCGATGTTTTGACATCGATGTTAGTAGTTCCATATAAATCGATGTAAATCGATGTTGGTCCAAAACATCGATGTTCAATGATCTATAGAATATAGTGTGGGATGTTTCCTCATCCCACACGATAGACTTCAGTAACACCAAGCTATTAGCGAACATCGAACATACTAAAACCAGAATCATCAGGGAAGCCATCGAAATTGAAAAACATCCGAACAATCTGAATTCACGAGATGATACCCAGAGGTTACCAACAGCATGGAAACCAGCACTAACAAGAACAGATACCAACAAAGAACACCAAACTAATACTTCTACATCGCAAACCAGCCGTCACACTCCAAACACGAGCCCAACGACACGGAACCATGCACACACTCGTCCAAGGGCAACCAACCGACACGCTAACGAAGTATATAACCACCATCCGAATCCCGAAAACGTCAGTTTACGAATAACAAGAAGCAGAAGCAGACAGTTATCGCAGACCTGAAGATGGCAAGTGTGATTTTGCCGAAACGTCGTCAAGAAACCAGCATCGGTCTTTCCAAAGACCAAGCAGTGGAAACGCGGAAGAAAACCCGGAATCCAGTGACAACACATACTACTACCCGCGGAAACCTGAAAGAGAACATATATATATATATATATATATATATATATATATATATATATCAATGAAGGAAATATCACGGATACATAATAAAAATAGGAGAAAGAATATCGGGTTAATCCGCTGTAGTGCAACCGCAGACACGTGTTTCAGACTCGTTGGTCATCGTCAGTACGGTGTAGCCAAGGAATAAGGTGGGATATCCTTGGAGATAGAAACAAAAGGAAGACCATCGGGAAGACAGACCACCAATTGCAGCTTAAATGTCAGAAGATCCTCAGGTCTGAGCGACAACAACTGACACCGCCGCGAGGCAGACATTGTCAACCCGCGTGCCGTCCAACCCAGGAATGATAAATCAATGAAGGAAATATCACGGATACATAATAAAAATAGGAGAAAGAATATCGGGTTAATCCGCTGTAGTGCAACCGCAGACACGTGTTTCAGACTCGTTGGTCATCGTCTGTACGGTGTAGCCAAGGAATAAGGTGGGATATCCTTGGAGATAGAAACAAAAGGAAGACCATCGGGAAGACAGACCACCAATTGCAGCTTAAATGTCAGAAGATCCTCAGGTCTGAGCGACAACAACTGACACCGCCGCGAGGCAGACATTGTCAACCCGCGTGCCGTCCAACCCAGGAATGATAAATCAATGAAGGAAATATCACGGATACATAATAAAAATAGGAGAAAGAATATCGGGTTAATCCGCTGTAGTGCAACCGCAGACACGTGTTTCAGACTCGTTGGTCATCGTCAGTACGGTGTAGCCAAGGAATAAGGTGGGATATCCTTGGAGATAGAAACAAAAGGAAGACCATCGGGAAGACAGACCACCAATTGCAGCTTAAATGTCAGAAGATCCTCAGGTTTGAGCGACAACAACTGACACCGCCGCGAGGCAGACATTGTCAACCCGCGTGCCGTCCAACCCAGGAATGATAAATCAATGAAGGAAATATCACGGATACATAATAAAAATAGGAGAAAGAATATCGGGTTAATCCGCTGTAGTGCAACCGCAGACACGTGTTTCAGACTCGTTGGTCATCGTCAGTACGGTGTAGCCAAGGAATAAGGTGGGATATCCTTGGAGATAGAAACAAAAGGAAGACCATCGGGAAGACAGACCACCAATTGCAGCTTAAATGTCAGAAGATCCTCAGGTCTGAGCGACAACAACTGACACCGCCGCGAGGCAGACATTGTCAACCCGCGTGCCGTCCAACCCAGGAATGATAAATCAATGAAGGAAATATCACGGATACATAATAAAAATAGGAGAAAGAATATCGGGTTAATCCGCTGTAGTGCAACCGCAGACACGTGTTTCAGACTCGTTGGTCATCGTCAGTACGGTGTAGCCAAGGAATATATATATATATATATATAAAATAAAATCTTTTTTCTTGGCCGTTTATAGCAATAAAAATATTAATATTCTTGGTGTTAGAGGCCTGTTTCTTACTCCTTGTCAAATATTAAAAATTTAACAATAAAAAAACACATAATTAAAACGTTTCGACAAATTTATTTCTGTCTTCCTCAGTTAAAAAGTTTTTGTACTTATTACACATTTTTTTTTTTTTGAAAATGTCTAACTGCAACCAGAACCAACGTAATTTGTAATCTTTGTTTTATTAACTTTGGATGCACGTTGTTTTTATATCACCCCCCGAACTTAATTGCATGTTTTATATTTGTAGAAATAAAAACAAACTAATGCCTGTAACGGACAAACAAATTCAATTTATTCACACGTTGAAAACAGTTTTATTTGAAATGTATAACTATCTGTCCGTATACGCATATAATCTTATATGCGCATACGGACAGATAGTTATACATTTCAAATAAAACTGTTTAATAACATCGGCGGTGATCACGTCAACAGGCCGACCTGGACGGGGATCATCACCCAGTGATTCTCGACCATGTTTAAGCAATTTTGATCATTCACAAATAGTCGACTTTAAGGAACAATCATCCCTGTATGCAGCCAACATTTCTTCACAAATACTTTTTGGAGATTTTCCTTGTTTTGTCAAGAATTTTATAACTGCTCGATATTCAAGTTTATCATTTTGATCGATTTTGATACGTCACAACACAAACTAACAGATATTAAAATGAATACGGCTGCAATTGTTTCGTAAATTATCAAAGTCGTTACCAAGGCATGTATGATAATAAAACACTATAATGAAAAATTATATTTATATTGAATTGAATTGTCTGGGAATATGAAAACGACTTCTCATAATTTACAATTTCATTGAGAACCTCTCTGGTTAATAAACTAGAGTGAATACCGATAATTTTTGTATATATACCTACTGTACGGTTTATGCAAGCTGGTACGAACTACGCCTAAGTGTTAATTAGTCGCACATTTGTCCCAAGTTCTTGTTTAAAGCCTTATTAATTTATCGTCTTCATCTATATATTAATAGAATGTTTTTAATTTGAAAATTTTACTGTGGAATTATTTGTTTCGAATTTTTTTATATGCTTGGCTATAAGATCCAATAAAGCAACTTGAGCTTAATCTAACCTGAATTTTTATTACTTACAACGTCACTTATATTTTATTATTTATTTGTTGTTGTTGAACTGATTTGCCAAACTCAGTTACCATATTTCTCTCTTCTTTTTGTTTCTTTTAACATCAAAGACTTCCCTATAGCCGCAGATTTTAATAGCGTAGCGCAAATTATTAACATCTCGAAGTACCCACCAATCTGAGCTAATGGACATTTCCCGGGCAGAGATGACCCCCAATACTGCAGGTAGGGAAATTGCACAGAGTAAGGGCGCACCAATCCATGTAATCTAGCAATTATTTCATTTTGAATTTAGGTAATTTATTTTATTTTGTTGCTATATATTTTTCAATAATGCCATTTTGAATACCCAGCGGCAACTAGCATTTTATAAACCCTAGAATTTTTCCATATTGCACTGTACTTACGGGTGTTCTTAGAAACAGTTAAATATCTATTTTGACTCTGTTGGTATCAAATTGACAACTCAAATCAAATATTTAAAACAATTAGGTACTCCAAAACTGATCTAAAGTCGATAACAAGAACGCTCTTGTCTCAGAGACAACGCCCTTTCTAAAGCAACATTTAAAATTGTCGGATTTTACAGCTTTTTTTAATAAATTCCTTATCTATAGTGGGATATTTTAAAACACAGAAAGAAAATGCAGTGATATATTTTATATAATATTTATTTTACAATGGCAGTGTTTAATTAAACAATTTTAAAATACATTACAGAAAAGGAAGGAATAAAAGCTCTGTTTGTGAAGAAAGATGAACGTGACTAGAGCAGATAAAGAATTTCAGGGAATGTAATGAAAACAGAAGAAGCATACTTATTGATAACTTTTCCAATTTTCCAATTAGATTATAAACGAAACAGAAGCAGAACATATCCAAGGCATATTTAATTATAATATATATATATAGCACCATTTAATTTATTAGTTACAAAAATATTTTATTTTATATTTTAATTACAATTTATAATATAAGTAATATTAAACCACATAAACAAGAAATCAGAAAAGATCTTGTAAAGAAACAAAACAAAAAGAAATTAATAAAATTAAAAAGTAAAACAAAGAATTCTCTAATAACTCGTCATTTTTAACATTTGTGATAAATATGTGTTGCCATATATGTACGTATTTAATTAATGTGTAAAACTTATTACTATATTTTACAAAAAGATTTTTTACATGCTTTTTAAAGAATTTTTCTAAAAATATATATAAACATGGCACGGCAGTATTAGTTAATATATAAAAACAAGCTTATTTATACAGTATTTCTAATATTTTGGAACTGGTAATTGAGGATCCTTCTCTGAAATGTTCTTATTATTCTATCACATTGAGGATCTTAAAGTACCAGTAAACATTGTGAAGGAACACTTAATTATTTGAACACAGCGACATGTTAAAATGGAAGGACTATATTTTAGGAAACATTACGTCGTTTACCAAAGTTTTATACTCCTTCCATCCGATACTTTCACTTTGAATGAGGAAAAACTAACCAAGAAACTGGATTTCATACTGTGTAGTGATGGTAAAACAAGAAAGAATGTGAATTAATTCTTAATCAATTAACACAGTAATTTACGTATTCTTTATGCATACTTGACATCTACTAACTCTATCTCTTACATTGCCTGCTTTAAGCGTTTGTCGTTGTGGCGTTTGGAATTGTTGATCTGTCTCAATCGTTGCCAACCAGAAACTAAGTTTGTTAGCGAAATAGTGACAAGTTCCACGGGCTCCATTGCATTCAATAAATGGAGACGCTCGGAAGTCTTCTAAACAAGAACCAGGACTTGATAACGATTGTCCTCCACCTTCTGCACCAGCAGCGGTATGCTGTAAAATAATATTATTAGTGATGTTATATTATTGCCAACTGTGGATCAACTATAGACTATTTCCATTGTCAATATTAAACCAGGTAGCTGTGGCAATTGATTTGTTGGTATCGTCAGCTGTGAATAGTTTATACCAAAAAAAAAAATAGAATTAAAAATTTTGAAACATCAATATTTTCATGGTCCACTTATTATTTATTCTACTTATATTCTTGTTTTAAAATTGACCGACGAGCAAACATGTAATAAACTCTAAAGGGCACAGTGTTCCAGGACCGTCCGTTTCTAATCCATTACATGTACAAACGTCCAACGACCTTAAATTTATTATTTATATTTTGTATTAAATTGATGTTCATCAAAGTATTTCCCAAGGAGTCCCTTTACTAGGCATTTGTTCGTATTCAGTAATTACATCAAACAAGTATCAGTATTAAATCCGTTTGATTCGTCATGTAGTCTAATTAAATTTGTGTCTTACCGTTGGTTATACCAAGGAAAAGCGGCTGCTTCTTATCGTTTATCAAGAAATTGTTTTGTTTATTAACTATATTTTGCGATATATTGATTTACTTTTTATATAATAACCATTTTAAATAAAAATAAAAATAAAACTCTTGAAAATTTCCACAATTTTTATTTAGTCTTTGCGACATATGTTTCGGTACTTTTCATACCATTCTCGAGCCGAAACTAACAGGTCAGTTTGTGTGTAGGGTGTTATATATGTCGTTGTATTTATTGCCTCTTTGTACATAAGTGTCTATTATGGGTGTGTGTATGTTTGTAAAATCTCTGTGTGTGTTCGTTACTTTCTCTTTTCTTTGAATTGATTTATAATTTCTAATATTTCTAAAAAATTTAATTTCGGTCCTTTGTTTACATTATGCATAAGTTTACAACTATCTATATCGGGAAAATGGAGATTATCTATACAATGTTCGGCAAGGCCTGTATTTATAATATTATGCAATATTGATCTTTTATGTTCTTTTAATCTAGTTTCGATCTTTCTGCCACTTTGTCCGATATAGATAGCTTTACAGTCTGTGCAATTAATTTTGTATACGCCTGATTTGTCGGTAAGTTTAGTTCTTTCCTTGTTATTGACTAACATAGCACCTAAATTGTTTTTATTTATGTTGACTGTTTTGATACCTATTTTCTTAAATATTCTGTTAATTTTATAATTAATATGTGGAATGTATTGTATAATGTGCCATTTCGTGTTGTCTTTTTCTAATAGAAAAATACAACACGAAATAAAATATTATATAAAAATTGGTGAAAGTTTTCAAGAGTTTTATTTTTATTTTTATTTAAAATAGTTATTAATAAAATGTTCCACCAAGAACCGTCTGCTAGCTCAATTAATAGAATACTTTTTATATGTTTACTGTTTACATTAAAAACTTGAAATAGTACAGAAATATTATATTTTCTGTGGGGAATTTATTTAGTTTTTTTGTTTATTTCAGTTTTTCTTTTTCTTTTTTGAAATATGCTGGGATCCTATTGAGATAACAATATGAATAAGTGTGTGTCTCTATGGCCTCGCCCCAAGAATATTAAATTCCTTATTAAAATAGTCAGAGATATTTTTTTGGTAGTGGTTGAAACGTTTTTAAATAATAAATACAGTTTGCGATATTGATTGGAATATTAATGATTATAATGTGGTTAGAGTGGACCATACACATCATGGCAGTGGTGTTTCTATTTATTTCAATAATAAATTTAATTATTAAGTTGTGGACTTGTCTTAAGTAGTAAGAAAGCAATTGTGGGTACTTTTTCAACTTTTAAATTATATATTTGTGTTGCTAGTTGCCGGCTTTCTCAGCTTAATTTATAAGTCTAAATTGAAAACTCACTCACATTACTTTTTTCTTTATCATAATATATTTTGCTGAGGAGACTTTAACACTGATTCCTTAAAAGTTGACCGTGCTTTCACAAATTACTTGATGGAGTGGTATTTAGTGGTGACGCAATGACTTTACTCTTGATACGATTTTAGAAATATTGAATGGGACTACTTTGGGTCTGACTTGCTCTGTTCTTAACACGGCGATTTACCAAGTTCTACGCTGCTTGGCTGACTGACAATTTGAAATTACTGATGTCATTGAGAGATAAACCCAAAGTCAGTGGGATTTTTACATGTCGCTGAGAAACATCACAATCAACTCTACTCGACTGGGAAAAAGGCCACATTTTGACCAAGTTCTCTAAAACGTGTGATAAAACTTAAGTCAACTACGGATGGGTAGAAGAGCATAGAGTTGGTTTGCCCACTTACTTATAGGATGTAATGAAATAAATGACTACTTCGTTAATCACATATCACCTTATAATGCTATTTCTCCTGTCAAACTGCTTCATGAAAGTAAGTGTTGCTAACTACATTTTAATTTCCGGTGTGTTGGTACTTCAGAAGTTTGGGATATTACTCGTCATGTAAAGTCATCGTCCTTTAGCCACTTTAATATAAAATGTGTGATGTTGCCATGAATAATTATCTTGCTAATTGTCGGCAGACAGGTTGTCAAACTCAGTAGGTACCATTATATTAGGTATTTTCACGCTTGCTCGAGGAATCTGTGATTGAGCTAATTATGATTAATCTGTACTCATTAAAGTTACTAACTTGCATAAATTATTTTAAATTTCTAATTTACATCCATGACACATAACTTTATTGATCGTTTCGGTCATAAAATGGGCCTTTCAGTGTTGAGAATTCTAATTCTTATTTACAGGTATTTGGCTCAAGCAGGATATGTCGCAGCTTGAGTAATGTAACTTAATAATAAATACTACATTACCCATCATTGATAAGGTTAAAAGCTTGGGTTTTGTACCTTCCGATACAGTGGCCAGTATAGTATGTATATAGGATGGTTCACCGGGAACTGAATCGATCGATTGCGGAAAAACTGTAGCTAGGAATGATCTGAAATTTTGACACTATACTAAAGTTGATGGGGGCCATTTGCCTAAAATATTTTCAAGATGGTGGCACTCTGGGCTATATCGGAAGTAGGCACCAACCTCCTAATTTTAAATAGAATACTATGTATATTGTCAGGTTTTTAGATTCTACGTGAAATTCTAAATATATTTCGTATATAATGTCATATATCTAAGTGTAACACTTTTTGACTTATTGAAATTCTTATGTTAAATTTGACGTTTGCAGACAGAAAATCAATAGCACTTTTTCCATATAAAGATGAATTTATTATTTAATTTGAAGTAAATTCTATCAAATAGATGGCTTAATTAAATACTATTTGTATAAAATTGTTACAATTATTAATACAGAGTGTGCGAATTATACGTCTGAAAACGAATTTGGAATAATTGCCAAAAGACATTTTTTTTTAAATGGGAAGCGGCCACTTTTATAATTTTATCTTATTCTGCATTAAAAATAAGGATCACTTTGTATAAATATGTCTATTATAAAAATTGGTAGTTTTCGAAATATTGGCAAGTTAGTGTTTTTATCTTCTACCATACATACTGTTTGCATTAGTTCTTTTTTCATTAGTTAGCCATGATAGTATTTACAGAATTATAAATTGTCATTCGTTGAAGAAAAGTCATTTACCTTATCATAATTTTAATAAGTCATGCCGGGGCGCTTAAATTATACAAACAAGGATTATTTAATTTTTTTTATTATTTATGAGGAATGTAATAAAGTTATGTCAAGAACATGTGATATATTTGCATTACATTATTATCGTTATTAATAAATGGTTTATTTCACTGAATTTTTGCCTTCACGGATCCAAAGTTTCTGAAGTTTTCTATAATACCTTTAACGGTATTGGTACATGGTTTCCGTTTTTGCGGATATCGAGTTGCAAATGTATCACATGTTCTTTACATAACTTTATTACATTCCCCATAAATAATAAATAAATTTAAATAATCATCGTTTGTATAATTTAGCGCCCCGGCATGACATTAAAGGTGGCTACACACATGCAACAAAACATAGTACCGAACTCCGTCGCGTCTCAAGTGTGGACGCAACCACGTAACAGTGCAACAGCGCAACATCGCAACATAACGGCGTCCCATCACTTGTCGGTTTTCTATCGTCGCATCAAAGAAATGTTGCGCGTTCACGTTGCGCCACATGTTCGCATGTCTGGACGGGCCTGGCTGATTATGGGAGGATGGGACGGCATTATGTTCGCGTTGATGTTGCGCGACGATGTTCTGTTGCACCTCAAAACTTCATCACACCGCAACTTCGTCGCGCACGAAGGAATGTTGCGCGTCGGAGTTCGGTACGATGTTTTGTTGCATGTGTGTAGCCACCTTAAGGTACATGACTTTTCTTCAACGAATGACAATTTATAATTTTGTAAACACTGTCATGGATAACTAATGAAAAAAGAACTAATGCAAACAGTATGTATTGTAGAAGTTAAAAACACTAACTTGCCAATATTTCTAAAACTACCAATTTTTATAATAGACATATTTATACAAAGTGATCCTTATTTTTAATGCAGAATAAGATATAATTATAAAAGTTGTCGCTTCCCATTTAAAAAAATTGTCTTTTGGCAATTTTTCCAAATTCGTTTTCAGGCGTATAATTCGCACACTCTGTATTAATAATTGTAACAATTTTATACAAATAGTACTTAATTAAGCCATCTATTTGCGAGAATTTACTTCAAATTAAATAATAAATTCATCTTTATATGAAAAAAGTGCTATTGATTTTCTGCCTGCAAACGTCAAATTTAACATAAGAATTTCAATAAGTCAAAAAGGGTTACACTTAGATATATGACATTATGCATGAAATATATTTAGAATTGCACGTAGAATCTAAAAACCTGACAATATACAGGGTATTCTATTTAAAATTAGGAAGTTGGTGCCTACTTCCGGCATAGCCCGAAGTGCCGCCATCTAGGCAAATGGCCCACATCGACTTTAGTATAGTGTCAAAATTTCAGATCATTCCTAGCTATAGTTTTTCCGCAATCGATCGATTCAGTTCCCGGTGAACCACCCTGTATAGTACCTATATTAAGAACGCGTAGATAAATCTAAAAAGCTCTACCCTTACAAACATCTTGAATCAGCAAGTCAAGAACAATCTATGCGACATTTCTATTCTTCCACAAAACCACATGAAAATATCATCACAAGTTAGATGACATTCTCATGCCTCTAGTGTAATACAAATTTATTTAAAAGTATAGAACAATGTTACCCTTTCCATATGAACTAAATTGTGTTAACTACATTTAAAATACTAAATTAGTTTTTTTAATAAACCTACCATAATAAAACTGTATCCAATCCACAAATCTGTCCATCCTGGAGGACAATCTGGCATAGATAAACTTTGACTGTGAACGGCAATTACATTCGCCGGTGCCTCACAAACAACACATCTCGATATGTATCTTCTAATTTCATTTTCTTCCACAGGCATCATAGGTATAGACTGACTAGTTGACAACCAATATGATCTATCATTTCTGCTTGCATAATTACATACGTTATTAAAATCGCAAAATAGAAAAGGCATAGTCGAGAATTTTCTTATACATGAACCAGCAAAACCTAAGTCTTGCGAATGCGCTTTTTCATTGCCTTCAATATATAGCAATGAATATCCATCCCATAGTTTAATATGTCCTGGTTCACATTTTGGTATCTCTGTACTTTGACTATGACGTACAATGAGTGTTCCTGTTAAATAATCAGGTTGACGTTCACACGACTTTCCAGGTTCTCCCGGTAGACCTCGGTCACCTTCTAACCCTGGTACACCAATTGTACCAGGAAATCCAATATCACCTTTTTCACCTGGTGGGCCAGGTAAACCAGGATTTCCATCTCGTCCAGGGAATCCTATTTCTCCAGGTGATCCTATAGGACCTGGTGGTCCATCCCTTCCAGGTTCTCCCTTAGGGCCTGTTTCACCAGGTGCTCCAGGCTTACCATTTTGACCTCGTGGACCAGGTAGACCATCAAGACCTCGATTTCCTTTATCACCCTTTTCTCCTGCAGCCCCCGGTAAACCACTCACTCCTGGTGGCCCTTGTAAACCTGTAAAAAACAACAAAATGTGGTATAATAATAAAAACTATTTTTGAATGTATAAAATAAATTCATCAATTTATATTAATTCTACGAAGAAAGTGAAAACGTTTTAAAATAAGTACTTATGAACTTATTTATTCAGAGAATATGAAAATTATTTATTTCGTATATGCTTTTGCTAAACAAATAAAATATTTTACACGTATAATTAATTTGTCTTGCATAAAAACATTTTCTTATAATCATACATACCTTTATCACCAGGCAAACCAGGCGGTCCTATAGGACCTGTAAGCCCGGGTTCTCCTCTTACACCTTTCTCTCCTGGAAAGCCTTGCGGTCCTTGTAATCCAATAAAACCACGGTCACCTTTAGGTCCTGGAGCTCCAATTATTCCTGGCTCACCTCTTTCACCTTTTTCTCCAGGGACACCTTGAAGACCGGGTAAGCCTAGCTGACCAGGAAATCCATCTAAACCTGGTCTGCCAGGCTCTCCTTGAAAACCACGTTCACCTTTATGTCCATCATTGCCCTTTGGTCCTGGTGGTCCTTGCATTCCAGGTACACCAACTAACCCAGCTATTCCTACATCCCCTTTCAATCCTGGTCTTCCAGGTAGACCGTCTCGTCCTTGTTTGCCAGGTAAACCAGGCAATCCCTTTTCTCCTTTCACGGTTAGTCCTTGTTCGCCTGGAATACCTGTCAAACCTCGGTCGCCTAGGGAAGTATATAATTTAGTTAAAACAACGAACGATTTGTAATGGATAATACCTTTGTCTCCTGGTAAACCTGGCATGCCCATATTTCCCTTCGCGCCACTATAACCACGATCTCCTTTCTCTCCTACTTCACCAGGAATTCCATTGAACCCTCGATCCCCTTTTTGTCCTTCAAACCCAGGCGCGCCAGGTACTCCTGGTTCACCCTTGTCACCCTTGATTTGAATAGTTACACCTGGAGGTCCACGTTCACCTATATCACCTTTCTCGCCTGGGAAACCAACTGGTCCTTCTGGCCCTACGAATCCTCTTTCACCTTTCATACCGTCAAGACCATTCATACCCGGAAAACCAGGTTCACCCTTTTGACCTGCATGCCCAGGTGGTCCTAAGAATCCTCTTTCTCCTTTTTCTCCAGGAAGACCATCTTTTCCATCCATTCCAGGTAAACCTGCTTCACCTGGAAAGCCTCTGTCTCCTTTTGCTCCCGGAAAACCAACTGCCCCTTTTGTACCCTTTGGACCTAATTCACCAGGTAATCCATCATCACCGGGAAAACCAGGTTCTCCTTTAAGTCCCTTTGGACCTGGTACACCTATACCAGGAAAGCCAATTTCACCTTTTTGCCCCGGAATACCATTACGCCCTGGTAAACCTGCTTGTCCTCTTAAACCTGGTTGTCCAGGTTCACCTTTCTGACCCTTTGCGGAAGTTTCCCCTGAGTCACCTTTTGGCCCAGTTAAGCCGTAAAGCCCAGGTTCTCCTTTCTGACCACGTGCTCCTGGTAAACCAGGTGGACCTTGTGGTCCTACAGGACCGAATTCACCTTTCTGTCCTGGCATGCCAATTAACCCTATCGGACCCGGGCTTCCCACAGGACCTGGCAAACCCGGAAATCCGGCTTCTCCTTTGTCTCCAGGTAAACCAGGTTGACCGTCCATTCCTGGTAATCCTACACAATTAAGAAAGTACACGGTTAATTAATTTAAATGATATTAAATATACCAAGTGCATTTATAATTTTAGCATTTAGTTAGTACTACGTTAGTAAAAATAACTCGTCTTGTGGTTCTATTGATTTTATTACCAATGTCTATTCCAGCACAACTACTTCACCTGAAAGTTTTCTGTGTGTTTGTTAAAATAACTTAATTTATTTTTATTTATTGAGGAAGTTATAGCAGAGCTAGTCTCCACTGAAAAATATTCAAAATGTAACACTACAATAAATTACCTGGTGTTCCAGGATGACCACGAGGTCCAGGGAATCCTTTAGGTCCTTCTGGACCAGGAACACCAGGTTCTCCTTTAAGACCAGGAAATCCTGCTAATCCAGCCCGTCCGGTGTCTCCTTTCATTCCGGTTTGGCCTTTCATTCCTTTTTCACCAGATAGTCCGGGAGGTCCCATCACACCTGGCTGACCTATTGGACCCTCGTCACCTTTCTCTCCATGAGCACCAGGAAGACCCGGCCAGCCAGGTTCCCCTCGATCACCTTTTTCACCACTTAATCCCGATAATCCTGGAGATCCTGATGCGCCAGGTTTTCCTGGAAAACCGATTAACCCTTTCTCGCCTGGTACACCTATTGGTCCGGGGGGACCTGGAGGTCCCATTCCTGGGCGACCAGATTCACCTTTGTCCCCTTTAGGACCAATTCGTCCAGGTTGTCCTGCTTCGCCATATTTTCCTGGTTCTCCGGGAAAACCCATTGGACCGGTATCTCCTTTCTCACCCCGAGGACCAGGCAATCCTCTTGGTCCTACAGGTCCACTTGGACCTACTTCACCAGGAAAACCTCTATCGCCATCTAGACCAGGAACGCCTTTATCTCCCTTATGTCCCATTCGTCCGCTTACACCGGTATCTCCTTTTTGCCCTGGTTGGCCTTTTTCACCTTTATTATTAATTGTCTCGAGATGTGGACAAGATGCATCTCGACCTTTTTCTCCTACACCACCACGTTCTCCTTTATCTCCAGGTTCGCCTGTGTATCCAGGTAAACCAGGTTCTCCTTTTATGCTTTGACCTTTTTCTCCTTTTGTACCGTTCCATCCTGGTTGTCCAGGTATTCCATCAATACCACGAAAACCTTTAAAGCCCTTTTCTCCGGGTCGTCCAGTATCTCCTTTTGAACCTGGAATACCTCTTTCTCCTTTATCACCCTTGACTCCTGAAAATCCTGGTGGTCCTGGTACCCCAGCTATGCCTTTCTCTCCAGCTGGACAGTTAACTATGTTGCCGATGCTTATTCCTGGTGGACCTGGTGGTCCATCTTGTCCAGGCGGACCTTGTGGGCCATCCGTGCCCTATGAAATATATACATATTTCAGAAATAAATATAAATTTACCTTTAAAATATAGCAACAAGAACGTTATTGATTATTAAATTAGAACGGATGCACATGTCCTCGGACAGAATGTTATAATATCAATTTATGAAGACGTAATTATATAAACAGCATCATAAACTTCCGAGCGATGAAAAAGAAAAGAAATTATTTTGGCAAAACATGGGTAAATACATGTCAACGTCAAAGATATCAATATATACAATAAATATTCGTGGTCCACAAGCTTTCATTGATATACTCCATAAGGTTTGCATGATCTCTCTGAAAAAGAAGAACGAACTGATCGTCCTTTCCACCAAAAGGTGAGTAGGGACAATGGTTTTGTTGAAGATGGTTTTTTAAATATTTGAGTCGAAAATGACCGGTGACTGTCACCAAGGTATGAACAGTGAATATATCACTGAGCGGATAAAAAATATATTATCGATTTTGACTGTGTTATTGTCATTGACAATGAAGACGTAATTATTAGATTGGCTTAACTCAAAAAAAAATGCAGTAAATAGAAGTTTATTCAAAATCAAACTTCTTAAAACGGTTACATGTACAATTTCCGTTATTTTCGTTTACTTATAATCTATTGGGGGAATTTGGCAATTTTCTATTTCAATTTTGCTTTATTTTAAGGGGATTGCCATAATTTAATAAACCTTTTGGACGATTTTACGCCTATTGGTTCTTTTCCTTTCTTGTGTCGTGAAGTGTTAGGTTGCTTAGCCGAGGTCGTCATTAGTCTAGCTATTTGCAAATTAATTTTCGAAAACTGCACGCTTGTTAATATCTTTGTCGTTAAAAAAATTCTTTTCTTTTTAGCGATTTATTTTGTTTAAATTTAGATTATTACGTTTCGTTGAATTTTTTCGGAAATATTTTTCTATACTGTATGACAAAAACAGAATCACCATGTACACGTATTTATTTTTTTATTAAATTTTGTACAGACGTTTATGGTGTTGAAAGTAATGACTAAATGAATGATAAATGTTGCAACAGTTATTCGTTGTTGGAGAAATTGGTCTGAAGAAGGGCGGCAACATCATGGAAGAGCTTCTGGACGTCCTAGAAGAACCACAGAACGAGAAGATAGAAAGCGTAGTACCTCAAGATCTAAAGGAAATGTTTTTTCGGCAGAGATAAACTACAGAATAACAATGCGTAAAATATATTCGTATTCGTTCGTTTGGGTTCATATCCTATCGTCCAAAATTAATATTGCCTCTCGCTAATCAACATCGTCCCCTTAGATTAGAATGTAATGTACGGGCACATTGGGATGAAGAGTGGAACAGTATCGTTTTTACTTTCTTATACGTAGTATAAGGAAGTATTGTGATGATGAAAATTTTCGACCTCGAGATTTTTGCAGATGTCCACGTTTTGAAGTCCCCTGATACCGAAAAAGTGGTTTTTAAAAAATGTCTCTGTGTCTCTGTGTGTGTGTCTGTCTGCCTGTGTGTGTGGTTGTGTGTGTGACCACGATAGCGGTCAAACCGCTGTAGATATCAATTCCAAATTTTGTATTTACGTGTATAATCTCCCTCTTGAGATCTGATCAGTTTTTCAGTAAAATCGGTAGACCGGAAGTAGCAGTTTACTTCAGCGAAAAAATCGAATTTTGACAATATTTCGTCAACTATTAAGTTTAAACAAATTTATAAAGAATTCATATACCGGGTGTCAACGAGATCATGTATCAGCACGCCATTTATTTATTAGTTAAAATAAAACTTTGAAATTCGGACCGTATATATGAGTGATTGGTGGGCTTCTTCAGGTACACTCAGTTTTTCTATAGCACTTCCGGTCAAACCGGAAGTGACGTTAATTTTGAATTTTTAAATACAACATTTATTATTTCTGTTCATATTCTGTTTCTTCTGAAAATTTGCCATCTAGTGCAGGTTAACTTTTGACAATTCTGTCAAAGATGGCGGTATCTGTTAAATTTATCCATTAAAGTGAAACTGCTTCGCAACGATTGTCGAAATGTAACAACCATCAAAGTTAGCTTTGAAAACAATTAAGAAACGTATTTTTCACATTTACACGCATTGGCGAAGGAAACATGTATTTCACGTTGAAATTACTAAAGAAAATAGAAAAAAAAAAAATTTTCATTTTCAAATGACAGGTACTCGTTTTTTTAAATAGTAACACCTATTTTTTATTACAGTGCCATATTGGCATAATTTTTAGCTTTCAAGTGATATAAAATATGCTGTGGTTTAGTGGTAGACAGGTAGTACAAAACATAAAATGTTTTAAAAGTAGTCTTTGGAATTAGACTACTTTTAAAACATTTTATGTTTTGTACTACCTGTCTACCACTAAACCACAGCATATTTTATATCACTTGAAAGCTAAAAATTATGCCAATATGGCGCTGTAATAAAAAATAGGTGTTACTATTTAAAAAAACGAGTACCTGTCATTTGAAAATGAAAATTTTTTTTTTTCTATTTTCTTTAGTAATTTCAACGTGAAATACATGTTTCCTTCGCCAATGCGTGTAAATGTGAAAAATACGTTTCTTAATTGTTTTCAAAGCTAACTTTGATGGTTGTTACATTTCGACAATCGTTGCGAAGCAGTTTCACTTTAATGGATAAATTTAACAGATACCGCCATCTTTGACAGAAATGTCACAAGTTAACCTGCACTAGATGGCAAATTTTCAGAAGAAACAGAATATGAACAGAAATAATAAATGTTGTATTTAAAAATTCAAAATTAACGTCACTTCCGGTTTGACCGGAAGTGCTATAGAAAAACTGAGTGTACCTGAAGAAGCCCCCCAATCATTCATATATACGGTCCGAATTTCAAAGTTTTATTTTAACTAATAAATAAATGGCGTGCTGATACATGATCTCGTTGACACCCGGTATAGTTAAAATTGAAATTGAAAATAATTTTATTTAAAAAGTTTTTCGAAATTCCTACCGGAAGTAGGTCTTTTACTCTTATCGAAAATCAGTTTTTTGCGAATATTTCGCAAGTCATGCTTTTTAGACAAGTACGTTACGGGTATAAAAGTATTTAAAACATAATTTTCAATATCTTTTGTATAAAAGACATTTCAAAATTCAGACCGGAAGTACCACTTTTACTCTTATCGAATAACGATTTTTTGCAAATATGTCTTAAGTTATGCATTCTATATATATTTATCAAGAGTACAAAAGTATTTAGAACTGAATTTTCAATATTTTTTGTATATATGAAATTTCAAAATTCGGACCGGAAGTAGCACTTTTACTCTTAGCGAGTAGCACTTTTTTGATAATATCTTGCAAAGTATGCATTCTATAGCGATTTATTAAGTGAATGAAGTACTTAGAATAGGATTTTGAATAATTTTTGTATAAAAAAATTTTAAAATTCTATAATTTGAAACGCTCATACGTATAAGAAGGTCATGTGGTGGCCACACCTGATCTTTTCTGTCGAATATCGCTTCTGTTTGTGGGGCCATGGTGGTCGTAGACGAGTTAGACGTCGGAAAGGTGAAAGACAGTTTTTCGATTTTGCCCTAGAACGTAAGGCAGCACTGACTAGAAAATTGATATTATGGGGTGGAATTACCATAGGACAAATTACTCCTTTAGTATTTCTTCGAGGCCACTTAAATGCTCAAATGTACATTAACGAAGTTCTGGAACTAATTGCTTTACCATATATTCAAGGGCTAAATAATGCCACATTCCAGCAAGACAATGCCCGTCCTAATGTAGCAGCAGTTACGTTACGATTCCTACAAGAGGCCAACATTAATATTCTTCGATCGCCAGATCTGTCGCCCATAGAACATGTCTGGGATATGATGGGTCGCAGGCTTGGTATGTTACCTAACCCTCCTATGAACATACAACAGCTACATGATGCCCTACAATTTGCTTGGAATGAGCTTCCACAGGAGTCCATAGATCAACTAATTCGAAACATGCCCAGGCGAATAGCAGCGACAGAATTATTGAATTTTCATTATAACAAGTGCGAATTCTGCAATGAAAATTTATCTGATTGGATTTTCAGTAAAATCGGCAGACCGGATGTAGTAGTTTACTTCAGTGAAAAAATTGAATTTTGCCAATATTTCGTCAACTACTAAGTTTAAACAAATTTATAAAGAATTCATATGTACTTAAAATTAAAATAGAGACCAATTTTATTTAAAACGTTTTTAGAAATTCCTACCGGAAGTAGGTCTTTTACTCCTATCGAAAATAATAATAATAATAATAAATCGACTTTATTAGTTAATATATATGTATTATGCGCAAGTACGATCTCTGTATCAACATGCTGACATGCTCAGAAAATCCTAAGCCAGTATCCACCAGTAACCCTAGAATTCTCCATTAATATGAATATTAAATTGCATTTCAATCAGGTGTCTTTTACGTTTGGAACAGAAGAGCAGCACAGCTGATTTAGCTGAATTAAGTTGCAGATTATGCTGCCTAGAATAATTACTTATAGAGCAAAGATCGCTGTTCATTTGTGTAGCTGCCAAATGAGTATCATCAGGATTAAAGCAGCGGATGACCAGAGTATCATCAGCATATCTCTGTATGCTTGAGTACCGTGGCAAATCGAACATATCGCTTGTATAGATAATGAATAGAAGAGGTCCAAGAATAGAGCCCTGTGGTATACCGGAAATGACGCAAGCAGTGTCGGATACAGAATTATTTATCATGACTTTTTGACGACGATTGCAGAGATAGGAACCAAAGAAAGACAAAGCCACATCATCCAAACCGTAATATCGCAGCTTGGCACACATGAGCTCATGGTCGATTGTGTCGAATGCCTTAGAAAAATCCAGAGCGACCACTGCAGCTGCCATACCCCCGTCCAAGGCCCTACTCTAAAGACGTTGTCCGTCAAATTAAGTAAAGCAGCTGCAGCACTATACCCCCTCTGAATGCCCGATTGATTATCTGGAATTATCCTGTTATCCAAAAAATACTGGTACATTTGGTTATAAACTGCGCACTCCAAGATTTTAGAAAATATTCGTAACAGACTTAATGGACGAAGATCACTCGCTGTCTCGGGATTACCCACCTTTGGCATGGGGCGAATAAGAGCCTCACGCCAAGCCTCAGGAAAATAACCAGTCTCGAGACAACAGTTGACTATATGTGTGAGGTAGGAGATCACATGGGGAACGCACATGTTAATCATTTCCAAAGAAATGTCATCACAACCAGCAGCGTTAGACTTTGTTGATTTGATAATACAAGAAATGTCGTGAGGGCTAACCAGGGAAAATTTAAACGACAAGCCACTCCGATGCTTACCGGACAAAAAATATTTAATCATGTCGTCACAATCAGTAGACTTCCTATAAACAGATGCAAAGTAACTATTAAGCAAATTAGCATTGTTCAAATGAAGAGGATTAGCCTTAGTTTTAATATTCAATGAGTAAAGAGAGTTCTACAATTGACGCGGGCGACCTGCGGCATGGAGGAAATTCAGGTAAGCCTTCCTCTTCCGCTGCACAGCGACCAAAGCAAAGTTTCTCAGATCTTTATAGTTCTTCCAGTGAGCATCTGTCCTACTAATTCTATATGCTGTGAAGGCTTTATCTCGTTCCCTCATAATCACTTTTAAAGAGTCTGTCAACCAAGGTGCTGGTGGCCTGGTTACACGAACGCTACGGGTTGCAGCATGAATATCAAATAGGTATAGCAGGTTCTGGGTAAGATACTCAACTTTATGGTCTATATTGCTCATTTGATACATCCTATGCCAGTCTAGGCCCAGTAAATGTTTGTGAAACAAGTTCTGATCGAAGGACTTGAAGCTTCTGAATGAAACAAATTTTGGTTTAAAAGTCTCCCGCAAGATATTCAATATGCAATAGCCCAGGCTGTAATCAGATATGTAATCAGTGTTCAAGACATCCGAACACGATATAACACTGACGTCACTAACGAAAATGGGATCAAGTAGATTCGAAGTAGTGCGGGTAACTCTAGTAGGTTTATCCAGAATCTGCGTGAAGCCGTAAGAATTTAAACATCTGGATATTTTATTATTAGTTTGGAAAAATCTACGTTTAAGTCGCCCAAAGCAAATACAAAGTCATACACTGGCACGAGATGTGAGAGCATGTCGTCCAGAACAGCAACGCAATCATCAACTCTTGACTCAGGTGGTCGCAAAAATCAGTTTTTTGCGAATATTTCGCAAGCCATGCTTTTTAGACATGTACGTTACGAGTATAAAAGTATTTAGAACTTAATCCTCAATACCTTTTGTATAAAAAAAATTCAAAATTTGGACCGGAAGGAACACTTTTACTTGTATCGAATAGCGATTTTTGTAAATATGTCGTAAATTATGCATTATATATATATATATTTGTCAAGAGTACGAAAATATTTAGAACTGGATTTGGAATATTTTTTGTATAAATGAAATTTCAAAATTCGGACCGGAAGTAACACTTCTACTCTTAGCGAGTAGCTTTTTTTCAAATATCTCGCAAAGTATGCATTCTATAGAGATTTATTAAGAGGATAAAAGTGTTTAGTATAGGATTTTGAATATTTTTTGTATAAAAAAAAATTCTTAAAATTTGAACTTGAAGTAACACACTTACAGGTTTATTTTTCTAAGATAAAAGTATTTACAACAATTCAGAACAACTTGTGTATAATTTGAAACGCTCATACATATAAGAAAGTCGTGTGGTGGCCACACCTCTTTTTTTTGTCATACAGTATATTTTGAGGTATTTACGGGAAGTGGGTAAGCTTCCGCCTGATGAAAATGGTGACTACGTTTGTATCACGGTAGTCGTGTGTGACCGAGACATCTTTGATATGAAGATTCACTATTGTTCTTTAGATGAATTCCATGTGATAGGAATAATACTCGAACAACGTTAGTTAAATCTCAACTTTTATTTGTATTTTGAAAAGAAAAACAGTAAAAAGCCAAACAAAAAAATGTAAGCTACCATCCAATGCATTATATGATAGATGATACAATAAGAGTAGTCAACTCAAGAAAAAAATGATGTTGCTACTAATAACAAAATATTCCGACTGCCTGATGTCAAGACATGTTGTTCGAGGGTTTGGCTTATACAAGACCGTGACAAGACCTATGGCAATCAATGGAAAAATAAATTTTCAAACTTTTATTTATCAAATTAATACTTTCAAAGTTCGTTATTTATATTAAATATGCAATTTCAATGGTAATTCTACAAGAAGCTTATTTGTACCTCGAGCACCAAGTATCACTGTCAATTGACAATATAGTACAGGATATATATGATTTGTAAACAAAGACGATAATGTTGAAGTGGAGAAAAGATATATACCTATATGATAGTTATATGAGTATACGATAAATATTATACTTAATGAATTCATTTGTTCTGGATAAAAATGGATTAAGGCTCGTATTATAAGACGTATTGTTTCATTTAAAACTATGTGTTGAATGCACAGTTCCATGATATGCTTGTTCAGAAAAAACGTAAAGAAGAGATCACAAATTCGAACAGCCTACAAAGCAGTAACGTTACATTTTTCATCACGAATGTGGATATTAGTTGTTGAGCGATAGGCGAGGCAAATAACCAATATGAGTGATGAAAAGTAACTTTACTGCCTAGTTCCACATTAAATTTTATCGGAAATCGTTCGTAATAAGGCAAAACAAATCATTGTTTTACTGTTGAATGTTCATTGTGATGGTAAAATTATTACCACGTTCCTCTGTCAGCTGACAGCTAGTGACAACTTATGCTAGCCACCATACACCAAAATCGTACAATAATCATTTATTTTACTGTCGATTTCAGAGTTGTTTACTGGCGATTCCAGATAATAGTTATTTAATAAAGATATAATAAACTTATGACAGTTTATGACAGTGACAAATGATTTATGTTTAAAGTCATCAGTCATGGCTACTTTGACAGATATTAGCGGCAGGTAAAGTACTTTATTGTACAGTACGATAAAGTGTTTGTTTACCTCCGTAAAACGCTATGGTAATGCATCGCTTTATTGACGGTTGGCGATAATAGTTATTTATGTACCAAGTCAGTAAAGTGATCCTTTATCGAACGAGTCTGGTTTATGGGCCAAGCGAGCGAAGCGAGCGAGGCGAATAAATGACGAGTTCGATAAAGGCACTTTATTGACGTGGTGCACACAAAATTTTATCGCCAACCGCAAAAATTCGTAATTTAAAAAATAAAGGTATAATGACTTATGACATTTCATGACAGCGACAAACGATATATGTTTAATGTCATCCATTTGTGTCTGTGTTGACAGATATTAGCGGCAGTAAAGTACTTTATTGTACAGTACGATAAAGTGTTTGTTTACCTCCATAAAACGCTATGGTAATGCATCGCTTTATTGACGGTTGGCGATAATAGTTATTTATGTAACAAGTCAGTAAAGTGATACTTTATCGAACGAGTCTGATTTACGAGCCAAGCGAGTGAAGCGAGCGCGGCGAGTAACAGACGAGTTCGGTAAAGGTACTTTACTGACGTGGTGCATACAAAATGTTATCGCCAACCGTGAAAATTGTTAATTTAAGAAATAAAGATATAATAACTTATGACAGTTTATGACAGCGACAAACGATTTATTTTTAAAGTCATCAGTCATGGCTACGCTGACAGATATTAGCGGCAGGTAAAGTACTTTATTGTACAGTACGATAAAGTGTTTCTTTACCTCCGTAAAACGCTATGGTAACGCATCACTTTACTGACGGTTGGCGATAAAATACATTTCTTTGATTTGACAAGAAACATTTGAAATTTTTGTCAACCCAAACTAATATAATCAGTTTATTATGAATCCGATAATACAGGGTGTGTGACCTCTTTAGTGCATTTGCTATTCGAATTTACTTATTTATCTCACTCACAAATTCTTGAAAATTCTATCTCATGTCAAAAAACTTACCGATTTACCAGGCAGTCCTGCACGCCCCATAATCCCGTCAGCTCCTCTTATACCTGGTAGTCCTGGACTTCCAGGTAATCCTCGTAATCCAGGTGCTCCTGGAATACCGTCCCTGCCTCTATCACCTTTTGGTCCTCTTAATCCAGGCAAGCAGTCAGAACATCTACCTCCAATATCTCCTTTATCACCCTGCATTCCAGGTTGACCGTGTTGTCCTGGACGACCAGGTTCACCTTTTTGTCCTGGTTTTCCTGGTCGTCCAGGTTCACCCGGAGTACCCTCAAATGCATCTCCTGGTGAACCTCGCAAACCTGGATATCCTAGCTCGCCCTTTTGTCCTTTTTCTCCGTCTCGACCAGGAGAACCATCTGTACCTCTGGCGCCCTGACAAAATATAAATGTAATTACATGCTGGTTATGTCACTTTCATGACTCACCGGTATTGATATGCCTTTTTCACCTGGAGGGCCACGAGGTCCTGGTGGTCCAGGAAGCCCTTGATAACCTGTACTGCCTTTTATGCCAGGCATGCCAAACGATCCTGCGTCACCTTTCTGTCCCTTTTCTCCAGGAGCACCTTCGGGCCCAGGTCTACCTGCTAAGCCCGGTCCTCCTGGTTGGCCAATTGGCCCTCTAGGCCCTGGTTCGCCATCGAAACCATCAGTACCTTTAGGACCCATTTGCCCGGAATATCCACGCGGTCCTGGTGGTCCTGGTGCTCCAGGTCTACCTTTTCCACCACCACCAGGCAGCCCTCTCGGTCCTGGTAAACCCGTGTCACCTTTTAATCCATCACGTCCTGGTTCACCTTTCGCACCAGGGCGTCCATGTAAGCCTGGTAAACCTTCTACTCCTTGATCGCCTTTTTGTCCTATCGGTCCCGGAGGCCCTGCATAACCATCTCTGCCCTAGAAGCATAATTTACAAATTATGCTAAATCACTTAGTATGAACTTATATATATATTACCCGTGGTCCAGGTGAGCCTGGCAAACCTTTTTCGCCTTTCACTCCAGGAACACCGTCATATCCTACATCCCCCTGAAGTCCTTTGTCTCCCTTTTCTCCCATTTGGCCAGGGTAACCCTGTTCGCCTTTTTCACCTTTATCTCCAACAGGGCCAATTATGCTTGTGACGTTAGTCAGCTCTAGAAACGAGTCTCCTTTTTCTCCTCGTTGACCTGTGTTTCCCTTCTCGCCTGGTGGGCCAACAATACCTACACCTGGCGAACCAATATTACCCTTGGGTCCCCGATGTCCTATAGGTCCCTTTTTAAATAATTTTAATTTAGTACTAAGAAACTTAACTCCTTCAAAATAGTATAGCAGTTTACAATACTAATTGGAACTAAAAGTGAAATTGTTTATTAATTGAAAATATTATTCCTTACTCGCTCTCCTTTAAATCCTATTGGTCCAGGTGACCCTACTGGTCCAATTGGTCCCGGCGGACCAGTTAATCCTGGTGTACCATCTCTTCCTGGTTCTCCTTTCTGTCCTTTTTCAGGATCTCTACCGCATATGGCAGGAATACCCTTTTCACCTTTAGGTCCACCTTGTCCAGGTAAACCTCTTGGTCCAGGTACACCCGGTACCCCTGCAACACCTGGTGGTCCCTACAATAGATCATTATGAATGCGGGAAGTCTTTTGTTACATAGTACGTACGTCGGTGCCGTTACATCCGTCTAAACCTGGAATACCTGGCCCTCCTGGCGGGCCTTGTATACCTGGAACACCATGAATACCCGGATAGCCAGGCACGCCTTGTTTGCCTCGTTCTCCTTTTGGACCCCTTGGCCCCTCTAGTCCAGATTCACCTTTGCTTCCTTTTGGTCCCATATTGCCTTCAATACCAGGGTACCCTCTTTGACCTTTCTCACCTGCTAAACCAGGTATACCGGGAGGTCCCTAGAATTTTGAAAAGTATGTGGTATGTGGCAAGTGCGTTCCCTTTATGGAAGGGGACAAACATCGACAGTAGACATCGAAATGTCTCCGTGTAGTAGGTTCGAATATTTGATAAGTCAAATTTTGAAAATTCTGTGCTTCGTAAGATCGATCCTCACCTCAGTTATCGTTAGCTACTAATTAGATAAAATTAATAGTGACCTTCTAAAAGCGTTGAGATAAATTAATAAACTCAATTTCAGGAATAGATAGTTTCAGTAGTCATGATAAGTTTAATTAAGCTTTGAAACATCAGTGGGACACACTTGTAATGAACAACGTACCATTCAGTAACTTACTCAGTGAACACAATATACCTACTATAGTGTTATGGGTTAGACGTGTATTCAAATTATCAAAGTTGCCTATTTGTTCTTAAATATAACAATTCAAATAATTATAAATACTATAACGATTTATAAATTTAAAAGATAATATAAAAGATAAAAAAATATTTTACATTAAATAAGTGTATATAATGTTATTTATAAAAAATCTATAAAAACTCTGTTTATATTGAATCATATAATTTAGAAATATGTTAGGGAAGCAATTTAAAAATGTGGTTCCATTTATTGAATTTTCTTCTATTATTATAACGAACATGAATTATTATGAATGTTAAATATAAATTAAAACATACACCAATCATTTATAATTTACAAATTTAAGTTGCCTGGATGATAATAAACATGTTTTTTTTTATTCGGAATATAAATAGTAATGTTTTAGTACTCCCAAGAAATTAAATCGGTTGTCATGTAATTGATAACAAATTAATTCAAATATTTAGGTGGACAATTACTTTAGTCTAACCTTCAGTGCAAATGACATTTATTCCAATAATCAGAAACTTCAAAGTTCTAACATTATACAATATTCGTGAATATGGTTCGCAAGCCTTCTAATAATTTCTTCCCGAAACACTATATTTCATGATAATTCTTTATATAAAAATATATTTAATGTTTTGTTTGTTTAAGAATGACTCCATCGGTTTCATTGTCAATTAATTTGGATACTTCTCATGTTTCAAGATCTTCAGGGTTAAATTTTATACATTGTATTCAGCCCTCGATTCAGCCTTATTACACAGACAAAAAAGACGAGTCCCCCAATCGCTGGATTTTAATTATCTATACACGAAAGTTAATTGTTGCGAATAGACTATCAAATGGCCTAATAGGTTTTCAAATGGCTTTAAGGCTAAACTGTCATCAATTATTTTTTTACATCCGAACATTATTTCTTTTTAGTGATTGCGATAGAGATTTTTATTATTATTTTTATCATTAAAAAAATACAAGAAAAAGTTAAAAACTACTATCGACTATGCTCTAACTGCGCTCCATTTTGTGATAAATATTAGCGACATCTATACGCAACCCCAATGTTGTACCATGCAACATGGACAACTTTTCAGCAATATTTGACAAGCCTCGATAATTGTATTTCTTAATAGCTTCATTTTCTGGGGGCGGCACATAAACTTTAAAATTGATCTTGAATATATGCCATTCTTGTTAAAAACCCTCAATTTAGAATGGCGTTATGCATGCCCACTCCCAGCCGCCCAGACTCCCGCGTGCTTAGCCGAATATGCTGCCCCCTCCTCACTTATATCCTCTGTTTATTATTTTTACTCTGATCTTGTACTCTTAGTTTTGTTACATTTGGGTGTGTAAAAAAGCAAAGAAATATTTCTCAAAGTGAACATTTTATTGTCATTACTATGTTTAAAATTTTCAAAAATTAGAGTTCAATTGAAAAAATAGGAACTAAGAGTATTTTGCAAATGCAAGAAAAAAAGTATTCGTGCATTTTTATTAATTTAAGCATAAGGAGTGAATAAGAATAGAACTTGTTTATTAAGACAAGACTTAACAAGCATTAGGATAGGGTTCTCAAGCAATATTAACAATGAACTTATATTTGACTCTGATCGATGGCCGGAAAATATAGGCGTACGGTTTTTTCGAAAATTCTGAAAAACAAGAAGTAACAGATATAAACAAACAACAAAAACCAATACAAGAAACTAAAAAACAAGCTCTAAACATAGCAGGTGCAAGAAAAGCATTAGTAAACAAACACTGCACAATATTAAATTTGAATATACAGTCTGTCTCAAAAAAGTTGGATACTTTAGAAATAATTGCCGAGGATCATAATTTGGATGTGATGTGTCTGACGGAGCATTTCCTTTTATATGATAAAATTAACGGTTGTCATCTGCGAGGTTACACTACCGAAAGCGCTTTTTGTAGAGAACACGCAAAACATGGAGGAGCAATGATTATGGTCGCGGATAGAATAGAATAGAATAGAATAGAATAGAATTTATTCACTGTAACATATACATTTCATATACATTACAATAAAAGTCATACTCATATAAGAATAAAAAGAACTATAACAAAATCCATATATCATAAATAAATAGACAAATATACAGTGTAAAACAATCAAAACAAAGACAACATTTTAAAATTAAATAGTTTTAGTAGTTTAAGAACTCTTGCACCGAGTAGAAAGTATTTTCTAATAAAAAATTCCTAATTCTGTGGACATAATCCTTCCTGCTGAGGTTCTGCATAATATCACCATTGATTTCTATTAGTTTATTATATATTTTTGGACCCCAGTAGTCCACATATTTCTGGGTCGTTGCTAGACGATGATATGATATTTTCAGAGAATCCTTATTTCGTGTTGGGTAGACGTGTGTGTCGCTATTTTTCGGAAATTTATTCATATTGTCATATACGTATTTTGATATGGCCAATATATACACACACGGCATGGTAAGTATTTTTTCTCTTAAAAATGAGAGTTTACAGGTTTCACCCATCTCTAAACCGCACAACGCTTCTATTGCTCTCTTCTGTAGAAGGAAGATGCGCGCACTGTCACAAGACATACCCCAAACCTGTATGCCGTAACTGGCCACACTATGAAAATTAGCGAAGTATGTCATTCGCGCAGCTTCGTGATTGGCGATGGATTTTATTCTTCTTATGGTATATATTGCGGCTGTCAGCTTTGCCGCAGTGACAGACACATGCATAGACCAGCTGAGTCTGTTATCTACGTTGAGACCCAAGAACTTTATTGACTCCGAGTCCCCATCTTTGCTTGCTGTGAATTGGATTCTCTGCGTTTTTTCTTTGTTCATGTGTAAATCGTTCTCAGTGAACCATTGCTCTGTTTCATCCAGTACCATTTGGGATTTTTGTTCTCTTTCGTGTTTGTTAGGTCCCTTAACCAGTATCGATGTATCGTCGGCATACAAGACAATGCCATCTGCAGAAATAGACACACCCAAATCGTTCATATACACGATGAACAGCAAAGGTCCAAGAATTGATCCCTGTGGCACGCCTTCTCTGACAGGCACCATACCAGACTTTTGTCCTACAAATTCTACGTATTGATATCTGTTACTTAAATATGAAGCCAGGAGACTTTCACAATTTCCTCTAACACCATAATGATTCAGTTTCCCTAACAATATGGTGTGGTTAACTGTATCGAAGGCACGTGTCAAGTCGCAACATATCAGTTCTGGATGTTCTTGGTTATCCAATGCATCCAATAGGTACTTAAATATATCCATTATTATATAAATTGATAGGGATGGAAAGGAAGGATATAAAAGAGCTCTCGGTTGAAAGGAATATAGAAATTGCAGCTGTGGACATATCACAGTTAAACATATTAGTTATTTCAGTATATAGACCACCTTCAGGTGATATGGATATGTTTATGGAAAAAATTCGTGAATTAATGGAGATATTAAACAATGACGTCAACAAACAGGTATTTATTGCAGGAGACTTCAATATAAACTTTGCAATATCTAGTAAAAGTGCAGATACTATTACCGATATTCTTGATGCATCTGATCTCCACAAAATGTTTTACGAATATTCTAGAGTCACAAGCAACTCTAGCACATGTATTGATAACATATTCACGAATGTGTCCAGGCAGAGTTGTCTCACCAAAACAGTGGATCTTCACGCATCGGATCACATGGGTCAAATAATAAGTTTTGATGTGACCTGACACACGAAAAAACGTATATTTCAAAAGCTTTTCGACACATAATCTTAATGCATTCAAAGACTTAATTTCATTCAGATTATCAAATTTACCTGACTCATTGAATGACGCTAAGGCTCTGTTTGACGTTTTTCATGACACTCTGGTTTCGGCCTTTCAAGAATCTTTTCCCCTGAGAAAAATTAACAAGAATTTGCCCAACAGAAATATGAATACACCAAAAAATAATGACCTTCTAAACATGAAAAATACAATGGATGCTCTTGCAGTTATAGCTAAGTCGACCAAACATGAAACATGGTATTCGATCTATAGTGGTTACAAGAAACAATATCACGATGCAGTTACAGCAAATAAAAAGGAAAGTAACACTAATATTATACAAAACAGCGATAACAAAATTAAGATGATATGGAAGGTCATAAATGGGGAGGTACTCGATAAGAGAAAAAGCGTAATTGAAAATTCCAATCTCTCAGCTGATGAACTGAATACATATTTCTGTACAATAGGGACGGAAATGGCAAATAGTATAATTACTGGCACCAATCCATTAAGCGCAATAAATCGTATTAAAATAAAAAGAAATGGATCTTGTTTCTTGAAACCGGTATCGCAGGGGGAAATACGACAAATAATTAATGATATCAAATGTAAGGACAGTGAGGATATTTATGGGATGAACACCAGAGTCTTGAGGTATGTTTCTGATGAGCTAAGTGAACCTTTGACAAAGGTAATTAATGCCTGCATTATGGATGGGTACTTCCCAGACCAATTGAAACATGCACCAGTGGTACCTATATATAAAGAAAATGAAATCAATAACTGTAAAAACTATAGGCCAATAAGTATATTACCCATTATATCTAAAGTATTTGAACAAGCCATCCTATCAAGGCTATCTTACTTTTTTGAAGAAAATGGTCTACTAATGACATGTCAACATGCGTACCGTAAGAATAAATCGACAACGACTGCGCTAGTAAGTGTATTGAACTATATAAATGATGCCCTGGATGAAAAGAAGATGGCAAGCTTAAATTTATTAGACCTAAGCAAAGCATTTGATACGCTGGACCACAGTATATTGATACACAAATTAGAATACTATGGAATAAGGGACCAACCCTTAAAATTAATTAGGTCCTACTTATCAAATAGGAAACAGACGGTTCATTGGAAATCTAATAAATCACAAGTAGGACATACCACCTATGGAGTACCCCAAGGGTCGATTCTGGGTCCTTTGTTGTTTATTGTCTATGTCAATGATCTACCAGGGGTCCTGCCTGAGATAGAAATATGCCAATATGCCGATGACACCACCATCATTTGCAAGCATACTGACGCGAAAGAACTGATGATACAATCCGATGAAGCAATTGAAAGAATTGAATTGTGGTTCGCAGCCCATAAACTGAAATTAAATGTCGATAAAACACAACAATTAGTTGTTAAGACGAAAACAGATGATGATAAAAGTGTTAAGTTTTTGGGTCTCACTATAGATACTGGGTTAAAGTGGGGAAAGCATATAGATAAACTGGCGAAAAAACTGACTTCGGGGATCTATGCCATTAGGAGAATAAAGTTGATAGCAACACATCAAGCTGCGGTACTTACCTATCATTCCGTTTTCCATAGCCATCTCTCGTATGGAATTCAGTTTTGGGGCCCGTCAGGCGCAGCCGGTAGAATATTTATTCTTCAAAAGATGGCATTGCGAGCTCTTTGTGGTCTGAGGTATAATGAGTCGTGCAGGGGTTTCTTTAGACGAACAAAAATACTTACTTTGGCATCATTATGCATATATCATGCTCTGAATTACGTTCACCAACACCTTCACCAATACGAGACAAATGGAATGGAACACCAATACAACACAAGGGAACGTAATAAATTGCGTATTCCGAGACAAAGGCTAACGATGACTCAGGGCAGTTCACTATTATGGTGTAAAGTTATATAACCACCTACCAGAAGACATAAAACAACTTAGTCACAAGCGCTTCTCAAAAGAAATTAAACGAATTTTAACAGAAAAGGAATATTATACCATGGAGGAGTATATGGGGGATGCCTGGTAAATGAAGATAGAGTAGTTCGTTTAACACCTCTCTGCGTATTTAATTGTTTTTCTTACACACACATACATATATATATATATATATATATATATATATATATATATATTTTCAATTTTGTTGTTTGTATGTAAACATTTTGTTTGTTTGTCATATACCTATTTTATATTTTTTTTTATATTTATATTTATGTCGGACCTGTAATTGTTTATATTGCAGTTTTTATGGACTATTATTGTATTTTTAAATGCATTAATAAAATTTACTATTACTATTACTATTATTACTATTATAGTGATAAGCTAATAGACTATCTACACACTGAATTAAATTTAAATGTTGAAATAATGCGTTCTTAAAATGGCTTGATTTTGTACAATGTACTTTAGAAGTAATACTGATTAGTGAGTTAAAAAATAAATTGACGGCACTGAGAATATAAAATGAACCAGGCACGGGAATCCCATGGCACATCGGAGAAATAACATCAACATCGGGTTGTACAGATGCAGGTGCAAATCGATGGCGTTGATATGGTATAATTGCAAATTAATGTATCTAATGACATCCTAATGCTCCATTGATTATCACTGATTAGTGAGAACGAGTTTGACAATGATAGGATCACATCAGGTCATCAGGTTGTAGTTATATTGGTCCAGTTCACCATTGTTGGAAAAACCGCTATCATCAAACCACAAAATTCTTTGATAAAATGACAGATCTTGAATTTTGGGCAAACAAAAACGATAAACGGTCGAACCGCGCTTAGGATTGCATGAATTTTCGTGGAACGGTTTTACCTTATTTTTTTTCAAAATTCTTGCACAGTATCCTTTGAAGTTTCTAGATTATTAGATATTTCTTTGATGGAAGTCCACTGCTCTTACTCAATACTCAGAAGTACGTAAAGATTTACGTTTTCATCTCAAAGTTGACGCGCCGTTTTGTTTATTAAAAGCTCCATATCTCCGTTAATGTTTACTATCCGTTAAAATTTGCATCAACCTGGAGGACCTCTGTTCGGATCGTGTTGCTGATAACGTTGTAAAACTTGGTAAGTATTATAACCCCACTCAAAATATATGCGAAGCATGTCTAAACATTTTTCGTTCATTTTAGAAATTTTTCGACTTGACAAGTTGTGCGATTATTATATGTCACTTTTCTACCCAGGCAAATTAATTTAGTTATTACATTGTAAGGCAATGCATTTTTAGTGTTATTTTTATAAAACTATTTTTTTATTGTATTTTTGTTATGTAAGGCTATATTGGTGATGCATTGCTGTTTTCAGAATAAAAATCTCTATCAGAATTACAAAAAAGTATATATCGGAATTTGGGGGGAAAAATTGATAGTTTAGCCTTAAAGCCCTAAAACTATACGTGATTTTATTAGGTTATTTAGTAGTGTATTCGCAACAATTTAATTTGGTGTATAGACAAATAAAATCCTCTGATAAAGAGGGGAGTTTTTTTGAGACTGTCTGCATATAAAAGTACTCTTAACTCGTTTAAATTTTTTTCTTAAGTATATAATCTTTCTAGCTATTCATGAATTAATTTGCTTACACTTATACGGTTACAATTCAATTAATTTAAGAACAACTACTTATTTTCTAATAAAGCATTTAAAGAAATATGATGAAGAGTTTGTGTATAAACTCAAATTATAATATAAATGTGACTTTTAAAGATAATATTTCAGTTAAGCTTTCAATAAAATAGGTATTATATTAGAACCTTGCTACAAATGTCCACCTGTTATTTTATGGGATTGCCTTTTTCTTAAGTATATAATCTTTCTAGCTATTCATGAATTAATTTGCTTACACTTATACGGTTACAATTCAATTAATTCAAGAACAAATACTTATTTTCTAATAAAGCATTTAAAAAAATATCATGAAGAGTTTGTGTATAAACTCAAATTATAATATAAATGTGACTTTTAAAGATAATATTTCAGTTAAGCTTTCAATAAAATAGGTATTATATTCGAACCTTACTACAAATGTCCACCTGTTATTTTATGGGATTGCTAAAGAGTATTATCATTTATCACACTTACCCGAACTCCTTTCTCTGCAAAGCATTTGGGTATACATCTTTCTGTCCCGTTTTTCGGTCCTAATGCACTACCGGGTGCATCATATGTATCGTAATTTGAATTTAAAGTTCTTAATTGTCCGCTCAAATACGGAGATGCTGGGTATCTATTTACGTCGTTGGAACGATAGGACCCTGCTTGTCCTAAATTGTTGTATCCATTATTACCATACGACTGTGGAAATCTCATATCGTAGGAATTTTGATAGGCACTACTTCTACCTGATGTCTCCGATCGGTCTCGTGAAAAATATTGCTGAAAAAAATTAATAAACCAATTATTTCTTATTTCCTTCAATAAAAATGCGATTAGACAAACTTTACTGGAATATGGTATGCAGTTCCTTTTTTAAAAATGAATATTTTATAATGTAGGAAAACGCTGACTACCAAAAAAGGTAACATTTTTGATGAATGGTTTGAACAAGTACTGCCTAAGATGCCAGCTCATGTTGTATGTACAATACATCAAATCAGGCAAGCAGAAAGAAAAGGCTACTAACTTAGAAAAAAGAATGTGATATGGTTTAATGGATGTATTATAGAACCAGTTGTTATTTGTGTTGAAGAGAGTGGTAGTGAAAGTGATTTATTATTGTCCAGTGAATCCGATTAATTTGCATACTTATAATCTTTGTTATTGTATTTCCGATATACTTTCAAAATAAATTTTAAAAGTAGTTTAAATTCTACCACCAAGTATATAAAATAATAATATACGATGTATGCATATATTATTTTCATTTTGAAAAGAAAATTTTACGAAATATTTATTAATTTACGACATTCGCAGCTGCATGCATGTTATATCAAATTGTTCACAAAAAAATTAAGTCATGTGTTCCCGGTCTCGATATTTGAACCACTCCATCTTATTATGCTTAAATTAAGTATACAAGTCGCATTATAATGGTCCAACTTTAAGCAATTAATAGCTGCGATTGCTCAGCTTTTAATGTAAAGGTAATAGAATGTTGTACTAAGCATGAAGTCAGTTATTGCATCCAATTCAAAACGATTGTCAAACCGTAGGCGTCTAAATTAATAATGCAACATAATGCAGTTTTTTCTTATAATAAAATTTTTAAAAGATATCATATATTTTGCAAGGAATGCATAAAGTACCTATCCATAAAATTGAGTTCCATGTTGATTTTTAATTAATAAAATAAATCCAGACAATATTGTAATTAAAATGACATTAAATGTATGACATTTTTTCGATATTTAATATACCGTAGTCGACATATTTTAATTTCTGATACGAAAGTAGAAAGAGGAAAAGAGCGCGACGAAATAAACTAAAGATAAACATAAGCGAGGCTGTCAAGACAGTTCACTCGACAAACCTTCCCTATGAAATGTAAGGCGTGAGGGTCCCCGCTACACTGCGTTGCTCTCCCACCACTGTTAGCAATCAGGAGGCATCGCTGCATATTATAAGATCATCTTCTGCATGGTATAGAAATAAACCGAAATTAAAATTTGACGACTACGGTATATTTATGAAGATTTGAGCACTTATCAGCTCATTACTGTTGTTATCTCTATTATAACGAATTACATCAAGTATCTAGAAACAAGAAGAATGAGTGTGCTTAAAACCACACAGCAGAAGTGTAAACTTCATCAAGGCGAGGTTAATAATACGAAATAGACGGGTATAATATTTCAGTAACGTATTAAATAAAACGTATTCGCACATTTATTACATTTACACATGTACACACGCGTATAATATTTAGTAACGTATTATACGACTGATGCGTCATGCTCTCCCATGTTACGGTCGCCGAACGAGTATAGCAGTGACGTATGTATATGTATAAATAGACGATATGAATAATCGATTACGTGTCCCGCGTTGGTCTGTGCAACGTGCCGGCGTCATACATTGGTCATACCCGTTCGGCTCGGGTTCGAATCTGCTCGGGGACATGAATTTATTTATTCATTTAAATTTCAATTTAAATGAAATTAAATACCTCTAGGGTAAAAGTTGGATATATGCCCCACCTAAGGAAAATAATTTATTTCTATTTTACCTTATCCTATCAATCTACTGTTTTTTGCTAAAAGAAATTTCAATAATGTATGAACCTGAAAATACAATATATATTAAAATATAGTTGTATTTAGGGACCAATAAGTTCGATTTAAATAACATCTACATTTGGCCATATATCCCACATACGTTGTGTTTATGCCCCACCACGTGGTATATATGCCGCACCGTTGTTTTCATAAGGGATATATGGCTGTAGACCTGTAGAGATACCCGGTTGTACATTTTCTAAAATTAAGTACCTACTATGAAGAGATCGCTCATAGCATGTATTTTGCATAAAAAAATTGATCAAAAAATATAAAAAACTTTATTTAAGTAATGTTTAAAATATAACGCTATTATAAGACTTTACATCCTACAACTTCTTCTTTACAGTGTCTAACCTTTTCTTAACTTTTCCACAATTATTGCATCGGGGGTTGTACATTGTGCAAGTTTCATGCAACCACAATTCACAGTCAATGCATTGAATCCAGTCAACTGTCTCTTTCGTAGATAGATAATTTTCCAGGCACTCAATGCAGTCTACATCATCTTGGGAATCTTTTGCATCGTCTCTTTTTTGTGTTTTCCCATTTTTACCCATTAGTTTGTTTTTTTCTTTTTTAGTTTCTTTTACTTTACCTTTTGACTTTTCCTTTTGAACAACTTTTTTTCCTTTGGTATCAGTATTTTTCTTTTTCTTATCCATAAAGTCTTGTGAAGTTAAAATTTCGGCTGACTGTTTCCTTTTATTAAATTTACTTTGAGGAATTGATGGAATCGGCGCAATATCTTCTAAATATTTTGACGGAGTTTCTACGATAGCATCAGATTGAACACTTTGAGATTCCGTCTCTGTAGAATTTTGTTGCTCATCAATAATTTCAACTTGTAAACTTTGAGAATGAGAATTCTCAGTCTCAGTCGCAGTCGCGTCATCACTATTATCCGTGATATTAGGAATCATAATAAAATTGTCTGAGTCATCGAAAAAGTTTTCTGGTAACTCATCAACATTTAGAAATGGTTCCATTTCAACTTCGCTATAGTTGTTACCATTTTGCTCTAAGTCATTCCTTAAAGTAAAATCGATCACAGCATTTGAGTCTTCAGTCGTACGATTTTGGTCCTGTTGTTCCGGGAGAACAAATCTGTTTGCCACATCCGATATTTTGAAAAAATGGTCAGGAACTCCACTCGGATTAAAAGGAAAAATCCCCGTTGCTTGAAATCCAGATACACCGTTTCCGACTGTACTGGCCTTATTCCATGCTTCTCCAATCAATTTTCCTGCGCTCATCCTATCTATCTTCCTTTCTTTATGAATAAACATAAAATTTTGAGCAGCTTCTCTAAAATAATCTTTTAATGGCTTAAAAAATGACCTGTCTAGTGGTTGCAAAGCTTGGGTGGTGTGACTAGGCAAGCACAGTAGAATCACATTATTTTGATCTGCAATCTCTAACAATTCTAATGAACAGTGAGAAGTATGACCATCTAAAATTAGAAGAGCCTGGCCAGGACTTTTTCTAGGAAGAAAATGTTCTTTAAACCATTTTAGGAACAGGTCTGTATTAATGTACGACGATTGCTTGTTCATGTAGATGTCCGAGCCAGGTGGCAAATCTTTTAAATGCTCCATCTTCTTACGAGTTCCCTTCAAAATTAGTACTGGAGGCAAAAACGTTCCCTCGGCATTGCAACAAGCTACAATTGTAAAGTTCTCTCCTTTTTCCACAGATGTTAAAACATGAACGTCCTTACATCCTTTAGTCGCAATAACTTTGCCAGGCTTATTGTTCAGTTGGATACCCGACTCATCCATGTTATATATTGATGCAGGTTTATCCATTAAGTTATTTTGTTCAAGTGTGTTTTGCAATAAAGCAAAAAAATTGTTCACTTCTTCGCGACACATTCCTTTGGCACGAGCCAAAGATAAACCTTCTGATTGCCGCACAGGTAGTTCTGGATGTCTTTCTAAAAACGAATAGAGCCAGTGAGGGCCTGCTAGAGTTTTGTTTTCTTTCGAATTCTTACTGAGCAGTGCCTTTTGTTTGCCTAGTTTTTTAGCAAATTCGAATGCGAGTTGTCTAGTAGTTCGACGCGATGGAGCAAAACCTGCTTCTTCCAATCGTTTGATGTGGGCGACTAATCTTTTTTCATTTTGAAATCCTAGTGCTGGTGGTTTTCCCAAAGGTTTTTTTGTTCCATCACCACTTTTTATCCTCCTTCTTAAGGTTCGAGACGGGATATTGTAGAAGCCGCTAGCCTGGTTCACCCCCATGGCCCTAGTTGATACCATTATTATGGCTGTGTTGAGGTTTTCTTCTGACCATGTAGCTCTAGGAACAACATTGGTTTTCCTGACGTACTTTCTCGGCATACCTATTGTAGAATGAATGTGTAAAAATGCAAATATGTCTAGGTACCTAATACTTATATCGAACTACTGTGAGAAATTACAGGCCATATATCCCATAATCAAGTGGGGCATATATCCCTTTTTTGTGGGATAAACGCCCCACCTCATAACTTTCATTAGTAACAATCAGTCGTATTTAAATCGCTCAAAATACTTAGGTTAACTATTTTTCTGATCTCAGTTTTCAAAACAACTATTTATCATGCAAGATACGGTAATAGGAGCTTAGCACAGGCCACCAAAAACTAAGAATTACATAGCATAACTTTGCACTTACCGTTCAAAGTTTATTCAACGAACAACGAATTAACAGTAGCCGGCGTGATTGTTTTCGTTAGGTGGGGCGTATATACCACATTATATTATAGCGCCAAAATTCAATTATTCTCAATACATTACTCAATACTTGGGGTGGGGCATCTATCCTACAGGGGCATATATCCAACTTTTACCCTATATGATATATTTATCTTGTTCCCTTAGCCGACTTTACCCGAACGAGCGTTACACATATCCGAGCGTTACACATATCCGAGCGTTACATATCCGAGCGTTGCAGGTCAGTCTTGTTCACTGCCTACAATCAGCGCAACGCGCCTAAAGAAGTTTACACTTCAAAAAGTTAATAGAAAAACTGATAGGGTCAGTTGTGAGAATAAGAGATGAACACACGAAGAACCAATTTACATAAACTTAAGCAAAATTAAAAAAAAAATAAAAGTGTCTTTTGAAAATGCTGAAAGAACTGGTAATCAAACACAACAAATCTATAACCTCTCAATATTTTGTTGGCGGTAGAAGAAAATTCAAATGTGACAAACTTTAGCACATTATTAGGGCTATTAAAAGGCGTGATGAAAAAAATCCTCAAAACTAATAAACATGATCAATATACAGTGCAACTACTTCAGGAGTCAAGTGAAAACAAAGAGACAAATTTTGCGAAAATATTGATGGATTCAGTACTGATCTTTCATGGCACTTGTGTTCTCGGATGGAATAACTTTCCAGTTAAATGGTGTTGTCAACACACATAATTGTACATGTTGAGCAGCTTAAAATCGTCATTGAATTGAGGAAACAGATACTTTGTATTCACAAAAGATTAATGTGTGGATAGGCATTCCTTCCAGTTACCTGTTTGGATTATTTAGCAACGTCTTTTCTTCAATATGTCTCACTAATAAAAAAAAAATATGTAGGAAAGACGGAGGATTTTTGTGCTATGACGAAAAAATGTTTGGAGAAAAGAAATATTTTAGTTTTTCTAACAAGCCTTTTAAAAAAGAATCTTTTAATAAGATGTCAAAAAATTGCCCCACCACTACTTTTAAGTATTCATCCCAAGAAAAATGGCGTCCCTTCAAGCGCTTTCTAAATTTAGAGAAGAGTGCCAAATATGTACCGTATGGTGGATATTCAATCTCTACAGAACCGCACTAACAGGCTTGGCACACTTTGTTAACTTTGCAATTTTCATTAAGCAACATAAACTGTTAGTCACAGTTGTGGAATATTATTGGTCGTTTGGTAGCTTCCAACTTATTTATTTATAGATTTATCCTGATATTGTAGTGTATGTCTTCATGTATTCAATCAGTAAGATTCCTTGCATATCGCAATATCCCATCGCCATCAGCTGCTCTGGTGAATTCTGAATTGTTGCCTTTTGTAGGTGATAGAAATCCTTTGTGGACCAACTTTATGAATTCGTGCTTTATAGGTGAATACTAGTGATGCACTCACGTTTAAGCACGTGTTATGATTAGCTACCAAGTTTTTCGCTGCTATGTTCTATCTGAACTGTACTATTTTTTTAACAAATCAACAAAACTCGTCTAACTCATTCAGAACGCACATAGTTGGTCTAAATAAAGTTTTAAATACTTTTATCTGCTCCCCTATAAACCTTGAAGTAAAAGTGTTATTCTTGGTCCGAATTTTTTTTAAACAAAAATTATTCCAAATTCAGCTCTAATATATACTTTTATATTAAATCTGTATGGAATGAATAATTTGGAGATATATACGATAAACTGTTATTCGATACGAGTATGTCTGTCAAAATTTTGAAAGTTGTTTTTATACAAAAATTGTTTCTAATGCTGCTCTAAATGCTTTTGTACTTGCAATAAATCTATGTAGAACACATAATTTGCAAGATAATTGCAAAAAAAAATGCTATTCGATAAGAGTATTCAAAATTACTCTTTAAATACTTTTACACTTGGTAAGGCTAGAAAACCTATTTCTGGAATTACGAATATCGAAACACTTTTCTAATAAAGTTTTCTCAAATGTGAGATTTTTGTATTCTGTTGAAATTTGTCTAAACTAAGTAGTTAGGGATATTGGTAACATTTGAGTTTATCACTGACGGTAAACTACTACTTCCGGTCTACCGATTTACTGAAAATCTAATCAGATCTCTCAGGGGAATATTATACTCGTAAATAAAAAGTTATCGTGGTCATACACAGATACACACAGAGGGAGAGGGGTCATGTTTCAAAAACCACTTTTTCAGTATTAGATCACTTCAAAACGTGGACATTTGCAAAAATCTCGAAGTCGAAATTTTCATCATACGAGTATACTAACTGAAAGTAAAAATGAAAAAGCTCGAATTCGATGCACAAATAAGTAGTACCTGTGTACTTGCAATGTACTTGGGACAATATATAATAATTACTATTAATTCAAAAATTTTATTACACGAAATCGGCAATTAAAATTAAAATATTATACGACACACGCTGTCAATATGTGCAAGAACGTATAATTGCAAAAGTTTTTATGATGCTTGGGTGTGCTCTGCTGTCTTCGATCTGGATTCCTTCTTAAAACGGGTTTCCATTCCACATGATATATATTTCGGCAGTCATTTCGTGGGGTACAACTTTGTGAAATATTCTTATATTCTGCGAGTATAAATAGTTTACATTTTAAGAGTGTCTACGTATGTGTATCTATAATATAAATATTAATTATTCGTCACATATACATAAAGTTAAAATCAGTTTTAGCTAAACTTATACTCTTTTAAGTTGGTAAGTAATGATTGCAATACCGGGAAAGTTGCAAAAACAAAGATATTTCTTTGTCATAATTAGCAGTTTTAAACAAAAATTGCATAAACTATAAAAATATAAACAATGTGGTATGTACTAATACAAAATAAAGGTGCAGAGTTTATTGTATATCTATTAAAAGAAAAAACTAATTTATATATACATATATTAGTGTTAATAATTAGCGATATACTTCCTTACAGTATTATCCTCGAAATCCTTCATCTTCAACAACTCGGTCTCTCCTCTGACGATTTAGCATAAATCTATTTTTTGTATTATTGTTTGTAACTATTTTTTTAAATTTATAGCTAATCGTAATTTCTTCTCGAGAGATAAGTCATTTCCGTTATTAACATCAATATCATCTTCAAATAATTTTTCTAGGTAGGTCTGTGTTTGCTTTCCTTACGAGTTTCTGTGCACATTTACGACGAACTTAATTAAATTATACCTTGTTAGTCTCTTTTGTTCCTTTTCATTCTTGTTTTTAAAGTCGTTATTATTATGTTATTACCTTCAAATATTTTCCAGTTCACTATGGCTTTCTCTTATCGAATTTTCAATGCACTGTATTATTCCTCAAACGACGTGTCCTGAACTTAAAGTGATTGCAACATAAAATTTATTTTTGCATTCTCTGTTAAGAAATGCCTTCATAGTCCGCTTTGTTGGATCTTATACAGTTTTAGATATTAAATCAAATTCACTATCCGAAAAATGAATTTGTAAGTTCTTGTAAATTATTGTCATAAGAATTGGATTTTTTAATTTCAGAGATTGTTCCATCATTAAGAGCAAAAACTGTCACAGCGTATTTTAGAATCTAAGATTAGCATAAGTTTCTTTTTCATTTCAGTCAGTATAAATTTTTTTAACACAGCATTTTTAGTAGAGGAACGTTTATTTTAAATATCTTAACATCGTTTTTTTTAAATCTTAACAACAAATCAAATTTTCTTAAGTATAGAAAACAATCCATGGTAAGTTAATATTTCGCCATCGTTACTATTAGCTTCTTCATATACATATTGTAACGAAACAAACCCGCAAAAAAAAAGCAGACATCCGGGCGACGACAAAAAACGTACCGGTAAACAAGTCGTAAATCAACTGCAGTCATATACTACGCCAGCGACAGTCTGGAATATGTCTAGACCTTTTGTCTGCACATATATATAAATGCCGCCGGTGGGAGAAGGATTATTCATTCATTCAGGAGTATTCGTACAGTGCAAATAAACATAAATACGGTGAATGGTGCAGTGTTATTATAGTTTAAGAAGTAAATAAATATTACAGACATAAATAGTAGTAATAGAAATAAATACGTGTGTTAATTTATTCGTAGTAGTTTTAAGTGCGTTACATTTATTTTATATTTTTATATTGTGATTAGTTTTAAGTGTGTAAAGATACAGACAGTTTTAATACATTTGCACGAGTTGTTTATTTCGAACCCGAAAACGCAACAATTTGGTATCAGGTGTGGGGTCCCAATGTAGATTCCGTCATCCGCCAACAACAAGAACATGGAATAGTGTATTTCGGGACGAAAGGCAGTTTGTAAGAAGTGGGTAATGTAACGAAACAAACCGGCAAAAAAAAGAAGCAGACCTCCGGGCGACGACAAAAAACGTACCAGTAAACAAGTCGTAAATCAACTGCAGTCATATACTACGTCAGCGACAGTCTGGAATATGGTAGAAGAAAGCCAGAATAATGCAGAATTCATATAACATTACGTATATATTCGTGAAGGCACCTGTACGCAAGCATTTATTTCGTAAAAAACTGCCACATGTGCCACTTGACAAAGTTAAAACTATTATACAGCTACTAGATCCGAATGACTGTTCTACATAACAATCACAAATTCGAACTGCATTAAAAAACTTTGTGTGCTTTAAATATGCAACGATAGTTGTTGAAGGGTCGTTTCCAATATGTAAGTGTTTATGATAACAGACAATTATTAATACCAGAAGATATAGAGCAATTAATAGTAAATTGATTTCATTTGAACTCACAACCTAAACAGTCAACAGTCAGGTTGTGTGATATGTTTCACAAACCCAGCAATACTGCTTCTAAGAAGATTTATTTAGTTTTACTTGATAAGTACTTGTTTTTCTATACATATTTGATTCGCCTGTGATAAATATTAAATTGGGATTCATGATGTCCTCAAAGCATCCCTGGAACTGACGTCATGTAAGCCTGATTTCCGATCCCTAGTGCTTATAGTATGGTTGGAAGCGTCGTCGTGATAATTCAGATTTGTTATTCAAATTTTAAATTATGATTTTACGAATTTTGCCCAATGCGATGAATAAGTGACAATAATATGTAGTTAATAATAATAATAACATATGTGGACTATTCTGTAAAGTGGTTCAAGATTGGTACAGTGCTCACTAAAACGGAAGGATTAATGTATGCGATTCAGGATCAGGTTGTTACCACCAAATACTACCGCAAACACATGCTTAAGGAGGAAAAAGGCGAAACAATAGACCATCTCGATAGCGCATGTCATATAGTGCGCCAACGGATTATAAGGCACAATATGGTAGTACAAGTCCTACACTAGCAACTCTTGCAAAAACGAGTGCATATACTGATGACAAATAACCATATTTTATGTACAAACCAAAGAGTATCGTGGAAAACATGAAATTTAATTTGTATTGGGCGAGACCAATCTCCATCCACAAAACCATACCAAACAACATTCCGGACATTGTTCTTATTGATAAATCATCTTTTAAGACGACGTATATAATATACCTGGCTGTTCCTATTGCTGCCACTCTAGTCAAGAAACATCAGGAGATCACCACTGGCAACAGAAATAAAAACCATGTGGAAGCAAGACGTAGTCCCCATAATCCCCGTAATAATTCGAGCAACAGGGGAAATACCAAACACCCTAAATCAATTTATGGAAACATTTTACGTCGAGCGCAGCATCTACAAGCAAATGCAGAAAGCCGCCATATTACTAACCTGTACAGTATCAAGAAAGATAACAAGCAACCTTTAAATTAATACCCATATGGATCCTCTCATAACCAAGCTGTAATCTGAAAATTTATTCAATAAAGCGCATCGAGCCTACTGTGTTGGCACTCAGCCCCGGAGAAGTGAATGATCCTCAACCTTGATGAGTGTAGATGTCGATAATAATAACAAGAAAATGGGTGTGCTTAAAACCACACAGCAGAAGTGTAAACTTCATCAAGGCGAGGTTAATAATACGAAATACACGCGTATAATATTCAGTAACGTATTATACGACTGATGCGTCATGCTATCCCATGTAACGGTCGGTTGGACGTATATATATATATATAAATAGACGATATGAATACTCGCTTACGATCCCCGCGCTTGGTCTAATGGTTAAGTGCCGGCCTCTCACCCAGGCGGCTCTGGAACATGAATTTATTTATTCATTTAAATTTCAATTTAATAGAAATTAAATACCTCTATAATTCTATATGATATATTTATCTTTCTCCCTTAGTCGACTCGAGCCGACATTATCCGAACGAGCGTTACATATCCGAGCGTGACGGTCAGTCTTGTTCAGTGCCTACAATCAGCGCAACGCGCCCAAAGGAGTTTACACTTCAATAATGACAATAGCATTTTATTTACATACTCGTAATTCGTCAAGGGTGTAAAACTATGATAGAGGTTAGAATTTAGGCTATAGTTATTTGCCCTTATTAAGGAATATTAAAATGTATGTAACAGATAGAAAGGCGAAATATCTTGAGGCTAGCATATGTACATCATAATATTCAGTGAAGCCAATTTAAAACTTCTATTGTAGTTTTAATTATCAAACAAGTAGGACGGCTTTTTTCCGTATTTTTCGTTTGATTTTCGAATATGACGATCTCACTATTATTATATTAATTATTAACTGTCCAACATACAAAAATTAACACATACGCACAATAATATTTCAATCTCTTTAGTATTGGGTGGTCCAAAGAATAATTTATCGATCAAGCCTTTACTTTTTAAGGAAAACAAATTAAAACTGAACATAAATTGCATAATAAATTTTTAAATGTAAGGGTTAGCCCAACAATTTACATTAATTTTATTTATGTATATCTTATAGCTCATCTATGTAATAAAATACCATCATTTATATAGAAACGATAGTCCTAAATTATATGGATTGTTGGTAAAAGTAACGTAACAGAGCGGTCATAAATTTAAGTTTTACTTCGCATATAAAGTGTTACAAAACGCAAGTGCAGTAACTTTAAATAGTATATACGTGTACAGAGTATTTGTTAAGGGGATGAAAGTATTTAAAACGTATTTAATTATATAAAAAATTGGGAACGGAATTGAAGGTAGTGTGGTGCCCACACCTCATTTTCTATATTACTTTAGAATTCCAGAACTAATTTTAATAAGGTTTTCATTAATTTTTGTTATACTTATAGTTAATCCTTTGGTGATATGTATTTAGTTTTTTTATGACATCATGGATATGATTACCTTTAAGCGTTAAATTGACGTTTTCGATTTTGCTGAATCATATACATTGTGTTCAAAATGTAATTTCGTGCGAACCATGACAACATTGTTGCTTCAAATATAAGGTCTAATTGTTTTTCTACCATACGCAAATCCACATGTGAATTTTTCATTAATCTCTAAACATTCCCTTGCCTATCTTTAGCGGTTTTTCTAAAATTTAGTGATATGTACAATATTGCCAATTGTAATTTTATTTAGAACAATTTGTTAGTTTTTTCTATACAAAGCCATGGAAATAGCAGATAACATTACTATTTTTAACTTCTATTGATAATTTCTGTACGGATAACATTTTGTTTTCGTGTTCATCATAATGGAAGACCAATACTATTAAAGATGTTTTGAACTTACTTTAGATTTATGGAAATGACAAAATAGCAGATAGGAAAGGCAAGAGCCAATTTGTAGCATCTGTCAGGAGTTACAAAATGTATTGCAGACAACAACCATATTCACTAAATGACACACGAGTGACAAAATATAGAAAGATGATAACCCGCAACTGTGAAAATGAAAAATAAAAATGGGCACTACTAGGTGTAGAGGCTACTACAGATATATGTTTTAAACCCTCAGTTATCTTCAGTACAGCCCAACCAAAACGGATATACAAAGTGATCATTTTGAACTGGCCTGAGTTTACCATACAGATTTTAATTTGGGAACACAGTGTAATTGGCAAGCCTTTTTTATTTATTTTTGTGGTTAGGTTTACTATTTAAAAATTTCCTGTGATAAATGGCAATGAAATAGGGTTAGTTTTAAGTAGAATTATATGAAAGAATTTTTGTAGAAATATAGTAATTGCACTTTATTTTTTTATCATAAACAATAATAAATACGTTACAATTTTATTACTGTAAAACATAATTCCATAATTATTTCACAAAATGAATACATTTTACAAAAGTTGTTCGAATTGTCCACCATTATTCTCAATGCATAGATTGACACGTCTTCTCATATTATTGAACACATTCTGGAGCGTTTCTGGTGTGATATTTTTGAAGTTCATCGAGATTATGCAATCTGTTCAGAACACTTTATTTTTTAGATGGCCAAAGAGAAAAAAGTCCAGTGGGGTTAAATCAGGAGAATTGGCTGGCCATCGATTTTGACTAATCAATCGGTCATCACAGTATCCTTGAAAATAAAAAATAGTTTGTTGTGCAGCACGTGCAGTTGCCCCATCTTGGTGGAAGTACCCCAGGTTTAATTCATCTTCGTGAAGGGTCCCAATATTTGTTCTCGGTATCGTATTGCATTAATTGTATCATGAAAAAGAATTGCTGAAAGAAAGAATTGACATTGCAACCCAAACACCAACTTTGATAGGATGGAGACTATTTTACAAAGAACATGTGGATTCTCTGTTGACCAGGTACGCTCATTTTGAGAGTTGATATAACCCGACAAATGGATCCAAGCTTTATCCGAAAAGAAAGTGCGATTCAAGTGTTCTTCATGTAATATTTCATTAAACCAGTTGCAATAATTCAATCTCTGCTCAAAGTGATTGCCCCGTCAATGTTGTGGTACAGAAACTTTATATGGGTGCATATGTAAGTTTGTTTTCAGTGCCTTGTTAGTACTTCCGTAGGAAATACCTACAATTTAAATACATAATGCTGTATAACAAATTACGTTTAAGTTAATTAGATCTCTTTACCAGTTTGAGCACACAGCTTTCGTACAGATTTTGTGACTAACATCCATTCACTGCCTAATGTCTGCGACAACATCTTCAGTTAAAACTGTTGGTACTTTTGATTTACATTTAGAAACACTCCCGTTTCCTTAAACATTTCAATCACCCTATTGCGCTGGAAAGTGAATGTGTCCAAGTTTATTACCAGATTTCCATCTTTCCTTACAAATTGCTGAAAACACGATCCCAAAAAATGTTCCACTGCGAAAATGCGACATTACGATAAACCTATCTTGTTGTATCGTAAAAGGCATGGTATACGAGGTATATTATCTTGAAATAGACAGAAAAGCGACAATAAAACAATAAAAATACGAAGGTATAAGACACTTCAATACATTGTGGTTTTGACATTTGACATGTAAATTTAGTATCGGCAATTCACGAAAGTAAATATTTCCTAGTTTTTGATAATACTGGGACTTTTTTATGGCCAACCCAGGACAGTTCAAAATGATCTCTTTGTATACAGGGTTATTCACGCTATACGGCACGGAATATTGTGGCCAAAATACGTGACTTTCAAAAAGTTTCACTTTTGGGATATATGGGGGTCTAGTATGGTTACTTTTTAAAATTATTTTTATATTATACAGGGTGTCCCACAAGCCCTAAAAGTATCAAAGTTGTGTTTTTTTAAATGGAACCCCCTGTATATTATTGTATTTTCGGATTCTCCGATCAAAATAAGTGTCTGTTTTAATAAGGTTTACAATACCTAAACCTTAAGGTTTTTTAAATAATTTGAATTTTGCCAAAATCTAACCTAATTTTCATGTTTCAAATACTTAAGAAGTATTTAAGTTATGTAAGCGAAATTTACAGCGAAGTGTAACAATATATCATATTTTATATCCCAATCATAATAAACTTGCCATCTTATACAGGGTGTCCAAAAATTAAAACTAATCAAATAAGAACTTTAAGTGGCTATAACTTGATTAATTTAAATAGAACGCCATATTTTTTAACTTACCAGGAAATGTACTTTTTAATTACCTATCGAATGGTATTAGGGTGTTCTATAGCTAAGTCTTCGCGTTTTTACAGAATACGCCAAATAATCGTTTTTTGTACCATTTGGTGTTTTTTAAATAAAAGTTCTAATGTATCTAGTTGCCTATGGTATTTAGAAATGTCAGATAATTTACAATTATAAGAATAATAATGACGAATATCGTTACAAATGTTCAGAAACTTGGAACGTTATTTATAATCTAACAGGCTATAACAGCAATAATGGTAATAACATATCAACGATAACATAAAACAGAAGCAAAATATTTATAACAGATGTTCGAAATGTCGACCGTCCATTTCCAGACACTTACATATTCTTTTTTCAAAACCACTGCTAACTCTGGACAACATTTGCGGGGTTACAGTTTCAAAAGCGTCTCTTATGCGTATTTTTATATCGTGTGGTGTTGTCGGAGGCGTATTGTAGACAATTCCTTTTATGTATCCCCATAAAAAGAAATCTGGTGGAGTTAAGTCCGGGGATCTGGGGGGCCAATTTTGAAATCCATTTCTTCCAATCCACCTGTTTTGAAAGTTGGCATTTAAAAATTGCCGAACCTCGCGATGATAATGAGGCGGAGCTCCATCCAGTTGAAGCCACATGGTTGTTCTGATGTTTAAAGGGACTTCTTCTAATAATACTGGAAGTTGGTGTAAAAGAAAATCGAGAAACATCATACCATTTAAAGGTCCTTCAAAAAAATAGGGTCCAATTAAATATTGGCCCAGTATTCCACCCCACACATTAACGGACCACCTATTCTGATTTCTCATGACTCTGTATTCATGCGGATTCGAATCAGAATAATAATGGAAGTTGTGTCTATTCACGAGACCATTGTTATGAAAAATACATTCATCACTAAATAACACATTTTCAAAAAAGTTTTTATTTTCTGCCACTTTATCTAACACCCACATGCAAAATTCAGTTCGGTTGTCAAAATCATTTCCATAAAGTTCTTGGCAGAGCTGGATTTTATAAGGATGAAATCTGTGTTTTTTAAGAATTCTTGAAATACTTGCTTGACTAATGTTAGTATTTTCGGATATCTGATTTTGACTAACATTGGGATTTTCGATAACTGAACCAACTACCGTAAAAACATTTTCTTCATCTTCAGTGACAGGTTTTCTTGTAATGGGTTTTTTATAACTGACACTTCCACTTTCCTGAAACTGGTTTAATAATCTCTCAAAAACGGCTGGCTTAGGATGATTTCTTTCCGGAAAACTTTGAGCATAAACTCGAGAAGCCAATAAACAATTTTGATGACATTCTCCTAGGATAAAAATCATATCAATACGCTCTTCTTTTGGGTAAATCTTCATTTTGACTAAGCAACACCACAACAATATTCAAATAATAACGATCTAAACTTCCACAATTACAAAAAATAATACCACTATAGCAAAAACAGACTTTGCAGACTAAACTGACAGACTAAATGAATTTATGTGACATTTCTAAATACCATAGGCAACTAGATACATTAGAACTTTTATTTAAAAAACACCAAATGGTGCAAAAAACGATTATTTGGCGTATTCTGTAAAAACGCGAAGACTTAGCTATAGAACACCCTAATACCATTCGACAGGTAATTAAAAAGTACATTTCCTGGTAAGTTAAAAAATATGGCGTTCTATTTAAATTAATCAAGTTATAGCCACTTAAAGTTCTTATTTGATTAATTTTAATTTTTGGACACCCTGTATAAGATGGCAAGTTTATTATGATTGGGATATAAAATATGATATATTGTTACACTTCGCTGTAAATTTCGCTTACATAACTTAAATACTTCTTAAGTATTTGAAACATGAAAATTAGGTTAGATTTTGGCAAAATTCAAATTATTTAAAAAACCTTAAGGTTTAGGTATTGTAAACCTTATTAAAACAGACACTTATTTTGATCGGAGAATCCGAAAATACAATAATATACAGGGGGTTCCATTTAAAAAAACTTTGATACTTTTAGGGCTCTTGGAACACCCTGTATAATATGAAAATAATTTTAAAAAGTAACTATAATAGACCCCCATATATCCCAAAAGTGAAACTTTTTGAAAGTCACGTATTTTGGCCACAATATTCCGTGCCGTATAGCGTGAATAACCCTGTATATCATAGGTTCCCAAAGTGGGCGATAACGCCCCCTTGTGGGCGCTGCAGGTCTAAAGGGGGGCGGTAAGAGACCCAGAAAAAAAATTGGGGCGTTGTGTAAAGGCTTAGGGGGCGATTTGTAATTTCATCTAGAATCTAGGAGGACTCTTAGACACCGACTGAGCTCTCGACTCTCGACTAGGGATGGGCGATAAACATCGATGTTCATTGAACATCGATATTTTAGGATCGATGTTCGATGTTTTTGCATCGATGTTTGCAATTTAGATTTATCGATAAACTATCGATGTTAGAAGAAATATAGTGAACATCGAACTTTTAAGCTTGACAAAATGTATTTGCACTAATCACAAAATAAAACAGCGTCCTCTGTTGACAAATACAAAAATGTTTCCAAATTAACAGCTCACATACAGGCTACGAGGATGTAAAATTGTCTACGAATAAAAGAAGTATTTAAATTACACAGTGCTATATCATATAAATTCGAATATTTCATTTTAGGCTCTTTTAAATATTACTCAGTATAAATATTTAAATAATATATAATTAAATACATAAATTTATAGTACTTTTAATGTGCAGAATAAAAGTTAAATTATGTATGCATGCAGAATAAGTGAAGGAGGTAAACGTATTTTCATAGAAAAAGAAGGGAGATAGACATTACCGATGTATACTTCTTCGGGAAATTCCCTAGTGCGTACAATCATACACGACGATACACGTATTAAATGCAAGATGACACATCAGAAATATAAAACCATATCCATATGTATCTCGGTATTTGCCAGCGTAGTCAAAAAAAAATGCAAGACTATAAAATCCCAAATAAAAATCGTTCTGTATATATTTTTTAAGTATCAGACGATTTAAGTCATGTGGTTGTTTCATGCGTAATTGCATAATATTGTTTTTTTATATAGTTTTTTTTGAGTAGTTTCTAAAGTTAACTACATATTATAAATGTATATATTTCTTTTATTATTTTTTTTGAATAGTGATATCTTTTATATCATTTTGTTAAGGACGTAAATTAATTAAGTTATAATAAAGTTTTTGTTAAACTGCCAAAAAATAAATCTATAAATATAATTATCGATGTTTAAAAACATCGATGTTTGGTAGTCGATATTTTGCAACCATCGATGTTGATCAACGATGTTAACATCGATGTTTGATATCGATGTTTACCCACCGATGTCCCATCCCTACTCTCGACTACAGCTTGTGAACATCAACTAATATTAATTAAGAGATTGCTCAAACCAACTCGGTTCGATATTTCTCTCCGAGTAGTTCATATATCTGTCCTGTTTTATTGAATAAATAAAATAAAAAACATATCAATCGGTCGCTCCGTTTCGAAACGAAAAGAGACACAAACAAACAAATAAAAAGGCAACTGTATCAATCGGCTGGTTCATAGAATACTTGTTCTTACTTGTTGAGTACGATTGAGCGTCGAATGAGATAAACGAGTTTATGCATGTTTGTCTTATTCCTGTCGGTGCGTGCTGCTTATGCAATCCTATATAAACAACGTAATATTTATTTTATTTTCATTTGCGGTTTCGCGCGTAATAGATAAGCAGTACTTAAGTTCAACACTTATACTTACGTATTTCTCAAAACAAAACAATGTCGGAAGTAAAAAAGAAGAGACGGCAATACTGTGCGGAATATATTAAATTCGGATTCATTGAAAATCCTACAAACCCATCGTCGCCTTTGTGCCTTCTATGCCTAAAAACATTTTCGAATGAAGCAATGAAGCCTTCAAGACTTCAAGATCATTTGAATAAAATGCATCCAGATAAGAAAGACAAGAATGTAGCATATTTTCAAGACCTAGAGAAGAAGCATAATACTCGGCCAAGTGTAGCAAAACTCTTTTCGGCGGCTGCTAAGCAAGATGACGACGGACTTCGAGCTTCGTACAACATCTCTTTGTTAATTGCTCAAAAAGGCAAACCACACAACATCGGAGAAGTGTTAATTTTGCCAGCAATAAAGGAAGTAATAACTACTGTGCTTCATAAACCGGCCGCAGATATTATCGGAAAAATTCCTTTGAGTAATAATTCTGTGCAAAGACGAATTGATGAAATGGCCGGAAACATAGAAGAATCATTGTGCAATCATCTGAGGACTAGTCAATTCTCAATTCAGCTCGATGAGTCCACTTTACCAACTAATGAAGCATTGTTGCTGTCTTACGTGAGGTTTATTAAAGATGAGAAAATATGTGAAGAACTATTGTTTGCTAGAAATTTAGAGACCGATACAAAAGGCGAAACCATATTCAATACATTGGAAAAGTTTTGTGATGAGAAAGAGATTCCCTTGAAAAATATTATATCAGTTGCTACGGATGGCGCTCCGGCTATGACAGGGTGCCATAAAGGCTTCATAGCGTACGTAAAAAATAAAATTCCAGATGTCCTTGCTGTACATTGCGTTATTCATAGACAACATTTGGTTGCTAGAAATTTAAGTGAACGACTATTTCAATCACTGCAATATGTCATCAAAGCAGTCAATAAAATCCGTAACTGCTCTTTGAATGATAGATTATTTCATCAGCTTTGTGTTACTAATGACGAAGATTTCAACCGTTTGTTGTTTCATACCGAAGTTCGTTGGCTATCAAGAGGCAATTGTCTGACTCGATTTTACAACCTGTTTGACTCTGTGATAGAGTTTTTGGAAACTAAAGATACAGAATTGCGCAACAAGCTCATTACATCAAAAAATGATATAGCTTACATGACAGACCTGTATAAATTGTTCAACAACATGAATCTCCAACTGCAAGGCGATGAACTAAATTTAATTAAAACAAAAAATGTCGTTGCTGCTTTCGCAGCCAAACTGCTTCTACACAAAAAGAATATGGGCAGACGTGAGTTTCATAATTTTCCGAATTTATCAGTATCCTGCAGTAACGACGACTTGTTTGCCTACTGCCAACATTTGGAAAAGCTCCACATTGACTTCACCGAACGATACCAGGATATTTTGAACTTGGAAATACCAGACTGGGTGTTGGATCCGTTTTCAAATGTCAATACAGCAATATCACCACATCTGGAAGAAGAACTTATAGAATTGACAACGAACGAGGAAATAAAAATCAAGTTCAAAAATGGCTACCAAGAATTTTGGCTACAAAAACCGATCCCGCAATTGTACCCTGGATTGTGGTCAATCATTCAACGATTCTTGATAGCATTCCCATCGTCATATTTGTGTGAACGTGGATTTAGTGCTGTAGCAACGCTGCTTACTAAAAAGAGAAATCGTTTGCATGTTACCGAACGTGGTGACTTGCGGCTGTTCTTGAGTAAATTGGAACCTGATATCAACAAACTTATTAAACAGCATCAGATTCATCCTTCACATTAGTTTTTATATTAGAATCGATTATGTTTGTTTTATTTTGAATTTTGAATAAAAGATACTTTGTCTGAATACTATAAAGTTGCGTTTCAATAATCATTCTCATTGGCAGGTGTAGCCCGTAAAAGTTAACTTGAGACCTGAGCGCCGTTGTGTACTACCTACTACGCTCAGGTCTCAAGTTAACTCATTCATTCTAAACGAGACTTTTACTATAACCCATAGTAAAAGTCTCGTTTAGAATGAATGTTTAATCTCCGCTAATATAGCTCACAATAATTAATTTAATTTGAAGTTATAGTGGTTTTTGAGTAGGTGAAAAAATGGGGGCGCTAAAAAATAATTTATTCTCAAAGTGGGCAGTAGGCAAAATAAGTTTGGGAACCACTGCTGTATATATATGAATAGGAGTTGTAAAATTTCTTACTGCATTTACATTATTTCAAAGAAGCTGAACGGTCAATGCTATTTCATCGCACTGTATATAACTCTCTAGTATTTAAACCGCGGGATCAAAAATTATGTTGATAAAGGTTTGCCATGGAATGTAAAACGTCTGTCTTAAGTTATATCATTAAGTATCATACTGTCATTAATATTAATGACAGTATGACACTTAAGGGTCCTATATAAAAAAAATATAGCAGATTTTAGTTGCAAGGTATTTTTGTTGATTTTAAATTTGGAGAAAACCTTTCGACGTCAACTTATGAAGAATTTAGTAATCTACCCCGCTGCAGAATCAAATTTAGAAAAAAATTATCGGATTAAAGAAAATTAATTAATATGTCAAAATATTAAAGTTTTCTCAAAAATCCTTCGGAAGAGATTTGTTTGCTTGGGTTCACGTTACAAATTGAATAAAAAGCTACCCCGCTCTGCGCTTATTTTTCGTTCAACTATTCTTTACTTTGTTTTAAATGAATATAAAATAAATTAAAATAAATTGTTATCCTAGTAAAAATCTTTCCCGCGGTTACAAATGTGTAAATATTTGGTCATAAATGAATTTTTATTCGTTTAGATATTGAGTTATTATTTCAAATATTTACTATATATTCCCTATGTGTAATAACTACTAGGACATCCTTGGCGTATTAAATTATGTGCTATGCAACCAATATTACATTTCCGATCCACCATATAGGACCCTTAATGATATAACTTATGACAGACGTTTTAGATTCCATGGCAAACCTTTATCAATATAATTTTTGATCTCGCGGTATAAACAACATTCAAGTGATTGACCATATTTTAAAATTATATAAATACATAATATCTGTAAGACCTCAGTACAAATTTATTGCAACATAAAAAAAATTAACAGTCGCATTTTTTGATATCTCAAAGCATTAATTACGTCGACCCTGTTTTAACCTCGTTTTCCCATTGCTGCGTATTATAAAATTCGTTAAAGACACACGATGTTGCTGCTGTTGCAGTACATTAGGGAAGTTGAATGAACCTGTTCAGAGATATCTCCAATTAAAAGAAAATTGTTGGGTTAAACTTGACAGGTAAATTGATCTCGCAATGCTCGAATTTTTAAACAGCCCGATAACACTATTATTTTCTGATGCGAGATGAAATTAAGACTGTTGCCATCAAGTTCTGGCATAGTTAACTGTTGACTTTTACAAATTGCATAATATACAATTACCTGTGTTACACATTTTCTTATTAAGATAGAGATGTTAAAAAGTTCTCTACGGAAACTAATTGTTAGACTTTCACACCTTGCAAATAACTAATAATCAGTTTTGGTGGGTGTAACAAATTGGTTACTATTACTACTTATAAAATTTATTTTTAGTGTAAACAGTATCCTGTTCACAAAATTTTAGGTGATATGGAAATTAATTAATCTTTTCACTAAAGAAAACCTTAAAAGTATGAATTCACTTAAGACGCACAACTACACATTGAAATTTTTTATATCAAACGGTTATTTATTTATGATCATGACTTATATTGTGACTTGAAATTCGTATTTAACTACACCATCATAAACCAACAGTTTGCCACAAAACTGTTTCATAAACTTTGTATAATAGACTATTTTGGTGCGAGGATGTTTTGACGAAAGGTGAGACTGTCCGATCAGCGTTCCCTGGGAAGACGCCTTGTTAGGTCTCGAGCGGGTAAACTTTTACCAATATTGCAAGATCGACAAAATATGAATGATCACCATTCAATGTCATATAAATATAGGGTGTCCCAACGGGAACTTAGGGATTTCAAGTCCAAATAACATGCGTAGTGTTTAGAAATTCAACGATTTATTAACATAAACATAAAGTGGAAACCTTAAAATTATATGTGGAACAAGATATTGGATAAATGTCCACCGCGACTCCGTCTGCACATAGTGACTCTTTTCTTAAAATTTTCGATGACTTTATCACACAATATGCCGTGGTATCTTGCATATTAATGAGATAATAGTAATAGCATTAAGACTTAATTTAAGTGTATAAAATATAAAAGAACCAATAATAATAAGTTTATTGTATTTCAAAAATTTTAACATGAGTATATTGGGTTGCATACACTTTTATGTGAGAAAATGTAGACATAAAAATTGAATTTATATTTACAATTTAAATAAGTACTAAAATAAAGGACGAGATAGAATTTTAGATATATATATATATTTCTTTTATAGAAAAGAGAAACAAGATGTATGGTTTATGTATAATGAAAAACAACCTGACTTTATAAAATGTGTGAGAATTGCACTGAACATTTTAAATAATGGACCGTTGTTTAAAAATAAAAAAGAAATGAAAGCAAATAACCGAGAAAGGGTTATGCTTATGGATGGTAGTGTAATACGAACTAGTCATCTTAATGCAGTAAAAATGTATGAAGAAAATAGAATTTGATATGCACGAGAGAAAAATAAAATTTATTAAATGAATCATACAAAAAGAATAAATATTTACCTTAACTTATGACTAGATAAGTAAATAAAAAAGGATATAAATAAAAATATTCTGAGACATATAATCAGCAGTAGTGTTTTTTATAAACGACAGCTGGTAATAATAGAATACATTCAGGAATTTGTATATGTAATATTATGTTTCATAAGCTGTAGAGAGGTTTGTACGGTTTTTGATGACCTACAAAATAAAAAGAAAATATAATGTAAACTTGGTTTGTAGTATATTACAGATAGATATATCACCGTTAGAGAAGTCCTGGATAGAAGGAGGCGACGGAAAGGTAAACCAAATGGGCCATAGTAGTACGAGTAATATTATTAAAAGAATACCTGTTATTTACAATGTTTTTCCAATATCGCCGAGAGCTGGACATAAAACAAAAATAAGATTTGTGTTAGCTAATGGAAAGAATAAATTCATAAACAAATATAAAGAAGATTTATATTAAAACAAGTATACCTGCGTTGGAGAAACGCTAGACAGTTCATGGGAAACTTTTAAAGTATAAACAGACAATTCTCGGGGTGTTGACATTTTGAAGTGAGGAACTGTCAAAAGGACAACAAGTGCGTGTGTGTGGGTGTTCAAATCACAACGGCAACTTGAAGAGGCCAAGAGCTCACTAGAGACGCAGGGTGACAACTCAAATGGTAGTTTCTGCAGATGGCGTTGAGAACGGTCACGTGTTTTCCCCGGGAATATAAATGGAAAACAAGAATCGACAAAATTGATTCATTGATTGATTCACCGTAGGGTTAGATACACCACGATTCATATTGATTTCTTTTGTATTAGCGTGTTAATTTTATTTTCATTCAAGTTTCATTCATTTTTATTTTCTTTGTTTAATTGTTTTTTTGTAATTTTGTAAAAATAATGGAGATGCAAATGGCCGAATTTGAAAAGTTTTTCAATGATTCAAAGTAAGTTAGAGGCAAAGACTTATCAATGTAGCTATACGAGTATTGAAATATATCGTGCGAACGTATATTCAATATAACGTTATGCAACAGGGATAATAAATATTTTCCTGAGATAGTAATAAGCATTCTTTAGTTTCAAGTTTAAAAGAGATAAAATAATTAATGGTGTTGAGTGTTAAGAGGATATAGCGTGCAAATGTATATTTTCTGGCACAGTATTTGGCGTCATTAATAGTTACAATAAAATTTCGATTATGAATTAATGATTTAAGATTAGATTTGAAATAAGGAAAGTGTTTCTGGGTAGCGGACTCTGAAATGCTAGCTATAACACGTGCGAATGGTTATGGATAGTAATCAGATTCAAGCTTTTCTCCAAACATTGACCATTGCGAAATTCTAGATTTATCAGGGCATTACGTGCGAATATAATGTATCTGGTGAAAATAGAACTAGCAGAAAATGAAAACAATATACAAAAGTTAATTGGATTTATTTGTTGAGAAACAGGAAAATATTTTTAGAGTTCTATTTAATTAAGTATAAGAAAATATATTCGTATCATAAAGAAACGTTACAACCTAGAACAAGGTACAAACGTTTTCTTATAATTATGTTTCTTTTAATATAATAATATATATATGGTGAATACAGTATAGCGATGCTATATTTTTTTTATGTAATAAATATTAAATAAATTCGACAATTATGTGTCATATGATTTCTGGTTTTTCATTTTAAATAAGCTATAACCTTATCCCAATCTTTAATAAAAACAAGAGATTTGACGAGAGGGAAGAAATTCAGATACACTGAAGAATTCACGTATACTTATAAAGTACGTGCTGTTAAGATATATATAAAATATACATTAAGGATAATAAAAATTATCATCATCTTTATTATTTATGTTGCTGGAACAGCACACAACATAATTTATTTGGCAAGGCCTAATATATGGCAATCATATTCCAAATAGTTATGTTGTCACAGCAATATGTAAGTTAATTTCGGCAATAGCCGCACGAATGTTATTTTTTAATTCATCAATTGTCTGTGGATTATTTGTGTATACTTGATCCTTAAGGAAGCCCCAAAGGAAAAAAGTCCAGCGGTGTTAAGTCGCAGGATCTTGCAGGCCAATCCACGTCACCATTACGAGAAATCACACGACCAGGGAATTTCTCCTGCAGTAAATTTAGAGTTTCCCTGGCAGTGTGGCCCCATCTTGTTGAAAAAAAAGATTGTTGAGGTCCATATCTGCCAAACGAGGCCATAGAAAGTTCTACAACATCTGTCGATACCGCTCCCCGTTGACAGTTACTGCTTCTCCATTCTCATTTTCAAAAAAGTGAGGTCCAAGAACACCGCTGGTCGAGAAACCACACCATACGGTGACACGTAGTGGGTGCATGGGTTTTTCAATAATCTCTCGAGGATTTTGGAGCCCCCAAATGCGGCAGTTTTGTTTATTTACGTAACCCCCTAGGTGAAAATGGGCTTCGTCACTGAATATGATTCGCTTTTCAAATTCGTTATCAAGTTTTGTTTGCTCCAAAATCCAATTTGCAAAGATACGGCGGTGTTGACGGTCCCTGGGCTTCAATTCTTGTGTTAACTGCATCTTGTATCCTTGTAGCCGTAGGTCTTTGGTTAAAATTCGTTGCAGAGATGATCTTGAGATGGTCAATTGCTGTGACCGGCGACGAATTGAAGTTTTCGGACTTTCTGTTACACTTTGATTCACCCTAACGATATTTTCAACTGACCGAACATTACGATGTCATAGCGGTGTCTTTACATCGAGAACAGAACCAGTTATTTCAAATTTTGCAATTAAATTCCTAATTGCTGTATCGCTGGGAACATGATTCTGATGAAAAACAACGCGTAGTCGACGAATTGTGTTCATAACAGAACGAGCATTTTCATAATAAATTTGAACAATTTGGATACGTTCTTCAGTCGTGAAACGTTGCATGATGACACTTACAAGTTTCTAGATGACGTATGTCAAATATTTTATATTTGAAAATACTGTGGTATTTAAATCCCCAAGTTCCTGTTGGGACACCTTTATAAATGTGATATATCAGATCAATGTCAATTTGCTCCATTGGGGGGATGTCTACATAATATCAAGCTCACAAGATCATTAATATGTTAGATTATTTGAAAATACTGTGATATCTAAATCCCCAAGTTCCTGTTGGGACACCTTTATAAATGTGATATATCAGATCAATGTCAAGTTGCTCCATTAAGTGGATGTCTACATAATATCATGCTCACAAGATCATTATAATGTTGGTTGTATGTCACTATTTGATATATAGTAGATTAAAGGACATGACTTCATAAATTATCATTTTGTGAAGGACCACCATTATCGTACTGTAACGAAACCAGCAGACGAATTGAGTTACATTAAATAAAAGAATCGGACCTCTCGGCGCGATAAAAACGAAATTGTCACACGCACAAAAAAAGAGATCATAAATCTCTCTCGATGTGTTGAATATCGTAAAGCGGTGAGTCATACACTTACGCATGGTACTGTATCGGAAGCGGAGACAAATGTCTGAGAATATTCTACAAATATTCTAGAGGGAGACAGAATTTACAGGAACAGAGTTTACGTTTCTCGTACATGTGGAGAAAAAGCGGGACTGTGCTGGAATGTTCTAGTAATCTTCACATATGTATATAAGCGACGGAGTCACCGGGATTCAGGCATTACGGAAGTAATCGCGGAGATTACGGGATTCATTGATTACGGGATAAGTAGTCTCGAGTGCGTGGTAGCCGACGCGACTAGAAATAAATATAAGAAAATAAATATACGGCGTACGGTAGAAATAGTTCTTTAAGTGATATGTAAATAAATACGGACAGAGATATAAATAATATTAGTAGTAAATAAATACCTGTGATAATTTATTAGTAGTAGTTTAAGTGTGTTACGTTAGTTTTTATATTTTTATATTGTTAAATAATTTTAAGTATATAAATATACAGACTGTTTTAAATAAATAATTGCACGAGTTGTTTATTGGAACCCGAAAACGTTACAATTGGTGTCAGTGTGGGATAAACAATATAAAAGTGCAAATAAATAAATAAATAAATAAATAAATAAATGGCTACCAAACGTTTGGAAGAATTAAAGGTCTCCGAGTTAAGGGCAGAATTGGAAGAAAGGGACGCAGATGCGTCTGGAAAAAAAAACAATTCTCCAGGACCGGCTTCGTGACCTTTTAATAAATGAAGGTGAGGATCCCGAGAAATATTTGTTTCAAGTACAGCCTGATTTAAGCGTAATAGTGGAAGAAATTAAAGATGCAATTGCAAAACAATTCGAGACTGATATGAAGACTATAAAAGATGTTGTAAAACATTTCAAGACTCTAAATGATGAAATTGCAAATAGTTTTAAAGCTTCAAGAAATGAGGTTGCAAATGATTCAAAAGCTTTGAAAGATGAAATTGCAAATAATTCAAAAGCTTTGGGAGATGAAATTGCAAGTAATTCAAAACTCGAGACTACTTTTAAGGAAGACATTCAAGAGAATTCATCGAATGGGAGGCAGGAATTTTCTGAGGCCATCGAAGCCATGGAACAGAAAGTTGAGGAGCGCGTGTTCGGAATGGGGGACGAGTTTGGGGTTCAGCTTCAGTTGCCAGCGATGAACGACTGCGGTCCCCATGATATCTCAAGCGGAAGCCTGGAGATTGCCCGAACAGCGAAGGTAAAGGTAAAACCTCCCACCTTCGATGGAAAGACGTCATGGATGTCGTACCGGAATCAATTCGAAGCCGCTGCAGGAGCAAATGGGTGGACGTCCCCGAAGAAAGCTACTGGTCTGATTGTGTCATTAAGAGGACAGGCCAGTGATGTTCTGCAGACCGTACTTCCGGAAGAGTGTCAAGACTACCTTAAATTGATCAAGCGTCTTGAGATGAAGTATGGGCATGCGCACCTGGGACAGGTAGTCCGACGATTGGTGAATAAGGTGCAACCCAAGAGAAGAACGCTCCGATGCTGGAATTGGAAATGGAGATGGAAGTGGAAATGGAGATGGAAATGGGCCATGCGCATAGTAAATGCGCGAAGAAGCCCAAGAAAACCATAGCGGAGCAGCGAAAAATGGAACGGGTCGATGAGAAGAGGCAATCGTCGATCCAGTATCGTGGAGCCTCAAAATAAATAGCGCGAAGTGCATCTGTGCAACACCAAATTGCTGATGCTGTTGCAAGCAGACAACGTCCAGAAGACTGCAGGCATGGTAACCGCCTAGAAGAAAAATCAGCCAAAACATTCAGAACTGCCGTGGTTGACGATCAGTGGCATCCTGACAATTTGCGGATTGGTCAAGAAGCTGGTAAAGACCTTGGTTCATTGATGGTTTGGAAGGGAATTGGTCGCGGACCGGCTTGGCAAGAAGTGGCTCCTCGTTCACAGGGACTGGAATCCTACTGGGCTCAATGGGACTCTCTGAAAGTAGAGGATGGATCTACTCAAGTGTGTTGTGGAGAACCCAAATGGAGAAGACTGCGTCAGTGGATCCTGGCGAAGGTTGAAGGATGTCCACGAGCGAGTACGCCATCACACTCAGGATGTCAGCGACAGGACGAAGAATCGTTACCACGTGCAAGCCGAGAGACATGGTTACGGAGAAGGAGACCTTGTTTGGTTGTATGATCCTCAACGTCGCCGATGCCTGTGCCCAAAGCTCCAAGAATACTGGGAGGGACCATACGAAATAATAGAGCAAATAGATGACGTCGTTTATCGCATGAGCCTAACACCTCATAGTGAGCCAGGGATGGTGTGTTTCAACCAGGGTCCCCATACCATGGACGTGACGGCGGTGAAGTGGCGGATGTGCGACAATTTGCTGGAAAACCTAGAGAGCCAGCTTATGGGAATCCCTTGTAGATCTACGAGGACGAGCACACAAGCAGGATGTGGGGAGGCTGGCAATTCCGAGGATGGGCTGCGGATTAGACCGTTTGGTATGGAGAATCGCAGGAAACATGCTGGAGGCAGTGTTTCGGCGTGCTTGGTACGGAAATGGTCGTGTGCGGCTGTCGGACCGATCAGCCCGTTGTGCAGCCTGGGACGGTGGATTGTCATTGCCACAAGACGGCTGGGTGCACCCGTGGGTCCCGGTGTGGATTTCGTCATCCGCCAGCGTCAAGGACATGGAATAGTGTGTTTCGGGACGAAACGCAGTTTTTAAGAAGGGGGCAATGTAACGAAACCAGCAGACGAATTGAGTTACATTAAATAAAAGAATCGGACCTCTCGGCGCGATAAAAACGAAATTGTCACACGCACAAAAAAAGAGATCATAAATCTCTCTCGATGTGTTGAATATCGTAAAGCGGTGAGTCATACACTTACGCATGGTACTGTATCGGAAGCGGAGACAAATGTCTGAGAATATTCTACAAATATTCTAGAGGGAGACAGAATTTACAGGAACAGAGTTTACGTTTCTCGTACATGTGGAGAAAAAGCGGGACTGTGCTGGAATGCTCTAGTAATCTTCACATATGTATATAAGCGACGGAGTCACTGGGATTCAGGCATTACGGAAGTAACCGCGGAGATTACGGGATTCATTGATTGCGGGATAAGTAGTCTCGAGTGCGTGGTAGCCGACGCGACTAGAAATAAATATAAGAAAATAAATATACGGCGTACGGTAGAAATAGTTCTTTAAGTGATATGTAAATAAATACGGACAGAGATATAAATAATATTAGTAGTAAATAAATACCTGTGATAATTTATTAGTAGTAGTTTAAGTGTGTTACGTTAGTTTTTATATTTTTATATTGTTAAATAATTTTAAGTATATAAATATACAGACTGTTTTAAATAAATAATTGCACGAGTTGTTTATTGGAACCCGAAAACGTTACAGTACTAACTTTGAAAGACAACATTGCTATAATCTTTCATAATAATTTTCACAGAATGATAAATTGTCAATATAACTAATATGTATTCGTAACTAATCATAATGCTTAATAAATTACGTAAATAATTATGGAGTATTCTGGGTATTCTTGTATTAATAATGCACGAAAACGCTGTACACTTTTCATCCAGATTTATAGTGAAACAATTTCTATTTCCATGCAGAATTTTGTTGAATGTGTTGCGCATTGGCAAGTGCAAATGTATTATATATAGGTTAGATATATACATACATCTAATTATAATAAAATATGTAATATGGTAAAATGTATCTGAAATTAAGTGAAATATTTGATGTTTGAAAAAGGAATCAGAATTATGATATTAGATAATTCTTGTTTGGCGCCATATGCGCTAATGTAAATTCTGAACGTTACAAGGCTTCGTTAAAACGATAGTACCGCTTTTATTTACAAAATATGAAAACGAAATTTAAAACACAAATAAACAAAGGCTCAATGATTGCTCGACTGGAATTAGTTTTTAAAATAAAGTTTCTGAAAGTGTGTTATGATGTTGTAAATTTTACCAACTTTGAGAGTGAAATGTAGGAGCAAGTAATTTGAATTATAAGAAAGTACTCCCAAGGAAGCCTTAATTAATCCATTGTATTTAATTTAATGCAAAAACATAATAAGAAAAACAAAAATTTCTGCATATAGATATAATTCGTAAATTAGCTTATTCCGTATTTGTCATAAGTAGTGCCTAGGGCTTGTAGTTATTTTGTTGTTAGTTGAGGGTGACTTATTGGTTGTAGATAATAGATTAATTGAAAACGATAATTATTTGTAAGTATATTATATTTTTTATGTTTTTAGAAAACAGATCTACAATAACTGCACAAGAAAATATTTTAAATTACCTTAATAAACAAGCGTTACATCTATTGATAATTAAAAATTAAACGAATACATGACTTTTGAACCGAATCAATTATTAACTAAAATTAAATTAAATTAGAAAACCTCTCATAATATGTACAAATTATCTTATGCACTTCGTTATTTTTTCCATTTTAAACATGAAATTGGTTACAGCTGAATCGTTTTAGCAACTGACTTGGCCAAAGTATGAACTGAAAACGACGATTCAATCCAATACAAATCGAAACATTTTCAGAACAATAAAGTTAATCTAATTAATATCTAAGAGTATATAGCTTCCCGTAGTAAATACTATTACTTGAACGCCAGTCAAAAATTGAATATAATAAATAAAGTTATTAAATATTTGTTTTCTACACCAGTATTTTAGTTAATTCTTAACTATTCTGTATAGTAGGCCACAATTATAACAAACGTCAAAACGTAATTGTGTGAAATGTCAAAAGGTGTATGAAAAGTATGAATAATATTATTTATCGCCAACCGTCAGTAAAGTGATGCGTTACCATAGCGTTTTGCGGAGGTAAAGAAACACTTTATCGTACTGTACAATAAAGTACTTTACCTGCCGCTAATATCTGTCAGCGTAGCATGACTGATGACTTTTAAAAATAAATCGTTTGTCACTGTCATAAACTGTCAAAAGTTATTATATCTTTATTTCTTAAATTAACAATTTTAACGGTTGGCGATAAAATTTTGTATGCACCACGTCAGTAAAGTACCTTTACCGAACTCGTCTGTTACTCGCCGCGCTCGCTTCACTCGCTTGGCTCGTAAACCAGACTCGTTCGGTAAAGTATCACTTTACTGACTTGTTACATAAATAACTATTATCGCCAACCGTCAGTAAAGTGATGCGTTACCATAGCGTTTTGCGGAGGTAAAGAAACACTTTATCGTACTGTACAATAAAGTACTTTACCTGCCGCTAATATCTGTCAGCGTAGCATGACTGATGACTTTTAAAAATAAATCGTTTGTCACTGTCATAAACTGTCAAAAGTTATTATATCTTTATTTCTTAAATTAACAATTTTAACGGTTGGCGATAAAATTTTGTATGCACCACGTCAGTAAAGTACCTTTACCGAACTCGTCTGTTACTCGCCGCGCTCGCTTCACTCGCTTGGCTCGTAAACCAGACTCGTTCGGTAAAGTATCACTTTACTGACTTGTTACATAAATAACTATTATCGCCAACCGTCAGTAAAGTGATGCGTTACCATAGCGTTTTACGGAGGTAAAGAAACACTTTATCGTACTGTACAATAAAGTACTTTACCTGCCGCTAATATCTGTCAGCGTAGCCATGACTGATGACTTTAAAAATAAATCGTTTGTCACTGTCATAAACTGTCATAAGTTATTATATCTTTATTTGTTAAATTAACAATTTTCACGGTTGGCGATAAAATTTTGTATGCACCACGTCAGTAAAGTACCTTTATCGAACTCGTCTGTTACTCGCCGCGCTCGCTTCACTCGCTTGGCTCGTAAACCAGACTCGTTCGATAAAGTATCACTTTACTGACTTGTTACATAAATAACTATTATCGACGACTGAACAATAAAGTAGGTATTATATTAATCACTATTGGTTAATAATAACACTCATAATGCTCGGAGGTAATAATGAAATGGGACCGGGGAATAATAAACCATAACGTTACCATTATTCCTTGCATTCCGCCAATAAGAATATAACGTTCCCAACGTTGTCGTAGTAAGGATAGACAAGTCCGGACATTTTACTAACTGTCCAACCGTCAAACGTCATATCGCTATAGTGACCTGACATTTTCGTTTAATTATTTTGATTTTTTTAGTAATCTGCAGTTAGTCATAGATAAAGTAGTGTATACTAACTCACAAAATGACTATTATTCCCTTGAGCCGAGTTACTCCCTCGCCGCTTCACGACTCAGTTCGTAAATGCGGCTCTCGGGTATAATAACTGTCATTATTGACTCGTTGTATAAACTACTATTACTGCCGCTAATATCTGTCAACACAGACACGATTGTATTACATTAAACGTAAATGGTTTGTTGCTGTCATGAAATGTCATAAGTCATTATACCTTTATTTTTTAAATTACGAATTTTTTGAGTTGGCGATAAAATTTTGTATACAGCACGTCAATAAAGTGCCTTTATCGAACTCGTCTTTTATTCGCCTCGCTCGCTTCGATCGCTTGGCTCATAAACCAGACTCGTTCGTTAAAGGATCACTTTACTGACTTGGTGTATAAATAACTATTACGACAGTTCTGAAAGGGCGTTGTATTATTTAAAACTGCTCTCAAATTTGACGTCATTTTAAATTATTGGCCCATGTCGACTGTCAAAGCGACTAAACCACAGATGAATATCTTTAAGGAGACTGAAAAGAACAAGCGACAAAAATTAGACTTTGAAAAAATAAGACCACGACAAAGGATGAGGGTACTTCTCCACATTTGAACGGTGCTGCTGGATAGTCAAATATCACAAATATTTTCCCTGGCTGAATGCTAGAAGATATACAATCGCCAATTTGTCCAGTAAATATGGTTCCATCTGCATACTGTTCGATGTTAGAAGAGGAACTCTGCAGAAATTGAACAGACTTTGGAAGAAAATTACAGTGAAATTTAAACAAAGGTAGTTTGTTTTTATTTTTAAAGGATAATATTTCAAATTATAAATACTACGGAATACAAATATATAGATTTTGTGCATTATTAGGTTACTCTTAGCTTATTTTGAAATTATTAGATTGTCAAAAAACAAAACTGTAGTGGATAAAGATGTTGTAGGAGAGGCGTTCTTGGAGCAGCTGGAAAAGAAAACAGTCGCCTTCTTGACACCAGATGGCCCTAAAAGAAAGAAGCAAATATTCAAGTTCCTGCTGGTAAAAGTATAACTGCCAAAGATGTTGGCGCTACACTTGCAGAAGCGTCTTTATTGAAGACAAGTTTTGCAAAGAAAACTTCTGAGCCAAAGAAGTCAATTCTTTCTATTTCTAAAAGGGTACAGTTTAAAAAAAAAAATGACAATACGCCAGCCCGTCAGATAAAGATGACACTGAGATAATGTTAGAGTCTGATGGGATAAGTAGAACGTCTCTGAGTTTGAAGAAAAACTGGAAGAATCTGGAGAAGAACATAATAAACAAAACAGACCAAACAAGCAAGTAAATCTCAAAGACTATTCAATAGATGATTTTGTTATTGTGAAGTATGATGGTGTTAAATATCCTGAAAACATTTTACGTTTAACAGATATCAGACCGCTGTGGAGTGTATGGAAAGAAACTGTTCCTTCTTCATAGTTTGGACTATCAATTTATCAAAACATACTAGTGTAAAATTACCGTTTAGGTACTATATTTCTATTATTATTTTCTTTACTTGTAATTTACAAATAAAATCAGTCTCACATAGAAAAAATGTATTGATTTTTTTCCAATTTAAGCTTGAGATTAACTCGGATTAGATAAGATAATATTGATAGGTAATTTGGCTATACTTGTACATGGTCTAACACTGGTCCAATTTTGTATCTATACGTTAACAATGGTTTATATTACAGTTAAATATGTTTAAAATAATACAAACCATTTACCATAATCAAATTTTAATTGGTCTAATATTATTTTGTCCAGTGCACCAAATAGCAAAATTCAAACAGTGATCATCTCTTCATAGAATGAAATTTTGATTGAACATGAAAAAGAGTTGAGGCTATGACGGTAGACTTTGTTGAGTATTTCTGATATGTGTACAATCAAGAAGTGATTCTCTTTACTTGCCAAACATCTCGTGATACTCTCCGATGCATAATTATCCAAAATTAACTGAGGCGGAATATGTACTTGAATGATTGCTGCAATTGTCAACGTAAACACGAATTTAAAAGCAAGGAAGGTAACGCATTTGACGGATTGTAAGAAGATATGACCAATAAAATACATTGAGAACGAATTAAATTAGCAACCGCTAATAATCATATTTTTTTGTGTATTTTTTGACTTTCCGAATTTTGCAACTGTACTATTCATATACCTATATAACGAGAGATCATTAAATTGTCCGCTCAAATAAGCCATGTTGTAACTTAAGTAAGTAAGATTTTAATTCTAACGTCTATTAATGTCAATTATGTATCATCATATATTTTTATCAAAAGACTAAGTAATGGCTTCTAACGATATGCAATATTTTTATGGTAGAATGTTACTTTTTCACATCTCAAAAAATTGTTGGTATTTGGCAGCATTCCATACAAAATTGCTTTGCGGAGTTTGAAGAAAGATATCCAGATGCTATTCCTATTATAATATAAAGTAGAGCTCTTACTATTCGGATATTCGAGTATCCGAGTTACTCATTATAACTCGAAATCCGGATCAAGATCCGGAAAAGGGTATCCGGATATCCGGATACTTGTTTAACTTAGATTCGAGTATCAGGATATCCGGTTTTGGATCTTTTATTATGACGCCTCGAATATAAAGCTGTCCTTATTTGTATTCTGATTAACCCTTGTGTCTATGATCGAGGTACCCGGGTATTTTTCCTTAGATTTTTTCAGATTTTATCTAAAGCTCTTCTTTTGAGGATGCACGTTTATGCCATCGACAGCCCCATCAAAATAGTGCGAAGCAATACAAATACTTACGTTTATAACACTTTGTTCATATTATTCTCAATGTCAAAGTTTTTTTAGACGTTGTTGTATAACCTTGGTACCCGAGTACTTATATTGTATTTTGTGCATCATTCAGGCACCTCTTAAGTAAAATGGAAATAATTTAGAAACATACTATTAGATACGTACTACACTGTTTTTATACACGTTACAGAATGTTCATCAGAAATTGGACGATGCATAATTTGTGTATCAAAACAGCCGTTCTTCTGACTGCCGCTAGTGTGCACGCTTAAAAAATGATTACTTGTTACTTTTAAAATTGTCACGCTTCCATTTAAATTTAAAAGCCGTCAACTATTAAAAACGCTTAATTAATCGGTGATTATGCCACACCTTGCCATCGCGTCGCACTCAAGTAAACAACATACAAACAAATAACTAAGAAAAACTTTAAAATGCAGTATTCCAGACAAACAAAAACCAGAGCTGGGCGATAAGGATTAGAGGTGTAATTTATTGCGGCTTCGATTAAGATTGTTTTAATCGTAATTCAAAAATTTTTGAAATTAGGATTACTATAATCGTTGATCGATGGAACTTAGATTACGATTGCAGTAATCGTAATTTAAACTTTTTCAAAATTACGATTTCTCCGTTCTCGCTATGGTTTCGACATCCACTCAAACAACAACTGGGCATGATTACAACGCACGTTATAACGTAATAACTTTACTCTTTAACTCTTTATGTCATTATGTCAACAGCGATCAGCTGATTGCTCCGCGCGTCCGTATACTACCAACTCAATCACTAAAGTCCGCAAAAGTCACCAAAGCACCGCCATTTTGGCGTCGTTATAATGGGACAAACCAATTGCGGTACTTTATTATCTAGGGACTTTTGAAAATGTCAGACGCATTGTTAACGATTTTCCTCAAACATCCATTCGTAGAGTTTCGCAATAGGTTCCGCTTTCGTATGGAACCTTTAAAGAAAAGGACTTGCACATGCATCCATATAAATTAAGATGTGTACAAAGTCTATTACATACTGATTATGAAAAAGAACACAATTTTGCCAATGGCTTATTGAAATAATAACTGTTAATATATTAAATCATAGTTTTTTCACCGATGAATCTTGATGTCATTTGAATGGTTATGTTAATTCTCAAAATATGCGCATGTGGTCCAGTGAAAATCCTCATTTCTACAGAGAAGTTCCTCTTCATCCACAAAAGATAGGAGTATAGGTACGTATGAATTGTATCGATTAATAGGACCAATACTCTTTAATGGTACGATAACAGGGCAGAAATATCGAACGAAATTCTCAGTCAATTTACTAATGAATTGAATAATGATGAACCCCAAGTCGGATATTTTCAACAGGATGGCGTTACACCTGACGTTATTTATGTAAATATTCAGTATTTGCAACGATTTTATGGCGATAGAATAATACGTAGAAATACAGCGATTCCATATCCACCACGACCATGTGATTTAACAGTTATGGATTTTTTGTGTGTGGCCATATATGAAGAATACCATTTATGAAACATCAATAAATAATCTGGAAGAGTTGACGTAAAATCATGTGAACACATCAATAACTCACCACAAATACTGATCAATGTTTTTAATGCTCTACGATATAGAGTGCAATTATGCTTGACGGAGAATGGTCATCATTTTACACTTCTGTTATAATATTTTATTACCTTCATAAAAATTATAAATTTATTTAATACAAAATCCAACATTTTAATTTCTTTTATGACAATCATGACGTTTGGAAATATACTGACTGATCTCCTCTATCAGCGTTCGTTACGACATGCTTTTTATATACATTGCTAGGGAGCGGACACGAAAGGTTGATGATTCATCGCCCATGGGCGCACTATTGAAATGTTATATTTTTAAAGAAGTTTTAATTTTATTTATATAATTGGTTAATACGTGCCTGGTGATCTATAAAATACAAAATACCTTATTATTTGTTCATTTTGTAGTTCAAATCGAGTAAAGGAGTATTAGTATTTACTAGCAATACTTTCACAAAGTTCTCTTGTGTAATATTTGTTCTCTTTGAATGAAGTACATTCTTGTAGATAGAAAACGTCCTTTCTACATCGCAACTGGTTATAGGTGCGTACTGGAAATATTCTTTTATTTCAGCGTATTTAGCAGTTAGATTTTGTGTCATTGTCCCCATACATTTTCTACAAATTCTCGTCAATGGTTTTAGCAACTGTTTGCGCATCAACTGTAATTGTAACTTTAGATGCTATTACATATGCGTTATATGGAGTAGTTGGATGTAGTACACCAGCTACAACATTTACCATACAGCGTCCTCATATATCTTCGGCACTTATCATATTCGTCGGCACTTATCCATAGCTACTGATTTCAAAGATGTCTTCCAATGCATTCTACTGTTTTCGTGAAGCACTTCATCAGAAACATTTCGACTGGTATATTTTTGAAGAAATGTTTTGAATGTGGGATTGTCAAGTTTCTTTAATGGGATATTAGCCGCGATTAAAGCTTCACAGAGTTCTTCGTTAAAATTGTCAGCTTTCAGCGGGTCCAATTTCTGTGTATATTTTAGCGATGCTAAGTGACGTACGTGGCTTTTTGGGCAGTCTGTAACGATATTTTACAGACTATGCAATAAATTTCGGAATTACTGACAATGGAGGACATACAATCATGACTCTTAATCCAACTTGCCATTGTTTTACAATGCCATTCACGACGTTCTTCCATATCATAGTAACATAAACAATGTTCTAGATCTAAGTAACTGATAACTAAAAATGTATGCGTATGTTATTGAAACTTAACAAAATCCAATGCACACTTACGTCGAGATAATTGGGAGAAATAGATTCAGTGACACGGTATTAAACAGGAACTATTACAAAAATTACGAAGTACGTAATTAACAGTCAAAAATGAAAAAACGAAACTAACATAAGTATGTATAGGTATAAACATATATTACTTTATTTATCATGCGAAATATAAGGTAAATATAATAAATTTTAAAAACCCCTCACGCTACTGCCTACGCCGGTAAAGAAACGACTTTTATGAGGAAAGACGACTTTTTTGCTCGCATTCTCGGGAGTGAACAGATGTTGCAGTTCACCATATGAATCGTGTTATTCAGTAACTGCGTGTTGTTTACATTATTTCTTTGCTCCGTCGTAATTTAAACCTGGCACGTCCGCTGTCTATACATTGCTTACTTGAGTGAAAATTTTAATGATCTCTGTTATGATACGACACATACTTTCAAGTTCTGCAACCTCTATTACACAGCAGTCTTTGAAGTTGCTTCCTATATGAACTCTGAAATCCTGCTTCGTTCATAATAAATTTACTAAAAACATAATACAGAATGCCCCGCCAAAATTGAAATAAACGCGCTATTTTAGAAAATTATTGATTTTTGTAGAAACGCAAAAACATTAATTTGAAATTACTTTAACACATCTCTGTTATAAAGTTAACTTCTCAACTTCACCTCCCTATAGCGATTTATCATTAAAGATTCAATACTGACCGTTTCTGCTGTTGCATAACAAACGCGTTTATTTATTTTTTGATCCCAACGCTAGAAATGGTCCTTATAACAAAATACATATATTATACATACTAAAAGCGCACGGCCGTTTCTTTTATTCGGCGTGTGAAAATACGGCTTAACCGGCAGGCCAAAATCGATGAAAATTCGTAAAACGCGAGAAAGTACTCGTCTCTGGATAAGCGAAATTAAAAGTTGTCTCTTTGCGTGCGCTTTCGGACACCTTTAAAGGGTTCCTCGTCGGAGAGTTTTTTCTTTTTATCGGAGCGTGAAGAGAGATATCCGCCGTCAAAGAGGAGCGTGCAAGTATCGTGTAACAGAAAAAATGGCTTACGTTATTCAAATATATTGGTGAACACGAAAAATTGACGTTACTCGAATCTGACAGGTACATCGAGAAATTTTGCAGGTGTGACTTTTAAGCGTGAAATACGAAATTTTGAAGGTCGCGAGGGTCCAACAAGACCCGAGGTCTCAAAGAACGAGCTTCTCGGAATCTATTACGTGCTTATTTCGAGTCGACAAACGCACGCAACCAAGGGCACGAGCACTTTCAAATTCGTTTGCACGTGGATTTGGTAAGAAAAATGGCCGAAATACGTCACAGATTCAATGTGCATGTGATTCAGTGTACTACGGTCGGGCGAAAAATATCAGATTAATGTATCCGGCCCGACGAGTTCGGCATCTCAATCTCGACATAATGCACCCGCTTGACTTAGCATTTCTATAGATATACAGGTTGATTGTTCGGTTAATGATTATATATGTGAATTATTAAAATACGTTAATTCCAGAACGCGTACGCCCAGTTTCCTTAATAATGGCGAAAAGGATTGCTTTTAACATTTATATGCCCTTATGACACAATTTTATTTAAACGATTACGCAAACGTGCACAGTGGGCGGAGCTGGCTGAAATCAATTTCTCTCTCTTTTGATTAAAAGTAAAATTAGGCACTTGGGAGTTTTTACGGTCGCCCATCACTGATTCAAATGTCAGAAGAAAACAAAATGGCCGAAGGATTTTTTGAAAATTGACGTGCGAATGTGAAATCTTGGATACGGAAGTGTCTTATGTGGCCGATCACAAATCCAAAGTCAAAAAAAATAAGATGGCCGAAAAGTTTTTTGAAAATTGACGTATGAACGTGAAATATTAGAGACGGGGGTGTGTGCGGACGCCGATTACAGATCCAAAGTCAAAATGTCAAAAAAAACAAAATGGCGGACGGTTTTTTTAAAATTGACGTATGAATGTGAAATTTTAGATACGGGGGTGTGTGCGGACGCTGATTACAAATCCATAGTCAAAATGTCAAAAAAAACAAAATGGCGGACGGGTTTTTTGAAAATTGACGTACGAACGTGAAATTTTAGATACGGGGGTGTGTGCGGACGCCGATTACAGATCCAAAGTCAAAATGTCAAAAAAAACAAAATGGCGGACGGTTTTTTGAAAATTGACGTATGAACGTGAAATTTTAGATACGGGGGTGTGTGCGGACGCCGATTACAGATCCAAAGTCAAAATGTCAAAAAAAAAACAAAATGGTGGACGGTTTTTTGCAAATTGACGTATGAATGTGAAATTTTAGATACGGGGGTGTGTGCGGACGCCGATTACAAATCCATAGTCAAAATGTCAAAAAAAAGAAAATGGCGGACGGGTTTTTTGAAAATTGACGTATGAACGTGAAATTTTAGATACGGGGGTGTGTGCGGACGCCGATTACAGATCCAAAGTCAAAATGTCAAAAAAAACAAAATGGCGGACGGTTTTTTGAAAATTGACGTATGAACGTGAAATTTTAGATACGGGGGTGTGTGCGGACGCCGATTACAGATCCAAAGTCAAAATGTCAAAAAAAACAAAATGGCGGACGGTTTTTTGAAAATTGACGTATGAACGTGAAATTTTAGATACGGGGGTGTGTGCGGACGCTGATTACAGATCCAAAGTCAAAATGTCAAAAAAAAACAAAATGGTGGACGGTTTTTTGCAAATTGACGTATGAATGTGAAATTTTAGATACGGGGGTGTGTGCGGACGCCGATTACAAATCCATAGTCAAAATGTCAAAAAAAGAAAATGACGGACGGGTTTTTTGAAAATTGACGTATGAACGTGAAATTTTAGATACGGGGGTGTGTACGGACGCCGATTCCAAATCCATAGTCAAAATGTCAAAAAAAAAACAAAATGGCGGACGGGTTTTTTGAAAATTGACGTATGAACGTGAAATTTTAGATACGGGGGTGTGTGTGGACGCCGATTACAGATCCAATGTCAAAATGTCAAAAAAACGAAATGGCGGACGGTTTTTTGAAAATTGACGTATGAATGTGAAATTTTAGATACTGGGGTGTGTGCGGACGCCGATTACAAATCCATAGTCAAAATGTCAAAAAAAAACAAAATGGCGGACGGGTTTTTTGAAAATTGACGTATGAACGTGAAATTTTAGATACGGGGGTGTGTGCGGACGCCAATCACAAATCCAAAGTCAAAATGTCAAAAAAAACAAAATGGTGGGCGGTTTTTTGAAAATTGACGTTTGAACGTGAAATTTTAGATACGGGGGTGTGTGCGGACGCCGATTACAGATCCAAAGTCAAAATGTCAAAAAAAAACAAAATGGCGGACGGTTTTTTGCAAATTGACGTATGAATGTGAAATTCTAGATACGGGGGTGTGTGCGGACGCCGATTACAAATCCATAGTCAAAATGTCAAAAAAAAGAAAATGGCGGACGGGTTTTTTGAAAATTGACGTATGAACGTGAAATTTTAGATACGGGGGTGTGTACGGACGCCGATTCCAAATCCATAGTCAAAATGTCAAAAAAAAACAAAATGGCGGACGGGTTTTTTGAAAATTGACGTATGAACGTGAAATTTTAGATACGGGGGCGTGTGCGGACGCCAATCACAAATCCAAAGTCAAAATGTCAAAAAAAACAAAATGGCGGACGGTTTTTTGAAAATTGACGTATGAACGTGAAATTTTAGATACGGGGGTGTGTGCGGACGCCGATTACAGATCCAAAGTCAAAATGTCAAAAAAAAACAAAATGGCGGACGGTTTTTTGCAAATTGACGTATGAATGTGAAATTCTAGATACGGGGGTGTGTGCGGACGCCGATTACAAATCCATAGTCAAAATGTCAAAAAAAAGAAAATGGCGGACGGGTTTTTTGAAAATTGACGTATGAACGTGAAATTTTAGATACGGGGGTGTGTACGGACGCCGATTCCAAATCCATAGTCAAAATGTCAAAAAAAAAAAAATGGCGGACGGGTTTTTTGAAAATTGACGTATGAACGTGAAATTTTAGATACGGGTGTGTGTGTGGACGCCGATTACAGATCCAATGTCAAAATGTCAAAAAAACGAAATGGCGGACGGTTTTTTGAAAATTGACGTATGAATGTGAAATTTTAGATACTGGGGTGTGTGCGGACGCCGATTACAAATCCATAGTCAAAATGTCAAAAAAAACAAAATGGCGGACGGGTTTTTTTGAAAATTGACGTATGAACGTGAAATTTTAGATACGGGGGTGTGTGCGGACGCCGATTACAAATCCATAGTTAAAATGTCAAAAAAACAAAATGGCGGACGGGCTTTTTGAAAATTGACGTATTAACGTGAAATTTTAGATACGGGGGGTGTTTGCGGACGCCGATTACAAATCCAAAGTCAAAATTTCAAAAAAACACAATGGCGGACGGTTTTTTGAAAATTGACGTATGAATGTGAAATTTTAGATACCGGGGTTTGTGCGGACGCCAATCACAAATCCAAAGTCAAAATGTCAAAAAAAAACATAATGGCGGACGGGTTCTTTGAAAATTGACGTATGAATGTGAAATTCTAGATACGGGGGTGTGTGCGGACGCCGATCATACATCCAAAGTCAAAATGTCAAAAAAAAACAAAATGACGGCAGAATTTTTTGAAAATTGACGTATGAATGTGAAATTTTAGATACGGGGGTGTGTGCGGACGCCGATTACAAATCCAAAGTCAAAATGTCAAAGAAAATAGGATGGCGAACGGATTTTTTGAGAATTGACGTATAAATATAAAATTTTAGATACTGGGGTGTATGCGGACGCCGATCACTAATCCATAGTCAAAATGTCAAAAAAAACAAAATGGCGAAAGAATTTTTTGAAAATTGACGTATGAATCTAAAATTTTAGATACCGGGGTGTGTGCGGACGCCGATTACAAATCCAAAGTCAAAATGTCAAAAAAAACAAAATGGCGGACGGGTTTTTCGAAAATTGACGTATGAATGTGAAATTTTCGATGCGGGGGTGTGTGCGGACGCCGATCATAAATCCAAAGTCAAAATGTAAAAAAAAACAATGGCGGAAGAGTTTTTTGAAAATTGACGTATAAATGCGAACTTTTAGATACAGGGGTGGTTGAGGCCGCCGATCACAAATTCAATGTTAAAATGTTAAAAAAAACGAAATGGCGGAAGAATGTTTTGAAAATTCACGTATGAATGTGAAATTTTAGATACGGGTTTGACTTAGGTCACCGATCACAAATCCATAGTCAAAATGTAAAAAAAAAAATTGCCGACGTGTTTTTTGAAAATCGACGTGTGAATGTGAAATTTTAGATACGGAGGTGCCTTGGGTCGCCGATGGCGAATCCATAGTCACAATGTCAAAAAAAAAAGAAAATGGCGTAAGAGTTTTTTGAAAATTGACGTATGAATGTGAAATTTTGGATGCAGGGGTGTCTAAGGTCACCGATCACGAGTCCATAGTCTAAATGTCAAATAAACAACATGGCAAATCTAATATGGTGGAAAGGTTCTCCGAAAAGTGCTTGGATCTGAGCACATCCTTTCTTCGTAACTTTAACATGATTTATGTTTAACATTAAATATCTTTCTCGCTCTTCAGTGTTCAGTGTAACGGTTTGTGTAAAGAAGTAAAAAAAGTTCTAAATAATATATACGATTGGCATCACTAAATTTATGTATATACAGGAGTGGTTCAAAAGTTTATAAAATCGGACTTTCTAAAAAGCGTGTCATGACAGTGATCGCGTTCTACTGGAAATGGTAATTGCAGACAAATTTTTATTGCTTGGATGACAAACTTCAAAAGGTTATTATGATTAATGTCAAAAGGTGTATTTATAAGTCTCGAAATGGCATGTGTAGGTAGAATACTTGACAGGTAAAATTTTGCAATACCTCAAATTTAATGTCCTTAAATTATTGGCGCATGTTTCATTAAAGTTGCCATAATATTTGAAGTAACCTTCAACATTGAAACGCCCTAACAACTACAATGGCAAATTTAAACGTGTTTTTAGTTATTTTTATTATTGCATTGTATTAAGGGCCGGTTTTCCCAATTCCGATTAAAATGCCGATCAGCGTATTCATTAGATAAAATACGGGAGGGATACTACATTTTTGCAAAAACCGGTTGGCGCTAATCATTGATTAAAATACCGGTTAGTATGTTTTTCCAACACCGGTTAGCGCTAACCATTGATTAAGAACGTTATTAAATGAAGATATTTTAACCGCTGTTTTACCAAACCTGATAAAATATTAAACAGTAATTACGATTACTTACACATGCGCATAACCTAGGAGATTTGGATTTTTATTAGTATTGACTGCGATTATGTTTTCTTATGCATTTGTAATTAATAATTATTGTTATTAGTGTTTTAGTAATTGTATTGCTTCTTCTATACATGAAATTACAGTATAATTAAAAATAAAAACATAATATAAAATATGTGTAACTTTTAGCTTACTAGGGAAATATTTGTGTTTTGGAAGCTTTTTAATTCTGTTACATTTCTGGGACTTTATCTGAGTTGCTAAAAATCCTATATATTTGTGAAAATATATGCCTGCGCTTGCTCTCTTTTTCTTTGTAACTGCTTTTAACAGCACCTTATTAAAACTAATCATTTATATGTTTGCGAGCTATAGGTATGTTTGAAGTTCATCAGCATTCTATAAGCATGTTTGAAAGAGACGCCCATTTATCAAACAAAATTTGTTATAAACATTTCAAACACTATACAGATACTATATATATTGGAGCATGTCCATTAAAATGACAAGCCCGCGATAGCGGGCGAGTAGTCTACATAATATCTTTTCTATCATTAGAGAGATAACAGTACGAATAATAATGTAATTCAGTGAAAATTTAAAATGTTCTGCAATACAAGTCCTTCATTTTTAATTGACTTGCGAACTAATTTTGAGTATGTGACAGACGAATATTTCAAATCTGCTGACCAAAATTTCATAATGAAAGCGCGGTTCCACTTCAAATAATTGGGGTGAAAAATATCTCAGAGTAAATCTGATTTTTAGGTTCTTTTTTATTAATATTGTGCGTGCCTATTTTAAATTGTTTCTGAGCAATTGACATACTTTTTGTTAATATACTAAATTTTTCCACTGTTATTTCAAGAGCGTATTATCCCGATTGTCTCAATGAAAATAATGCGCTTATTGAGCATTTTGTTTCTTCAGATACTTTAACATCATTCTTATATTTAATATTAAATTATCTTTCTCGCTCTTGAGTGTGTACCGCTTTGTGTAAAAAGCAATTCGAGAAGAATTTTAAATAAAATATACTATTGGCTTCACAAAATTTATGTATGTACAGGGGGCTTCAAAAGTTTATAAAAGTTGACATTCTAAAGAGCGTCATGCCAGTGATCGCTTTTTACAGGAAAGGCGCTTCAATAGGGCTTTAGATTTAAAACTTGGGCTTTCTACTTTTATTATTATTTTGTGCTCTTTTATTGACGATAGTGGATTTCGAAAAGGTTGAAAAGCTTTTACACTTTCGCATCAAAATAGAATTGTACACTATCTAAATAAAAATGTTGCGCTTTTTGATCTTATTGTGTCGTTGTATACTTTAACATTAAATTACCATTCTCGCTCTTGAGTGTGCAACGGTTTGTGTCAAAAACAGTTCTAGGAAAGTTTTAAATAAAATAGTATATTATTGTCTTAACAAAATATATGTATATACAGGGGTGTTTCAAAAGTTTATAAAAGTAGACATTCTAAAAAGCGTCATGCCAGTGATCGCCTTTTACCGGAGAGGCCCTTTAATAGGGCTTACATTTAGAACTTTGGTTTTCTATTTTTATTATTGTTTTGTGCTCTGTTATTAACGATAGTGGACTTTGAAAAGATTGACAGACTTTTACACTTTCACATCAAAAAAGTATTGTAAACTGTCTTGATACAAATGTTGACCTTTTTGATCTTATTATGTCTTTGAATACTTTAACATTAAATTACATTTCTCGCTCTTGAGTGTGTACCGGTTTGTGTCAAAAATAGTTCGAGAAGAATTTTAATATACTATTGGCTTCACAATATTTATGTATGTATAGGGGTGTTTCAAAAGTTTATAAAAGTGGACATTCTAAAAAGCATCATGCCAGTGATCGCCTTTTACAGACAAGGCGCTTCAATAGGGTTTCAATTTAAAACTTGGGCATTTTACTTTTATTATTATTTTGTGCTGTTTTATTAACGATAGTGGATTTCTAAAAGGTTGTCCGGCTTCTACACTTTCGCATCAAAATAGTATTGTAAACTGTCTTAATGAATATGTTGGGCTTCTTGATCTTATTGTGTCTTTGAATACTTATGACTTATGTTTAACACAAATTTACCTTTCTCGCTCTTGAGTGTGTACCGGTTTGTGTAAAAAAGCGTTCGAGAAGAATTTTAAAGAAAATATACTATTGGCTTCAGGAAATATATGTATATACAGGGGTACGTCAAAAGTTAATAAAAACGGAAATTCTAAAAGGAGTTATGACAGTGATTGCTTTTTACAGGAAACTATGAAAAAGCTGTAAGCGGACGCGAAAAAAGCGATTCCAACTAAAAGAGATTGACGGACGCGCTGTAAGCGGAGGACCCGCTGTAAGCGGAGGGCCCGTTGTAAGCGGAGGACCCGCTGTAAGCGGACGTTAGAGCTAGTTATATATAATAATAGCGCACAGACCTCTGTTGTTAATCGCCTTAGTTGAAAGAGCTTAACCGAGCATTTTCGAAACTATCAAAATAGAAAAAGTCGACAAAACGCCAGGTTGAACTCCTCTCTGGATACGCGGAATTGAAAGCTGTCCTTTGGCGTGCGTATTAGGAGGACTCTAAACGGTTCCTCGCCGGCGAGTTTTTCCTTCTAAGTGGAACGTGTGCAGAGATATGGGGTTTTAAAGGGGAGCGTGCATTCCATTTTGTAACGAAAAAATGGCTTACGTTTTGACCATTCCCGTGACAAGCGATAAAAATCTCGGGAAACGTCAAACTGACATCAAACTGAGTTGTGTCCACAGATTCACTTTTAAGCGTGAAATACGAAATTTTGAAGGTCGCGAGGGTCCAACAAGACCCGAGGTGTTAAAGAACGGCCTTCTCTGGACCTTTTACGTGCTTATTTCGAGTCGACAGACGCACGCAACCAAGGGCACGAGCACTTTCAAATTCTTTTGCAGAAGCATTTGGTCAGAAAAATGGCCGATTCAATGTGCAGTAATATCAATGTATTTCGGACGGGCGAAAAATATAATCAGATTCTCATGTGCACTGCCGATCAATGTATTACGGTCCGGTGAATGTTCGGCATCTCCATATCTCCACACAATATATAACGGTCCCGCTTGATTTAATATTTTTATCTATATACAGGGGTCGATTAGTATTTTAATAATGATTTGAATTAAAATACGTTAATTCCAGAACGCGTATGCCCCGTTTCCTTAATGGAGAAAAGGATTGCTTTTAACATCGATGTGCCCTTATGTAATAATTTTATTTAATCGATTACGCATACATGCAGAGTGGGCGGAGCTAGCTGAAATTAATTTCTCTATTCCGATTAAAGTAAAATTCGGCACTTGGGAGTTTTTGTGGTGTCATTGATCACGTATCCAAAGTCGAAATGTCAAAAAAAAAAAATGGCCGAAGGATTTTTTGAAAATTGACGTATGAATGTGAAATTTTAGATACGGGGATGTCTTAGGTCACCGATTACGAATCCATAATCAAAATGTCAAAAAAAAACAAAATGGCGGGAGATTTTTTGAAAATTAACGTATGAACGTGAAATTTTAGATACAGGGGTTTTGGGGTTCGCCGATCACGATTCCAAAGTCAAAATGTCAAAAAAAACAAAATGGCGGAAGATTTTTTTGAAAATTGACGTATGAACGTGAAATTTTAGATACGGGGGTTTTGGGGGTCGCCGATTACGATTACAAAGTCAAAATGTCAAAAAAAAACAAGATGGCGGAAGATTTTTTGAAAATTGACGTATGAACATGAAATTTTAGATACGGGGGTTTTGTGGGTCGCCGATCACGATTCCAAAGTCAAAATGTCATAAAAACCAAAATGGCGGAAGATTTTTTGGAAAATTGACGTACGAACGTGAAATTTTAGATACGGGGGTTTTGGGGGTCGCCGATCACGATTCCAAAGTTAAAATGTCAAAAAAAACAAGATGGCGAAAGATTTTTTGAAAATTGACGTATGAACGTGAAATTTTAGATACGGGGGTTTTGGGGGTCGCCGATCACGATTCCAAAGTCAAAATGTCAAAAAAACAAAATGGCGGAAGATTTTTTTGAAAATTGACGTATGACTGTGGAATTTTAGATACGGGGGTTTTGAGGGTCGCCGATCACGATTCCAAAGTTAAAATGTCAAAAAAAAAACAAGGTGGCGGAAGATTTTTTGAAAATTGACGTATGAACGTGAAATTTTAGATACGGGGGTTTTGGGGGTCGCCGATCACGATTCCAAAGTCAAAATGTCAAAAAAAACAAAATGGCGGAAGATTTTTTTGAAAATTGACGTATGAATGTGGAATTTTAGATACGGGGGTGTTTGTGGTCGCTTATTACGTCTTCAATTTGGCGATTCTTCGAAACGTGATTGAACAGGGCTTAAATTTAATACTTCATTTTTTCTTAACGATAGTAGATTCGCAAACATCAGAACCTTATTGTACACGGTCTCAATGGAAATGTTGCGCTCATTGTTTCTTTCAATACTTTAACATGACTTATGTTTAACATTAAATTACCTTTCTCGCTCTTGAGTGTGTACCAGTTTGTCTAAAAAGCAGTTCGAGAAGAATTTTAAATATAATAATAAAATATACTATTGGCTTAACAAAATATACGTAGGGGTGCTTCAAAAGTTTATAAAGGTGGACATTCTAAAAAGCCATGACAGTGATTGCTTTTTACAGGACAGGCGCTTCAATAGGACTTAAATTTAAAACTTGGGCTTTTTACTTTTATTATTATTTTGTGCTTTTTTCTTAACGAGAGTAAACTTCGAAAAGGTTGACAGGCTTTTACACTTTCACATCAAAATAGTATTGTACACTGTCTTAATAAAAATTTTGCGCTTCTTGATCTCATTGTGTATTTCCATACTTTAACACGACTTACGTTTAACATTACATTACCTTTCTCGCTCTTGAGTGTGTACAGATTTGTGTAAAAAACAGTTCGAGAAGCATTTTAAATAAAACATACTATTCGCTTCACAAGATATATGTATATATACAGGAGTGCTTCAAAAGTTAATAAAAACGGACATTCTAAAAAGCCATGACAGTGATTGCTTTTTGCAGGAAACTGTGAAGAAACTGTAAGCGGACGCGAAAAAAGCCAATCAATAGGGCTAAAATTTAAAACTTGGGCTTTTTTTTGGATTTTTGAGTAAAATGAATTTTAACTTCGTTTTTATTATTCCTTTGTGTTTCTTCATTAATGATAGTAGAATTCAAAAAGGTTGACATGATTTTTTCACTGTTACATCAAAATAATACTGTAAACTGTCTTAATGGAAATGTTGCGCTCTGAGCTCATTGGTTTTTTGGATACTTTAACATGAACTATGATTATTATTAAATTACATTTTTCGCTCTTGAGTGTGTACCGGTTTGTGTCAAAAACAGTTCGAGAAGAATTTTAAATAAAATATCCTATTGGCTTAACAAAATATATGTATATACAGGGGTGTTTCAAAAGTTTATAAAAGTGGATATTCTAAAAAGCGTCATTCCAGTGATCGCCTTTTACAGGAAAGGCGCTTTATTAGGGCTTAAATTTAAAACTTGGGCTTTTTACTTTTATTATTAGTTCCTGCGCCTTTATTAACGATAGTGGATTTCGAAAAGGTTGACGGGCTTTTACACTTTCACATCAAAATAGTATTGTAGACTGCCTTAATGAACAAGTTGGGCTTTTTGATCTCATTGTGTTTATGGATACCTTAACATAGCTTATGGTTAAAATTAAATTATCTTTCTCGCTCTTAAGTGTGTACCGGTTTGGGTTAAAAACACTTCGAGAAGAATTTTAAATAAAACCTCCTATTGGCTTAACAAAATATATGTATATACAGGAGTGCTTCTTACTTTTATTATTATTTTGTGCTTTTTTCTTAACGAGAGTAGACTTCGAAAAGATTGACAGGCTTTTACACGTTCACATCAAAATAGTATTATAAACTGTCTTAATGAAAATGTTGCGCTTTTTGAGAGCTCATTGTTTCTTTGGATATTTTAACATGACTTATGTTTAAGATTAAATTACCTTTCTCACTCTTGAGTGTGTACCGGTTTGTGTAAAAAACAATTCGAGAAAAATTTTAAATAAGATATACTATTGGCTTCACAAAATATATGTATATACCGGGATGCTTTAAAAGTTTATAAAACCGGACATTCTAAAAAGCGTCATGCCAGTACTCGCTTTTTACAGGAAAGGCGCTTCAATTTAAAACTTCGGCTTTTTACTTTTACTTTTATTTTGTGCTCCTTTATTAACGATAGTGGATTTCAAAAAGGTCACACTTTACATCAACATAGTATTGTACACTGTCTTAATAAAAATGTTGCGCTTTTTGATCTCATTGTGTCTTTGGATACTTTAAAACGACTTATGTTTAACATTAAATTACCTTTCTTGCTCTTGAGTGTGTACCGGTTTATGTCAAAAACAGTTCGAGAAGAATTTTAAATAAAATATCCTATTGGCTTAACAAAATATATGTATATACAGGAGTGCTTCAAAAGTTTATAAAAGTGGACATTCTAAAAAGCGTTTTTTACAGGAAAGGCGCTTTAATAGGGCTTCAATTTAAAATTTGGGCTTTTTACTTTTATTATTATTTCGTGCTCCTTTATTAACGAGAGTAGACTTCGAAAAGATTGACAGGCTTCTACACTTTCACATCAGAATAGTATTGTAAACTGTCTTAATGAAAATGTTGGGCTTTTTGAAAGCTCATTGCTTCTTTGGATACTTTAACATGATATGTTTAACATTAAATTGCCTTTCTCGCTCTTAAGTGTGTACAGGTTTGTGTTAAAAACAGTTCGAGAAGAATTTTAAATAAAATATCCTATTGGCCTAACAAAATATATGTATATACAGGGGTGCCTCAAAAGTTTATAAAAGTGGACATTCTAAAAAGCTTTTTTTACAGGAAAGGCGCTTCAATAGGGCTTAAATTTAAAACCTGGCCTTTTTACTTTTATTATTATTTTGTGCTTTTTTTCTTAACGAGAGTAGACTTCGAAAAGGTTGACATGCTTTACCACTATCACATCAAAATAGTATTGTAAACTGTCTTGATGAAAATGTTGTGCTCTTTCAGCTCATTGTTTCTTTGAAAATTTAACATGAATTATGTTTAACATTAAATTACCTTTCTCGCTCTTGAGTGTGTACAGGTTTGTGTAAAAAACAGTTCGATAAGCATTTTAAATAAAATAAATTGGCTTCACAAGATATATGGGTGGGATACAGGGGTGCTTCAAAAGTTAATAAAATCGGGCATTCTAAAAAGCCATGACAGTGATTGTTTTTTAGAGGAAACTGTGAAGGAACTGTAAGCGAACGCCAAAAAAGCCATTCAATAGGGCTAAAATTTAAAACTTGGGCTTTTTTTGGATCTTTGAGTAAAATCAATTTTAGGTTCATTTTACTTTCTTATACGTAGTATAAGGAAGTATTGTGATGATGAAAATTTTCGACCTCGAGATTTTTGCATATGTCCACGTTTTGAAGTGCCCTGATACCGAAAAAGTGGTTTTTAAAAAGTGTCTGTCTCTCTCTCTCTCTGTGTGTCTGTGACCACGATAGCGGTCAAACCGCTGTAGATATCAATTCCAAATTTTGTATTTACGTGTATAATCTCCCTCTTGAGATCTGATTAGTTTTTCAGTAAAATCGGTAGACCGGAAGTAGCAGTTTACTTCAGTGAAGAATTCGAATTTTTCCAATATTTCGTCAATTACTAAGTTTAAACAAATTTATAAAGAATTGAAATGTAATCAAAATTAATTTTGAGACAAATTATCTTAAAAAAGTTTTTCGAAATTCCAACCGGAAGTAGGTCTTTTACTCTTATAGAAAATCAGTTTTTTGCGAATATCTCGCAAGTCATGCTTTCTAGGCAGGTACATTACGAGTATAATTTTAAATATCTTTTATATAAAAAAAATTTCAAAATTCGGACCGGAAGTACCACTTTTACCCTTACCGAATAGCGATTTCTGCAGATATGTCGTAAATTATGCATTCTATATATATTTATTAAGAGTACAAAAGTATTTAGAGTTGAATTTGCAATATTTTTTGTATACATGAAATTTCAAAATTCGGACCGGAAGTGGCACTTTTACTCATAGCGAGTAGCACTTTTTTCGAATATCTTGCAAACTATGCATTCTATAGCGATTTATTAAGAGAATGAAAGTACTTAGAATAGGATTTTGAATAAGTTTTGTATAAAAAGATTCTTAAAATTGTATAGTTTGAAACGCTCATACGTATAAGAAAGTCGTGTGGTGGCCACACCTCATTTTTTATTATTCTTTTGTGTTTCTTCATTAACGATAGTAGAATTCAAAAAGGTTGACATGCTTTTTCACTGTTACATCAAAATAGTACTGTAAACTGTCTTAATGGAAATGTGGCGCTCTGAGCTCATAGTTTCTTTCGATATTTTAACATGACTTATGTTTAACATTAAATTACCTTTCTCGCTCTTGAGTGTGTACCAGTTTGTGTAAAAAAACAGGTCGAGAAGAATTTTAAATAAAATATACTATTGATTTAACAAAATATATGTATATACAGGGGTGCATCAAAGGTGTATAAAAGTGGACATTCTAAAAAGCGTGATGCCAATGATCGCTTTTTACAGGAAAAGCGTTTCAATTTAAAACTTGGGATTTTTACTTTTATTATATTTTGTGCTCCTTTATTAACGATACTGGATTTCGAAAAGGTTGATAGGCTTTTACACTTTCACATCAAAATAGTATTGTACACTGTCTTAATAAAAATGTTGCGTTTTTTGATCTCATTGTGTCTTTGCATACTTTAACACGACTTATGTTTAACATTAAATTAGCTTTCTCGCTTTTGAGTGTGTACCGGTTTGTGTTAAAAACAGTTCGAGAAGAATTTTAAATAAAACGACCTACTGGTTTAACAAAATATATGTATATACAGGGGTGCTCCAAAGGTGTATAAAAGTTGACATTCTAAAAAGCGTCATGCCAGTGATCGCTTTTTACAGGAAAGGCGCTTAAATTTAAAACTTGGGCTTTTTACTTTTATTATTACTTTGTGCTCCTTTATTAACGATAGTGGATTTCAAAAAGGTTGATAGGCTTTTACACTTTCACATCAAAATAGTATTGTACACTGTCTTAATAAAAATGTTGCGTTTTTTGATCTCATTGTGTCTTTGCATACTTTAACACGACTTATGTTTAACATTAAATTAGCTTTCTCGCTCTTGAATGTGTACAGATTTATGTCAAAAACAGTTCGAGAAGAATTTTAAATAAAATATCCTATTGGCTTAACAAAATATATGTATATACAGGGGTGCTTCAAAAATTTATAAAAATGGACATTCTAGAAAGCGCTGTTTACAGGAAAGGCGCTTCAAAAGGGCTTAAATTTAAAACTTGGGTTTTTTACTTTTATTATTATTTTGTGCTCCTTTATTAATGATAGTGGATTTCAAAAGGGTCACACTTTACATCAAAATAGTATTGTAAACTGTTTTAATAAAAATGTTGCGCTTTTTGAGCTCATTGTGTCTTTGGATACTTTAACATGGCTTATGATTAACATTAAATTACCTTTCTCGCTCTTGAGTGTGTACCGATTTGTGTCAAAAACAGATCGTGAATAATTTTGAATAAAATATACTCTGCTCTTTTATTAACGATAGTGGACTTCGAAAAGGTAGTAAGAAAGTAATATATTTTATAAATTAAATTTACTTTTCCCATTCACATACATATGTTTGCGAGCTATATGTTTGAAGTTCATCAGCATTCACTAGCATTCTATAAGAATGTTTGAAAGCGACGCCCATTTACCAAACAAAATTTGTTGTAAACATGTTAAACACTATGGAGATACTACGTATATTTGAGCATGTCAATTAAAATGACGAGCCCGCGATAGCGGGCGAGTAGTATATATGTAATTCATTGAAAATTTAAAATGTTCTTCAATACAAGTCCTTCATTTTTAATTGACGTGCGAACTAATTTTGAGTATGTGACAGACGAATATTTCAATTATGCTGACTAAAATTTCATAATGAAAGCCCTGTTCCACTTCAAATAATTTGGGTGAAAATATCTCAGTGTCAAACTGATTATTAGGTTCTTTTTTATTAATATTGTGCATGCCTATCTTAAATTGTTTCTGAGCAATTGACATACTTTTTGTTAATATACTAAATTTTTCCACTGTTATTTCAATAGCGTATTATCCCGATTGTCTCAATGAAAATGATGCACTTATTGAGCATATTGTTTCTTCGGATACTTTAACATCATTCTTATGTTTAATATTAAATTATCTTTCTCGCTCTTCATTGTGTAACAGTTTGTGTAAAAAAAATGAAATATACAATTGGCTTTACAAAATATATGTATATACAGAGAGTGCCACAAGTCTATAAAAACTTACATTCTAAAAACCACCACGAGAGTGATCGCGTTTTACAGGAAACTGTAAAAAGCTGTAAGCGGACGCGAAAAAGGCGAATTCAAGCTCGAAAAGATTGAAGCATTAGCTCACAAACATTCAGCACAATAAATATTGCAATATATAATAATTGGTCCAATGATAATAGTGTATAGGTAAGAAATTTATAAATTCGATTCCTTATTTGTTTATAAATACTTTCTACTCATTTTTAGCAATTATCATTACATGACTGGAGTCATTTCGTCCATGAATTAAGTTGTAAAAATACTTCAAAATATTATAAGATATTGTAAATAGAAAAAAGAAACTAAAATATATTCCTACCAGATTAAACAAGCACTTAATCATGTTGTTACTGTGCCAGGCAAATTGAGAAGTAATATCATACGTATTCAAAAAAAATTGTTTAATTATCATTGATGAAAATGAACTTCCCGCGAGATCGTCAATTACAATAATTGAAAATAGAAATTCTATAAGGATGTTTTACAGTATTTTCGAATATAACAATAAGTAAGCAATATTACCATAATACATATATTATATCTATATATTCCGTAAATTGTAGGTGTACAATGCAAAAGAAAATAATTATGTACAGTGTGAACAAGGCTTTACCAACATTATTAAGCATCATACATAACTGACAGTTGTAATACAATTTACCACAAAGAAACACTGCAAATTATAAAAGTATAGGAATGGAAATCATTATAAAAAATGCCAATGAAATAAATATTATTTGTTATAGAACAATGATTAAATGAATTATTTAAAAGTATACATTCGCGTCAACAAAACATAATTCTAATAAAGCTATCTACAAGTTTGTATAAAATAAAATGTTTTTTTTAAATTCTAATGAATTTTCATTTAAACCAAAAAGACCAATGGAATCGACATATGTATATAGACTGAAACACTATTAACAAAAACTATCAAACCACATTTTCCAACTGATGCAAAAAACACAGATTTCGAGATTATTCTAATTTTATATCCACAAATAAAATTCAAACTATAGATACATAAATTAGGCAAACGTGAAATAAATCATGGGCAAATCAAGGCACAAAAACCAATAATAGTAGAAAAATTCAAAATAGAGTGAAAACTACCGACTGTGAAGGCACAGGAAAAGTATGTGAAAAATGTCAATATAACTTTAAAAGATAACGTACATCTTATTTCATGGACAGCCGTTAAACATTTTTAATTTAAAAACTGCTATCACTAAATCCACTATTAATCATTTCATCCGATAAGCATTCTGAATAAAATATTGCATAGTTGTAAACTATATACGGGGGTGTATAAAAACAACTAAGCAATATTGAACATCTAAAACACAATTATATTTAGTTATTCGCTATAAATCGGAATTATATGGTGTTTCAAAAACTGAAACGCAATAAAGACAAAATCCGCAATAAATTTAGAAGAATAAGGGGGAGCGGTACCTCAACTGTAAGCGGAATAAGAGGCGATAGCGGGCCTTTAAGGCCTGCCGTATTAGCTAGTATATATACATAACAACAAATAAGAAATACATAGAACATTTTATAAAATTAACACTAAGCGACAAACGGACAGATTCAAAGAATTTTTTTATAATCATAACAATGGCTTACAGTAAATTCTTTAAGAATAAAACTTATAATTATAGATTTTAGTGACTAATTCACGAAGAGGACGACCTCAGACCATTACTGTCTCGTTTCTTTTTATTATTCGTTTACAGTTAAAGAACAAAATTAAAAAAAATATATTCAAATTTACTTTATAATACTTTTATGTTGTTTAGACATTTGTTTAAAGTTAGAAGTGGACATATCGGTAAAATTTGATTTTATCACTGCAGTAAATTATTATTTCCAGTTAACTGATATGAATAGAAATATAGTTAGATCTTGAAAGAAAGATTATGCTCTTAAATTTACAGATACCTCTTGGTTTTGTTAGCTGTAGCCGTTTGGGCGCTATCGCGATGGCTAACACAACACATGTTTACAAAAACTACTTTTACTTTCTTACGTAGTATAAGGAAGTATTGTGATGACGAAAATTTTCGACCTCGAGCTTTTTGCAGATGTCCACGTTTTGAAGTCCCCTGATACCAAAAAAGTGCTCTCTCTCTCTCTCTCTCTCTCTCTCTCTCTCTCTCTCTCTCTCTCTCTCTCTCTCTCTCTCTCTCTGTGTGTGTGTGTGACCACGATAGCGGTCAAACCGCTGTAGATATCAATTCCAAATTTTGTATTTACGTGTATAATCTGCATTTTATTTAAAAAGTTTTTCGAAATTACTACCGGAAGTAGGTCTTTTACTTTTATCGAAAATCAGTTTTTTGCAAATATTTTGCAAGTCATGCTTTTCAGACAGGACCGCTACGAATATAAAAGTATTTAGAACTTAATTTCCAATACCTTTTGTATAAAAAAAATGTCAAAATTCGGACCAGAAGTAACACTTTTACTCTTACCGAATAACGATTTTTTGCAAATATGTGTGGTAAATTATGCATTCTATATATATTTATTAAGAGTACAAAAGTATTTAGAGTTGGATTTGCAATATTTTTTGTATACATGAAATTTCAAAATTCGGACCGGAAGTAGCACTTTTATTCTTAGCGAGTAGCACTTTTTTCCGAATATCTTGCAAAGTATGCATTCTATAGCGATTTATTAAGAGAATGAAAGTACTTAGAATAGGATTTTGAATAAGTTTTGTATAAAAAAATTCTTAAAATTGTATAGTTTAACGCTCATACGTATAAGAAGGTTGTGTGGTGGCCACACCTCATTTTTTTATTATAATTCAAGAAGTGAACATCTGCAAAAATCTCAAGTTCAAATATTTTTGTCATCATAATACTTCCTTATACTATGTATACGAAAGTCGAATTAGTTATAAGATATTAAATCAAGTTTTTATCGAGAAAGAGAGCGTTCAATAACCACTTTATTTATTAGCAATAATACGTACTTATTCAACAGATAAAATGTTGTACTTAGGTTTATTAAATATCCGTTTATCTGCCTTAATTTATCAAAATGACAACGTTTCCACTTTTGTCAGAAACTGTTTAGTATTAAAGTTTATTTATTATTCTATTCAAATGTTATTTAATACACTAAAATTACCAAAATACACCTTAAAATCATATATTAACGTGTCAGTTGTGTGTGCTTGTTTAGAGCTGTCCTTTTTTAGTTATAACAGATTCATTGTTTCTTTTTACATAGGTTAAGGTCAAAGTTATGCAGCGCACAGTTTTATACACCAACTTATATGGGTTTGTGTAGGTCGCGGCTCTGTGCACCTACTACATATCTAAAGAATTAGGAAAGCAATTGCCCGTGGTCACACAATTGACTTAATGTAACAGGTATTCTGTTTTAATGGGTAAGTGTGTACATAAATAGCACTAAAGTGCTTGCAAAACCAACCGAATTAATAAATTGACTGATGTGTGTGATTTTAGAGCAGCAATATCCATTTCGATCCTACACCTATTCTGAGGAACATTAATTGTAAATGTATTCATGCAATGATGCTACCAAATTAGAATACAATTCCATAAGGGATGAGTGGGATGATAAATAGTTCAACCAAACAAAACTTTTTTTTATGTTTCGTTTACGGATGTTTTGATAATTTAATCCCAGCAATAAATGCTTTCTTCAGAAATACATGCTCGGAGTTACTCTTGATTTCTTTGTCTGTATTTTAATCTTCAGTACAAGGAAATCACATACACCATAATATAAACTAACATAGAATTAGAATTTCAGTTTAAACATATTTTCATACAGAGGTAAAAATTTATTAAAATAAATAACTGCATAGAATAGAATAGAATAGAATAGAATAGAATAGGAAGCTAAAAGAATTTAATATAAAGGTATGTTTCAAGAGCAATCAATTCCAAATATTATAAATTAATAATAATAATAATAGTAATAATAATAATGATCTTTATTTCCCAACAGGCAAAGCCCAAAACAGGGTTACAAACTATATTACAGGTGTATACATAATATAAAAAAAAGAAAGAAAAACAGTAAGTAACAACAAATTCCATGATGATCCACTATTCACAGTCACAGTCTTCACGCAAATAGGTCAATATTTTTGTTCGCCAAGCGACAAAGTGTGTAAGTTGGAGCTCGTCTCATGATGTTAGTTCGCGCAAAAGGTGTTGCAAAAGTGCAATTATGTCTGGAGTTAAGCCGCGGTATCAGAAATGACATTCGGGTCAGGATATCAGGGCAGTCAATGCTGCCATTCAACAGTCTAAGCAAAAATCCGTCACATGTAGCGTATCTCCTCTCACTCAAGGATACCATACCATGACTCTGCAACAGATCACCCATCGCCACGCCCCTCTCCGGATAAACACCATCTGCCCGATACGTGAGAAACCTCAAGAACCTACGGTGAACACGGTCCAATGCCAAACAATCACTTGCATAAATAGGAAACCGAATTAAGGAGGCATATTCTAGCTTACTCAATACATAGGCAGAGTAGAGAGATTTCAACAATGCTGAATCAGTGAAATACCTAGATACACGCATAACAAAACCCAACGATCTGAATGCAGATGTACAAATGTTCTCTATGTGAGATTTGAAGCTCAAGCTGGAATCGAAGGTAACTCCAAGATCTTTAAATTCAGTTTTACTCATTAACTTGTTGTCACCAATGAAGTAAGAAGAATTGTACGAAGTTGAAGACCGTGTGAAGGTTACTGCACAACATTTATCCAAATTCAACTTGAGTCTAGAACGTTCACACCATGAAGACAATACACTTAAATTTCTCTGAAGGTTAGTCACATCAGCAGGACCATTTATTACAGAATAAATTTTAATATCATCTGCATATCCTAGAACAGGGCAATCGATCTGTAGGAGAAGATCATTCATAAACAATATGAACAAAAGGGGACCCAAATTTGAACCCTGGGGAACACCAGAAGTAACTACAAACTCAGTGAACGAAAAACCATTATAACAGACATAACATATCCTCCCACTAAGGTAAGACCCAATGAGGCCGACAGCCGAAGGAACAAAGCCAAATGAACTAAATCTACGCAGTAGCAGGTCATGGTCAATCATGTCGAATGCCCTCGAAAGGTCAGTGTATATTACATCAACTTGTCCGCGCCTGTCCAGAACCTCAGAGATACACTGAGTAAGACTGTCATGTTCGTAACTGTCGACCTCCCAGATAAGAAACCATGTTGGTCAATTGAGATAAAGGAGCGTATACTGGTATATATAAAGGAATATAGGAACTCTCTCGAATAATTTGGAGAAGTTAGATATTATAGAGATCGGTCTATAGTTAGATATCAATGCACGGTCACCCTTTTTGTGGACAGGTACAATCCTAGTTTTTTTCCAACGCTCGGGAAATAAGTTTGGAACATAATTGAAAGTTAAAAAATATGTGTATTTGGAAAGGGAAATAGAAAATTCGTCGGACATAGAAACGAAAGCAACTCTAGAAAGACAACTCGAAAGAATCAATTCTTCTTTGCAATAGACAAAAGACGTAAGGTTAACGTAATGCACAGATTAGACTATATGAAAAAACAATGCACCCATTCACAATGACTTTACGTAATCGATATGCTTTCGTATGACTTAAATTCAACTTTACGTGTTTCTTGCGTCTATTCTACATGCAATGTAAATGCGAATTGTTATGGATTTATTTGATAACCTGAAAAAATTGAGTTTTTGTAAAACTTCGATTTTAAATAATATAATTTATTATATTTACTATACAACAATTAGTCCAGTAAGTAGCTACTATGCCATATAAGTAAATATTTGTTGGTGGTAGTTATATACCTAATAATATTGGATTAATTCGGTCTTTACTTGATGAAGATCCATAGTATTAATTACTAAATATCAACAACTGTTGGATTTTCACTTATTTAATATTTAACATGACAATTGTTTAGCCAACACATAGTGGCTTCTTCTGAAATGAATAAAATATTACAAATACACTTATTATACATAAACTATGGCACAAGTTATGAAGAGAGGGCAGGGAGTTAACAATCTTCTGCGCAGTCTGTGCTGCTTTGCTTCTATTGTTGATTTTTAATTGTATATATCTTGGAAACACTCCACTTTTTATGCACATATTGAAGCTACTGTGTTGGCGAAATAATTATCATATTAAAAATATTAAATAAGCGAAAATCCCAAAGTTGTTGTTATTTAGTACCTATTAATAATTAAATTTAATTAAAGTGACGGTATAGGGGCATGTACAACATTACGCACTTTTTTAGTTAGTTAGACTATATAACAAGGCAGATTGGAATTATAAAGGTATGATAAGAAACACTATATCGTCGTCATAAAGTCAAAAACTCGTATCTGAAAATTAGGCAATTTTCAGGAAATAAAAAAAATTCTGAAAACTGTAATAAATTGTCAAAAAAAATCTATATTTGGCAACATCCTTAAAAAAGAGTATAAACACTAAGTTAAGTAAGTTAAAAAAATGTAAGTTATATTTTAACTAAGCAATAAATATATAAAACGAGTTACGAGGTTTCGTTTTTTAAAAAACGTAAATTCTCGTGAGTTACGAGATTTAACAATTTAAAAAAATAGTATCGTTTTTTGTAATATTAGTGTTTAAACTTAAAAACTAAATACAAATATGAAATACAAACAAAATATTTAGAACTTTCTCAATGAGTCGTAAAATCCATGATAATCTTTGTGAATAACTGCCTTAAGCGATTGCAACTGATCGTACTTATCACCTTTAATTGGAAGGGGTGCATCATACAATTTTTTAATGGAACCAACGGTCCAATTTATTCTTTTTGGCAAAGAAGACCATTTATGATCAAAATTTAATTTATATTCAATTCCTTGTGAAGAATATCTTAGAGCTCGCAAATCTGTGACACAAGGTTCACCCTTTTTGAGTCCAGGCCCTATTGATGAAAAATATTTAATTTCGTCATAGCTGTTAAAAAAATTAAAATCTATGTATTTTACTTTATAAGGTCCTTTTTCAGCTTTCCTTGTCTGCTCAATTATTTGTACGTAATTTGAAGGTGCTTGAATTTCTTTTTTCTTTTTTGCTACCTCTATAGTGGAATGGACGCTGTCGCATTCCATTTGGGAATGTCCTTTTACTAAATATTTTTGAAGTATGGTAACTTTTTTTGAGGCAGCATAGTGAAATAAGGCATTTGATAATACGTTATTTCGGTTTTGAGCGCAGCATCCATCACTGTAAAATATTTTAGTTTTGTTTTTATCTTCTTCTTGTACTTCTGTGTCTAAAAAATCAATCAAACAGGATGCAAAGCAATTTGCATCCAATCCACCCTCGCCTTCATGCCATACATAACACACGACTTTATTATCCGCTAAACTATAAATAGTAAAATTGTGACAAGCAAGTTTTTGATTAAAATAAATCATGCCAGTGGGTAGACAAGGAACCAATTGAACTGCTTGGACATTCATCGTGTATGCACACACTTCGCCAGTCAACGCTTTATCTTTGTCCAGTGATTTTTCTTGTCTTGCCCTATTTTTTTCAATTAAGTGTTGCTGATAGTTGTCATTAGATACGTTTCCTTGCTTGAAGCTGAAACATAAATCACATTGGTCTTTGCGTGGTTGGAAAACATCTACATTTAGTTCTCTCATCTCAGACATAAAAACTGGCTTGCTACAGATTAGCTCCTTGTCAACTTCTTTTTTATACAATTCATAGACTTCACTGTATGAATTAAATACAGTTTCTAAATACATTTTACTCGTGAAGGCACGACAATAATGAGAGGGTAACTTAGGTAACCTTTCAAGAAACGATTTAATTGCATATCTTTTTTGTTCATTAATGGCGTTTTGTTTGTTTGGGAAAGAAGAAGTTTGTGTAACAATGCCAGAGCTATGACTATTTTTCGCCCAATTTATTACGGACCATTCCCCAAAGACAATGTAGAAACGAACATTTTCTTACATACTGGTAGCATGACATCATTAACCTTTAGGTGGTAAAACAAAGAACACTGTCGACGTGACATCTTTTTACTGGTTTTTTGAGCTGTTGGGGCTTTGTTCACTAAAGCAGCAACAAAGGTTTTCCGTTGACTCCAATTCATGTCCGACCAGAATTTAGTAAACAATACTTGTCTCTGGTCATCAGTTATCTCACTGCACTGTCTATTTTTGGAAATTGTACATTTTTTTTGAATTGCACCTTTCTCCCATTTTCTGGGGCTCTTTTTGACTTTCTCATATTTAGATCCATTTTTTCCTCGTTTTGTTCCTTCATATTCCTTCCCTACTTCTCTAAAACCTTTCGCTTTGTTCCTTCTCCAATTACTTGATTCTGCCTTTCCTTTTTTTGCTCTTTTTTAAGTATCGTCTTTTTAATTTTCTGTTATTTTTTCTAAAATATTGCTCTTCGCATCACGGCCAGAAGGATTGTCAGATGTTTTTAAAGTCATTTTTGCCCATAGTCTACGCTTTCTGTTAGTAGTATTGTTACTCGGTTCATCCTCATCACTAGGACAATAGCTTGACCCAGAGTCTTCAAACGGCTCTTCCTCTAATTCCGATACAGAGTAGCGGCTACACTCTTCGGTCGTGGGTGACATAGAAGCTGCTGCTCTTGTTACATCTAATGCTAGTCTTTTCCGTAATTTTTTTCTACAAGTTGGTGGTGTAGTGCTAACATCTTGTAAATCGGGTTTTAAGTCAGTATTTTGATTTATATTTCCCTCAAAAATATATTTTTCGCTCGAGTCTGGCTTCATAGGCACTTCTTGTAGAACATTAGACAAGTGCACTTCCTCAAACAGTACTTGTTGGTCATTTTCCAAGTTTATCATGCTACTTGGTATGAGTTTTCCGGACTATTTACTTCAACTTCAATGTTACGATCTGAGTTAGACACCATATTATTTGCATTTTCTTTTAACGCCATTTTCAAAATAAGCGCACTTCGGGACATCTACAAGTAAAAAAAAATATATTTAGTAACGACAAAACCTCATAACTCATAGAACCGGCACGAATTGTCTAAGAATATGTAAATTTTAAAACCTCGTATCTCAAAAATTTTCTTTAAAAAACTACCGATTATAGACTTGTTTTAACATTAACTTTTAATTTTCTACTAAAACAACTAAAATGCAACAATCTTGAATGGAAAAGTTTAATTTATAAAGTATCCTAAGGAAATAAAATCACTTTAACCTCAAATAAAGAGTTAAAATTAAAAACCGTATGAAGTAATTAATAAGAAAATGTAATATAAGCGTAATTACAGTAAATATTATACGTACCATGGTTCTGTGTATTATTTATCACTAAAAAGTTAACATTTTAAATAACTGTCGGTCGTCAACCTGGTCGAAACAGCTGCTACAAGTTGTTGTCACTAGCGAGCCAAACGAGATACGAGGTTTTCACATTTCGTTTAGGAGCAAATTTAGTTACGAGTTTTTGACAATTGTTTCCAGCGTCTTCGCCTAACGTCCAATTTTGATGCGAGGTTTTGCATTCGACGCGAGATCATAAATAAAAAAAAATGAGGTGTGGCCACCACACGACTTTCTTATACGTATAAGCGGTTCAAATTATAGAATTTTAAGAATTTTTTTTACAAAAATTATTCAAAATCCTATTCTAAGTACTTCTAGTCTCTTAATAAATCTCTATAGAATGCATACTTTGCAAGATATTATCAAAAAAGTGCTCCTCGCTAAGAGTAAAAGTGCTACTTCCGGTCCGAATTTTAAAATTTCATATATACAAAAAATATTGCAAATCCAGTTTTAAATACTTTTGTGCTCTTGATAAATATATATAGAATGCATAACTTACGACATATTTGCAAAAAATCGCTATTCGATAAGAGTAAAAGTGGCACTTCCGGTCTGAATTTTGAAATTTTTTTTATACAAAAGATATTGAAAATTATGTTTTAAATACTTTTATACCCGCAACGTACTTGTCTAAAAAGCATGATTTGCGAAATATTCGCAAAAAACTGATTTTCGATAAGAGTAAAAGACCTACTTCCGGTAGGAATTTCGAAAAACTTTTTAAATAAAATTATTCTCAATTTTAATTTTAAGTATATATGAATTCTTTATAAATTTGTTTAAATTTAGTGGTTGACGAAATATTGGCAAAATTCGATTTTTTCGCTGAAGTAAACTGCTACTTCCGGTCTACGGATTTTACTGAAAAACTAATCAGATCTCAAGAGGGAGATGACACACGTAAATACAAAATTTGGAATTGATACCTACAGCGGTTCGACCGCTATCGTGGTCACACACACACACACACACACACACACACACACACACACACACACACACACACACACACACACACACACACACACACACACACACACACACACACACACACACACACACACACACACACACACACACACACACACACACACACACACACACACACACACACACACACACACACACACACACACACACACACACACACACACACACACACACACACACACACACACACACACACACACACACACACACACACACACACACACACACACACACACACACACACACACACACACACACACACACACACACACACACACACACACACACACGCGCGCGCACACACACGCGCACGCACACACACACACACACACACACACACACACACACACACACACATTTTTTGAAAACCACTTTTTCGGTATCAGGCGACTTCAAAACGTGGACATCTGCAAAAACCTCGAGGTCGAAAATTTTCATCATCACAATACTTCCTTATACTACGTATAAGAAAGTAAAATGTTTTCGAAAGTTTCAATAAATTTACTACTACATAAACAATGTGGCTCAGCCATGCAAAGATCATTACACCCTCCGTTGCATCCGATTACATACCCTTGTTTTCATATTTATGGTCATGTGAGCGAAAATGATCCACTCTTGTTTATTTTATTTCGCCCTCGGGTTACGCTCGAAACCATTGCAATGTTTGTAGTTACTTAATAGAAATATACAATAGGTATAGAATTGCTAGATTCAATAAAATGTGTCTACTAATTCTTTATATTAGCCTCAAAAAAAAAAAAAAGTGAAGTATATTTAAAAAAAATGAGGTGTGGCCACCACACGACTTTCTTATACGTATGAGCGTTTCAAATTATAGAATTTTAAGAATTTTTTTACATAAATTATTCAAAACCCTATTCTAAGTACTTCTATTCTCTTAATAAATCTCTACAGAATGCATACTTTGCAAGATATTATCAAAAAAGTGCTCCTCGCTAAGAGTAAAAGTGCTACTTCCGGTCCGAATTTTGAAATTTCGTTTATACAAAAAATATTGCAAATCCAGTTTTAAATACTTTTGTACTCTTGATAAATATATATAGAATGCATAACTTACGACATATTTGCAAAAAATCGCTATTCGATAAGAGTAAAAGTGGCACTTCCGGTCTGAATTTTGAAATTTTTTTTATACAAAAGATATTGAAAATTATGTTTTAAATACTTTTGAACTCGTAACGTACTTGTCTAAAAAGCATGACTTGCGAAATATTTGCAAAAAACTGATTTTCGATAAGAGTAAAAGATCTACTTCCGGTAGAAATTTCGAAAAACTTTTTAAATAAAATTATTCTCAATTTTAATTTTAAGTATATATGAATTCTTTATAAATTTGTTTAAACTTAGTAGTTGACGAAATATTGGCAAAATTCGAATTTTTCGCTGAAGTAAACAGCTACTTCCGGTCTACCGATTTTACTGAAAAACTAATCAGATCTCAAGAAGGAGATTATACACGTAAATACAAAATTTGAAATTGATATCTACAGCGGTTTGACCGCTATCGTGGTCACACACACACACACAGACACACACACACACACAGAGACACACAGACATTTTTTAAAAACCACTTTTTTGGTATCAGGGGACTTCAAAACGTGGACATCTGCAAAAATCTCGAGGTCGAAAATTTTCATCATCACAATACTTCCTTATACTACGTATAAGAAAGTAATTATGATGCTCGTAACTCAAAAACGCCAAAAATTTAGATACGAGGTTTTGACTTTATGACGATATCCTGTAGAGAAGTAGCAGAAACACCAGAAGTCACACATATTTTAAACATTAATTGAAGGAAGGCTACACAGAAGAAAGTAAAACTTTCAAAGGCATAGCAGTTGCTGAAGAATACAAATGGGTGTTGTTTGAAGATATGAAATTCCTTGATGAATTCAAACAGCAGAGGAAGACGGCATATGTAATTGTATATACTTTATTTTAGGGAAAAAATACAATTTATCATTGTTTGCAAATATCAGACGTCATTGTAGAAAATTATTTCGAAATGGTATCTTATGGTGATGGTAAGATTATGTGCATGTTATCATAATATGTAAATAGTAACATCTATATCAAATTTTGCTTTATAGAATCACAAGATCTTGAGGAACTCAATAAATTAAGCTGACATGGACTTTGCCCATGCCCATTTCCTTCACTCTGAGGCTACTGGTGAAACATCTCAAGGTAAACAGCAGTACAACAAAATACCTTTTACAAAATAGTTTAACTTTCGTACTGGAACCACTACCGAAGAAAAAGAGAACCATGTCCTTAAGGAAAAAAATAGAGTGATAATACGACTGACAAGCAAATATTAAATCCAATAAATAGTATATCAGCAGTGCCAGAAAAGGTAAGGAAGTTGAGAAGAAGGCTTTTGGAAATTTTGTAGCACATGAGTTTTCTGAAATCGTAATTTGTGATATATTTGGGAATGTAAGTGTTATTTTTATGAACCAAATATTCTTGTGGTATGAATATAACTTTGAATTAAGTGCAAGCTCTAGTTTATCAATGTGAGTAAAGTGCTAATAAGCATCTAGGCCAGTGGTTCCCAAACTTATTTTGCCTACTGCCCACTTTGAGAATAAATTATTTTTTAGCGCCCCCATTTTTTCACCTACTCAAAAACCACTATAACTTCAAATTAAATTAATTATTGTGAGCTATATTAGCGGAGATTAAACATTCATTCTAAACGAGACTTTTACTATGGGTTATAGTAAAAGTCTCGTTTAGAATGAATGAGTTAACTTGAGACCTGAGCGTAGTAGGTAGTACACAACGGCGCTCAGGTCTCAAGTTAACTTTTACGGGCTACACCTGCCAATGAGAATGATTATTGAAACGCAACTTTATAGTATTCAGACAAAGTATCTTTTATTCAAAATTCAAAATAAAACAAACATAATCGATTCTAATATAAAAACTAATGTGAAGGATGAATCTGATGCTGTTTAATAAGTTTGTTGATATCAGGTTCCAATTTACTCAAGAACAGCCGCAAGTCACCACGTTCGGTAACATGCAAACGATTTCTCTTTTTAGTAAGCAGCGTTGCTACAGCACTAAATCCACGTTCACACAAATATGACGATGGGAATGCTATCAAGAATCGTTGAATGATTGACCACAATCCAGGGTACAATTGCGGGATCGGTTTTTGTAGCCAAAATTCTTGGTAGCCATTTTTGAACTTGATTTTTATTTCCTCGTTCGTTGTCAATTCTATAAGTTCTTCTTCCAGATGTGGTGATATTGCTGTGTTGACATTTGAAAACGGATCCAACACCCAGTCTGGTATTTCCAAGTTCAAAATATCCTGGTATCGTTCGGTGAAGTCAATGTGGAGCTTTTCCAAATGTTGGCAGTAGGCAAACAAGTCGTCGTTACTGCAGGATACTGATAAATTCGGAAAATTATGAAACTCACGTCTGCCCATATTCTTTTTGTGTAGAAGCAGTTTGGCTGCGAAAGCAGCAACGACATTTTTTGTTTTAATTAAATTTAGTTCATCGCCTTGCAGTTGGAGATTCATGTTGTTGAACAATTTATACAGGTCTGTCATGTAAGCTATATCATTTTTTGATGTAATGAGCTTGTTGCGCAATTCTGTATCTTTAGTTTCCAAAAACTCTATCACAGAGTCAAACAGGTTGTAAAATCGAGTCAGACAATTGCCTCTTGATAGCCAACGAACTTCGGTATGAAACAACAAACGGTTGAAATCTTCGTCATTAGTAACACAAAGCTGATGAAATAATCTATCATTCAAAGAGCAGTTACGGATTTTATTGACTGCTTTGATGACATATTGCAGTGATTGAAATAGTCGTTCACTTAAATTTCTAGCAACCAAATGTTGTCTATGAATAACGCAATGTACAGCAAGGACATCTGGAATTTTATTTTTTACGTACGCTATGAAGCCTTTATGGCACCCTGTCATAGCCGGAGCGCCATCCGTAGCAACTGATATAATATTTTTCAAGGGAATCTCTTTCTCATCACAAAACTTTTCCAATGTATTGAATATGGTTTCGCCTTTTGTATCGGTCTCTAAATTTCTAGCAAACAATAGTTCTTCACATATTTTCTCATCTTTAATAAACCTCACGTAAGACAGCAACAATGCTTCATTAGTTGGTAAAGTGGACTCATCGAGCTGAATTGAGAATTGACTAGTCCTCAGATGATTGCACAATGATTCTTCTATGTTTCCGGCCATTTCATCAATTCGTCTTTGCACAGAATTATTACTCAAAGGAATTTTTCCGATAATATCTGCGGCCGGTTTATGAAGCACAGTAGCTATTACTTCCTTTATTGCTGGCAAAATTAACACTTCTCCGATGTTGTGTGGTTTACCTTTTTGAGCAATTAACAAAGAGATGTTGTACGAAGCTCGAAGTCCGTCGTCATCTAGCTTAGCAGCCGCCGAAAAGAGTTTTGCTACACTTGGCCGAGTATTATGCTTCTTCTCTAGGTCTTGAAAATATGCTACATTCTTGTCTTTCTTATCTGGATGCATTTTATTCAAATGATCTTGAAGTCTTGAAGGCTTCATTGCTTCATTCGAAAATGTTTTTAGGTATAGAAGGCACAAAGGCGACGATGGGTTTGTAGGATTTTCAATGAATCCGAATTTAATATATTCCGCACAGTATTGCCGTCTCTTCTTTTTTACTTCCGACATTGTTTTGTTTTGAGAAATACGTAAGTATAAGTGTTGAACTTAAGTACTGCTTATCTATTACGCGCGAAACCGCAAATGAAAATAAAATAAATATTACGTTGTTTATATAGGATTGCATAAGCAGCACGCACCGACAGGAATAAGACAAACATGCATAAACTCGTTTATCTCATTCGACGCTCAATCGTACTCAACAAGTAAGAACAAGTATTCTATGAACCAGCCGATTGATACAGTTGCCTTTTTATTTGTTTGTTTGTGTCTCTTTTCGTTTCGAAACGGAGCGACCGATTGACATGTTTTTTATTTTATTTATTCAATAAAACAGGACAGATATATGAACTACTCGGAGAGAAATATCGAACCGAGTTGGTTTGAGCAATCTCTTAATTAATATTAGTTGATGTTCACAAGCTGTAGTCGAGAGTAGGGATGGGACATCGGTGGGTAAACATCGATATCAAACATCGATGTTAACATCGTTGATCAACATCGATGGTTGCAAAATATCGACTACCAAACATCGATGTTTTTAAACATCGATAATTATATTTATAGATTTATTTTTTGGCAGTTTAACAAAAACTTTATTATAACTTAATTAATTTACGTCCTTAACAAAATGATATAAAAGATATCACTATTCAAAAAAAATAATAAAAGAAATATATACATTTATAATATGTAGTTAACTTTAGAAACTACTCAAAAAAAAACTATATAAAAAAACAATATTTATGCAATTACGCATGAAACAACCACATGACTTAAATCGTCTGATACTTAAAAAATATATACATTTACGTGTATCAAAGCTTTTTAAGAGAACGATTTTTATTTGGGATTTTATAGTCTTGCATTTTTTTTTGACTACGCTGGCAAATACCGAGATACATATGGATATGGTTTTATATTTCTGATGTGTCATCTTGCATTTAATACGTGTATCGTCGTGTATGATTGTACGCACTAGGGAATTTCCCGAAGAAGTATACATCGGTAATGTCTATCTCCCTTCTTTTTCTATGAAAATACGTTTACCTCCTTCACTTATTCTGCATGCATACATAATTTAACTTTTATTCTGCACATTAAAAGTACTATAAATTTATGTATTTAATTATATATTATTTAAATATTTATACTGAGTAATATTTAAAAGAGCCTAAAATGAAATATTCGAATTTATATGATATAGCACTGTGAAATTTAAATACTTCTTTTATTCGTAGACAATTTTACATCCTCGTAGCCTGTATGTGAGCTGTTAATTTGGAAACATTTTTGTATTTGTCAACAGAGGACGCTGTTTTATTTTGTGATTAGTGCAAATACATTTTGTCAAGCTTAAAAGTTCGATGTTCACTATATTTCTTCTAACATCGATAGTTTATCGATAAATCTAAATTGCAAACATCGATGCAAAAACATCGAACATCGATCCTAAAATATCGATGTTCAATGAACATCGATGTTTATCGCCCATCCCTAGTCGAGAGTCGAGAGCTCAGTCGGTGTCTAAGAGTCCTCCTAGATTCTAGATGAAATTACAAATCGCCCCCTAAGCCTTTACACAACGCCCCCATTTTTTTTCTGGGTCTCTTACCGCCCCCCTTTAGACCTGCAGCGCCCACAAGGGGGCGTTATCGCCCACTTTGGGAACCTATGATCTAGGCGAACGGAGTGCGCCAGGCATGATGGCAGTCAAACGGCTGTAGTTATCAATACCACATTTTATATTTACAAGTATACTCTCCCTCTTGAGATCCGACTAGATTTTCAGTAAAAACGGGAGACCACAAGTAGTAGTTTACTTTAGCGAAAAACTCGAATTTTACCAACATTTTGTCAACTACTAAGGTTAGACAAATTTATAAAGAATTTAAATGTACTCAAAAGTGAATTTGATAAAAATGTTATTAAAAAGGTTTTTCGAAATTCCTACTACAAGAAAGTTTGTTACTCTTATCGAAAATCAGTTTTTTACGAGTATCTCGCAAGTCATGCTTTCTAGGCAGATGCATTATAAGTATAAAGTATTTAAAGCTTGACTTTCAATACCTTTTGTACAAAAAAATTATGCATTCTACATATATTTATCAAGAGTACAAAAGAATTTAGAACTGGAATTGGAACTTCTTTTGTATAAAAGATATTTCAATAGTCGGACCGGAAATAATACTTTTACTCTTATCGAGTAGTACTTTTTTGCAAATATCTCGCAAAGTATGCATTCTATAGAGATTTACTAAGAGAATAAAAATACTCAGAGTAAGATTTTAATAATTTTTTATAAAAAAATCTCGAAATTTGAACCTAAAGTAATACACTCACAGGTCTTTTTTTAAGAAGATAAAAGCATTTAAAACTTAACACTTTGACTACCAAGGTAAATGTGCTCTACATCTCCACGGGCCCAAACCTGTATCTTTGAAAATAGATTTGCTAAAATGCTCATTCTGGTCGCGATATGTTTAGAGTTAATTTCTTAAATGGTATCCTTGATGTGACCTTGAGCCATTATAGTGGCCTTTGGGATATTTTAATTGCGTTAATTAAAATAACCCATGGGCCACAATAATGGCCAGTGTGTTTTTGTTTGGATTTTCGGCATACTAAAGAAGTATTACACCAAAACTATAAATTTGTTATTTCAAAACAAATACGAAATACAAACGCAATGATAAACTAGTTGATGCATGCTACATGAATAATAACAGACAAAAGGTATTTACTATTGATTACGAATATGCCACTCCTTGTAACATGGGTAAATGCAAAGCCCGAGATTTTTTTCACAAGCACTACAAAAGTATCGGGAGCATCTTCGTACACCTTTCATTGAACACCACTTGCATCATACGCTTTTTTGATTTGCGACCATATCTGGATAATGTTGTGCAGATGATAGAGTTGTAGTTAATTTTGTCTGTGGTAAATGCTGGTCTACTTGAAGAAGGCCCTTTATAATTTGTTCTCGAAAGCGTAAGAATTTCAGATTTTTCTTTGTTACTTTCTGATAGATGTAGTAATTATTCCAGATGCAAACATCTATCAAACGAAAAAATATTTTCCTATACCAACGCATGGTTTTTCGAGGGATCGAATAATACCCTATCATTTGATCAGCATGATCAATACCGAAGATGTGTGCGTTATAATCTAACACACATTCTGGCTTGACCTACACTGTTCCTCTTCTGGTGGTACCTTCTTGCATGGTATGCTTATGTTTGATTGATATCAATACTACATCGCGCCTATCCTTCCATTTGATTACAAGCACCGTACCTCTTCTTTTCCACACAGCTGTCCCCTTTTTTTTAGCTTAGTCTGTAGCATTTTCTTTGGATTCCCTTTTCGATTAGCACGTAGGGTTCCTACCAGATGGGTATTGTCTTTAAGAAGACCTTCTGCAAACGGAAAGCTGTTATAATAATTTTCCATGTACAACACGATCCCTCTTCCAAGATATTTTTGCATCAACTGCTTTACAATCATTTCAGAATGTGATCCTTCTGTAGGCAAGGTTCCCTTTCCGGTATAAACAATAATATTCAAAATAAATCCATCAGAAGTTGTTAGTTCGTATAATTTAATCCCATATTTATGTCGTTTGTTGGTTATATATTGGCGAAACATTAAGCGTCCTTTCCATAAAATCATGGCTTCGTCGATAGAGAAGTTTCTTCTTTCATAATATCCCAACGTCCCATATAAAGGCCGCTAAATTAATTTTTCTCATTCTTCAGAGCCCATAGAATCTGAATAAGCAATTACAATCGGACCAGAGAAATTTATATCGTATAGAAACACAATTTAAAGCGCGACCAATACACAGGACGTGGACTCTGGTGGAAGTCTGCAGTGGCCAAAATAAAGGCCGTTGGGAGTCAAAGTGTTAAATTTAGAATAACTTTTGTATAATTTGAAAGGCTCATACGTATAAGAAAGTCGTGTGGTAGCCACACCTTGGTTTTTATGTATATGTTTAGGTGGGATATACTGTACCTGAACCTCTTATCGTAGGACATTATGCTAGTGCATATAATAAGTAAAAAGAACGAATTAAAAAATAAGATATGAGAGCTTACTTTGTAACATTATATGTTTACAGCATGTGTCAATATTCATTAGGCATAGGCGATTAATACATACAGTACATGGCAACATAGTACCACTTCTTTCCTTTCCAATGCCAGCACGACCGATGCTTGCTCGTAAATATAAGTTAGCGTGGTTAGCAGTAACTATTCGACCACCGGCTTGGGTGTTTGTAATGCGTTCAGAAATAATATTTACGAGTTGCAAGGATTTGTTTTTCTTTTTCCTTTCAGTAAATGCAGAGAATTATTAAGCTGCGTTCACGCTGCATGACACAAACAAAAGCGTAATTCTAATAAAATTAAAAATAAGGGTAAATAGAAAAGGATTCTGAAAATAATAATAAACTACTAGATTAGGAGATCGCGGCGGCCATTTGATGTTTCCCGTTCCAGTAATATGACGGCTTTTATTGCAGACTAGATCGCAACGTGGTCGCAACTAAACATTGAATGTAAAATCTGGTGGAGAGAAGTGGGAAGATCGGAGAAAATCGTTGTGATGTCGATTGTTGCCGGGATTGGTGACGGACAGTAGGGGTGCCACGTTGCCACGTATTACTTGTATACGTATAAATCGCACGTAAACATTGAATCCCTATACCTAATGAAAATTGACACATACGGTATATCTTTATGTATAAATAAAACTTGATGTCTTTAAAAAATAAAGAGTTTTATTTAAAAAATTTTAAAAAAATATTAGTAGAACAGTTACAATATTTCTTAAAGCAACTACTAAGCTTCTCTTTTGTCATTAGTATTGAATACAATTTAAATAATACTAAAAAATATTAACCAACGACTTGATCCCTAATATATCGGTCATGAGCTATAATTAGGCGTCTGTGGTACGACTCTGGTGCACAAAACCATTCTCTTGCTATACGGTTGCCATAGGATTTTTATTATTTAGCATTAAATGTCAAAAAGTATTCATACAAATATCTTTATGGTATTATGTTTATGATTATTGTCTACGGCAATTAAATTTGTTTACGAGTAGCTGACGTCTAATGAGTTTGTTAGGTCTTATATATCTTGTGCTCATCGTTAGACAAGGACTTATCATTAATACTTCAAGTTTCTTTATACTTGATTTTTATTCTAAACGATTCTAAATATAGAATATATTCTACAAATAATTGTTAAATACTTGAAAGTTGGTTTACTTTCAAAGTGTTTTCGATACTTTTGTGCCAATTTCATCATTTTAGTTACCATTCAAAACCTACTTTTCATAATTTTAAGCATTTGTTATAATAGAAAATTTCTTCAGTAAATCCACAAAACTACTGACTCTTTACATCGGCACTGTTATTTCTTTGTATTCAATGTGCGAGTTAACACTTACGGAATATTATTCCTTTCTTATTTAAGAAACATGATACTCGGGACGAAGATAACTGGCCTTACTTAAGCGAACTACGTACGTCTATGCATGTCTAATATTCTAAATCCATTATCGACTTACATTGAATTTATAAGCGGCCAGCTTTTCTTCACCTATGCACCGGGGTTCGTTAAAAAAAGAACGTTAATATTCAAATCTCATTACGGGATTTCTTCTCGTCTGTCAAGTGTTCTTTGGTGCTGCGTTACTTACATGAACAAAAGATTTATGAAAGTCCATAGATTTTGACAGGTTCCTGACTGACCCCTAACACATCGGTGGCGTAAATAATGATTAGAAGAAACTATCTAAATTAATCGTTTTAAATTTTATACGGACGACTTGAGGGATCTGATCAGTTTAAAGTTTTTGTTTGTTTTGTATGGGCTTTTCTTCGAGGCATTCTTCGTATATTAATTATAGCTGGTTCATTAAAGATGTAAAACTGTAGATAATAGAATTTTAATGCATATTTGTATATTTAGGTGACGCTTGCTGACTGAGTAAAAAGAATCGTATATTTTATAATAGGAAGCAATATAAAAAATATGGTGTGGCCACCACACGACTTTCTTATACGTATGAAAGTGTTACTTTCGGTCCGAATTTTGAAATTTCATTTATACAAAAAATATTCCAAATCCAAATCTAAATACTTTTGTACTCTTCATAAATATATATAGAATGCATAATTTACGACATATTTGCAAAAAAATCGCTATTCGATAAGAGTAAAAGTGCTACTTCCGGTCTGAATTTTGAAATTTTTTTTATACAAAAGATATTTAAAAGTATGTTCTAAATACTTTAATACTTGTAATGTACCTGCCTAGAAAGCATGACTTGCGAGATATTCGCAAAAAATTGATTTTCGATAAGAGTAAAAGACCTACTTCCGGTAGGAATTTCGAAAAACTTTATTAAAACAATTTTTCTCAAATTTAATTTTGAGTACATTTGAATTCTTTATAAATTTGTTTAAACTTAGTAATTGAGGAAATATTTGCAAAATTCGATTTTTTCACTGAAGTAAACTACTACTTCCGGTCTGCCGATTCTGCTCAAAATCTAATCAGTTCTCAAGAGGGAGATTATATTCGTAAATACAAAATTTGGAATTGATATCTACAGCGGTTTGACCGCTATCGTGGTCACACACACACAGACACACACACACACAGACACACAGACACACAGACATTTTTTAAAAACCACTTTTTTGGTATCAGGGGACCTCAAAACGTGGACATCTGCAAAAATCTCGAGGTCGAAAATTTTCATCATCACAATACTTCCTTATACTACGTATAAGAAAGTAAAATGAATAAACACTAGGTTATTTGTTTCACTTGGACAGATTTATATTTCTCTGACACAAGCAATATTACTAAAAAGAAAACAAGAAAGCTTTATTTCTATATCAAATTCAGGAATTCAAATAAAAGTTTTTCACAAGCGTTTTCCACTTACAAAAGGTGTAATTTTAATTGTTTGGAGACGTTACCACACAAATTCATAAAAAGCTAAATACGTAATTCGACAGCAACAGCGTGTACAGAAGAACACTGTATTGTTTTGTATACGCTATAGTGTTTTTATTAATCAGTGCTACTAACGATGATAACATAGTTGTAGAAATACGTATTTAGCCTTTTGTGACATTAGTTCAAATAGTCGTCAATTGCGTAGAGAGCACGGTCGACGAGAAAAGCTAGTTTAAGTTTAGGTACAAACCCAATGCGCCGGATGATATTTGCAAAAAGATTCGTTTTATGCCCAGTCAACCTAACTAAGGCGAGTTGGCTTGAGAAGAAACTATGCAAAACGGAAAATACCGCGATCACTCCAAACAAAAATAATTATTTGTATATACAAATCGAAGGGAAAGTCAAAATCCTATAAGATCCAAATGCACTTCTGAGAAATATACACACGCGGTTTTGGGCTCTCTCCCAAACCGAAATATTGTAAGATAAAACATAAAACTCCATCAAATATTACACGTCGCATGAGTAAAAAAAGTGTTACTTTCAATATTAGGAATCTATAAAAATCCAGACTTAATTTCCCGCTCAGCAATTTGACAGGGTGTTTGAATCACAAAGTTGTGCCGAGAAAAAACCTAAGAATGTTGTGGTATTCGACATGGTTCCAAATTAATTAATATCGTGTGGTGCAATTTGAATCATTTGGATGTGAATTTATCGAAGACGATATATATCCACTTTCATCAGTAATGCCTAATAGACCTAGTGTTCCAAATTTACTTATATCTATTAAACACCGCTAATGGAAGTGGTGTCGTCTTCGATAAATTCATATCCAAATGATCCAAACTGCACAACCCGAGAAAGCCGTTCAGCAAAACACCCAGTCTAAACAGGAGCCATATGCTAACTGAGCCCTGCGGATATATTTAAAGTATCAGTATGAAATTTTTTTGGATGTAAGTAAATCAAAAAGTTATAACCCTTTCCATTTTAGATAGCTTTTAAAGATTTAATACCGAATACATACTTTCTAAATGTTTAGATAAAAGAAAAGAATTAGAAATTTACAGTTTTGGCTATTATTAGTACAAATTAAAAATTTCATAACACGACGTATAATATTTATAAGTATATATGTACAAGCATCATGAGCTCCGTTAATTAATTTTTGTCTTCTAGGCCGTTTCTCTTTTTTTTTTTTTTTTTTTTTGAGAAATATACCAGTCACTATGCCTTCCAATAATTGATAATGCATTATTGAGCTAAAACCATATATCTTGGATGACATAAAACAGCACGTTTTTAATTAAGTATAAAAAGTAATAAAATATTTCTGGAATGCCTCCGTATTTAAACGCCCTTTAATTACTTATTCTGATAGTAAACTGCTGTTGTAAGGACCACCATATATATGTATAATAAATCGTTGTTGAAATTGATTGAAATCAGGCCATACAACATTTTGAGGAAGTTTAAACATTTTCATATAGCATTCACTCACTGTTGGATCAAATCGGCAGAGGCACGTTTAAAGAGGCAGTGTTGCATAAAATTTAAAAGTAGTGTTACAACTGTACGGACAGCAGAAAATATTGAAATGGTTCGTGTCGCTGTTAACATCAGCCCTGCAAATTTATGAAAGAAGTCTTCGTAGGTTTCTTAAAAAGGATTTTCGTTTTGACCCCTATAAAATTCAGATTGTGCAGTCTCTAAAGGAATGCGATAGAGCACTTCGAATGACATTTTGAAAAGAATTCATAGAAATTTTGAATGAAGATCAAGATGTGTTGCGTTGTTTGTTAATGACGGATGAAGCAAGCTTACTTTCATTTAAGCGGTTTCATAAATAAACAAAGTTATCGGTACTGGTCATCCGAAAATCCTCAACAGTTATATCAAAACCCTCTACATGACCAGAAAGTGACAGTATGATGTGGAGTATCAATTATCGTTGGGCCAAATTTTTTCGAGGTAAATAAGCAATCGCCATTAACTCTCATCGTTACATACACATGCTACAGAACTTTTTGGTAGGAAAACTACGAAGATTAGGGTAAGGCAACGTATGGTTCCAGCAGAATGATACAACAGCCTACACAGCGTGGCAGACTCTTCTTACTTTAAGAGAAATATTCGTAATAACGTTATATCAAAATACGGTAACATAAATAGGCCGCCAAGATCTCCGGATTTATCGGCTCCCGATTTCTTTTTATGGAGCTTTTTAAAAAATAATGTGTTAATGCTCAACCCCTGCTCAGAGTTATGGAAAATATTCCAAATATGTTAAGCTTTTGTTTAAAATGTATTTAAAAGATATTACTATCCCAAAGTAAAATTGCACATATTAAAGTTGTTATGTATCGCAATATGGTTTAATTTCTTCATTTTTTCACAATTTTGCAGCTTCATACCAGCTGCCGTACCCTGTAAAACAAATGAATGAAAATGCTAAGATCTATGGGATAAAAAAAGGTTTGGAAGAGAGATGGATTAATTTGAAATAAAATAATAAGTAAAGGAACACATAAATAATTCATTGAAGGAGTCCTGAACCCTTCACCGGGTACAAACGATGAGCGCAGCAGAAGAAGAATAATTTCTTTGATAGATTCTGGCGTTTATAATGTTGTATGTTTATGTTTGTTTAAGATTTTTTTTTTAATTCTAATTGATCTTTCTTCTAAAGATAGGCTTCCAGTTGAAAACGTCGCCTTGTATCTTCTTACAGTCTTCTATATTAGTTTTTTCAAATCTCTTTAATATTTTATTTATATCGGGTGTGGCAATAGTGTGTCGGCGTAACTTAGCATGAAAACTAATAACGTTGTAGCAATGAGACTTTATGTAGTATGCTACTGTGCATTTTCTAATTTTATTTACATATATACAGGGTATTCCAAATTTTCGCAACTACCTTCAACTTTTTTTATTTTAAATAGATTGTTATACTTTCTAGATATTATAATGATAACCATCCAAATCATCTTTGGAATGATATATGAATATGTGCACTTCAGACTGTTAGTTTTGATTTTGTTGATAATTTTGTTAAAATCTTGATAGTTGCAGCATCTAACATTTTAAGCCTTAGTCTGAAAATGGGTAAAATGCCTCATGTAACTCTTGTGTTACTAATTTATTGACTAACACGTTACTTGTTTTGAGGTTGAACGAAGTGAACAAATATACAGGGTGTTAAATATGTCGTGTCAAATTTATGGAAATTTATTGGCTATTTTCTCGTTTTGTTTAAATCTAACCTATAATATTTTTATGTCAGCATATTCCTTGTAAAATTGCCTTTAAGATGGTACCAATAACATAGTACTTATTATAAATTCTCTTATTATTATTAATATTATTTCTAGTATTTTCAAAGATATAACCCTTTAATGTTTATAACATTCAAAATGCGGGGCATCTAATAGTTGGTTGGCCATGAAAATAAAACAAAGTAATTTTAATGAACAACTGCTTTTACTTTCTTATACGTAGTATAAGGAAGTATTGTGATGATGAAAATTTTCGACCTCGAGATTTTTGCAGATGTCCACGTTTTGAGGTCCCCTGATACCAAAAAAGTGGTTTTTAAAAAAAATGTCTGTGTGTCTGTCTGTCTGTCTGTGTGTGTGTGTGTGTGTGACCACGATAGCGGCCAATCCGCTGGAGATATCAATTCCAAATTTTGTATTTACGTGTATAATCACCCTCTTGAGATCTGATTAGTTTTTTAGTAAAATCGGTAGACCGGAAGTAGCAGTTTACTTCGGTGAAAAAATCGAATTTTGCCAATATTTCGTCAAATACTAAGTTTATACAAATTTATAAAGAATTCATATGTACTTAAAATTAAAATTGAGAACAACTCTTATCGAAAATCGGTTTTTTGCGAATATTTCGCAAGTCAAGCTTTTTAGACAGGTACGTTACGTGTATAAAAGTATTTAAAACATAGTTTTCAATATCTTTTGTATAAAAAAGATTTCAAAATTCGTAGCGGAAGTAGCACTTTAACTCTTACCGAATAGCGATTTTTGGCAAATATGTCGTAAATTATGCATTCTATATATATTTATTAAGAGTACAAAAGTATCTAGAGTTATATTTGCAATATTTTTTGTATACATGAAATTTCAAAATTCGGACCGGAAGTAGCACTTTTACTCTTAGCGAGTAGCACTTTTTATCGAATATCTTGCAAAGTATGCATTCTATAGCGATTTATTAAGAGAATAAAAGTACTTAGAATAGGATTTTGAATAAGTTTTGTATAAAAAAATTCTTAAGATTGTATAGTTTGAAATGCTACGTATAAGAAAGTCGTGTGGTGGCCACACCTCATTTTTTTAAATGCCTTATCATTAGTTTTCGAATTACATTTTGAAAATTTTCCATAATAAAACAATTTTAATTTAAAATGTGTCCAAATATATTTCCTTTCTGCTCCACACTTGCTCTCAAGCACCATAATGTGCTGGTGCACCGTCATGATGGTACCACAATCTCCTTATGATGTTATCTGGCAGACCTTCTAATAGCAATGGTAAACTATTTTGTCGGAAATTTGTGTAAATTGCACAATTTAAAGTATTATTAAAAAAGAATGGACCAATAATAGTGTTTCCTATGATGCCCATGCGTTAACACTCAAAATGTGGGTTTGTAGTGTCATACTAATGGGTATTTTTTCTGTTTGTTGTTCCACAATTAGCAAATGGTGCTTCATCTGTGAAAAGCACATGATCTAGAAAAGTTATATCTTGTCGTAATTGTAAAAGTAGCCATTCACAGTGAGCTAGTCTCCTTTCAAAGTCCGTTTGTAATAAACCTTAGTGATTTTGAATTTTGTAAGGGTAAAATTTATGTTTTTTTTCAAATCCTTCTTACAGCAGTGACTTCTATCCCTTGTTGTGTCGAAATTATCCTTGTAGATACGTGCGGATTTTCTACAATGAACTGGAGGACTGTCACTTCATTATCTTCTGTAACAATAGTCTTACTTCTTTCATGTTCGACGTAATTCACTGCACTCATTTGAAGAAACCTTATCAACAAATTTTCAAACGTTTTACTATCCTGTGCTCTTCGGTCAGAATATTCTATGGCATATGTTCTTGATGCTAAAAATGGATTTCTGTTGCTAGCGCCAAGAGCAAATACCATGTCTTTGAGCTCCTCTTTCGAAAAATTCATTTTAAAGTAAAAACAAGTATGAACTATTATGGTACCTAAATAAAAAATAATGTCAATAAAACGACATAACTGATAAAAAAGTAAATGCAACACGTAAAAACTACTAACAAGCAAACAGAAATTGATAATTAACTAGCCGAACTGAAGTTATAACAATAAAATGCAATTACAGCAAAGAGAACATACAGAAAACGACTTTATATGGACTTTTGAAGTAGAGATTTGACGTTTGGTTGCACAGCCATTTTTTTTAAAAAAACCAAGGCCAACCAACTATTAGATGCCGCACATATTGCACATTATAAACATGAGTATGTCCTATTAAAGGGTTTATAACTTTGAAAATACTAGAAACAAGTAGGTAGGTACTATGTTATTAGTACCATTTTAAAGGCTATTTTACAAGGAATATGCTGACTCATAAAAATATTATAAGTTGATTAAAAATAGCCAATAAATTTCCATAACTTAGGCAGGACATATTTAACACCCTCTATATTTATTCACTTCGTTCAACCTCAAAACAAATAACGTTATTAGTTTTCATGCTAAGTTTGGCCGACACACTATTGCCGCACTCGGTATACTAAAGCGCATAAAAAAATCCACCTTCGGCATCCAAATCTACGACATAATAGTTTTGTACTTTATGTGAACACTGTGATCGACGAATAAAACTTTCAATTTGTGAAGTTCATTACAAACGAACGTTGTAAATCTACTGTTAAATCGTTAAATGATTCACTAGTCAAGTTTTTTAATCATTAAAATAATCTTATAATTATTATTAGGTATATAAATATCATATAATATTCTACATTAATGGAATTATAAATTTATTAATATATAACAGAATTATTTTCCGTTGTTATGACATTGGCAATACAGACGTCATAGGATTGTTTCGTGTTTTCTACTGTATTAGATTCGCATTTGTTTTTAAATTGAAACTCTTAGTAGTTTCATTTGTTGTTATAAAAACGTTTAACGCGTTTTAGAAGCACTTCCTTTGTTAATAGGAACTACATATTTTAATGTATAATGGTATTTTATATTTTCTTCAATATATCATTTGATGAATTTATTTTTAAAACAATTTCGCACTAAGTGCTTTCAGTTCCTAACACCTGTATTTTTATGTAAGAGTGGGCTATTGTATGAGTAATATTCGACTATTTCATGCTGATTTCTTATACGTTTGACCATCACTCGTAGTATATATTCGATTTTAAATTTTTATCTTAAATCTTATTACTAATTACTTTCGATAGGCTGCCCAAAGTCTGTTAATTATAAACCATAAAGCAGAAGACTAATTAATCAATTAAGTGTTAAATAGATACGTTCTATGTTTTCCATTACAGGACTATTCCATTCACAAACATATACGATAGGTAAGAATCTAATTACATGAGATAACCGATCTCTTTACTTCTCTATGCAGATGTGAGGGTGAAACACACAGGGCACACACCTTGAAAGAAGAATATGAGGGAAGCGAAAACAAATTAAAGCAAAGTAATCATTTGTGTAATTCTTTGTACATAATGTAAATGTTTCAAGTGGTAAGCGCCAATTACTGGTACTGTCTCAGGTAAGAGAATTTCTTGATTCGATTTTCGCTTCTGCCTGACTGTTATGCAATTGCAAATTTTAGCAAATAATACTCTTACAAGAAAATTACAGAGTACCTATTCCAAAAGGAAAGGCACGAAATACGTAGATACACGATATTCGACAAATATGTATTTGTAGGCAAGTTGTATGCGCCATCAGCAAAAAACTGCATACTCCAAGAACTTGATAATTTTATTCTAACGGTTTTGTATTTCAGGCTCACCTTTCATGGACTTCATTATGCTAACCTATCGGTATTTTACGCCCGAATACAATAACATAAATGTGCATCATCCACAGTCACCTTCAAACGCAATGTTTCAAGACTTTTTTCTGTTACTAAAGAATATACAGACAATTCTATTGATAAAAAGCAGTTTTTTCTTTGATCCATCTTTCGGATTTACCGAACTAATTCAAATTCAATATGCACAAATATGGAGAAATAAATTATTCTTGAAACTAAAATTAGTTGTTCGGAAATTAAACAAAGAATAATATATATTTTTGTTTACTAAATACGTTTATTTATATTCAGCTAAGGTAGCGAATAATATCTAAAGTATAAAGTTAACAAAACTCTGTCGAGAGAAACTAAATGAACTTAATTTATATCTCCATTCTTTAACAGATATATATTGCTTCGGGTATGAATGAAAATAATAGCCACTTTTTTTAATGGCTTTCTTTTCTTCCTTCAAAAGAACTTATATAATAGCTCTGAGAAAAATACGTTCTTGAAATTCAGTAGTTGCTATGAGCAATGCTCAACTACTGTACATGGTATTTTATATTTTCTCCAATATATCATTTGATGAATTTTATTTAAAACAATTTCGCACTAAGTCGAGAGAAAGAAACGCCGTCAACTCTATTACGGAAGAAGTTATTAATTTATTAAGAAAAAAGATATACCAGCTACATACAAATAATTCTAACTTAAATGCAGAGATCTGCAATTTTAAGACAGAGATCTGTAGCTTTAAAAAAGAAGTAATCAATTTGAAAGAAGAAAATAGCGCTCTGAAATTGGCGTATTGTAAACATGCCGAGGTGTGTGGTTTGTTCACAGAATGTATCTCGTTATGATGAACATATTATATGTGGATCTGACACGTGTGCTCAAGTGTTTCACATTAAGTGTATCAGTCTCAGAAAATGAATTATCTGATCTAAAAATCTTCGGGAAAATTGGAATCTGGAGGTGTAAACAGTGCGAACCTGAAGAGCCTCACTTCTGGGCCGGATAATATAATCAGAAGCATAGGTGAGGACAAAGTTAATATGCTAAATATCGATGATATCATAATTACTAAAGTTAAAAACGCCGTCAACTCTATTACGGAAGAAGTTATTAATTTATTAAGAAAAGAGATATACCAGCTACATACACATAATGCTGGGTTTATGCAGCGTGAATTAGTCCTAACTTAGTATTAGTATTAGTCTTAAGAAAGTTCGATCATTGAGTATACTTGTTAGCGTTCAGTCAGCTGATCTTATGGTCGTAAGCTTCTTAGGACCGCGTTAAGACACGACCTTGAAAGTTCTTAATTTTTAACTCTTAGGACCTCGTTAGCCAAGATCTAACCCTTGTGAGGGAATACGTACACAGCTACGTATCACTTACGCTACGTAATTTGAAAATTTAATGTATAACGTGCATTTTTAAGGTTAAGACTAATTCTTAGGACTAATACTAATACTAAGTTAAGGAACGCTGCATAAACCCCCCATAATTCTAACTTAAATGCAGAGATCTGCAATTTTAAGACAGAGATCTGTAGCTTTAAAAAAGAAGTAATCAATTTGAAAGAAGAAAATAGCGCTCTGAAAGCCGCGTTATCTGATATAAAGAGATTTACTTTTCCTTCTCCGAGAGATGGCTGTATCACCTTACACGACGCGAGTTCCATTCCAACATTTAACGACACTAAGCAAAAAGACACCGATGACACGAACAAAATTCCTATCGAAGAAAAAGAAAAACGACCTGCTGTAGAAGAAAGACAAAACAGCATAAACAAAGAAACCAATAAAAAAAATTCACAAAAGAGTTTAAAAAGTAAAGATATTAGTTTAAATTACGCTGATGCTTTGCGTAATGATACTTTCATGATGCCTACAAATGTGGATGTTGATGGGCATACAGTGGTGTCCAAGAAAAGACGTACAAGAGTAATACATGGAGTGGCCCAGAATTCATCTTTAAAGGGTGCGACTAGATATGCATATCTGCATGTATACAGGCTGGAGAAGGGTACAGTGGTCAAAGACATTTGTGACCACCTAAAGGACAATAAATTTACTGATATAAAATGTGAACAACTAACAGCGAAGCATCCAGACCAGTATGCGTCTTTTAAGTTAACGGTTCCGGTGAATATGGTGGAAGACGTAAAAAATCCTAATTTATGGCCCCTGGGTACATGCATCAATCGTTTTTTATTGGATCTTGGGCGGAGGAAAGCAAAATTACTGGCAGCCCAGTAGATAGACAAAAAGGCGTTGGTGATACCTTCCAACAAAAAGGCGTTAGTGATATCTTCCAACCAACAGAAGAAAATACATTTGTACAGATAATAAACGGAGCCCTTCCTTTTACGTTACTGCACCAGAATATACAGAGTGTGAGGAATAAGGCTGACGAACTTTTGGTTTTTATTGAAGAATTAATTACAAAGGTGGATGTAATTGCGTTGACTGAGCATTGGCTGAGGCCTCGCGAGGATCTGTTGATTGATGGTTACGTCATGGTGTCCTCTTTTACAAGGACATCTCCATGCGGCGGATCTTGTATTTTAATCGGTGATGGGATTGACTTCGACGAACTTACGTCTCTGAAACTAAAGAGCAAGGTACAGGTTTTAGAATGCAGCGCTGTTAAAATCAAGAGACATAAGTTGATTATAATCAATGTATATCGTCCGCCGTCGGCATGTATGGATCAATTTCTCCATATACTGGATGGGATTTTGAACGATGTGTCGGTGAATGTTACCGTGACTTTAACATCGATCTAAGCAGGCAGGACAAGGTTTCGGATAATTTTTTGGATTTAGTGCGAAGACATGACTTACGACAAAGTATTTTTGAGCCAATAAGAGTGACCAACAGATCAAAGACACTTATTGACAATATTTTTACTAATCATCCACACTGTAGTGGTAGTGTGTTGGTCTCTGCGTTATCGAATCATTATGCCCAGAGCCTGACAATTAGCATGCAGCGGAGTGCCATTAGGCAGGAAATTAGAATATTCTCTCACACCAACTTAAAGAAAATAAAGGAAGAGTTGCGAGAAGTTGATTGGGTCCCAGTTTTATTATTCAACGATGTAAATTGTTCGTATGAAAAATTTATGGAAATACTGGTAACAACCATAAATAAAAACGTTACCAAAAAAGTTGTTGATATTTCAAAAAAATCTAAACACAATTGGCTAACGGACAGAATAAGAACTATGTCAACACAGAAAAGACAGTTATATGAAGATTATCGAAATAATAGAATTGATAAAAAATTGTACCAAGTTTTCTGTAATAATTTAAGACTTGAAATAGAACAAGCCAAGCGGAAATCTTATGAGGAATATATCAAGAATTCAACCAATAAGGCCAGGGCAACTTGGGACGTAATCGGTCAACTTCAGGGTCGTGATAGAAGGGATCCCTTTAGGGTTAGTGACATCGGTGAGCCTGCTGATGCCATGGATATTCTAACAGCAGTTAATAAACATTTCATTGAGTCCGGTCAAGACGTTAAGAAGAATAACACAGCTTCTCTGGGAAGTGTAAAGTATGTATCCGACACCTTTTCATTGCATCTGACATACCCCGAAGAGGTTATGGAGGCTATAAATAGCTTAAAGAACTCAAAGGCTACGGGCAATGATGGCATACCTGTGTCTGTGCTGAAGTTTGGTGCTGAGGAAATTGTGACACCTTTAACTCATATCATAAACATGTCTCCTGACGGAATGAAATATGCAATAATAAGTCCTATACATAAAAATGGAGACAGGAGTGATCTCCACAATTACCGACCTATTGCCCTTGTATCAAACATTTCAAAGATATTGGAGAGATTGGTGTGCAATAGAGTAGTAGGTTTCCTGAGATCGCACGATGTCCTATACAGGGGTCAGAATGGATACATAAAGGGGCGAACGACCTCGAGAGCAGTTTTCCAGCTGTTGGTACTTAAACAGCAAGGATGTGGTGGCCTGCGCATTCATGGATCTGTCAAAAGCTTTCGATAGTGTACACCATCGAGTGCTTCTGGATAAGCTTGAGAGAATGGGTTTCCGGGGCGTGGCGTTGGAATGGATGCGGTCCTACGTAGTCGGCAGAAAGCAGTGCGTGTCAACCAATGATGAATCGGGAATAGAGATAAGATCACCTTGGCGGGGCATTGTATGTGGGGTTCCTCAGGACACGATACTCGGACCGATTCTGTTCCTGCTGTATGTGAATGACCTTCCTACTGTTGTCAGTGGCCTTGCAGTACTGTATGCGGATGACACCTCATGCGTACTAAGAGAGCGTACTCTGGAAGAGGTGACGCTGACGATGGAGAATAATTTTTTGAATCTGGGATTGTGGTTTGAGCGTAACAATTTGAAGCTAAATATCAAGAAAACTCGACTAGTGTCTTTTGGCGCCGGTGCGGGGAATCTGATTGTCCAACATGAGGAGGAAACGCTCGGGTGTGCGGATCGGGTGCCGTTTCTTGGTGTCGAGATTGACAGTAGGCTTTCCTGGGGACCTCATATAGGGTCTCTCGCGGCAAGGGTGAGCAGTTTTTGCTATGCTTTGCGAGTGATTGCAAGAGATGTCGGTGTGGGGGCATCTCTAACGGTGTGCTATGCATGTGTGCAGTCTCGCCTCAGATATGGCTTAGTGTTCTGGGGAAACGCTGCGGACAGTGGTAGAATTTTTAAATTACAGAAAGCATGCGTACGTGCTGTATTCAATTTGAAACCTCGTGACTCCTGTAAACAGGTATTTATAGAAAACAAAATACTTACTCTGGCGTCTCTTTATATCATCGAGGCAGTAATTTTTGTGAAGGCGAACTACAATGATTTTTTTAAGAAATATGAGGTGAATCATGCACAGCATACTAGGACAAATGAACGCAATGACCTGTTGCAGCCGCGAACGCATCTGGCTAGGGTGCAGAGACAAATCCTGACGCAGTGTATGAAAATATACAATCATGTCCCGAACAATGTGAAAAGAATGACTAACAGCCAACTGAAACGTAACTTGACGAATTACATCGTAAGCAAAGCCTTTTACTGCATTCAGGAGTTTTTAACTGTACCGTATCAGGTATAAGGTTGTATGGATTTACCATATATTTTTTTTTATATATTTTTATGTACCTATGTATGTCTTTTGAATTTATGTGACACATATTTGACGTATTCTATGTATGTTTACACTACTGAATTTAATAAAGATTATTATTATTATTATTATTATTATTATTATATACCAAAAGCATATATCGTGTATATGTTATACTCACTAAAATGCCAGCACTCTAGTATGTATCATCAGTTTCATTATATAAGATGCAGCTGGGCTGGAGAAAAGCGATATATGTACGATATTATTTTTCTCTTCAGTTAGTTCTACAGACACGTTAATATTGAATATACACATATGCAAGTACACTGTGTTTTATTTTAATATCTATTCCCAATAAAAGTTATTCAGTAATAAAATTTATAGAGGCTAGTACAACTGCCAAACTAGATTCAAATTTTAACAAATATTTCAAATTCTTTGCATTAATTGTTGAACATTCGGTGGTAAAGTGCGAAATCACATAGCATCTTCTAATTTTCAGCAGCTCCAGTCCAGTTTTCTCGAATAAATTACCTATTCGTATTTATACCGAAAATCGCTTTTAGATTTTGTAATTGAGTTCCAATAACAGTTTTTTCATATACTAAAAGTTATTAATGGATACCTAGTAACTCTTGGAGACATCTGTATGTACGCATGTAAATATAAAATCCAAGAAAATTATCACATGTTTATAATAAAAGTTTTAATCTCCTTTCAGAAATTATGCTATTACACCAATCACTCAATACTCCAAGCTTTACGCTTCGTCGTACAAACAAATTTTAAGACGAGTTAGATACTGTTTTAATTATACCAAAGCATTTGCTTATTTTTCTTGTGAATAATAGTCTACTTTTTGCAGGGTCATGTACCCATCGACTACATACAAATAACTTGAATAAATGAAGTAGATTTAGCGTTATAGAACACTAAATTTTAAATGAATATGTAACCTAGAAACAATTTTGAATAAAGGTGGATGGCTGTTTCTTTTTGAAGGTTATTGGTTATTTTGTTCTGGTCTTTACATTGTTTCTATTTTTAGCCATCATGCTTCAATATTCCTCTATTCGTCTATTTTGTGTATGCGAAAATTTCCTCTGTGTTAATATAGAAGAAACTATACAGCATGTGCAAAATCATATTGGGGATAGAACATATCTATACTATGCATACCGGCAACAACGCGCAGGTCGTGCCACTAAAGTACGATTAGCATTTCAGTCGGATACCGTCAGTCGATAGATGAACGTGTAGGAAAATAAAAGCACAATTCTAATTAAACATTAATTCTTAGTAAATTATTCTATAAATTTACTAAGAACGGAATTTTAATGAAAATAAAATATATACTCTAAACAATAGGTACTAAAAAATAAAATGTTATCGCATAGGCTCAAAAATGCCTCCTTCAGCAGCAAGGCATTGTCCGAGTCTATCATAAAAGAAAAAAATTCTTGCACATTACGAATCATATCAACAGTCAATATGATTCGTAATGTGTGAAAATTTATATGATAGGCCCGGACAATGCCTTAGTGTTGAAGGAGCCTATGCGATAACATTTTATTTTTTAGTATTGTTTAGAGTACTTATATTTCATTAAAATTCCGTTCTTAGTTAATTTATAGAATAATTTACTGAGAATTAATGTTTAATTAGAATTGTGCTTTTATTTTCCTACTGCATTGTATACGCAATATAATAAAACTGCCAGAAGTATTTTGAATTCTTATTTGGTAAATATGTATTTACGAAGCGTGTGATGCATGCTTAGATAAATACATGTGCATCCATCGACTGACGGTATCCGACTGAAATGCTAATCGTACTTTACTGGCACGACCTGCGCGTTGTTGCCGGTATGCATAGTATACATATGGCCTATCCCCAATATGATTTTACACATACTGTATATTATGAAGTCAACAATATTTCATATGTGCTGATGCTATGGCCTTTTTGGAAAGGATGCCAATAGAAACTGCAAAGCGATTAATGGATGTTTATTAACGAAATAAGTACAAAACCTTTATAAGAATAAAAAAGAGTTTCAACAAAGGAAACATAGAAAATTAAGGTAGAGGAAAGTTAAATGTATTTAGATGTATATTACTCATACTACATGAATATGAGAAAGACCGTTAAATTGATCTAAGAATTACGAAAATTGTCCAGAAAGTAAATGACGTTTTGGCATAACTAAATAAAAACGTAAGATTTCAACGCAAAACCTTATTTACAAAGTCACATTACTTTTCTGGTGTTGAGATTTGGTTTTCTTTTTAGGGGTTTGAGAGTGTGTTTGTGTTATACCACTCCATAGACAGGCGCTTGTTTTCCGGAGTCTTGTAAGAAACCCAATTTCTTTTCTCGTTACAATACGGTCGAGAAATTCGTCAGTATTATTGTGATAAGGGATCAAAAGTTTGAGGGCAGCTTTATTACGTTTCGCTTTATGGACATGTCAAATTCATAGGCATCCACCAAGCACAATTTTTTTTGTAGTCAATGTGCTTTCTCACCATGTAGGTGCGATCCTCATATCTCTGGCCAAAGTTCATAAAGTGAGACGCCGGTTCTCATGAATTATGTTTTCAACTTTTGCTTTCAAATCATCCGTAACAAGTGATGGCGATCGTCGTCGTGCACACTGGTTCTTCCTTGCTTAAACATTAGCCACCTTTTCGTCAATACAGCCTCGTTCATTGCACTAATCACCATAAACATCTTTATTTGTCTATCCATTTCTGACCGTTCAGCAACAAAACTCGCATCACACCGTGTTACGTTTTTTTTTTTGGTTGTATTATATCCTTTAATGGTTTATTTTTAGTTGTCGGAGAAGTATTCGTTTTGATTTAATTTATGTCGTTTTCCTACTACTACTGCCATCTGGAGTAGAAGTGCTTAAGATTTCTATTACACGCGTTCTGGCCTGCATAGGTGGGTGTAACGTAAATCTGTTATTGCCGGGTAGATGGCGTATGTTGTTAATTTAATTAATTTGTTACTATTAATTTGTCTAACTTCTTTTTTTTTAACTTCTTTGGGCCCAGAGTTATGCAACAAATTATTAATAATTATTTCCATTTTTCTATGGTTAATTGAACCTGTATTTTGTCGTACGTTTAAAGTATTAGTTGGATCGTTCGCTCTTTTAGCACAATTGTCGTTGTGGGTTTCATAGTCAGGCTTGGCATATTAGGTTCTTTCTCTTTTGATTTTTAACGGTCGTTGCGAAAGGTTGGACACGCCAGAGCAGAATCTTTTCCCTTAGCTGCCTTGAGAATATGGAAAGTTAAGTTTTATCGTCGATAATCGCTTACAAAAGCGGATTTTTATTGAGATTCTCAGGGATTATTGGTAAATTTTTGACGTTTATTTGAGTCTGAAGAGGATATTTCTTCTGTGCTTGGGGATTTGTTAAGTTGCTGTAAGTATAATTTCCACGTGTCTAATCGATCCTAATTTGTGTCGTTTCTATATTTAAATTTAGCTGCTGGTGTTAGGCCTGATATAACCTCATTTGAGCATTGTTGGTTGGAGTTAATACGAGAGAAACACGTGCTAGTAATTTTACGGTGCCAGGACTTGTTGTTGAATCTTGCGGTGAGGGCACATTTAAGGTGCAGTTTATTGGTACACTGTAGCCTTCGTACGCTATCACTTGAGGTGTCGTAAGCCGAAGATAGAAGGGCATATTCCTGGTAACGTGTGGATCCGTAGGATTTGACGTGTTTGGAAGCTGTGGATGTGATGTTTTAAGGTATTGTGTCTGTGCAAATTTTCTCTGTTATTCTCCAGAGGGTAGAATTTAACTGACTAAACAGTTTGACCAAATTTGTGTCAATATCGTACAATTTGAACAGTGAATTTCAATTTTCCGGCCTAATTTATCAAATAAGTAATCGTAAATTCCTAAATTAACTTCTTATGGCCTGAGAGCCTTTATGTTTTTTTGAATTAATTAATTTAACGTAGTTATTAACAATAGTGACCCCATTTTGGAGGTTACTTTGGCATTTTTGGAGACGTTACGTAGCCATTTTTATTTTTGAATTTAGAAATTGAATTAAATTTTGGATGTGTGTGGGCAGTGTGGCCTCACATCGGTCTTGTGTAAATTCGTAGATAATATTTGATGCATTTAATCAATGATTGTAATTTAATTTTGGTATAATTCCGTAAGAAACTAATGAATTTTATTTAATTGCATATTCTACCTGTAAAGCATAGTTAACTAGCGCTATTTCTTTTATAGAATTAGATATTTTACAACTTAGAGTCTGTTTTCTAACGTCGAATAGATTGTCGGATGCCTCTGGTATACAGAGTGTTTCATTTTGGTTGACGTGTTGCATTATACGATCAAACTGTTCGACTTTGGAGGGACTTTTGGCAAATTGCCTTATTACTGTGTACTTGTAAGAATATTGTTGGTGAATCAATGTTAGTTTTAAGTTTGATCTTGTGTTCACCTTTTATTTTTTTTTATTTTTTTTTAATTGAACTTCTAAATTTTGTAATATCACGTCACTGAAATTTGCAACGGAGTTGCGCTGTGTTTCACTTCATTGTTTTTTTTGCCTTTGCTTAAACATCTCTTGGAAGTTAGAGATTTATACATAGCCGGTTTTGTACAGTACTGGAAATACGCTGTTGAAATCTGAGATTAAATTTTAATAAATTGTTTGTTAAGTTGAATGAGTGTGTACTGGTCTTATTTACTTATCACCTGGGGGTTTTATATTGGATCTGGTCCGGGGTCTGAATATCTGTTGGGCTCAGCACATTATTACGGATAGGCGCCCTGACATCATAACCTTCGACTTAGTACGGTGTTCGAACTCGCCCTTCTCTGACTGTAGCTGGAGGCAGTGCTGACTCCCATATTTAACATCGTCCCTTGGGGAAGTAAGAGGTAAGACTGAGTGTTATAAGTTGGTGATTAATCAATAGACAAGCGTCCTTTAAAATTTTTAAAAGAAGGTTGATTACCGTGGTGGTGCCTAATTCACTACCTTCTTTGAATTTAATTACAAGAGGGTAGCAAGGATTTTTAGCGCCCAACGTGTGGGGCCTTAGAAAGGGTTTTAGCGGCCGTTTTTTTTTAATAAATCAAGAATGTTAGATTTTGGGAATTTTCAGAAACTTTTGAATCATCTTCAGGAATTAATTAATTTTAGCATTGAAGACCTTGTCTTTTTTTGTTTTGAGTAAAGTAAAGTATATCCCAGCTTATATCACAGTTACGTCTTACGTTGTATGTGTGGTGATGTATGTTTGATGTTTTTATAGCACCGATTGGACTTAGGGAAAATTTTCGGCCTTTTGATATTTCTTGGGGAATAATTTCTTTTCCGTAGGCAATTCATTTCCGTATATTGTATAGTATCGTATTGTTCTCCAAGAATTTTTGATTATCTTATACTGATTTTTTGATTTTTCCCTCAGTATAGTAATTTTGGGTGTTACAAGTAATTTGGATAATAGAAGTACAGTAGACACTGGCATATCAGTTGTATGCATAGGTTCACGTGTAGAAGTGGAAGTATTTTGATTTGTGTCAGTCAGTTTAAGATTGAATCTTTGACGTCTTAAATTAAACTCAATAACGTTGCCACATTGTATTTAAATTGTGGGAAGGAATCTATAGCGGAGTGTTCACTTGCCGGGTATTCATTGTAGAATTTTAAATTTCGATTACGTCATTATGGATCTTAAGATAGAAATTAACAGACTGAATAAAGATGAATTAGAGTACGAGTTAGCGAGATACGGTTCAACGAGTGGGGGTACGGTCGATGAGTTGCGTCGTTCCTTAAGAGTTATGCAACGTTTTTGTAAGGATCCTGAAACGTTAGTACCTGTGTATCCGTTTACATTCACTCAAGACGCTGATGCCCTTAAGGCAAAAATTGATGTTATCACGACAACCTTGGCTACTTTTTCGGATACGCGGACTTCATCGGCTTACAAGAAGTTGTCGACTTCTTTGGCTTGTGCTTTCGGTCGTGCGCAACGTAGTAAACCAATAACGGAAACAGAAATTGAACAACGTGCACAACTTGTGTCTCAAATTTGTACTCTGGGGGTGCGATTAACCATTAAGGCTAGAGCGGCTCGCAAAAGCACTATGCTTGGACAGAGCACAATTTTAGATTTAACTACCGGAGGACCGTTAGTAAATTTCGAGTCCGAAGAGTCATCTAGTGATGGGGAATCCGAACCGATTGCGGCCAATCCGGTTTCGCCTTTGAGACCTGTTCCTGTCGCGACGTGGGGACTAAAATTTTCGGGAAACCCTCGCGAAATGTCTGTGAATGCTTTCATTGAACGTGTGAACGAACTTAAGGTCGCGCGTCATTCAACTGACGAAATTTTATTCAATTCCGCTATAGATATTTTTACGGGAGATGCCTTGATTTGGTATCGTGCTAATAAAGATTCCTTCTTTAATTGGTCTGATGTATTGGATGGTTTGAGGACTGAATTTTTGGCTCCCGATTATGATGATCGATTATTTGACGAGATTAAGCATCGAACTCAGGGTTCTCTTGAGTCGATTGGCATTTATGTTTCCATGATGAAAAATCTATTCTCACGTCTCTGTACTCATGTTCCTGAAGCTACTCAGCTTAAGATTATGCTGAAAAATCTTTTGCCATTTTATCAGACACAGTTTGGTTTAGTTGAAATCACGTCTATCGCCCAACTCTTAAAATATGGTAAACAACTTGAAGCTCGCAGAATTTCAGTCGAAGCTTATGTTCCTCCTCCTACTCGTGGCAAATCACTTGAGCCAGACCTTGCTTGTGTGTCGGCACCTAAGGTTCCTGTGAAATGTAATGTTATGGAGGCTGGTACTTCTGAGACTTCTTTTCCCTTCAAGTGTTGGAATTGTGGAGTTGTGGGTCATCGTTCGGGTCAGTGCTCACGACCTCGTAAGAAACATTGCTACCGTTGTGGTAAACCAAATGTGACTGTTCCGTCTTGTCCTTCATGTTCGGGAAACGCTCGTCGGACGTCCTAAGTCGTCGTTTGGGACGCCGTTTTGATAATTCGACGAATAGTAGACATAAGAATCAGACAGATTTTATTCTCGCGAACGCTCGTGGTGACGAACGTCCTTATTTAAATGTGTCAATCTTTAATCGGTCATTCTTAGGTCTTCTTGACTCTGGCGCCTCACGCACTATTTTAGGGGGTCCTGGTTGGGATACATTACGTTCCATGAATATTCCATTGAAGTCTAAAATTACGGTATGTACTGTAGCAAATGGACAGAAGTGTCGATCTTTGGGTGAAATCTCAGTGCCTATGGGTCTTCGTGATCAAATTAGCGTTATAGATATTTTGGTTGTCCCTTCTTTACCGCATACGTTGATCTTGGGCGCGGATTTCTGGAAAATTATGGGTATTGTCCCTGACCTTCGACGTGGTGAATGGGTATTTTCGTCTGAACCTGCTTCGATTAATACGATAGGAATTGAACATGTTCTTTCTGACGTTCAGCAACAACAATTAGATCAACTCATTAACACTCATTTTTCGAAATCGACTAAAGAATTAGGTTGTACTAATTTAGTGGAACATCGTATTGTTGTCCATGGTCCGCCTATTAAACAAAGATATTACCCTATTTCTCCTGCTATGCAGAAAATCGTCGATAAAGAGTTGAATCGCATGTTAGAACTGGGTGTTGTTGAAAAATCTAATAGTCCTTGGTCGTCTCCTATTTTATTGGTTCCGAAGAAAGATAAAACCTATAGATTTTGCATTGACTATAGGAAGCTCAATAAAGTTACGGAACGTGATGCCTACCCTTTGCCTTATGTCACGAATACCTTGGATAAACTTCGTGATGCTAAGTTCTTGACTTCCTTGGACATTAAATCCGCCTATTGGCAAATCCCTATTGAGGAGTCGTCTCGACCTTATACCGCCTTTACTGTCCCTAATCGGGGTTTGTTCCAGTGTCGTCGCTTGCCTTTTGGTCTCGCAAATTCTCCTGCCGTCTGGATGCGCTTCATTGATCAGGTTTTAGGTCCTGAATTTGAACCGCATGTCTTCGTCTACTTGGATGATATCATCATTGTTACGTCCACTTTCGAGAAACATTTAGAAATTTTAAGTGAAGTTCTTTCCCGTATAGAGACTGCTGGTCTCACTCTAAATCGTGAGAAATGTTTATTTTGCCGTGATGAGCTGAAATATTTGGGTTACGTAATTAATAAACAGGGTTTGTTGGTTGATCCTGACAAAGTTAAAGCCATTCTTGAAATTCCGACACCAACTTCAGTATCTGGCGTTAGACGTATTGTTGGTATGGCGTCTTGGTATCGTCGGTTCATACCAAATTTTTCTTCTCTCGTTGGTCCTTTAACCAATTTGTTACGTAAAAATCAACCTTTCCGTTGGGATCAGTCCTGTGACGAGGCATGGTCAAAAATCCGTCAACATTTAATCTCGGCTCCCATTTTGTCTTGTCCTGACTTTAGCAAAGAGTTCACGATACAAACTGACGCCTCTAATTTTGGGTTGGGTGCTGTTTTAACTCAAAGTATCGATAACGAGGAAAGAGTAATCTGCTATCTTAGTCGTTCGCTTACTGGTGCGGAAAGGAACTTTTCGACTACCGAGAAAGAGTGCTTAGCAGTTTTGTGGTCGATTGAGAAGTTGCGTCCGTACATAGAGGGTTCGCACTTCCGCGTCATTACGGACCATTATTCCTTATGTTGGTTAAGTAAGTTACAATCTCCTAGTGGTCGACTCGCGCGATGGGCTGTACGACTGCAGCAATATGATTTCGACATAATTCATCGTAAAGGTAAGGATCATGTTGTACCTGACGCTCTCTCTCGATCGGTTCCTGTCGTTGATTCTATTTCGATTTCCGTCATATCAACCGATAAGTGGTATCACAGACTACTTAGAGCAGTCAAAACGAATCCAGAGAAATATCCTACATTCCAGATAGCTAATGGCCAACTTTGTAAATTTGTACGTCCTTCTAACAAATATTTTGACAATGAGGATGAGGATTGGAAAATAGTAGTTCCTAAAGAACGTCGTTCTGAGATCATTTCGTCCTGCCATGATGTACCAACTTCTGGTCATCTAGGTATCTTCAAAACTCTTCATCGTCTTTACCAAAAATATTTCTGGCCTGGAATGGTTCATGATGTAATCCGTTATGTACGTCGTTGTCCTACTTGCATCAAAACTAAACCTGAACAACGTAAACCTGCTGGTCGTATGGGAGGTCACTCTCTCATTGACAGACCTTGGGACGTTTTGAGTGTGGATATTGTGGGTCCGTTACCGAGAACCAAACGTGGTTTTAGTTATATTCTTGTCGTATCTGACTGTTTCAGTAAGTTTGTTTTAACGTGTGCTTTGCGGAAAGCCTCGACTAATAAGATCATAGAATTCTTAGAAAATCATGTATTTTTACTTTTTGGAACTCCTCGTAAGGTTATTAGCGATAATGGTGTTCAGTTTCGTTCTAGGGAATATCGTCAATTTTTAGAGAAGTACAAGGTTAGTCCTTCGTATACGTCGTACTACCACCCTCAAGCAAATCCCGTTGAACGCGTTAATCGTGTTATTAAGACTATGTTGGTATCGTATGTGTCCGATAATCATCGTGACTGGGACCTATTCCTTCCGAAAATATCTTGTGCTATTCGCACGGCTAAACATGAGGTTCTTGGTTATACTCCTTATTTCGTAAATTTTGGCAGAGAAATGTATCTTACTGGTGAACGTAACTTCCATACTCCTGTGGATGACGAAAATGCCGTCGAAACGTGTCAAAGAAATCCGGAAGATTTTATGTGTCGATCTTCTAATTTTTCGAGACTCTATAGTGACATTAAGAACCGTCTACAGAAAGCATATGAGAAGTCTAAAGTTCGTTACGATCTTAGACATCGTCCTGTCTCCTTCCTGCCTAATCAGTTGGTTTGGCGTAAGAATTTTGTTTTGTCCGATGCTGCGAAATTTTATTCTGCGAAGTTAGCAGATAAGTATATTGGTCCTTTCATGATTCATCGCCGTATGTCTAATAACTCTTATGAACTTAAAAATTGTGATGGTGATGTGCTTCCGGGTACCTGGAGTGTTGAACATCTTAAAGCACAACCTAACGACGATTAATCTTTGCAAGTCTTCGGTTTGCAGGTAGGCCTAACGAATATACCTGTGGGTTTAATGCCTGGGCGTAAAAGGCGTCCCAAAAATTCTCAGTGTCCCCCGTTTCTTTTAACATCTTCAATTTTAGTTGTCGTGGGTTCGACGTATTTCCTTACGTGTTCTGATTTGGGATGTTCTCCCTATGTTTTGTCGATAGCCCACACAGCGACGATTGATTTGGGTGGATTAATTTCGTGTAACTTTGTATGTTGCCTTTGAGTACCGCATAACTTACGTTAGTTAAGTTATTATTTTCGACTTCCGTATAACTTTGGTAGTTGTGTGTTTCGCACCGATTTTGACTTTTGTTCCGATTTCGACTCTTCCGTACTGATTTTGACGTTCCGTACCGAATATGACTTCGTAGTGTTTACGATTGCGTATTAACGATTTTATGACTTCGTACCGTATAGCAGTTCTAGAACCTTTACCATTTTGGGATTATGTTACGTATCGTATGGTCTAGAATTTGCATTTGTTAGTTATTCTATCGTGTTGGATATGTCGTTTTGACATTCTCTTCCTGAATTAGACGTTTATTTGCGAAGGTATAAAGAAGAACGGTCTTTATTTGATAGTTCTCAGCCTTCCAAGGGTCGTGTCCTGGCGACTTTCTTTTGCTAGTGTTATTGTCAAAATGTTACCTCCAGGATTTGATATTGACTTTCGCCTTATGGCTTATCGCTCGCCTTCAGCGTTTGAGTCGGGACAACGCCGGTCCAGACTTTAAACTTCTTTTGCTATGTCTATTTTGTTTGGCGATCTTCAGTTGTTGTGTTTCCGGAATGTACGTTTGTCGCGTGGACGTGCCGTCTGTGTCTTTTAGTAGTTTCACCATTCTGCGCTACATTATCTTTAAATACCTCTCCTTATTCCGCTTGTATCCCGTATCTGTAGTAATAAACCCATTTTTAGTTCACCTTTTATTTTTGTTTGTTTTGAGATACCGAGGGCCTCACCCAAAGTTCTCTTTTACTGTCGCGTGTCTGCAGAGTGTCGTTCCGGGGGTTGCCTTTCCCGCATCTTGGTCTATTGGTAGTACCTATTCCTATTTCCTGTGCCTTCGACCGTCGTAAGGATCGCCGCCGGCCGGGCACACCGTAACGTAACCCGTCTACTCCATTTCCTTTTTGATGCTATCAGTGGTACTGGGCTGTCGGTTGGTCAGGTCTCGGGGCGCGTCTGTGCAGAATCTCGACACCCATGTTTTTTTATTTATCCCTCGTTAATTCCTCGTACCGGCTGAATGTCGAAGGACCGCGTGGTGGTTTTGGTCAAGCGTTTGGTGATGCTGCGTTTGCTGTCGGACATGGTCGCGCACATTCGTCTTTCTTGTTGCCTAGTCGTCGTCGATTTTTAACTTGGTTCCTTGTTTCGTATGTTATATGTGGTGTTACGCACAGTCCAGTTCCTGGTTTCATAACTCTTGGCTTAACGGTAATTTACAAGTAAATAACCTTTTGTGGTAAGGGAGGAATTGTTACGTTTTTTTTTTTGGTTGTATTATATCCTTTAATGGTTTATTTTTAGTTGTCGGAGAAGTATTCGTTTTGATTTAATTTATGTCGTTTTCCTACTACTACTGCCATCTGGAGTAGAAGTGCTTAAGATTTCTATTACACGCGTTCTGGCCTGCATAGGTGGGTGTAACGTAAATCTGTTATTGCCGGGTAGATGGCGTATGTTGTTAATTTAATTAATTTGTTACTATTAATTTGTCTAACTTCTTTTTTTTTAACTTCTTTGGGCCCAGAGTTATGCAACAAATTATTAATAATTATTTCCATTTTTCTATGGTTAATTGAACCTGTATTTTGTCGTACGTTTAAAGTATTAGTTGGATCGTTCGCTCTTTTAGCACAATTGTCGTTGTGGGTTTCATAGTCAGGCTTGGCATATTAGGTTCTTTCTCTTTTGATTTTTAACGGTCGTTGCGAAAGGTTGGACACGCCAGAGCAGAATCTTTTCCTTTAGCTGCCTTGAGAATATGGAAAGTTAAGTTTTATCGTCGATAATCGCTTACAAAAGCGGATTTTTATTGAGATTCTCAGGGATTATTGGTAAATTTTTGACGTTTATTTGAGTCTGAAGAGGATATTTCTTCTGTGCTTGGGGATTTGTTAAGTTGCTGTAAGTATAATTTCCACGTGTCTAATCGATCCTAATTTGTGTCGTTTCTATATTTAAATTTAGCTGCTGGTGTTAGGCCTGATATAACCTCATTTGAGCATTGTTGGTTGGAGTTAATACGAGAGAAACACGTGCTAGTAATTTTACGGTGCCAGGACTTGTTGTTGAATCTTGCGGTGAGGGCACATTTAAGGTGCAGTTTATTGGTACACTGTAGCCTTCGTACGCTATCACTTGAGGTGTCGTAAGCCGAAGATAGAAGGGCATATTCCTGGTAACGTGTGGATCCGTAGGATTTGACGTGTTTGGAAGCTGTGGATGTGATGTTTTAAGGTATTGTGTCTGTGCAAATTTTCTCTGTTATTCTCCAGAGGGTAGAATTTAACTGACTAAACAGTTTGACCAAATTTGTGTCAATATCGTACAATTTGAACAGTGAATTTCAATTTTCCGGCCTAATTTATCAAATAAGTAATCGTAAATTCCTAAATTAACTTCTTATGGCCTGAGAGCCTTTATGTTTTTTTGAATTAATTAATTTAACGTAGTTATTAACAATAGTGACCACATTTTGGAGGTTACTTTGGCATTTTTGGAGACGTTACGTAGCCATTTTTATTTTTGAATTTAGAAATTGAATTAAATTTTGGATGTGTGTGGGCAGTGTGGCCTCACATCGGTCTTGTGTAAATTCGTAGATAATATTTGATGCATTTAATCAATGATTGTAATTTAATTTTGGTATAATTCCGTAAGAAACTAATGAATTTTATTTAATTGCATATTCTACCTGTAAAGCATAGTTAACTAGCGCTATTTCTTTTATAGAATTAGATATTTTACAACTTAGAGTCTGTTTTCTAACGTCGAATAGATTGTCGGATGCCTCTGGTATACAGAGTGTTTCATTTTGGTTGACGTGTTGCATTATACGATCAAACTGTTCGACTTTGGAGGGACTTTTGGCAAATTGCCTTATTACTGTGTACTTGTAAGAATATTGTTGGTGAATCAATGTTAGTTTTAAGTTTGATCTTGTGTTCACCTTTTATTTTTTTTTTTTTTTTTTAATTGAACTTCTAAATTTTGTAATATCACGTCACTGAAATTTGCAACGGAGTTGCGCTGTGTTTCACTTCATTGTTTTTTTTGCCTTTGCTTAAACATCTCTTGGAAGTTAGAGATTTATACATAGCCGGTTTTGTACAGTACTGGAAATACGCTGTTGAAATCTGAGATTAAATTTTAATAAATTGTTTGTTAAGTTGAATGAGTGTGTACTGGTCTTATTTACTTATCACCTGGGGGTTTTATATTGGATCTGGTCCGGGGTCTGAATATCTGTTGGGCTCAGCACATTATTACGGATAGGCGCCCTGACATCATAACCTTCGACTTAGTACGGTGTTCGAACTCGCCCTTCTCTGACTGTAGCTGGAGGCAGTGCTGACTCCCATATTTAACATCGTCCCTTGGGGAAGTAAGAGGTAAGACTGAGTGTTATAAGTTGGTGATTAATCAATAGACAAGCGTCCTTTAAAATTTTTAAAAGAAGGTTGATTACCGTGGTGGTGCCTAATTCACTACCTTCTTTGAATTTAATTACAAGAGGGTAGCAACCGAAGCTAGGGAAGGAGCTGACTGCCGCGTATGCTTACGCGATGATGGTGATCGGCGCTGGTGCGCTATCGTTCTTTACTTTCTGGATGACCCTTCTACGAAGCCATAAATTTGCAGAGAGTTTAAGAAAAATACAGAGCTATTAAAAAATATTAAAGTAAGAATATACTCACTGACTGGTCCAATAATGGCAAACCAATTTAGGCTGAGAAATAATAATAATAATAATAATAATAATAATAATATATGTAATTGTTGTCAACTGTTTTGCAGTTATAGAACAAGTCGCAAGTAGATAAGTTGTAAGATGACCACACGATGGAAGAATACTCCATTTCGCTAGGCAGAAGACTAAGGATGAAAACTTTCAATAGTGCTGCATTTGGGAACAAATTGTAGATATGTATCCTTATTTACACAAAAAATAATGCGTTATATATGGATATATTATAATTAAGAGGAATGGACACATGGGTATGTGTAAGTGCTGAACTGTAAAATTAATGACCTTGTAGATAACCAATTATCTCTATTAACAAAGACAAGAAGCGGCTTTCCTGGAAGCAACATAAAGTCGAAAATAAAAATGCGGTCGCCTCTCTTTCAACATGTCATATTTAATTGTGATGTAAATTATTCTTTTCTATTCGTTAGTATCGCCATTCAGCTGTACCTACAGCGTCTTCGTACCACTTCGTTTTCATTTGTATAAAAGATGTTAATTTATCTTAGTGAATTAATATACCAAGAAAGTATCTAAAGATTAACGTGATAATTAATTTTGTGAACTCTATTGCAATGTAGAAATATATTCATAATAATAATGTCTATCATTTTTAATCCTTTTTGTATGGCACATAAATATAAATATAGATAAATAGGATGTTAAATTTGTTGAAGTCTGTTATCTTAAGAAATCTAAATTTCACTAATATATAATATTATGTCTGTAGACAACATTCAGCTCAATTGATTGAATTGAATTGCTTTACAAAACCGTAAAAAGTATTGTTTGATTATTACATTTATTTATTATTAACACAGTAGTCGTGATTGTATAATAAAAGATAACATACAAATAGAATATACAGTACTGGGTTTTATTAATGGATAGATTTCATAAATTATAATTGAGTTTTGAACAAAATTGAAAATCAGATAGGCTATTTATTAGTATACCTTTACTTGATAAATATACATATTAAATGTAAATACATAATAAATAACAACAATTTTATCACAAGATGACATTTGTTTTGTTTCGCCAGTACAGTGGCTTCTTCAGATATGAGGTTACAGTGAGATATAAAAGTAGCACTGTAAAGGTAGTGTTATATCCGAAGAAGCCACTGTTGATGAAACAATAGTAAACGGTTAAATGTGAAAATTCAACGCAGTTTCTATTTATATAGATAAAATGTTATAAATTTTAACAAAACAGTTCTCCTTACAAAGCATTTTATGTCAAATTAATGACGGCATCAATAATAAATATTTTCACCTCCAAAATATAAAATGAAAAGTATTTTGTGATTAAGTGTAATTTGATTTTAGCACAACGTTTTTCAGTACTATAGGTAAATTATAAAAGACAATCGGAGCATTTGAAAAACGTTTCTATATACATACACAAATTTTCAGCAACATCAAAGAGATGCTGCTTCGTTTCTCAGACAATTAGTTAAACCGGAAACTGTCGTAAAAATGATAGTGTAGAAAGAAAGAGAAGGGTACAGGGAGAATGAGATAGCTGTTGATGTAAAATAAACAACGTGATGCAAAACGCAGATGTCGAAATGAGAAACTCTGTTCTATCTGTAGGGGATGTTCTGCGTGAATGAAACCTCCAGCCGAGAGGTCTGGTGATGAAAAAGTAACCAACAGGTGGTTCTAAATAATGGAAAAAAAATCAACTTACCGCCGATGCGCACGCTGTCAGTCCTATGATGGATGCCACGAATCTATAAATCAAAACCAAAATTATTACTCATAACTATAGTAATAAAATATTAATATTTTCAGTTTATACAGGGTGAATGTAAAATATCTTGTAAAGTAATAAATTTTTTCTACAAATTGGAACGTTTAGATTTCGATATTATTTTATTATGTGGCAGACTTTCGCAAGCAGGTACGTTACATGAATATAAAAAAATGAGGTGTGGCCACCACACGACTTTCTTATACGTATGAGCGTTTTAAACTATACAATTTTAAGAATTTTTTTATACAAAACTTATTCAAAATCCTATTCTAAGTACTTTCATTCTCTTAATAAATCGCAGTAGAATGTATACTTTGCAAGATATTCGAAAAAAAGTGCTACTCGCTAAGAGTAAAAGTGCTACTTCCGGTCCGAATTTTGAAATTTTATCTACAGAAAAAATATTGCAAATATAACTCTAAATACTTTTGTACTCTTAATATAGAATGCATAATTTACGACATATTTGCCAAAAATCGCTATTCGGTAAGAGTAAAAGTGTTACTTCCGGTCCGAATTTTGAAATCTTTTTTATACAAAAGATATTGAAAACTATGTTTTAAATACTTTTATACACGTAACGTACCTGTCTAAAAAGCTTGAAATATTGGCAAAAAACCGATTTTCGATAAGAGTAAAAGACCTACTTCCGGTAGGAATTTCGAAAAAATTTTTAAATAAAAATGTTCTCAATTTTAATTTTAAGTACATGTGAATTCTTTATAAATTTGTATAAACTTAGAATTTGACGAAGTATTGGCAAAATTCGATTTTTTCACTGAAGTAAACTGCTACTTCCGGTCTACCGATTTTACTGAAAAACTAATCAGGTCTCAAGAGGGAGATTATACACGTAAATACAAAATTTAGAATTGATATCTACAGCGGTTTGACCGCTATCGTGGTCACACACAGACACACAGACAGACAGACACTTTTTAAAAACCACTTTATTGGTATCAGGGGACCTCAAAACGTGGACATCTGCAAAAATCTCGAGGTCGAAAATTTTCATCATCACAATACTTCCTTATACTACGTATGAGAAAGTAAAAAATATACACAATGAACACAGAGAATAAAGAATGAATTCCTTGAAAAACAAAGAAATAATGATAGGAACAAGTCTCAATTTGGTCGGTTTTTATTTTATTAGGCTTCTTTTTCTATATATTTTTTCAAAACTCCTATTTTACTTTCTTATGCGTATCGATTTTTTGCAGATGTCCACGTTTTGAAGTCCCCTGATACCGAAAAAGTGGTTTTTAAAAAATGTCTGTATGTGTCAGTGTGTGTGTGTGTGTGTGTGACCACGATAGCGGTCAAACCGCTATAGGTATCAATTCCAAATTTTGTATTTAGGGGTATAATTTCCCTCTTGAGATCTGCTTAAATTTTCAGTGAAATCGACAGACCGGAAGTAGTAGTTTACTTCAGTGAAAAAATCAAATTTTGCCAATATTTCGTCAAAGTTTAAACAAATTTATAAAGAATTCATATGTACTTAAAATTAAAATTGAGAACAATTTTATTAAAAAAGTTTTTCGAAATTCCTACCGGATTTAGGTCTTCTACTCTTATCAAAAATCAGTTTTTTGCAAGTCACGCTTTTTAGACAGGTACGGTACGAGTATAAAAGTATTTAGAACTTCATTTTCAATACCTTTTGCATAAAAAAAATTCAAAATTCGTACCGGAAGTAACTCGTTTACTCTTACCGAGTAGTACTTTCTTGCGAATATCTCGCAAAGTATGCATTATATAGAGATTTATTAAGAGAATAGAAGTATTTATAATAGGATTTTGAATAATTTGTATAAAAAAATCTTAAAATCCCATAATATAAAACTCTCATACGTATAAGAAAGTCGTATGATGGCCACACCTCATTATTGATTTAATGTCTAATATAATAATAAAAATGCGACAATTTTTCAAATTTTTGAAATGGTATTTTCAATTTCCATTACCCCCTTTTGTACAATTAAATTTATCGTATGTGCAAAGCACCCCAAATACCACCAACCATCCGCCCGAACTGCAGCTACAATATTAGCTGCATTATCTGACACAATGACTGTAATTTTATTCTCGACATGCCATTCTTTGAATGTTTTTTGAAACATTTTACACATATTTTCAGCTGTATGTCGTTCAGTGAGCTGAACACAGCATAACAATTTTGAACTAATTTCCGTGTTCTTACCCAGCCAATGAGCTGTCAAAGCTTCAAAGCTCTCATTGTTAATTGACGTCCAAGCATCAGTAGATATACATACGGCAAACGCTTCTTTAAGTTTTTCATCTACTGTTTCTTTAGTCCTATTGTAATATTGCGGTATTAAACTAGAAGAAATAGTTTTTCTGCTGGGAAGCTTATATCCAGGGCACAATAAATTGACAAACTTTTTAAATTCTACATCTTCAACAATATTGTAAATGGCTGGTATTCTTTAACTACCATCCTTACCAGTTGTTCATCAAGCTGTTTTGATCTATTTAAAGACACTGTTTTTTTTATTTAAAAAGAAATCGGTGATGTCTTCTTTCCTTTTTACTGCTGATACCCTGCTAGATGAGCAGTCTCTCTCAGGACTCAGGACGCACTCCAAGGGAGCACTTAGTGAACTATAAAGAATAGGTGGTACTGATGAAGTAAAAGGAAGAGACTCCTCAGGTTCATCTATAGTTTGAGATGATGCTACAGTACTTTCCCTGTTTATAGAAATTCTCACGTTTTCTCCTAATATGCCTTCTTAAATTTCCTGTTGAACCGCCTTTAGCACTTATTAACTCTGAACAGTAACAACATTTTGCTTTGTCTTCATTAGCCAACTCAGTAAAATGATGCCAAGTTTCACTTTTCTTGCGTGAAGATGAAGACATGTTACCTGGTAAAATTAAAATAGGCATTCAATTTTTTAACATATCTATTTTGATTACCTCGTAAACAGCAAATACTCAGTATTTTCAATACTATAAAAATTGTGTGTACGTTGAGGAAAATAAATAAATTGTAGGTAAATTTTGGTGCACTGTATCCGATTAAACGAATTTTAAGAAAATACCGCAGAGACGTGGATCTCTTAAAGGGTATGAGGAAACTGAATATAAGAGTTAATAGGTTTGTTTTTGTTTCACTAAGAACGATTCTAGAACAGTTCACGTAATACGCAGAATTATGTTAAGTGTTCGGGTTTCCGGAACTGTTCTGGAACAAAAAATATCGTGTTTTGGTTTGTGATTGGCAGTTCTGGAACCGTTCTAGAACTGTAGAACTAATTCGGGCTAAAGGCATCGAATCGTTACAGAATCGTTCGGAACCGTTCTGAACGCTGTACTATGACGCATCAGTTCTGCGCAGTAACAGAACTGTGTTAGAACGGTTCGTAATATTAAACACAAACAAACCTAATATTTGTATTTTCAATTCTCCCAAAAATTATAAATTTCACCCTTTTCATATCAAACACAGACTTTTTTAAGTGTATGTCAACACTTGAAGTACCTATATTAGTAGTTTAACAATGGCCTGTTCTACTAATTTGTTATTTATATAGTTCTCAAAAATATTCCTTTGGATAATAAAATAAACTATTTAATTTATTAGTTGTCTGTGAGTTGCAAAATTCTTACAAATATTTTTATTACACCTGCATCATAATCATAATTGCCATTTAATAATGCTATGAACATTATGAAATGCTCTAGTTCTAATTACTTTATGTTCGAATGGCATTCTCTTCAATAATTATAAATACCAAATGAATTTATAATTTAGTTTTACATATATTTTGCTTAATTTGTGTACAACAATGTGATAATTTGTCAAATTTGTGTGTATTATATAGCTTCAAATAAATTGTTTGTCAAACATTTTGTATAATTGTTGTGGGCGCAGCTTAAATTATTAGAGGTGGGCAAAACGGTTCATTCCATTGACCCGGCTCACTCGATTCAGCTCCTCATTGTGAGCCGGGTCCCGGAACCGGCTCATTTGAACCGTGTGGATCCGTAATAGCATACCGTTTATGAACGTGTAGGACATGTAATACTCGGCGCCGTCGTCGGCTCAAACGAACCTGGATTATTTAGGGTGCGCGCACACCAATTATACAAAATGTTAGACAAACAATTTATTTGAAGCTATAATGCACACAAATTTGACAAATTATCAGATTGTTGTACACAAATTAAGCAAAATATATGTAAAACTAAATTATACATTTACATATTTGGTATTTATAATTATTGAAGAGAATGCCATTCGAACATAAAGTAGTTAGAACTAGAGCATTTCATAATTTTCATAGCATTATTAAATGGCAATTATGATTATGATGCAGGTGTAATAAAAATATTTGTAAGAATGTTGTAACTCACAGACAACTAATAAATTAAATATTTTATTTTATTTTCCAAAGGAATATTTTTGAGAACTATATAAATAGGTAACAAATAAGTACGTCTTTGACCGACATAGAACAGGTAAAAGAATTGAATTTGATAAATACTTAAATGAACCGATAATCAATAGACAACAAGATCCACTAAAATGGTGGTATCAAGGAAAAGATGTCTATCCCAGAATTTACGAAATATGTAGTAAAAAAACGTTTATGTGTCTTGGCTATATCTGTTCCATGCGAGCGCATTTTTAGTAAATCTGGGAACATTATTACTGACAGAAGAAGTCGATTAACAACCGCGAAACATCACAAATCATTTTTTTAAATTATAATTTATAAATTATCAATGTAGAATTTAGATTTGTACGTAAGCTGTTTAGTTATTTTACATTTTGATATTCAGTTCAGTATATTCATTTTATATATTTATACAATATGCTGTTATGTTGTAAAAAATAAATATTTTAGTGAGTAGTGCGTACCCTACCTGTTATATAATATCAATTTTTATTTTTCAATCCATTCTGCGACTATAATTTCCAAATTATTCAGTCGATACTCGGCAGCCAGTCGTACAGTAGGTTCCTTTATGGTTTTGATTCGTTCGCGACCGAGCCCGATAAAGTTACTGCCTAAGTGAGCCGAGAACCGATTCATTATCAATCGGCTCTCTCGGTTCACGACCCAAGTGAGCCGAGAGCCGATTCATTATCAACCGGCTCTCTCGGTTCGCGACCCAAGTGAGTCGAGATCTGGTTCATTGAAATTTAATGAACCGGCTCCCTCGGTTCCCTGTTGGGATTCGGTTCACTGAACCGGTTCGTTCGCGAACGACCCACCTCTATAAATTATCATCCCGGTTCGTTTGAGCCGACGACGGCACCGAGTATTACATGTCCTACACGTTCCTGGAACGGTATGCTATTTCGGATCCACACGGTTCAAATGATCCGGTTCCGAGACCCGGCTCACAATGAGGAGCTAAACCTAGTGAGCCGAGTCAAAGAAATGAACCGTTTCGCCCACCTCTACTTTAAATACATTTTATATACGTATGAGGGAGCGTTTTTAAGATAGCGGAATAGAGGGGTTGGATGGTAGTGGGAGATACCTTTCGTGGCGTAACGTGTTCAATGACTCATTATTGGTATAAAAAGTTTTTAACACAATCGCCTCCCGCATCAGTAGTATTTAAACTATCGTCGACCAAACAACTTAATTGGGATGAAAATGTGGAATATGGAGAAAATCGAGTATTGCTCCGTTATTAAGTTTCTTACAGAACAAGGAAAGTCTGTTCATACAATATTGGAAGAGGTAATCGGTTTACGGAAAATTTTGCCCGTAGCTATGGTTTTTAGGTTTTTAAATAGCACAGTTACTTTAAGCATGGTAGGAGATCACTGAAAGACGACCCACGGCCAGGGCGGCCTATCGAAGTGACCGTTCCAGAGCTCGTTAAAGAAGTAGTGACTGGAATATCTAATACAATGCATAAAATTCTCCATGATCATCTTGGCATGACTAAGGTCTGCGCAAGATGGCTGACGATAATGCTCATGTCGTCACAAAAACTACAGTGCATGGAATGTTGCCATATGTTTCTATGAAGGTAGGGATGCTGTATTGAATTTTTACTGGGGATGAAACTTGGGTTCATAGTTATGACCCTGAGCCCGTGCAGAGGCATAAGAGAGGCACACCACCCAATAAGTTTAAGGTGTTATAGGATCAGCTGTCGGTATCACAGTCAGCCGGAAAACTCATGACTACTGTTTTTTTATCAGAAAGGATCGTGTTAATTGATTGCAAACATAAAGGCCTTTCCATAACTAGAGAATGTTATGCTGCAATCCCCGGATGGTTAAAAGATGTCATTAAAGGAAAAAAAAGGAAAAGTGACGAAAGATGTTCGGCTCTTGCACGATAATGCTTACGTCCACCAAGAAGTAAAGCACGCATTTCCGCCGTATTTTTCAGGCAAAAATAAAACATTTTTTATGAATACATACACAAACTAATTAAAAAATCTGAAAAAATTATCAGGGTTGCGAGTATATTGAAAAAGAAAAAATTTTTGTATTTTTATATTCTTCCGTTTCTACCATTCTGCGAACTTAAAAAAATGAGGAGTGGCCACGACACGAATTTCTTATAAATATGAGAGTTTCAAATTATAGAATTATAAGAATTTTTTATATAAAAATAGTTGAAAATCGTACCATAAATACTTCTATTCTCCTAAAAATCTCTATAGAACGCATACTTTGCGAGATATTCGAAAGAATGTACTACTCCCTAAGAGTAAAAGTGTTACTTCCGGTCCAAATTTTCAAATTTCATTTATACAAAAAATATTCCAAATCCAACTCTAAATACTTTTGTACCCTTGATAAATGTATATAGAATGCTTAATTTACGACATTTAGCAAAAAATCGCTATTCGATAAAAGTAAAAGTCTTAGTTCCGGTCCGAATTTTGATTTTTTTCTTATACAAAAGTTATTGAAAATTAAGTTCTAAATACTTTTATACTCGTAACGTACCTATTTAAAAAGCATGACTTGAAAAATATTTGCAAAAAACTGATTTTCGATAAGAGCAAAAGACCTACTTTCGGTAGGAATTTCGAAAAACTTTTTTTAATATAATTGTTCTCAATTTTAATTTTAAGTACATATGAATTCTCTATAAATTCGTTTAAACTTCTTTACTTTCAGTAAAATCGGTAGACCGGAAGTAGCAGTTTACTTCAGTCAAAAAATCGAATTTTGCCAATATTTCATCAACTACTAAATTTTAAACAAATTTATAAAGAATTCATATGTACTTAAAATTAAAATTGAGAACAATTTTATTTAAAGAGTTTTTGGAAATTCCTAACGGAAGTAGGTCTTTTACTCCTATCGAAAATCAGTTTTTTGCGAATATTTCGCAAGTCATGCTTTTTAGACAGGTACGTTACGAATATAGAAGTATTTAAAACAGAATTTTCAATATCTTTTGTATAAAAAAAATTTCAAAATTCAGACCGGAAGTACCATTTTTTACTCTTATCCAATAGCGACTTTTTGCAAATATGTCGTAAATTATGCATTCTGTATATATTTACCAAGAGTACAAAAGAATGTATTACTAGATTTGCAATACTTTTGTATAAATGAAATTTCAAAATTCGGACCGGAAGTAACACTTTTACTCTTAGGGAGTAGCACTTTTTTTCGAATATTTTGCAAAGTATGCATTTTATAGTGATTTATTAAGAGAATAAAAGTACTTAGAATAAGATTTTGAATAATTTTTGTGAAGAAAATTCTTAAAATTGTATAGTTTGAAACGCTGATTCGTACAAGAAAGTCGTGTGGTGGCCACACCTAATTTCTTTTCTATATAGCAACGGTTAATATACCGGGTGTCCCAGCGTAGCGGTAAAGTCCATTATTGGTATCTAATAATGTAGATACCGAATAATTTTTAACACAAAAATTGTAGATAATCATAAGCTGTACAATTTAAAAATATTTCAACGACGAACCAACACAAACTTATGTTTTTTTAAATGGAATGCAATGCATTTTTTTACATTTTATGATAGCCCTTAAAGGATTGATTAAACTGACATCAACTTGTATTTGCCGATTCTCAACTGTTTTTGAGATATGGCGATTTTTCGTTAAAAATTGTGCAACATTTGAAAAGTTGCTATGAAATAACGACTGATGATGAAATACCTTTCATGGGCTCAATTAGTAGAGATACCTTTTCAGTACGTGAAAGTAATTTTTATTTTGACATATTTAAGTATGTTCTTTAGAATTACATGCCATTCGCAAAAGTTAAAAATTCTATAAAAAATTAAATGGAACACCCTGTATATTAATATGCCATTGAAAAATACTTAAAATTTACTATGTAAAAGTATCTACTTTCTTACGCCTGTGGGCGATATTGCAAAAGTTATAGGGTGTTATATCTGAATAAACCCGATTACGACTTAAAAATATGAGTTGCCATGACTTGGCACTGCTAGTATAACTAAAATTAATCGAAAAAAGTTATGTACTTCTAATATTTTCTCTTTAAAATAAGTAATTTTTATTAAAACTTTAAAGCTCATGAAAAGTTTTAAAATTTAATGAATTAGCAATAGTACAAAAAATGTGGCAGTCGCTGTGTGTCAAAAATTGTTTAAACGTCAAACTTAGATTTATAGCTTCAGTTTAAAGAGACATCGTCATTATAAGTACATAAATGTACATTGTGTACAAAATAAAATATTTAAAATTTGAATTAATAAATATTGTCTATGTTTTGAGGGAAAGTGTTCGAAATTGTTTGCTGGCACAACGAATATACATGAAAAAATATCCAAATATGCGACTGCCATCGACAAAAGCTTTTCAGTAATTGTTAATAAGATTTGAAGAAACTAGCAGTATTCTGTACGAAAAAAAGAATAGTGCCATAGAAAACGCAGATGCGCAAATGGATGTTTTGTTATGTGTTCAAGAAAATCCACATACAAGCATACGTGAACTTTCTAGAGTCCTAGACGTAAGCAAAAACTTTATTAAAAGAACCTTAAGGAATTTTAAATACCATCCGTATCATATAAGCTTACATCAATATCATCAGGGGAATGATTTTATTAATAGAGTTGGCTTCTGTAACTCGATGTTGCACAAAATAAATCAAAACCGCAATGTTGTAACTCAGATTTTGTTTTGTGATGAAGTTACTTTTAAAAGTAATGGTCTAGTAAATAGACACAATATGCATTACTACGCCACTGAGAATCCGCACTGGTTGAGAAACGTTGATCATCAACATAAATGGTCGTTAAATGTTGGCATCCTTAACCATCAAGTAATCGGACCTTTTTTTTTTTTAGATGGTACACTAACAGGAGAGAGGTATCTACAATTTTTTGAGAACTATCTGCCTGTCTTATTAGAAAATACAGTTTTGTATGCGCACCGCGTAATGTACTTTCAACACGATGTGGCTACAGGACATTACGCAAGAAGCGTTCAAAACTTTTTAAATAATACATTCAGGCAAAATTGGATTGGCCGTGGTGCTCTATTATTGTGGCCACCTAGATCGCCAGATTTAACTCCAATGGATTATTTCCTTTGGCGTTATTTTAAGGAGCGAGTATATAGAATTATTCCAACCACAAGAGAGAATATGCAAGAAAGAATTCGAGAAGTATTTTCTTCTATTAATCGAGAACTAATGACAAATGTCTATAGGTCATATGAAACACGACTTCAGAAGTGTTTAGAAGTAGAAGGGCAGAATTTCAAACATTTATTATACATTTTTGTAAACGTATTTGTTTCCATATTTTATTACTAAATAATAAGAACATACTATAAAACCAAACATACGCATTTTCTAATTTGTTAGTTGATAGCTTATAATAGCTGTGATGCTTGAAAATAGTAGCTTACACCATGTTCATCAAGATAGCTGTTTTTAATAAAGTAAATTTATGCTCTTATTGATGGTTTGCTTTTCAACGCAAGTTATATATCTAAGTTTGAAGTTTTACATGTTTTGAGACATAACGACTGCAATGTTCTTTAAAATATTGCTAATCCATGAACTTCCAAACTTTTCATTTCATGAGTTTTAAAATTTTAATAAAAATTACTTATTTGTAATAAAAAATATTAGAAGTTTTTTTTCTCGTTTACTTTTAGTTAAGCTATGTGTAATGTAAGTCATGGCAACTCATATTTTTAAGTCGTAATCGGGTTTATTCAGATATAACACCCTATAACTTTTGCAATATCGCCCACAGGCGGAAGAAAGTAGATATTTTTGAATAGTAAATTTTAAGAACTTTTCAATGGCACATTAATATACAGGGTGTTTCATTTAATTTTTTTTAGAATTTTTAACTTTTGCGAATGGCATGTAATTCTATAGAACATGCGTAAATATGTCAAAATAAAAATTACTTTCACGTACTGAAAAGGTATCTCTACTAATTGAACCCATAAAAAATATTTCATCATCAGTCGTTATTTCATAGCAACTTTTCAAATGTTGCACAATTTTTAACGAAAAATCGCCATATCTCAGAAACAGTTGAAAATCGGCAAATACAAGTTGATGTCAGTTTAATCAATCCTTTAAGGGCTATCATAAAATGTTAAAAAAAGCATAGCATTCCATTTAAAAAAACATAAGTTTGTGTTGGTTCGTCGTTGTGGAACACTCTGTATAAATAAAAATATTTTTAAATTGTAGAGCTTATGATTATCTACAATTTTTGTATTAAAAATTATTCGCTATCTACATTATTAGATACCAATAATGGACTTTACCGCTACGCTGGGACACCCGGTATATCACCTACATTTAAAATTGTATTTTTATTAACATACTTCAAATAATGAATAAAGAAAAGGAGGTGTTGTTTAATAAACAAAATCCCATGATGAACTAGTCAGCCTGTATGTAGTATTTCTAAATATTAAATACAAAACAAAAAATAAAAATCTACCTATCCAAGTTAACTCTATAATATGGAATAAAATGGCAGAAATGTTTACTGTGGTTACATTTCTGCAACAATTAAACTGGAGTGACACAGGTAAGCTCAAATTTTTACACAGTTTTAATTTAAAAGGACTTTGCAGAGTTTGCAGTGAAGGTTTCCAACAAACAGTACAATCTTGTTCAGATGCACTTTGACAAGAACATGACCGGTTATAGAACCAGTTAGTATTCGCAGCCGATTCCTGCTCATAAGTAGTAGTTCAGCTCGTTTTTTGCTTGGTTGGCCTATAATACCTTACCATGGTTTGGTTGGGAATTATTGCCCAGTTATGCCTTTATAACTCTATTACCCTTGGCAGGGAATTAAATATAAACCTACCCTATTAGATGATAACTTCGTGGTATCAAGCAAGAAAGCTGAAATTCGAAATTTTTTGTACAAATTCACTAACTGTGCTAGTTATTATTTATATTACCTGGTATTCTCAAACTATGCTAAATCATCATATTCTACTCAATATACGGTATTGAAGATTATGTACAGAAACATATAACATATATTTTTTTTGTTTATTCTACTCAACAAATTTTACTAGACCTATGTTATTTTAGTGCGGTTGAATTCAAAAGAGGAGGGACCAGAGTTCATGTTTTTAGTCCAAATTTTGAAAATCTTCTTAAACAATACTTTAGATGCCAATCTGTTTATAAACTCAGTAAATTAGTACAGAACGTATAATTGTCGAAATATTTGCGAACTATTTCTTAATTAAAGTAAATTTATCCAAAATGCATACCTTGTGATAATTGAAAAAATTTGCATTGCCACAAGGCTTCCGTATTTAACGTAAAAGTAAATAAATAGGTTAACAACTGCGAAGGAAGAATCTGCACATATAAAATGAGTTTGCGTTAGTAACAGTAATTATTTATTAACCTTGCTTGTACTTCCAATTAATAGTTTTGATAGAAGATAGTAGTAAATTATTAAAGGCCATATTATGTGCATGTGAGAATAATCTAGATAAAATTATTCACTTGAAAACAAGATTATCAATAGAATACAAGCAATAACTTAAAAAAGCCTATTGCAGCAAATTATACTACAGATAACATTAAAAATAAAACATCTACAGCTTTTGCATAATTAGAATTAACAAATATTGTATTTTACGCGTAAATCAATAAATGCCTAGATTCATAAAGCGAATCATAAGTTAAAGTTACAACTTCTGCATTCGTAAAAGACTGTATACGTACTAAGCAAATAAAAGCGTATGTCTCTATTGAAAATAAATCTCCTGCTACGTCTTTGTACATCGGTTGCAACAAAGTTTCTTTGAACAAGTCAGTACATACCTGTGGTATTACATGGATAATACGGGAAAATATTTTGTGAAGGTATTACCAGTTTAAATACTTATTGTAAAGTAACATTAAAGAAACCGATTAATTGTGCAAAAATATGAAATATTTAAAAATACTTCCATTTACCTTAACGATATAAAAGCTTGATTAATAGTGTTTGTATTTCTCTAAATATTGTATTATAATATGACTTATAGGAATTCGCTACAGTAGTAGTTATAAAAACATATTTATAGGCCATGAGTTATGACAACCTGGGGCACTGTAACAGAAGTATGTAGCGTATATTGAAAATTACTCATAAATATTAATTAACTGAAAATTTAATAAATTATGCAATACATACATGCTCTGAAACTATTAAAAATAGTCTTGACGACGAGATTATAAAGATGAAAGGTATTTCATAATATAAAATTATATGCTAACTATGAGTATTTTAGTTACATTGTATAGACAGATTTTGGCATTTCATTTCATAATAATAAATAGACAATACACGTCTTAATTGGAGTCTGTGGCTTGATACTAAACAAAAACGCCTTTACCACATTAAGAAGTTTTTCGTACTGGTAAAGGCGTTTTTATTAGTGTTTTTGTTTAGCCAATAAACATAATTAAAACTGTGGTCTGCGATGCATAAAGTTAATATTCTCGTATATTTTCACCTACTTTGCCTGACCATCCATCGAGTACTATTACTAGTACATACGACACATCATGCAAATCACACGTCTCAAACAACCGGGTACATAATCAATTATATTTCCAGTAAATGCGAGCAGACCACCCCGAAGGCTTAAGTGAAACTGATAAAGAGATTTGCACATTATCGATCATATACTACATATATCAATCTTATACATTACGTTCATGATGAAAGGAACAAATTCGTTTAAAATTCAAGTGATTATTTTGCAGAAAAACGCTCGGACAGGTCGATTAGTATTTTTAGTTGTGAATTTTTTGACATAAGAAAATTATATACAGGCTGTCTAAAGAAGAACATATGCAGCAATCATTGTTTTTTTTTAAATGGAACATACTGTATATTATGCCATATTTGAATTGTATGGTAAATTCTCAACACTTTTTGTGTAACATACCATATCCCCAAAATCAGCGGTTTTCGGAATAATGACGTTTGAAATGTGATAAATTAAAAAAAATACATGAAAATCGATTAATTTGAAGTAGAGTTTTTTGTTGAAGATAAAATTTGCAATACCAGGTTGTTTTTGTTGGCTTTTAAAAAATGTTCAAGGTGTCCTTGTTCAATTTAAACATTTTATTTCATTACCTATGTGTATTTTAATTTATCACAAACCTCATTATTCCGAAAACCGCTGATTTTGAGGATATGGTATGTTACACAAAAATGTGCTTAATGTGTTTAGAATTTACCCTACAATTCAAAAATGGCATAATATACAGGTGTTCCATTTAAAAAAAAACAATGATTGCTGCATATGTTCTTCTCTAGACATCCTGTATATAATTTTCTTATGTTAAAAAATTCAAAACTAAAAATACTAATCGACCTGTCCGAGCGTTTTTCTGCAAAATAATTATCTGAATTTTAAACAAATTTGTTCCGTTAATCATGAACGCACTGTATATACTGCCTGTAGGTATAGGTATAAGTTTTAAAATAATTTATATGTATAATCGCCAATATTATGTAACCGATATTCTTGGAAAGTACACGTAATGAAATGATGACGGCCGTTTGGGAGTTTGACAAAAAAAAGATCAAATTTAGTTGACACGGCCTACTTGATACATTATCATAGGTCACGGCTTCCTTTGATAGTACATCAAAATCTGAATTAAATTGGGATAATATTTTTCGCGAATGTGTAAATTATGTAACGGCAGTTATAAAGATTTGTGAATATATTAAAATTAATACTTATAACGTGGTGTATGTCTCGTATTATACCATCATGTACAGGTATTCAATTTTGATTTAATTAATAGAAAAGTATAAGTAAGAATAAAAAAGAATGAACACGCAATCTATATCTACCATAAGTACTTGCTGATCTGCAGATAATTTAACAAATATTATAGAAACAAGTACATATTATAGAAAATCAAAGCATGGAAGAATAGGAACACATGCGTACTTTAATGAATTTATTGATAATGTCTGGGGTATGCGCCACAAAGCAGCTGACACCGAGGCAAATTTAAATAACTTGTAAGTCAATCAGAAACTGCAATTAAAAACCAAAACTATATAGTTTGTCAAAACCAGCAATATGCTAAGGACAATATAATAATGTGAAATGAACCATAATACAACTAGATATACGAAAGAGCAGAAAAATAAATCAAATAATAATTTCCTACATTGTATTTATATTGCAATTATCAAAAGTGATTTTTGTCATTTCAGGTTCGTTTATGTTACGTTATGTTTTTAAGCAAAACACCGGTATATTGTTGTATTTTAAAATTAGGCGCAAAATGTAATGGTCAGCTTATTCACTAAACATTGTATCAACGTTCGAAAATTAATTTATTTTTCTTCAAATAATAGACGTTTCCACGATAATTATGGGCGATATGAAAATGCAAAAATGTTTCTTTTTTGCACAGAATGGAAGCTATATCAAAATTTCTAAATTATAGATTACCATATCTTGAGAAAATTTATATACTTTTATCAATCTGACAATGTTTCTAAGCATACGACTAATCTGGCCACATAATTTTAAACTAGGAACATGAAGCATTGATTTTAACTAATAATATGGTTATAAGAGTACCACTCTTATTACAGTCTGAACTGCAACCCTATTCGCAATTTATCGCACCTAAATGTAAAAAGAAAAATTGAAAAAACACAATTTGCATTGAAAAGAGTTGTGAATAACCTATAACGTTTAACTTAAAAAAAATTCAAACAATTCTACGAAAAATTACGAATATTCCATAAAAATGTATTGACTGTAGAATTTGCATTGAAAAGAGTTGTGAATAACCTATAACGTTTAACTTAAAAGAAATTCAAACAATTCTACGAAAAATTACGAATATTCCATAAAAATGTATTTACTGCAGAATGATATAATAAGCAAAATGTCTGTAACAAATCTTTTTCGCTTGCTTAACATATTACTTGTAGAAAAATGTCTGTCCATTTATTTGCAATTACTTAAAGTAATATGTTAAGTCTTCAGTATTTTCGTTCATAAATAGAATACTTTCGATAGTTTAGTGTAGAATCTAGCAGTCCATATACTTCCAATTAAACATAATTTGAAGATATCTGTTGATCGTTAATTAACTGACTGATCGTCTCTGGGCAAAATACAAAATTTAAGCACCTAATACCCTGAAATAAGCTACATTCAAAGCTTTGCGCGCTTTTTCCAACCTTTCATAGTAGTATTTAGTACCACAAATAATAACTAAAACATAATTTCGTTAGATTCAGCCATACAGTTAGAAATTAATGTTATATATATTTTTTGCCAACTTAGTTATAACAGCATATTTTATTTGTCGTATATACCGATAAATAATATAAAAAAAACTTTTTCTATTCAAATATCAATCTCCAAAGTTCGAAAATACTTCAAAAGACTTTTCATGTAGCAATTGCGAGCGCTTCTCTATTTGTATACCTCGTTATTATTATTTTTTTCGTTGATGAATGTCTATTCTATGTACAAATGTTATGTGTATGTATAGAATGCACACCTTCATAAAAAATATTTACAAAGTCACGACAACTCCTATTGTATATATACATATACTTCACAGATACAAATATGAGTAAGTATAGTCATTAAGTGAGCTTTTGAGATATTATAAAAAGCTCCTATAGTGTTAAATTATACATCGTTTTATAAAATTACAGAGCGCAATACCGTAAAAATTATTTGCGCTTACATTTCCTGAAGCACACAAATACCGATGCATACTATTCTATATTTTAGAAATCTAATAGTATTATAGAATTTAACACAAAAATTCGCTTTGATTTTCTAAGCAATTTTTAATTTCATTTATTTTGATTTAAAAAGTATTATGATAATATGAGAAAAGCACTAATAATAGAAAATAGTACTCAAAACTATATAATTATCATTTAATTCGTTCTTTATGTAAATTTATTTTTAGTTTTCCGTGTTAGTAAATTATTCACTTACCGTAATCCGTGGACCATCGTAAAATATCCTGCCCCAGTTGGGGACCAGTAACACAACACTACTATGTGATGGAACACGCGGCTTAGCGGCCACTGCGATCCCTTAGCTTAAGTCAGATCTACGAGAGGCAAATCTGTCCCCACACGTTCTTGTAGAATCGTACGCAACATAAAGCAGTACATAATTTTCTTAAAAACGACCTCTTAAAATATCCTGATATTTTTTCTAACGGCATTATGCTTTTCAAAAAATTTCAATTTTTAATCATTTCAAATGAATTGTTCTGAAAGGTATCTAATTTATTTTAAACAAGAAACGCGGAGGATTCTGAAGATTCTTGAAGAGAGGGGGCGAATGCTTGGAACGAAGCATGGACCATAACATGGAGCAGTAAGCTATGCCGCCGCTACCGGGACGTAGCCCGGCTCTACTTCTAGCCGTGGCTTTACTTTTCGTGGCTTTAGTGAATACAGGTGATGCTGCGGTAAGTTTTTTCTTTTAAATTATAATTATTTTCGTATTACAAGTCTACTCGATGTAGAAATGAAAAGTAATCATGTTTATTTAAAAGCACATGTCTTAATACGTTATCAAAAGGAGAGCTTTTGATGTTTTTATGTAAAAAAAAGATCCTAATGAATTAATTATTTCAAAAAAAGATCTACTATATAAATATATTTGAAAAAAATAAAGTATTTATGAGAACATCTTCTTAATACCAATAGATTTTTTTTAATTATAATAATTAGGGGTTGTAGAAGTTATACATATATAAAATATAATAGTAGTGATATATTCTACATTAAATATGTTCGAAGTTTCGTTTATAGTTTCAAAATAAACCTATTCAGCACTGTAGTGGTATGTTTAATCAATGAATTGATTCAATAACAGTTGTAATGATAAATTGCTTATTTATTTTACATAAAATATGGAACATAAAATCTAAACAACAAATGTTTAAAATGAATTAAGTGTATATAAGATATCCTATCGCACGGCTTCATCAATTATCATAAATTAGATTTCTTCAGGAGGTAAAATGTTAAATTATTTATATTGTCTAATCAAATATTATATCTACAAGCAAAATGTATAATTCCAGTTTTAAAAAGATTATTATTGACTGAATTTAGTTTTAAAAACTAACTTTTAAAGTTGTACATTAGTAAGCTTTGCATTTAATGAGAGGTGCAAACATATAATTTTCTAACCTGTAAAGTTTTCTATTTCATAAAATATTTAAAACATAATTTTGCGCGGGAATACTAGTAGATTGTATATATTCCATGTAAATAATTTATAAATATCATATTAAAACTTAATTTCATTGAATAATCCAGGAATTTATTTGATAATTTAATATAGAGATCATTTCGTTAATGTTCTGAGCAATAAAATTATAATTAGAAGCGAAGAATCAATTTACACAGAGATATACATTATATAATATATTAATCGCGATGACAAAAATTACTTACTTACTGGAATGTTGTACATTACATTACATTAGAAGGAAAATAATATAGATTATATAAAATCGCGAATGTTTTGTAAAGCATTGCTCAATTTCCTTTTTGAAATTCTTCTTCTTATGGAATTTTGAGATCTATAATATTTTTGCGCATTTTCTTATTATTTTTCTTTAAATAATAAATCCTCTTTTGATCGGATTTTGTAAAAATTTGGCACATTTTTGGAGATAAATATAGTTGTATTTTAGAAATCTAAAGAACCCATAGGGAAGGAATAAACTCAATTTAAAGAGGAAACTTGATTTTGAATAACTCCACAGCAGAAAAAACTAAACACTAAACAACTGTGCATCAAGTCCACGTTAGCTGCTACGGGTTCTATCTTGCAAGGTCGTTCTTTAGTAAGGGGCTAGAAATTCAAGTGCCGATACTCTCCGAGTGTTGAATTTTATGTAGTTTTCCACACTCCTCAAGGAATGCGGATGATCATTAAATTAAACCACATCACAGACACTGGTGTAATAATAATGTATTACCAATGGTTTGTCAAGACGTCCATTTGGAAATGGATACATCCTCTAAATGAAATTGTCGTCAAAGAAATAAATGCAAACAGATTCTGACAAAAATGTTTCCCTTTGGAAGACATGTAACAGTGAGCATATTGTACTCACAGTTCAAGATTTCAGAATGCAATTCCGCTTTTGCCCTCTATATCATTTAAACAAGAATTGGCTTTCGAAAAATATTGATGAACATAACAAATATTTTCCAAGTTTTTACAAAAATGCACACGACGATTTAATATTTTCCACCAATTCATGAGCACGATACTTTTGACGACACATTTTTTGAGGGATTTTGATGCAGCAACTCTGTCATTTCATTTCATTTCATTTACTATTATGTTCAAAACTCATACAATTGATCGAATTGGTATTGATCTGAATACGTTAAATTAAATAGTTCACAATTTCGACAGCTGTACAATTACCATTGATCATAATAAACATATATTTATGTATAACGTATCAGCTGCAAGTTCGAAATTTTTATGAAGGGAAAAACCGTCAATATGTCTTGAACACACACGTAATTTCATCTGATTTAGCACTCCTTTCTACGAAATTTAACCTCCTATTTATTTTTGACAAAATCGTCATTTTCTTTCAGGATTTTTTTTACTTTATGGACAGACTGTATATAAAATTTTATGTGATGTAATTACATTCATGTTTCTATATTACATATTATTATTTAATTTCTATAAATAAAATGTTTTTTGCTAGAATTTGATTTAGATAGTTTCTGTGTCACATATTAATTTTGTTGGGGTCACAATAGCTAAAAACAATATTCGACAATCTCGGTTTCTTTTTTGTGATAACTAATAATTTATATTTGTTAGCATAAACAATTTTTATCAATAATTAAAAGAGGAATAAACAATTCTTGTTCCACTTACATCATTCCCGCTTCGGACAGCATTTGATGAATTAAAATCTTAGTTTTTATGAATAAAAGAAATCACATATTTGTTTAATAATTGATAAGTCGTATGTCGGTCAGAAATTATATATTTAATATAAATGCAGAAGATATTAGATTATACAATCGGACTGAGACCGACCTGACCTCGAATAATATAGGGGTTAGTCTAATTATTTTTGTGCTGTAATCGACGATACGTTATGTATCTTGCAAAATATCTTCTATTAATACAGTGTTTATATATTATACAGACCTACTGCAATCTTTTCTGCTTTGATGAAAATTTACTAGAGTTCTGAAGAAATTGTTGAAAAAATTTGTAATTGGATTACATTAACAATTCACCATGTTTTTAAACCCTTCCTGCAAAAATGCTTTAACTTCATACTACATTTTTCCATATACATAAATTCATATTAAATGGAAATGACACAATATCTAAAATGAGGTGTGAAGATCCCACGACCTGCTTTGACGTATGTGCCGAACGAAGGTTTTACACAAAAGGTTTTTCCTAAAAACTGTTTTCGATAAAAGTAAAGCTTTATTTCCTCTCCGTACCTTGAAAAATTTTTCTTCAAACTTTGTTCCAAATTATATTGTCTAATCAGCAGAACTGTGTTAAATGTATAATTTGTAAGATATTCGCATACGATAACAGTAAAAAAATACTATCTCTTAAGAATTTCAGAAATTTCTTTTATAAAGTTGTATGAACCTTTTTTTTTCTTTGAAATTCGTCTAGTTTTTATAGTAGACAAGGTATTGGTAGAATTTGATTTTAACTGAAATAAACTACAACTTCCTATCTATAGATTTGCTGGAAATCTTAATACATACACATATGTAACAGAACATCGTCGCGTAACATCAGCGCGAACATAAAACCTTCCCATTCTCCCATGATTAGTTCATGAATTTTTTCAAGCAAGATGGACATTACGGCTGCAGCGTATATAGTTTATACACTATTAAGTGAAGAAAAAGGTAGGCCAAGCCCTGTAACAGACGCAATTATATATGTGCAAGTAGAACTATGTATGGTGGTCGCGATTTACTTTTGTATCTGAAATTCGAAGCAGTAAGTTGCTTATACAAAAATTCTACACGAATGTATCAAAAGACTTTGAGTTTTTGATAAACTTTAATTAGTTTAAAAATCAGCACGAAAAGATAAAGTGGAGAAAGGCTATTTCTGTTCAAGAAAGTTTAGCAGTTACAATTCTTTTTCTGACGACCGGAGATTCCTTTACGAGCCTGCAAATAAAATTAAGAATAACCTTTTCCTTTTATTTTTTGTCCGCCATAGTGTTCGCCAGGGCCATACAAACGTGCAAACGTGTGGCGCAACGTGGAGGATAACAGATTCCTCTGAAAGAGCTCATCACCCTCCAAGTCACTTTCAGATAATATAATTCAGACTAAAAGTAAAAGGCCCAAGGCCTGACTTGACCAGCACAATAAGAAGAAGAAGAAGCAACGTGGAGGCGTAACATTTCTCTAACTTGATACGCGACGGTGTTGCCTTATGATAATCTGTTGCATATGTATAGCCTAGTGATGTTGGATTCGGTTACTTTTCAATACTTGTAACTATCCGTTACTTTCGAATTCAATATCCGTTAATTTTTATTCGTTACCGAGTACTCGTTCAAATGTGCGGTGCGGGAATATGTATAGTTAATATGTAGTACAAACAAAATATTCTCTTATATACTAATTTTAATATATATTACGTTGAATAAATAAAATTCGTTGAAGGTATCACACAAAATATTCCAACTCAAAATTAAAAGTAAAATGCCAAAGCCTAAAGTATTTTTTAAAGAGTCCCCATTTTATTTATGATAAACGAAATATTCTATCATAAAACCATAAAAATCCCCGACTCCCATATTAAATCACAAAAATGTAGAAGGGAGTACATGGCACAAAATTTATTTTACCTTGCATCAATACAATAAGTTCAAACAAAACTTTTATAATGAAGTCTACCTACGCAAATACAAGTAATACTAAATAATTAGTTAAATTCAAATATTTTGTACAAAGTTATATACTCTAAATTATATTTTTTAAAAAAATATTTCAGACAAGAATGTATTCTAAAAGTTACATATTATGAGAGTAACTGTTTGAAAAAGTAACGATTATTTGAAACCAGTATTCGTTACTTCGGATCTTATCGAATAACAAATACTGCAAAACGGATAGTTACATTTACAACACCACTAGTGTAGCCGCCTTAATAAGTGTTGAGAGGAAGATTGAACTCTTAAACGTAAGGTCTGGCATATATTGATAGCTGTAACCGTTTCCCCGCTATTGTCATCACACATGGAGACACATTCAAACATACTTGCAAAAATTACTTTTTCGTTATCAGTATAGACACTTCCAAATATTTCGAGATTGAACATTTTTATCGTCGCAATATTTCCTTGTAATAGATATTTCTATCCAGTAGATTTAAATAAATTAATATAATTAATACTAGGTATGTAGTTGAAAAACTAGAAATCGAGGGGAAATAGATATTGGTTTAATATGTTTATAGACATGCCATTTCAAAAAATATTTATTGCAAAAGTAGACTTTTGAATGCCTATAATTTATTGACAGCCTAATAAAATATAGGTATTGTTAAATGAAACAAGATTTACTTTAGTAGACTGTATATACCGGGTGTCTGTTTAAGCTCGGCCACCGGCCATATCTCGGCAACCGCTTATCGTACAACCTCGCGAAAAAATATTGATAGTAAAATGCACGACGGAAATTACAACTAAAATAGTTTTAAGTTTCCAAAATAATCGCAAGGGGGCGCAATTCTCAAGATAAATTAAAAATTCGATAATTTTTCATTAAATTCTAGATTAAGATTGATTGAAAATTTTTCTAGCAAAATTTTAAGACGTTTTTATACAACTTTCATTTGAAACTTTTTGTTCTAACTCCCATACGAAGGGAAGAGGGGAGGGGGTATGTCTGCGGACAAAAGTCGGTATAATTTTGGTTTGCACAAACGGATTTTAATGTTTCTGGGTTCATTAGATAGAGAATCTTACAAAGAATTGAAGAACATGTTGCATGAAATTACGTGGTTGTCATAGAAAATAACAAGGGGCGCTGTTCTCAATGTATGTATATTACTTGTTTTTTCTTTAAAATTTTAAATGGAACGGCATATTTTTAATATAGTAATATTGAAGCACATAAAAAACTGAAGAGAATGTTGAAAACCGGAACACAATCCAAAAAAAATAAACAATTTTTAATATAAATTTATTTATTTAGTATGAGTAATAATTTTATTTTAATTTTAAGTGTCACTAGACAGTGTACAGTTCGCTTTCACTTGAATTTTCATCATAGTCTTCCATAAATGTATTTATTTAAATCTTCTCACCGATTTTCTAATTCTTGGATATGTTACATTAGATTCTCTTCTTAAATGTTTTCAAATTCTCTAGCTATTTTTAAATTTTATGTCTTGCCTTTTTAGACATTGAAATAAAATAATAATAATAATGATAATAATAATAATAATAATAATAACAATATATCTTTATCACCCAACTGATTTAGGTAGATCTAATTATAGGAAAACGGCAAAAATAATTTCCATAACTCATGAGCTAAGTAGACAATAACGAGAAAAAAAACAATATAATATAATGCATTAGTTATAATCAAATCATTTACTCATTAGTAACGAAAGGGTACACAAATTGATATCTAAATCATCCCCGCCTGAAATGAAAGTAAATAAAAGAACCTATTATATACCAAAACATAAATAAGAAAATATATTGACCAAGTAATATAAAGGAAAAGAAAATATATTTAAAGTACAAAAAAAAAACAAAAAAAAACTTCAACTTAACAAATGTTCAAAGTGTTCACCTTCATTTTCAATACACGTTTACTTGTCGATTAGTAGAGAGCAGAGTTACTTCCATCTCGGAGGCAGCAATTGTTGTACTCGACATTTTGTGATAAACTATGTCTTTTATTGTGCCCCATAAATAAACATCAAGAACATCTGGCAAGGTGAATAAAAACTCAATAATGTCTTCCTTCTGGATAATTTAGGGAATATTTCCCCGAAGCAAGAATGCATTTTCAAAGCATTGAAAATACATTCTGATCATGTCATAAGCTTCAACGTTAGAAGACGACATTTTACAAACTTAATAATTATGTGCAGGTGTCCAAAAAGGCTTAATTTGCTAAATACATACAAAAAGTTTAACTACAAGTGACACTAATATCTTTGCATTTCGATTTTCATGGCCTACCTTGGAAATCTCATCATAATGTAATTTAGTATCACTGTGCATGTCATGTTGTATGATGAAAATTTAAAAAAAAAGCAAACTACACTGTTCACTATTATTATTTTATTTCAATGTTGGAAAGGATAAGAAATGATATTTAAAAAATAATAGCTAGAGTATTTAAAAACATTTAAAAGGAGAATCTAACGTAACATATGCAATGAATTAAAAAATCGTTAAAAAGATTGAAATAAATACATTTAGCGAAGAGTATGATGAAATTTCAAGTGAAAACGTACTATATATACACTGTCTAGAGACCCTATTAAAATTAAAATAAAATTATTACTCCCAATTCATAAATAAATTTATATTTAAAGAGTTTTATTTTTCTGGATTGTCTTCGTATGACTATATCTTCGTCAACAAAAAAGGTAGCAACTTCCGGTTTTCATCATTCTCTTCAGTTTTTTATGTGCTTCAATATTACGATATAAAAAATATACCGTTCCACTTGAAATTTTAAAGAAAAAACAAGAAATATACATACATTGAGAACAGTGCCCCCTATTGTTTTCTTTGACAACCACGTAATTTCGTGCTACATATCTTCAATTATTTGTAAAATTCTCTATCTAATGAACCGAGAAACATTAAAATCCGTTGGGGCAAACCAAAGTTATACCTACTTTTGTACGCAGACATGCCCCCTCCACTCTCCCCTTCGTATGGGAGTTAGATCAAAAAGTTTCAAATGAAAGTTGTATAAAAATGTCTAAAAATTTTGCTAGAAATTTTTTTAATCTATCTTAATCTAGAATTTAATGAAAAATTATCGAATTTTTAATTCATCTTGAGAATTGCGCCCCCTTCCGATCATTTTGGAAACTTAAAAATATTTTTGTTGTAATTCCCGTCAACCATTTTACTATCAAGATTTTTTCCGCGAGGTTGTACGATAAACGGCTGCCGAGATATGGTCGGTAGCCGAGGTTAAACAGACACCCTGTATATATATATATAAGAAATGTATTAAAAGTAATTTGTTATCTTGGCGTAGCGGCAATGTAATGAGAATTAATAATAAAATGACAATTTAACAGCAAGCTGTAGAAAGCTTCAACGGCGTAAAATGCTTACCATTTCATTCAATACGATCTTAATTTGCTTAAAAACTGTATAAATTATAGCTTTCTGCCTGGCTCTCTAGTTCGGCCAATTTACCTGTATCCCTAATATTGGTGAAGGTAGCGTTAATCCGAGCGATGAGTACAGTCAACGTAGTAATAGTACAGAACTAAGGGGGGCGTGATATATATAGATGGAATGATAATATACAATTTTTATTCCACAATTTGTGCATTATGTAATACATACATTAAATAATGTAATATATGAAATTAATTCATGTATGCTATTTGACAAAATGGAAAACAAAAAATACTACTAGTTAAGTATAGAATATATCCTACAAGTTTATTTTCCACAAAATTCTGCTTCGTTTTTGCACCAGTATGTAATAATACTAAGATGGGTGTGACATAAATTACTATTAAATTTGGAATAAACGATTAGCAAGCATTTGTTGTTCTATGCAAATCTAAATATGTGGCGAAAATAAATAATTTTCACTTGTATATAATAATCTACTAGGTAATTGAAAGAAATCATTATTGGCGACCACTGTAGTCGGACGAGGATTAATTTCATTTCAATGGCTTGTCAAATAGTGTTGATCTAAGAGGAAATGAGATTATAAACAAATCGTGAGATAGTCTGAACTCACATGCGCCATATTCATTTTAGTGACACCATTCTTTCACTTTTCTGTCGAGAATACCACAATCGATGTGCATTGCTCATACTGATTAAAAAAGTATTTATAGTTATAAAATAAATATCTTGAAAACTGAAAAGAAAAATACTTTATGCTCTTTAATGAGTGAAACATATACTTTTATATCGTGCCTAGTTATCAATAATATTGCATAAACTTTTTTAAACATTTAAAATACTCTGAAGACACTTCTTGTAAATCAAATATTTGGTCAATGTTAACCCTAAATCAAAAGCACAATTTATATTCCATTTAAAATGTATATCGTTACTAACGAAACACCCACAGGAGAAAAATTATGTTCTAGAGCGCATAAATATAACTAAAAATAATTACAATATTTCACATAGCAATCCATATATCGAAGACCATTATACGAATGTAACACCCTGTATCATAATTGAATATCATATTTCCCCTAATTTTGCTGCCGCGCTTGTTCTTTCCAAACAAAACGTGATAGTTCTTTGCGTGTCACAATTCCCAAAGTACAACATGTTAACATGTCAAGGCGTAACACACATTATTCTTAATTCAAAACACATTGAGAAACAGGACAGAAGAACTATGTACTGATGCGGAATATTAGGCCATTGTTGATAAGGTCCGACCGGCAGTGAGATTACTCCTATCTATTGAATGTAATGCTTTTGAATGAATGAGTGTTTGAGAAACGGGAAAGAGTTGAACTTTAAAGACAATTAATTCATTTATTATATTACTAAGAAGCAGAAAGCTATTAAAATAAAGCCGCGCAATATGTGTTAGTATGAAGTCATTTACACACACTTGGAACTAAAGAGTTTAATATTACTCTCCATGGGTATTGAATTATTCATACTGAAAAGTCATATTATATGTATTGAAGAATTCACAACTTCATATATAGTCCTTGTATATGGCTTAGTACTAACTTTATTTCGTCACTATCATCATATTTGGTGAATATATAGCCAATTCTTAGTTTTATTAAAATGTATAAAGGAACAGTCATACCTTTGGTCTAACTTTTTTTCATAATTCGTGCGAAAGTATAGTTATTTATTATACAAGGGAAAAAAGTATTAGATTTTAGCTCGAGGTAAGGTTTATCTCACTCCGCTTCGCGTCGTGAGATAAATTACCGAGAGCTAAAATCTAATTTTTTTCCCGTGTATAATACGACGATTTAATATTGAAAAAATCACGTAAATACTATATATTGAAGTCAGAAAATCAATCGATGTGACATTTCAAGTGACATTACATCTGCGTTGCGAATGGAAACCTGTAAAATAATCAAATATCTGTCAATTTAAGCGGACAAAAAGTGAACACTTTTTCCCCGGGAAAAAAGTGAACACTTTTTCCCCGGGAAAAAAGTGAGTACTTTTTTCCCAGGTTGATAAAGTAACATTTTATTACCTGTCAAGAAGGATAAAATGTCAACTTTTTTTCCCGTCACAGAAAAAACAATATTATTCTTAACTAAAAACGATGTTTTGCAAATACAGTAAAAGTTGGATATAGGGTTCGCCAAGGGACCGGTCAAACGTGGATGCTATATCAGTCACAACAGAAGTAGGATTTTAAATGAAAAATAAATAACAGTACATATGTAATTTTTGACGTGTAAACTTCTTTAGGCGCGTTGCGCTGATTGTAGGCAGTGAACAAGGCTGACCTGCAACGCTCGGATATGTAACGCTCTTCGGGTAAAGTCGGCTAAAGGAACAAGATAAATAAATATATCATATAGAGGTATTTAATTTCAGTTAAATTAAAATTTAAATGAATAAATAAATTCATGTCCCAGAGCAGATGTGAACCGTAGCCGCCTGGGTGAGAGGCCAGCATTTAACCATTAGACCAAGAGCGGGAGTCGAAAGCCAATATTCATATCGTCTATTTATGTATATATATGCGTCCGAAAATCTCCTTAATAATGCTTGCGGCCGAGGCAAGACAATCTCGAGTACGTTAAAGTTTTTCGCGGACAAGATATACACACAATTTTTTGGGCAACCGTTAAATTTTTCAATCGATTTAATTTAATTTATTTCTAAAGGTGCTAAATTAAAGTGGTTTACTTGCTTTACATGCGTTACCATGGAAATGAGCCGAATATAATAAACTACAAATACTTGATAGTTGTCAAAATAAGTCGTAGATTGTGTGATTAAACATGTGTCAAAATGTGTATTTACTTTAACGGCCGCTACCATAGCAACGGCCGCGAAATTGTATTTCGCGAACTGTGTTGCGTTCGCGAATTGGTAACTTCGCGGACGATTATTTAAATGTAATATAGAACGAAAAAAAAAGTTGTTTTCGTATTATTAACCTCGCCTTGATGAAGTTTGCACTTCTGCTGTGTGCTTTTAAGCACACCCATTTTCATATTTAAATAAACATACATAGATACAAAGAAAAGGCATAAACAATTATTCATATAAAAGAATTATACACAAAACATATAAATTTCCTATGCAAATTACATAATTACACATACAGGGTTCGTCAGTGAAGCGGGAAAATTTAAAAACTCAGTAATTCATTTGACGTTTCGGTGAGGGCGCTGAAGTTAATGATAAATTGTCAGTCATTCAACGGCATTTAGTAAACATGGAACAGTGGTCAGACGCTCATCGTGTTTTCTGTGTTGAATCGTTTTATAAAAATGGAGACTCCGCGATAATTGTGAGAAGGTTATTTCGCAATAACTACAATATTCCGCGCCATGGGCGGATTCCGTCTATTCTCGCAATTAATTTGTGGGTACAAAAGTTTGAAGAAACTGGATCTACGTTAAATTAAAAACATAAAGGAGCAGCAACAAGTGATAGAATGTCGGAAAATATTGATAGAGTTTGAACTGCCATAACACGTAATCCAAAACGTTCTGCGATTAGATATGCATTAGCATTGAATATCAGTGAATCGTCGATGCGTCAAATCTCACATAAGGACTTAATTTTTCACCCTCATAAAATTCAAGTTGCCGAAGAAATAAAAGAAGCTGATTCGGTTAATCGCATGAATTTTTGTCAAGAAATGTTGCAGCGTTTGGATAGGGAAGAAAACTTAATTCAGCATATGTTTATGTCAGATGAAGCCCATTGTCATCTTAATGGCTATGTAAATAAACAGAAGAGCCGATATTGGAGTGCTGGAAACCCGCTTCAGTTACATGAGAAATCCTTGCATAGTGACAGTATGGTGCGCTCTTTCATCATCTGGCATAAGTGGACAATTCTTTTTTGAAGATGAACGAGGACAACCGTTAATGTAGTTCGTTACACAAACTTGGTCACAACATTCATTTTTAAGAAAAGAACTGGTTCGATTTCCAGAGATTACGTATGTCGTATGTCTATTGCTGCTTTAAGAGAATTCATACCGAAACATATCACATCCAAAAATGGAGACATTGTTTGGGCAGCTAGATAGCCGAATTTATCCACATGCGACTTTTTTCTTTGGGGTTGGCTCAAGAGCAAAGTGTACGCTGTTACATCGGAAATGTTACGACGAGCAATGGAAAATTTTCGAATAAGACTACAAGAATGCGTAGATCGTAATGGTGCCCACCTGTCAAGTATTATTTTTAAAAAGAAAATGGCAAGTCTTAACAGAAAACTGTAAAAACATTAATGTTAAAATAAATGCTACTGTAGTTGCAGTAGTGTTAAATTTTCCCGCTTCACTGACGAACCTTGTATATGTATATGATTACACTTTAAAATAATCAGTTATTTCGGTTTGTTTCGTAGTTTGAGAAAATTCTTCTTCAAATACTTTTTCAAAATCTACATTTTCTATTAGAGTCTCATTTATCGAATTATTGAAAGTAATAAAATCTATCGAGGTAGATAATGCCTGTGAAATATTGGAGATGTGTGTACATTTTGCTTCATTGTCATCGACGTTGTCGTCTTGACTCTCTTCCAATAGTACTTTTCACACATTGTTCAATATGTCTTAATCTGTTAATCTCATATTTCCACATTCCCGTTCATATTGATGAACTCCCATAGTTTTGATATTCTGTAGCTATTCTATCAAAGACAAGTCACTTTCCTCATCCAACAATTCATTCTGCTCAGAATCTACCCTGTTCTATGATAAAAAGCCGGCATGTTTATAACAATATTTAATTGTTCCAGGAGGTAACATCGCCCACTGTGTTGATATCATATTTATAGCCTCTGAGATTAATGTTCATTTCGAAATATACTTTGTCATTTTCGATCGCCTTTATAAGTAGAAATTTCCCAAAATAAGTTTTTACAGACTTAATAATCCCTAACCCACGGGTTGAAGGATTAACGTTCTGTTTGGAGGTAAAAACACAACTCTATAGAAGTGTGCACATGAACAACTTTTTTCTTTGATTTTGTCAATCCTTTATTCCAATCCAGAAGGAATTTTGTGCAAATTTCGGTAGTCCATGCCTTCTTGTTAGATAGATAGACGCGTAACGTTATTAAAGCATCGGGGCTCTTTGATTTATCTATTACAAGCAATTTTATTTTGATAAACTCCGACAAATTTGCTGCTACTAAGACGATGACTCTGTCTTTGGAGAGCTTGCTACCAGAGCATTTCTTATTTTTGAACATTGATGTTGTTGCTGGAGTTAATTTAAAGAAAAGGCCTGTTTCATCAGTATTGAAAATTTAACGTTAAGCGGAGCAGATTGTAACCATTGGCTGATTATTTCTACATTTACACTTTCACCAGAAACATTTCTAGATATAATATTATGGCGGGGTTAAAACTGTTTAATCCAACTTGCTGAGCATTTGTAATTTTCGTTAACTAAAGCTCTTCCAAAATTTTCTGCGTTTTGTTGCAAAAGCGTCCCATTGGTTTTTATGCTTGAGCTGCTTTTTCCTTGAGCCACTGAAGCAATGGTCTTTCTATATCAGCATGAGTAGATTGGCGCATTTGTTTCGTATTTAGCAAATTATCAGTGAAGGCGGCTATAATTTTTCTCGATTTCTCCAGACTGTGATGAATGACAAACGCAATAAATTAAATACAGCAGAAATAATGGCGTTAAATGCAATATTATCTAGTCTAGCAAGAATTGCTCTTTTACTTTCTTATACGTAGTATAAGGAAGTATTGTGATGATGTAAATTTTCGTCCTCGAAATTTTTGCAGATGTCAACGTTTTGAAGTCTCCTGATTCCGAAAAAGTGGTTTTTCAAAAAATGTCTCTGTGTGTGTGTATGTCACAGTGTGTGTGTGTGACCACGATAGCGGTCAAGCCGCTATAGATATCAATTCCAAATTTTGTATTTTCGAATATAATCTCCCTCTTGAGATCTGATTAGTTTTTCAGTAAAATCGGTAGACCGCCAGTAGCAGTTTACTTCAGTCAAAAAATCGAATTTTGCCAATATTTCGTCAACTATTAAGTTTAAACAAATTAAAATTAAAATTGAGAACAATTTTATTTAAAAGGTTTTTGGAAATTCCTACCGGAAGTAGGTCTTTTACTCCTATCGAAAATCAGTTTTTTGCGAATATTTCGCAAGTCATGCTTTTTATACAGGTACGTTACGAATATAAAAGTATTTAAAACATAATTTTAAATCAAATGAAGCAGGCACTCTGGGCCCTTATATGCGACCCCGCCGCTATAACCGGCGACGCTAAATGTGGTAATTAATTATTGTATTGGTTTCTAAGAGAGTTTTATCAATATGTCAAATTTTTGAATATATGTATTACCAAACCTTTTGCACCAAACATTCGTACAAGAAAGTTGGGTAGCACCTACCTACAGCAAGTTATTTATAACTGTTCTGCAAGAATAACTCAAAAACAATATAATTTAAACTCCATTACATGACATTTATTGAGAAATTTGCACATTTATACAACGAGTCGTCAGTTTTTTTCCTTTTTTTAGACAAGCAGTTGTTATTCAGAGTCTTGTTTTTTAGTAAATATCTACCTACTTTCCAATTTTACATGGTACGGCATATACATATATTTTCTATTTAACAATACGTACAAAGTGGCGTTTTAATCATTTAAAAATTATTACACAATATGTGAAAATTAAGGAGCCATAATGACAAATATACGAGGATTGCGTGCTTACAACGAAATATAAGCGAATGATAAAATAATTGAAGAGTATCTTTAAGGAAAAATAAAATAAATATATACATACATGTGTACAATTGGTTTCTTTAGGAATGGCCGGTGTGAGTTTAAAAACGCTGCGCGTATCTGTCGATAGTCACATTCTAATTGTATGGATGTCTGGTCTTGAAAACACACTAAATAAATATCTCCAAAGAGTATTTATATTTGTTGAATGCTGCTCATTGTATAATTTCTTATTTACATTCCTTTCCTCTACTTCCATAATAATATATTCTGGATTATAAAACGAACCGGTTTAGCTTCCGAAAATAATTTAAATAACAGGTGACCCTGATTTACTAAATTTATTTCTATTTGCTTAGTTCAACAGATAATATACCCAAATGCTTTTGAAAAATATCTTTAGTTTTGTTATTATAACTCATACCTTATTTTTAAATTAATTCAAATAAAAAAAATGAGGTGTGGCCACCACACGACTTTCTTATACGTATGAGCGTTTCAAATCATACAATTTTAAAAATTATTTTATACAAAAATTATTCAAAATCCTATTCTAAGAACTTCCAGTCTCTTAGTAAATCTCTACAGGATACATACTTTGTGAGATATTTGTAAAAAAATGCTACTCGCCAAGAGTAAACGTATTATTTCCGGTCGGAATTTTGAATTTTCTTTTATACAAAAAATATTCCAAATCCAACTCTAAATACTTTTATGCTCTTGATAAATATATATAGAATGCATAATTTACGAAATATTTGCAATAATCGCTATTCGATAAGAGTAAAAGTGTTACTTCCGGTCCGAATTTAAAATTTTTTTTTATACAAAAGGTATTGAAAATTAAGTTCTAAATACTTTTATACTAGTAACGTACCTGTCTAAAAAGCATGACTTGCGAAATATTCGCAAAAAACTGATTTTCGATAAGAGTAAAAGACCTACTTCCGGTAGGAATTTCGAAAAACTTTTTTAATAAAATTCTTCTCAAATTTAATTTTGAGTATATATGAATTCTTTATAAATTTGTTTAAACTTAGTAATTTACAAAATATTGGTAAGAGTGGATTTTTTCACTGAAGTAAACTACTACTTCCGGTCTGCCGATTTTACTGAAAATCTAATCAGATCTCAAGAGGGAGATAATATTGAAATTTTCATCATCACAATACTTCCTTATCCTACGTATAAGAAAATAAAAATAATGAGTTTAACCGTTGATTGAAGGAATACATAAAGATGCGCCACTATAGCACTGAGCGTAGCCAAAACTGGAACCGAGATCTATACGACTGCATCAGTCGTTTGGATCCGAGATTCGAAACAGCCCGAGACAGCGATGATGTTTCTCGGCAAGGGGTTTGTGGGACGACTTAACTTACTATAGCGTTGCGCATCATTTATATTCCTTCAATCAACGATTTAACACCTTGTCTTGTGGTTTATTAATTAAAGCAATATTTGCCTTTATACTTTCTTATACGTAGTAAGGAATTATGATGCAGATGTCCACGTTTTAAGGTCGCCTGATACCGAAAAAGTGGCTTTTGGCAAACGTCTCTCTCTCGCCCTCCTTCCCTCTCTCTCTCTCTCGCCCTCTCTCACTCTCTCTCCCTCTCCCCCCTCTCTCTCTCTCTCTGTCTGTCTGTCTGTCTGTCTGTCTGTCTGTCTGTGTCTCAGTGTCCAAACGGCTACAGCTATCAATACCAAACTTTAATAATCTTCCTCTTGAGATCAGATTAGATTTTGAGTAAAATCGGTAGACCGGAAGCAGTAGTTTACTTCACTAAAAAAAATCAAAATTTACTAATACGTCGTCACGTTTAAACTAATTTCTAAAGAATACAAAAGTACTAAGATGTGAATTTTAGAAAGACTTTTTTGGGCATTTCTAGTGGAAGTAGGTCTTTCTACCTACCGCGAAAAGCGGTTTTTAGCAAATTTCTTACAAATTATTCATTTTGTACAGACTTATTTAGAATACAAAAATATTTAATACCCGAATTGGAACAATTTTTGTATAAAAGAAATTTCAAAATTCGGACCGGAAGTAACACTCTTGCTTTTATCGAATAGCAGTATTTTGCAAATATTTCGCAATTATGCATTCTATAGAGATTTATTAAGAGAATAAAAATATTTTGAGTTGGATTTGCAATAATTTCTGTATAAAAAAATTGTCCAAAATTCGGACCGGAAGATACACTTTTAATCAGAGGTTTATTTTATAAAGAGGCAACTTAAAATTTGATTTGGAACAAATTTTGTATACACATTTCGGATGTCACATACGTATAAAAAAGTCGTATGGTGACTACACCTCATTTTTAGATATAGCTCTCTAAAAAAATTAAAACATATTCTAAAACAGCAAAATTTTGCATTTCGTATTAATTATTACATTATAACATAATTTAATTGTATGTAGTGATATTATAAACTTATTCTTACAAGTTTATAACAAAAAATAATACATATATACATACAAGGTCCCATATTTGAACTTCTGTGCAATTAATGGGTAATCATGTAATAAAATTTAATTAGGATTGTAAAATTAATTTCTCTAACCTTTACCAGAATAAATTAAAACAAAAATTGTAGCAGATATCAAGTTTTTAGTAATTAATATACAGGGTGAGTCATTAGTAGCCGCTTCTTCGATTGCTCTTTTGTGTTTTAAATAAGAGAAAAACAATTAGTGGAAGATCCATGGTTGCTTGTGGCGCATATTGTAAAAATACTTTAAGCTCTGGTGCATTTCCGGTTTTACAGGAAGTGCACGGGGCTTAATTTTTTTTAATGACTCACCCTATATATTTTTGTATTTTCTTGTACTGCTTTAAATTGTCTGTTCGATTGCTTTTTCTTTTTCAAAATTGAGCCAATAGTTCTTGAATTATTAATTTTTTTTGAAAATATTTGACCAAAACACGTGTTCAGAAAAAAATCATTTGCACATTGTTTTTAAAAGTAAAAACATTAACTTTGTTGTTGCTTGTAGCCAAGAAAATTCTGCATCATTTGGTAAAGTTGCACTCGACAATACCTCACTGAACTTTGTTTTTTCAAAGCCTACTTCCTGAAATTTTCACATACCAAAAACTTATATTTTTTAAATGGAACACCCAGTATTTTATTGAGTCATTTTGTTCCTTTTTTTATTCTCTTTCATTTTTGTTAACAATGTCCTATACTTATCTTTTGTAATTTCTGAGATAATCACTATAGGAGCTATTAGCGATCAATTAAAGAACTACGAGCGCTGTTGTTCTATGCACCAAAATATTCGTTCAACCAATGGAGGGCAGGGATGGCGCCCGACATCCTTAGTCAACTGTCAAACAATGTAAATGTTATATCCAACTATCCCAAAAGTAATAATTTTATAGAATGAAGAGCATCGCATTTAATTTTTTTAATTCCGGCAATGTCCAGTTGCATTTTTGACACTGTTGGTTAACATCGAAATAAAATAAAGGTTATGTTTACTAACATATTTGAAGAGGTCTTCAAAAAGTTTTGAAAATCCGTCCGTAGATAGCGAAGATACTCTTCACCATTAACATTTTCATCAAAGAAATAAGGTCCAATTATGTAACTACCCACTATTCCTCCCCACAGTTTTAATGACCAACGATTTTGAAAGTTTACAGGTGTGATAAAATGGGGGATTTTAAGTGTTATAATAATGGAAATTGTGACGATGAACGTATTCACTTTAATAGAGGGTGGCTTCGTTGGTAGACAACAAAAAGTTGAGAAAGCCAGGATAATTTATCTGCTGCCAATTGACAAAAATGTAAGCGATTCTGAAAATTTCTTTCATCTAACCCTGTGTATAAATATGCTACGGGTGAATTTCATATTTCCTAATTATTCTGGATTCTCAAATTTGACTTACATCTAACTGACGACTAATTTTCGTAGTACTAGTATGGAGGTGTTCGACTACACTCGCAAGTACCATAAACGTCTTATCCTCACCAGTTATTACTTTTTCTGCACCTTCTTTCATATTCAATGCTTTCTGTTCACTCAAACCATCCACTTTATATTTTCGAAGGTTTCTGGATTCGGTTGACTTCTACCAGGGATAGCTGTGCATAAAGTCTGGATACTAGCAAAAAGTTTCTTTCAGATTCACCCAAAACGTCAATCATATCTATTAACTCTTCATAAGAATAATTCATTTGGATGATAACTAACAGCGATGCTTTTGTAAGTTTGAAATAAATGTATATCCACTTTCTTCAACAGTTGACTGAGGCAATCAGCCGCATTCCAGCCTTTATTGGACGAAAATTTGGGTGAATAGAACAGCGCCCGTAGTCTTTAATTGACCGCTAATTGCTCCTATAGTGATTATCTCAAAAATTACAAAAGATAGGTATAGGACATTGTTAACAAAAATGAAAGAAACAAAATGACTCAATAAAATACTAGGTGTTCCATTTAAAAATAATAAGTTTTTGGTACGTGAAAATTTCAGGAAGTAGGCTTTGAAAAAACAAAGTTTTTTGAGGTATTGTCGAGTGCAACTTTACCAAATGATGTAGAATTTTCTTGGCTACAAGCACCACCAAAGTTAATGTTTTTACTTTTAAAAACAATGTGAAAATGATTTTTTTCTGAACACGTGTTTTGGTCAAATATTTTCAAAAAAAATTAATAACTCAAAAACTATTGGCCCAGTTTTGAAAAAGAAAAAACGGTCAAACAGACAATTTAAAGCAGTACAAGAAAATCCAAAAATATATAGTGTGAATCATTTAAAAAAATTAAGTTCCGTACATTTCCGTCGAAACCGGAAGTGCGCCAGAGCTTAAAGTATTGTTACAATATGCGCCACAAGCAACCATGGATCTTCCACTAATTGTTTTTTCTTTTATTTAAAACACAAAAGAGCAATCGAAGAAGCGGCTACTAATGACTCACCCTGTATAATAGTAATTAATTAATAAGGAAATTAAAGAAAATGGTTATGTGATTTTGGTCTTATAGTTTGTTTCCTTTTCGCAATAATAAAAACCTTAGTACGACATATAAAATCCATTATCGTCCATATACTCTTGCATTCTTGATTGCATAGAATTTATTAAAGTTACACATAAGTTTCTTCCTCTGAAATGCTCCCATACAGATTGTGCATATTGAGTAATATTTTCTATATTAAGTTGAACTCTATCATTATTAGCATTCCTATTCGGCACCATAGGCACTCCACATATTTTCAATGGGATTCGGATATGGAGATTTTGCCGCCCAATCAAATACTTCTACGTTATTTTCGTTAAATAAATAAAAAAAAATAAAAGAAAGTAAGAGTGTTACTTCTGGTCCGAATTTTGATTTTTTTTTATATAAAGATTATTCCAAATGTGGCTCAAACAATTTTGTGTTCTTAATAAATCTGACTAGAATGCAAAATTTGTGAGATTTTCCAAAAAAAACAGATATTTGATGAGTAGAAGCATTACTTCCGGTCCAAATTTTAAACTTTCTTTTATAGAAAAATTGTTCCAAATGTAGTTCTAATTACTTTTGCACTTATAATACATGGATATAGATTGTATAAAAAAAACTGCTATTCGATAAGAGTAAAGTCTTACGTCTGGTCCGAATTTTCAAATTTCTTTTATACAAAAGTTGTTCCAATTCGGGCTCTAAATATTATTGTATTCTAGATAAATCTGTAAAGAATCAATAATTTGTAAGATATTTGCTAAAAACCGGTTTTTGGTAAGATATGAAGGCCTCCTTCCGGTAGAAATTTCAAAAAAAGTCTTTCTAAAATTCACATTTTAATGCTTTTGTATTCTTTAGAAATTTCTCTAAACTTAGTAGTTGACGACGTATTAGTAAATTTCGATTTTTTTAGTGAAGTAAACTAATTCAAAATATCAGTGTTGATCGGGAAAAATATAATTTTTAATAATTTTAAACATTCCCTTATTAGAGAATATAACAATTTTTACTTTTTATAAGAAAAACATGGGTTGTTATAATACTAAATTGTTTAAGTATTATTTTAATTTTCAGTTAAACATTGTTATTTTAAATAAAAAGCTTCAACATCTAAAATAAATACAAATCACTTCCAGAAAGAATAGTAACAAGTCCAAAATTCCATAAAACCAAGATTTAATGAAAAATAGTGGATCTCCCTGTAGAAATCAAAATAAAAGACTATAGAATAAAATAAAAGCCAGAAAGATATTGAGGAAGATAAAAATGATTTTTTCTAATAAAGTACCTAGCATGAACGTTATCCCTATCAGACAATAAATTATTATGAATAAACACAAATATTTCAAATATATTGGCTTATAGTATATGGCCGATGTAGTTTCTTTTACAAAGCAATTTAATTCATAACGTAATACAATCTTTTTCTTTTAATTGTATTTAATATTTAATTATATATAATTTTAAAAGCAACGCATTCAAAATATGTGTTTGATTCGTTACTATATATATGACATGTATATTTCGTGCAGATTGTGGAAAATAAAGTATTTAAAAACTTCAGAAAATATAAACCATACTCATATTAAGTACAATGGCTTATTCATGCTATACATATAAGATTTACGATGCATGTTTTTTGCTTGTCCCGTTCTTAACTCGAACATTAGAATGTTACTATCGTAGAATTTGGGGATCTATTTTCAATTTACACCGGCCATTTGAAAAGAAACCAATTGTACATATATGACAGTAAATTATTATGAATGAATATTTTTTATGTAGCTCATAATTTGAATGTTCTTAAGAGGTCAATGTATTTATATCTCTCCCATCACAATCACAATCCACGTTTTCCGTTTGTTCGGATGAATTTCTTTTGTTTTAACGACAGCTATCATTTGTAATATGAGTACATATATGTTAAGATGTGTGGGTAGTGAGCTTCGGTGCATTATATGGCGAAAAAAGCAAAAAGTCCCTGACAATGTAATGTAGAAGTCCAAGAGTTCTTCCTTTAGTAATAATGAAACATATGGAACTGTTGGATTTTTAAAGTGAATTCTGATAAAAAAATACATATACTTTCTTCATGCACACTACGTTATTTACATTGCACGTGTCATATATATTCATCTACGCAGATAAGTAACCATATGATAAAAAACACCAACACATCATAATTCTTCATATATAAGTAGTATATTTTGTATTTTGGAGACTATAGATACATGAGCACCATAGCAAACACGAGTATGAACTACTTCTTCTATAATAAATTCTAAAACGGCAATATTACTACCTATAATATTATAAATAATTCTATAAGCGCAAACGAACAATTCTTTTAACCTGGACATCTTTTCTGCATTAGTGTTTTAGGCAAAGCTAGGTATGGTATACGCGATACCTTCCTTTAATATATTTCTTATAAAACCTAAAATTGATTTCGAATTCACTTTTGAGTACTTCTTGTATTCTTTAGAAATTTGTTTTTAAAGTTAGTAGTTCAGGAGGTATGGTAAAGATTTGATTTTATCACTAAAGGAAAGTACTTCTTTCTGTCTAATGTTTTAAGTGTAAATCTAATCAGGTCAAGAGAGGAATAGGTACTATACTTTTATACGTAATGTTTGGCATCGATAGCTTTAACTGTTATAATCGTATCATATAGGCAGATAGACAGACTTGCAAAAAACACACTTTAATGATCAGAACTTGAAAAATGTGAAAATCTGCAAAAATTGCGGGGTCGCAAATTATTATCCTCCCAATGAAAACTTTAATGTACCAGAAAACATAATGACACTAGCTTTAAATATTTTCAAGAATACCTGTATTAAATGGGCAAATTTTATCTTGCCTTTTATTGGGATACGTAAATTGCACGCCATCTCCTCAGGTCAATGAAATTCTATACATATTTTGCACAGGGACTCTTTCATTTTCTTGTTTAATCTGATTGGCAAATTGCACTCTAAGCATGAATTGAACAAAAGAAATTTAGTATTACATTTTATTTTTATACATATACAGGGTGTAGATAAAGTCTGGAACAAAATTAATATTTCTGTTATCTTCGGTTTGATGGAAAAACCCTGAAACAGGTCGATTTTGTTTTTATCCCGTGCACTTTATAACATCGTGAATTTAATTCTGTCGTCATCTGGTTGCGCGCGGGCGTGGCGTCATTAGTTTTTTCAAATGGTAACCCGCCACATTTATTACCCCTTGTCGTTAGGTATTCCATTGTGCATGCAACGGTATAAAAAGTTTGGTACCTTACATAACAATTTTTGGGAGAAAAATGCTTTCGAATTTCAAAAAATTAAAATTTTATTTCTAATGAAAAACTAATCAAAAATTATTTTAAAAAATCAGATAAATTATAATCCGAGGTTTATCTTGGATTGTCGTCAAACAAGACACCAAAAAAATGTCAACGGAAGTGTTCAAATTGTCCGCCATTGGCCATTTGACACTGGCCGAGACGGACGTACACGCTTTCTACGACACGTCGTATTGTCTCTGCACCAATATTTCGCATTTCCTCGCAGATACGATGTTTCAGATCATCCAAGTTATTTGGCTTATTGGTGTACACCTTTGATTTCACATGACCCCATAGAAAAAAATCAAGTGGTGTGAGATCTGGCGAACGGGCAGGCCATTCAATTGTTCCCCTTCGTCCGATCCATCTCCCGGGGAAAATTTCGTCGAGGTAACTCCGAACACGCCAGCCAAAATGTGGAGGTGTTCCATCTTGTTGAAACCAGATTCTGGGGTGAGGCTTGTCGGGGGTGTTTTCATCCGGAAATAATTCTACCAATGTTGGCACTAGCGTAAATCTTAGGAAATGTAAGTATGTTTCAGCGTTTAAATTTCTGTCCAGAAAGAAAGGCCCCACAATGCGATCTCCCACTATTCCCGCCCATACATTAACTTTTTGCCGGTGTTGAGTGTGCTCCTCTCGAACCCATCGAGGATTTTCGCCCGACCAGTACCTACAATTGTGGCGATTCACTTCACCGTTCAAGGTAAAAGTTGCTTCGTCACTAAAAACCACATTGTCGACAAATCCGGGATTCTCATCGCACCGTAGCATGATTTGTTCACAGAACTCGAGTCGGCGGTCGAAGTCATCTTCATTCAGTTCCTGAACCCGATTGATTTTGTACGGATGAAGTTTTTCCTTCTTCAGCAATTTGGCTACTGTGGTAAAATCGACTGCATGATCCCTGGCAATGTTCCTTGTTGAAGTGTGGGGGTTGTCCTGAAGTTTCAAGAGAATATTGACCCTTCTATCTTCCTCAATTCTTGGTCGACCTTGACGAGCCCTTACACTTCCAGTTTCAGCAAATTTTGCTCACCGTTGACCGCGAAATCGGTGCGCGGTTTGGATTTTCTGCATTGAAAAACTGACAGGCTTCTTCATGGCTACGTATTTTATCACCACAACCAACAATAATGAGAATTTGAATCCGCTCTTTTTCGCTCAAATTCGCCATTTTCGCAATGCACGTTCAACACTACCAATGGAGCAAGTATTGTGAATGGATAAGTTCAAACACCAAGTAATGAACTGTCAATATGACGTGTCGTAGAAAGCGTGTACGTCCGTCTCGGCCAGTGTCAAATGGCCAATGGCGGACAATTTGAACACTTCCGTCGACATTTTTTTGGTGTCTTGTTTGACAACAATCCAAGATAAACCTCGGATTATAATTTATCTGATTTTTTAAAATAATTTTTGATTAGTTTTTCATTAGAAATAAAATTTTAATTTTTTGAAATTCGAAAGCATTTTTCTCCCAAAAATTGTTATGTAAGGGACCAAACTTTTTATACCGTTGCATGCACAATGGAATACCTAACGACAAGGGGTAATAAATGTGGCGGGTTACCATCTGAAAAAACTAATGACGTCACGCCCGCGCGCAACCAGATGACGACAGAATTAAATTCACGATGTTATAAAGTGCACGGGATAAAAGCAAAATCGACCTGTTTCAGGGTTTTTCCATCAAACCGAAGATAACAGAAATATTAATTTTGTTCCAGACTTTATCTACACCCTGTATATATATATATATAGTTAACAGAATTTCACACAAAAAATTCAATTATAAGAAATTATACAGTAGAAATGTGAAATACCTAACAACTATAATAAAGGATTACGCAGTTATTGTTTGGAAGTAATATGGTGAAATATAAGTTTTAAGATGGCGTGTAAGTCTTTATATCATAAATAGATATTTTAAAGTCAGATACAATCTTCTTGGGGCTTCGAACCTTTTTACACAGAAATTATCCACAATCGTGAACATGTATATTTTAAGAAGTATTTGCTATATCATAAGAGTAAACTTGTTACTTGCAGACCGAATTTTGACATTTTTTATATACAAAAATTGTTCCAAGTCGAGTCCTAAATACTGGTGTATCCTTAAGATAGTGTATTGAATGCAAAATTTGGGAGATATTTCCAAAAAACTGCTATTTGATTAGGGTAGAAATATTACTTTCGGTTTCGAATTGTGAAATTTCATTTCTACAACACTTATTTCAAATCCAATTCTAAATACTATTGTACTCTTGATAAATCTGTATAGAATGCACGACTTGCAAGATATTGGCATAAAACTGATTTTCCATCAGAGTAAAAGAGCTGCTTCCGGTAGGAATTTCAAAAAACTTATTGTTATAAAACTTTTCTAAAATTCACTTTTGAGTACATATGCGTTCTTTAGAAATTTGTCTACATTTAGTAGTAGACGAGATATTGGTGAAATGTGTTTTTTTTTTACTGAAGCTACTACTACTCCGATCTATGGAATTCGCTGTAATCTAAAGAGAGAGAGAGAGAGAGAGAGAGAAATTTTTCAAAAACCACTTTTTCGGTAGCACAATTCTTCCTTATATTACGTATAAGAAAGTAAAAACAATTAGCGGTATATATGTAATCACCGTTCTCCAAGCCATGTATAATAAGCATTCGCATAAAAAACTCTGGCAATGTGTAAATATCCCACCTACGTTAACAGTTTCAATGTTACACAATATGCCGTTGTAGGTGGAACAGGAAAATGCAGTGATTTTCTATTTGTCGTCGTTTATGAATAAAAAGTCTTCATTTGTATTTGTCCTTATCTAATATGGTATATCATTCCAACGGAAGATGGTAGGGTGGGTATGTGGTAAATACTTAGAGGGGAATTATATATTTCTTTGTATATAATAGACATAGAAATAGTTTATTGGGTCAACAAGTGTGATATGTCAATACAATCAGGAATACTGAAATTAAATTATACAGGGTGAGTTTTTTTGAATGTTTAGCATTGGGATCTCAGAAACTACTGGAGATAGAAAAACGCTTAAATGGGGAAAGATGCGCAGTTTTACGAGTTTGATTTAAAACTGCTTTTGTTTCTCCGATAACTTTCATGGCTTATTAGATATTCAAAGAAAACTAAATTTTACGATTTTCTTTAAACATGCTTAGCATCGTTAATAGTAATTTTAGAGAAAAAGTGTTCAGACAAAAGTTTTAGATAATTTTACGCCAAATAAAACTATGTAGCTAATATTTTTTTTTCGTTCACCATTATCGAGTTATGACACAAACTTGTGTTTTTTTAAATGGAAACGATAGTTGGTTTTGACACAATTAAAAAGCTTATTTTTGCTGATTACAATGATATAAGGTTTGATATGGTTATTTTAAAAAATAAAGAGGATATAGACATTTTTACGGTTTTTATGGAAAACAATTGAATTTCGAACTGATAAAATACAAACCAAACGAAAACTTATTTTGAAATCTTATGTAGTAATAAAATGAAAACTATAAGAACTTTTATTAAGGACACACAACATTATTAATGTTCAAAGATACCTCCATTATTATTAATACACAAATTGCATCTCTTCACAACAGAGTTTGTAGCATTGCGTACTTTACGCCTATCGATGTTATTAAAAGCAACTAAGACAGCTTCTCTTAAATCGTCGATTGTTTCATATGCTGCTGAAGTTTATTTTGAAAATTATTTTGATCGACGTCAGCCGTCGCTACCTACTTTTAAGAGATTATGGGATAATTTAGCAGATTATGGTTCGTTCGTTAAACCAAAATCAAAAAAAGGGATGGATGAAGATAGAGAAATAAACATATTAGCATGTCTCGCTCAGAATCCATCTACATCGACCCGACACATTTGAACAGAAATGGGCTCCTCTCAACACACTATTGCCAGAGTGTTGAAGAAGCATAACTTTCGTCCCTACAAATTATCAGTATCACAAACTTTACATGAAGGTGTTCACGTTGAACATAGGAGACCACAAATTAAATTTGGGTTTAATGATTGGTGTGGTGTTATAGGATCAACTGTTCTTCCTCCTTTTATTTTTGATGGATCACTAACTGGCAATCGTTATCTTAATTTTTTACAACAAGATTTCGAGGAAATGTTAGATAATTTAAATTTAAGAACCCGAGCAATGCTGCAATGGTTTCAACATGACGGAGCGCCTCCGCACAATCAACTGAATGTTAGAAATTATTTAAATTTGAACTTCCCTAATCAATGGATAGGACGAAATGCACCCATTGAATGGCCGGCTAGATCCCCTGATTTATCAGTTTTGGATTTTTTCTTGTGGGGTGTACTAAAGGACACAGTATACAAAAGAACATATGAAACAATCCACGATTTAAGAGAAGCTGTCTTAGTTGCTTTTAATAACATCGATAGGCGTAAAGTACGCAATGCTACAAACTCTGTTGTGAAGAGATGCAATTTGTGTATTAATAATAATGGAGGTATCTTTGAACATTAATAATGTTGTGTGCCCTTAATAAAAGTTCTTATAGTTTTCATTTTATTACTACATAAGATTTCAAAATAAGTTTTCGTTTGGTTTGTATTTTATCAGTTCGAAATTCAATTGTTTTCCATAAAAACCGTAAAAATGTCTACATCCTCTTTATTTTTTAAAATAACCATATCAAACCTTATATATCATTGTAATCAGCAAAAAATAAGCTTTTTAATGATGTCAAAACCAACTATGGTTTCCATTTAAAAAAACACAAGTTTGTGTCATAACTCGATAATGGTGAACGAAAAAAAAATATTAGTTACAAAGTTTAATTTGACGTAAAATTATCTAAAACTTTTGTCTGAACACTTTTTCTCTAAAATTACTATTAACGATGCTAAGCATGTTTAAAGAAAATCGTAAAATTTAGTTTTCTTTGAATATCTAATAAGCCATGAAAGTTATCGGAGAAACAAAAGCAGTTTTAAATCAAACTCGTAAAACTGCGCATCTTTCCCCATTTAAGCGTTTTTCTATCTCCAGTAGTTTCTGAGATCCCGATGCTAAACATTCAAAAAAACTCACCCTGTATATAACTCATAATGATTTAACAGTTAAGTAATTAACAAGGTGACATTTAAGATGTTGCAAATAAAAGTAAAAAAAGCAAAATGTTATCAAAAACTATGGGTGGCTCATAAAAGTATTCTTCAATACTGTAGAAAGGTTTGTCAGTGAAGTACACTTTGTCTTTGTGATAAATCGTCTTCAATTATATCGCCTCTATCGGGCGATAGAATTGAACGCCTTAGCGCCCATATAGTTTCTTTCCTTTAAAATGCTTAAGGCTGTACGCCCGGCCTCGAAATCGTTTTTCCCATTTCCTAATCGTATTTTTCATGAAAACCTTACCGAATTTACACGCTAATTTAAGAAAACAACGCCTTTCAATGGATAAATCGTAATTTCTTCGAAATTGTCCAAAGAGCCCTAAATAAAAATAAAAATGTAAGAAATTTCAAAAAACAAGCCTTTATTTAACATTATGTAACACTCAACAGCAATACATAAATTTTATTTTTTCTTAATTTTTAAAAATAAGGTCACGAAACGGAAAACAAAATTTTGAAATTTGGGCGAAATTCACTGAAATCAAATAGAGTATGTGGTACGCTCGCACATTGTGTCGAGAGGTAGCTCCGCCTACCATTTCGGGCAGTTTCTACGCAGTTTGCAAAATACTTCTGAGATCGGTGTTTGTTAAGAAAGTAATCGTTACTCGGACATTATTTTATCGAAACCGTTGATATTTTCTTTACAATATAGTGTACATATACAATGTCAGCGTCACAATACTTCCTTATACCACGTATCAGAAAGTAAAAGCAATATCTCTTCCCGTCCCTAACGCTATACCTGCTAGAAGCGCATGTTAGGACTCACACGGCTTGCGGGCTGGGAGTATAATTATTATATTTGACTCGCAATAATTTGCTTCTGAAACGATCTAGAAATTTATTTCTTGCACAAAAAATAATTTTGGAATGTTGGCTTTATTTTGTTTCACATATATATGGGTAAATTCTGAAAAATAAGATTAGTTACTCGATAGCTGAAATATACGTTACACAAATTGGTCGTCTACTAAAACTTTTTTTTTTTTTATAAAATTTACACACCATAAAGAAAAATCGAAAACACTAGTATCATCCAAATACTTTAGGGTATAACCTTTAAAAAAAACAGATCCCTAGCTCTCTGCATTGCTAAGATATCACGAGATAAGTATTAAAAATTGAAGAAAATGAAAATTTTAAAATTTACACAAAAAAACGATTTTTCGACCTTTTTGCGATTTCGATTTTATTTTCCAACTCAAAATTTGAATCCGGCAGGTGATTTTACATATTCAGCTTCACCTTTTTTGTGTGTTTGAGAAAATATAGATTGTCTAATTTAGGGGGGGTTGCTTCCCGACTGCAAACGTGTCGGCCAACCGGCGATTATCTGAGACCACAACGCAGCCATAAATTACAGGCAGATTAGATTAGGTGACAAGTTCTTTTCTCTATCTTTTTCCTCAGCATAAGACAGAGCACGCGGACCCTTAAACATTTGTCTTTTATTACATTTGCACGAAGAAAACAGTGGTACGCCTATTTCAAATCGAACTCAGCTTGAAGCGGGCGTCCAGCCTTAATAGAGTCAGTTTAAATGAGAACACTGCTAATTTGTAAATATCCAAAGTATATGTATATAGTCATTATGCGATGTTAAACGAATAGTTGCCAAGAGTGCGCGCGCTTTGGGGAGCCGGCGATCTTTTTAAATTCTTAGAACTTGTCCGCTTGATCCCCAAAAAATTAAGCCCTACGACAGTATTGATTTAACAGTCTCTAAAACTTTTGTAGCTTATCTGCTATGATACAGTGATATTTATACATATAACCTATCGAGCTTAGTTCAGCACACACATACTCGATGTTGGTGTCCCAACTAGTTCTTGTTTAATATATAGACCGAGATATTTTGCACTGGATCTCACGAGAAGGCGAGTGTATACTAACTTAGTCTGGGGATAGTACTGAATTATATGAGTTTTGTCCGCATTTAGTTTTACGCCATTGTCAGCAAAATATTGTAGGGATTTACCTGCAATCAATCATAACACTGGAAAATATAATAACAAATGCCTGTATGTTGTTATTACTGTAATAAAGTAGATTTTCCTGCAACTCATTCAAATTATTTTCGATGGTTTTTCTGCTAAATCAGTTGTAGCTCCTTTGCAAGATGTTATACTCTGTATATTAAGTGTTTTGATAACAATATTTGACTATGTATATGTTTACTGCAAACAATTATATATTATTTTGCACAATAAAAACGTTTGATTTATAAATTTTTTGCACACATCTCCAGAACACTTCATCATTTTGCTGTACTTCCATAAAATTACAAAAGTGTTGAGTAGTAATAATACTTTGCCGTGATTACTTGTCATAGTTTTACACTCCATAATGTTGATGTATTGTCCTGGAGCTGTGTATCTCAGGTGATATACTCAAGAAAATATTTAAAACAAACGGATGGAAGAGTATTGAAAATTACACTCTCACCTTAAATTTAATTGGTTAAACATATCCTTTTTATCTATACATATATTTATAAATAAAACTAATTCTTGGTCGTTTATAATAAAATATATAACTTTTTCTTGGTGTTAGCGACCTTAAATAAATCAAAAATATCAATCAATCAAATTTAGAAATAAATGTGATTTTGAAAATTTGTCTAAACGCACACTATAAATATATTACATATATTAATATGTTTACGTTATAAAATATGAAAATAGATAATTACTGTAACTTACATATATACCTTTATACGTAAAATGTATATGTATATATGCATGTGTTTGAGATACACACATACATTAAGTGCCATTGCCGATAATCGAACGCACAGACACCGGTGTTTCGACCTATGAGGTCTCATCAGTGTACGTGGAGATTTTCGACAATGGCTTCAAGACTTAAATCGCTGCCTATGTCATTTTTGCATGTGAAATGCAGTAAGAGTATCACAGCGACATCTAACACCCAAAAGATGACACGGAAAAAAGCGATGGCTTCTGACAGCTTGTTCTGCTATACAGAGGCCTGTATGTTAATAGTGTATCTCGTGTAATAGAGCCTTAGGTGGCGTCACCAATCAAAACGAAAATGAAAATTGTGAACACGTGGATGTTAGAACTAACATCAAGCAGTAAATAATTACTGTGACTTACATATATACCTTTATACGTAAAACGTATATGTATATATGCATGTGTTTGAGATACACACATACATTAAGTGCCATTGCCGATAATCGAACGCACAGACACCGGTGTTTCGTACACTGATGAGACCTCATAGGTCGAAACACCGGTGTCTGTGCGTTCGATTATCGGCAATGGCACTTAATGTATGTGTGTATCTCAAACACATGCATATATACATATATGTTTTACGTATAAAGGTATATATGTAAGTCACAGTAATTATTTACTGCTTGATGTTAGTTCTAACATCCATGTGTTCACACTTTTCATTTTCGTATGAAAATAGATTTTTGATAAACCATCAATTTCACTCCTATCATTAACTGTATTATTGTTTTGTTTTATCTCAATCATCTCAAGAAAATTTCTTACTTTGGCATTGTTCTCGGTTTTAAGAATTTTAACATTTTCAAAATTGAAATTGTGTTTCATCTTATCTCTATGTTTCTTGATTGATGTAGGATTTTTAGCATACTTATGCCCTTTTATTCTTTCCTCTAGGTAATGTTGAGTTTGACCAATATATATTTTATTACAATCATTACCTGGAATGCTATATACAATATGTGATCGTTTTAATTTTGGAATAGGATCTTTTAAACGTGTGTATAGATGATTTAAACTATTATTATTACGATATGCCAATTTTAAATTATATGGTTTAATGATATTATTTAATTTCTCGGATAGACCAGCAATATACGGAACAGGGATATATGTAATATCCTTTTGTATTTGTTTATTTTGATTTTCCCTTTGTACTTTATTATATATTATGTGTAATCTTTGTTTGATAATTCGTTTAATAAATGATCTTGGATAATTATTTTGTTCTAATATGGCACAAACTTTTGTTAATATTTCTGGTTTAAATTGTGGGCTTGTTAAGCATATGGCACAATCAACTAAAGCTGTTACAACATTTCTCTTGTAACAGAGTGGCACACTAGCATTATAATTGATATATCGTCCAGATGATGTAGGTTTACTGTACCACTTAGTTTTAATTTTGTTATTGTTTTTGATAACAGGTAGTTATTATATTTATATTTTCTTATTATATTTTATATTACATTGATTAATATACTCAATGCACTCCGGCAATTTGTATTATAATAATACTTGTAGCCATGATAACCTACTCAACCTGAGACAGACTGTTCAAAATCAATTAATTCGAAATATTCATCGCTATAAATTAATAAAAAGAAGCCAAAAGAAAGACAACGAAAAAGCATTTTAATTTACAACAATAATTATCCCATCTTTTATACGGGTATCATTAGTATCCGCTCCTTCCAATACAGGATGTAAACCAACATTTATAAAGCGATCTCTTTGTCGGTCTCATTATATGAGCATTACTCGACTCGTATTAATTTTAGTCTTCTGGATTATTATTCCTTTTGAAAAAACGGGACTCGTAGTTTCGAGAATGGTTTAGTACAACAGCAGAAATTCAAAATTATACCCTTTCGAAATTAATTACGTTACCATTTTTCGTCTCTCAAATCGGCATTATTTTTTATGGAAAAAAAGATGAAGTCGTAACTATTCCCAATTTTACGTCGACTTCGATGTTATAGATGGGTATACACAAGACAATAAGGAAAACCAGCAAGACCGGAACAATTCAGGACGACGTAGAGGTATGAAAAGACAAGAGAGTTTGTAGGTGTTTAAACTACACAGAGTCGTAATTATGGGTTATGGTGCGGGTGTTACAGTGCCACAATAAATCATGATACCTTTTGTTAAGTTCCGCACTCGTGCGTTCTTTACTCATACTCTCTTTAAAATTGAAAAAAAAGTTGCAGTCCACTATAACGGATTAACTTTCTTGCTGTGTCGATGGATAACGATAACTAATTGATTACTTATCTATTTTTAATTAAAATTCTCATGAATATATTTTGTGTAACCATAAGATTTTCCTAACATATCTTCTTTTATTAATAAATATAATTGAACATGAAATATTAAGCAACCGTTTTAGTTTTAACTAGCATTTAGTTGATGATGATAAAACGTTGCCTTGTTTAGGAGTATCGGTGTCTACGAAACAAATCAGTTACACTGAAACTTACATTAGGTTTACCGTTATTAGTCCATGATTCTACATTACTTTAGGTTAGGCTAATATAAAAACAATAACATAGAACTGTGTGTGGAATTAACACAAGCATTTTTTCCAGTGTACATGTAAATATTTCCTGAAAGTATTACAAATCGATGCTACGAGGAGGGAACAGAAGAATTTTACGTAAATGATTACATTTTTATGAGACTTGCTTAACTTCGTTAACAGAGTTTTCTAGTGTCTGTAATTAATTTACTGCTGGGCCATTTGTGTTTTAGGGAATTTTACGTTTTAACGAAGTGTAGCGCAGCGAGTGTTTAGTAAAACAAAACTAACGAGTTTATAAAGAGAGTTTCATACTATACTTTTTCTACAACAGCAAATAGTCAAATTGATGACAAGTGTCAAACAACTTCATAGAGTTTCAATTGATTTATGCCATTAAAAAACTATATCTAACTGTGACCCGTGACTAAAGAGCCCGTTACTAATGGCACCCCGTGACTAAAGTGCACGAAATCATAGCTTGTGATAAAGAAATGGCAATAATAACATATGTTTTAAATTTTAAAACGAAGGTAACATCTCCCTCACAGTTTATTAAGAAGATAAACTTAATTTGTAGCAACTTAATTTTGTATAAAAATTAGAAAACACAAACGTATAAGAAAATCGCAAGGTGTCCACATCTCATTTTTAAAAACGATTTGGAAAAGTATCAACCTCAATAGAATACAAAATTTAAATGCCTCTTTATTAATGCCATATCATCCATCATACTGGCAATGTTACAATTGTGTGTACGGATCTTATGATTATCAAATATGTTTATTTTGTAAATAAAATATATAGGAGCGATTTTAGCGCTAGAACAAAAGAAAGAAGACATTTGCAAGTTGCCGATTTAAAACAAGAAAACTTCTAAATCGCAATGCGTAAATCAATTACAGACACCCGTTGTAAACAAAAAGAATATACCTACAACCCAGAAAGTATCACCATTATAATCAAACACTTGTGTCATAACTTGTGCATATATAGTCGTGTGTGTGTGTGTGTATTTTACTTGCTACTACGTCTTGTATCAATACTCTAACTGTAAAATCCATTTAAGATTATAATAAGTTATTTCATGCAAATCGAAAATAAAATTCATTGATTTGTTTCGTAAGAAAAAAATATGCAGATCTACGAGCAGTGTACAATAATAAAGTAGACTTTATTCCGAACGAATGACTTATTTCCGGAAGTTTGTGGTTAAAATGCTAAAAATATGTAGATACCGTCACATCTGTTTAATAACATGGTTATCAAAATATAATTTATAATAATAGGCCCTTATAGTAGGAATACCCATAAAATATAACCAACTTACCTCATGAAGTTTTTCGAAAGCGTGGAGCGGTCATACGACCATCAATCATTAAGCACCGACTTTTATTTTTCTAATGTCTAATCTTCAGATATTACTTTTTAAAATACCTATATGTTAGCGGTGCGCCCAGAATTGAGCCCTGTAACTTCGGACTTGTCATCAAATACTCTACTATTGGCATTTGTTTTGAAACTTGTCATTTCGATTCAAAATGTATGTTATTGTGTCTATTGTTTTACAAACAATTAAATCCCAAAACAAATGTACTTTTAAAAATATATTGGTATTTTATCAAGTACATTGTCATAATAAATAATAATAATAATAATAAAGCTATTTATTCAGTAATGCATACAGTGTTGAACATGTCAATATATATATATATATATATATATATATATATATATATATATAGTTAGATTAAAGATATAATTACTGATAATTAGCAAATATAATATAATATGAAATAATTACTACTTTAATAAAAGTAGAATTTTGGGCTGGATAGTTGATTCAAAACACAATTGTTGGCTTAATAACGTTTCGGAAATATATTTATTCCTTCATCAGATCTACAAAATACTTAAATTAGGGACAACTGTTAAGTTAACTATAAATTATCTTACAATTGCCACACTAGGACATAAAATATATGGGTTTGACTAAAATTAAATTGTTAATGTTAGTCAAACCCATATATTTTATGTCCTAGTGTGGCAATTGTAAGATAATTTATAGTTAACTTAACAGTTGTCCCTAATTTAAGTATTTTGTAGATCTGATGAAGGAATAAATATATTTCCGAAACGTTATTAAGCCAACAATTGTGTTTTGAATCAACTATCCAGCCCAAAATTCTACTTTTATTAAAGTAGTAATTATTTCATATTATATATATATATATATATATATATATATATATATATATAAAACAGATTCACAGATTCACATTTATACGCGTCAAAATCTAAAATTAAAATACGCATCTATGCTATAGAAAGCTTCTTTGATGAGTTTCTCAAACAATACAGTTATTTGCCTTTTTTGAGGTAAATATTTTATATGTGAAGGTAAATGATTATATACTCTTGTTATTTGGGTGATACAACTCTTTTCCTCAATACTTTTTGTTGTTTGTAGAGGCACCAAATGTGAACAGACTATACCTCTTGTCTCGTAATTATGTTGTAAATCTTGCCCTTTGAAAAAATCATAATATTCCTTTACAAACTTCACACACTCAAGAACATATAAGCCGCCCGTCAATGTATGTAATTTTTGTCCCTTAAAAATTTCCTTGCATGAATGAGTCTTTCTCACACCAAAGACACTACGCAGGCACGACTTCTGTAGGATAAACAATCTGGATGCATGAACCGATGCTCCCCACAACATGATGCCATAACTAAGTCTCGACTGCACATAAGCATAATATGCCGATAGACCTGCTGACTGATTTACAGATCTCGCTATGATACGCAATGCATAACTGAATGATGATATCTTTGTTGCCAAGTGGTCAATATGCTTCTTCCAGTTCAATTGAGGATCCATCCACAATCCCAGGAACTTAACTGCCATGTGTTCCATATTTAGCTGTTGATCTCCAAATATAAAAGTTACTCTGACACTATCTATAAAATAATAAAAAAACTATTAACTTTTCTCAAAATATTGATATTAGCAGTTTAGGTAAGTGTATAAAAATAATCAAAAAGTAGAGTACAACAAATTTTCAAAATGCGAACCTGAAGTATCACTTCTATTCTACTCTGAAAGTATTTCTCGGAAACACTCTCATTTTTATAATTAACACAAACTTTGATAGAGTAGTAGAAGTATTGATAGGTAACTTTTTGAAATATTTTGTGTAATTTTCAGCATTCGGTACGGAAAAATCACTCCTACTTGTTAAACAGTTTTTTGAGATGATCTTACCTTTTGCGTACAATCAGCAGTTATCTTGATAGCAGGTTCATCACGAAATAAAAGTTTAAATACTTCTATCTAAGAAGTGATATCACAGAGGAAACATTTTGTAAGTGAAACGAAGATGAGTGTATAATTTTTGGAAAACATGGGATGTTCTATAAAAGAAAACAAGTTCGTATATTTGAAGGAGAATAAACCCGTTTTAAACAAATTACTTTAATTTTGTTTTAATTGTAATTCATAGCATTCTTTTTTGTTTTTTCGGAAAACATCAGTTTATAAATGAAGCAAAAGTTGCCAATATCTTACTAGTACATTTAAACAAATTTCGAAATTTCTTCCGGAAGTAGGTCTTTCACACTTATGAAAACGCTATAAGTGTTCAGTATTTTTTTTTTACAAATATCTCTGAAATTGAATTATACATTCCATGTAGATTTATTAAGAATATTTTTAGAGCCTGATTAATAGAAAGCATTTCTGTTAATAAATATTTCAAAATTAGGAGTGGAACTAACACTTTTACTCTTATTGGGAAGCAGTTTTTTGCAAACATCTCGCAAATCAGGTCTTCCAAACACATTTTTGAAGAGGGTAAAAGTAATTAAACTAAACATGGAATAACTTTTGTTTCAAAAGTCGGACGGCAAATACATATAAGAAAGTCGTGTGGTGCACGCACCTCAGTTGTAACCTTTTAACATGTCAAACATAATATTGGGTGGCTTTTCCAGAAGCTGCTATTGTAATTTTTTGAAAAGTAGTATTGAACTCTTTCAACAATAAATTGCGATACAGATTCATAGAATATATTCAAAGGATAAAGAGGAAGTTCAGAAGGTTGCTTTTTGGTATTTGGTTTAAACCTTGTTCGTACAGTTTGCTAATGCTAAAAATAAAGAATTAGGTGTGTGCACCACACGAGTTTCTGTACGTAACTATTTAGACATAGCAAACTAATGATAAATTGTACACATGTATTAGTAGAATACTGCTCTCGTTATAATTGATTTAGATTACAATTGCAAAAATATTGATTACCAAATATATAAATGGCTCAGTGAATCAGTCATGTTAGTGATATTTAGACAAAGCTTTCTCTCTGGCCAGAGATAAAAATATGCATAGAACGACTGTACAGATTCGCGATTAGTAGTGATGACTGCATTATTCTAAAAATAATGCACATAAAAGAAAATAAAAAGGAACAAACAGTTCCTGTCTGTTATCTTTATTAACCCAGAAATCCAGATTCCCAAAAGCGTTATCTCATCCCCCGGTCATTACCGTTCCATGAAAAAATATAAGCATCACCGAAAAGGAGGTGATCACACAGAGAACAAAAAAAGAACGAAATGACGACAAAGATGATGACCCAATACTCCCATTTTAGTACATACACCGACAACAATTTATGTAAACTTGTTTATCTTTGGACGCATGTGGTCGATATCCATATGTATAAACATAACAAGAAAATATAGAAATTATGTCACAGACACAGTATTATAAACCGCGACACATGATCTAAGTTAAATATGCGCCATTATGCGTTTTATAATTAATAATCCATAAAATATATTTCCGCTGCATAGAATCGACGTCTTCGGCGATGATACAATTCAGAAGAAAAAGTCTTGTTGCATTGCATGACCAATTACCATGTTTTATTGTTCTTGCATATGGTGTGGATTCGGTGCACATATATGTACATATAATATGATCAAGTATTATTCGAGAGTTCATTTTAATAAATAAGTACATCGTATAAGTGAGATTATGACTGTTCATGAATGGCGTTGTTATTTATTGGTAGTAAAATTAATGGTATTTCGTATACTTAATTGTATATAAATATTTGACCAAGGCTATTTAATTCTTTTTAAGTTTCAAAGTTTCCTAGAAGCATTAATCACTAGAGAGTACAAACATCTGTTCCTAAATATTACAATGATTTATGCATACACACGAAGTGTTTTTATATTAAACCATGTATGTATTAAAATCACACAATTACACAACATAACTCGATCAGTGTTAAAATGTCGAAAAAAGCATGTTCTTAAGGCTGAACGCCCGCTTCAAGCTGAGTTCGATTTGAAAGAGGCGTACCACTGTTTTTCGTACAACTGTAATAAAAGACAAATGTTTAAGGGTCCGCGTGCTCTGTCTTATGCTGAGGAAAAAGATAGAGAAAAGAACTTGTCACCTAATCTAATCTGCCTGTAATTTATGGCTGCGTTATGGTCTCAGATAATCGCCGGTTGGCCCACATGTTTGACAGTCGGGAAGCAACCTCCCCTAAATTAGACAATCTATATTTTCTCAAACACACAAAAAAAGTGAAGCTGAATATGTAAAATCACCTGCCGGATTCAAAGTTTGAGTTGGAAAATAAAATCGAAATCGCAAAAAGGTCGAAAAAATCGTTTTTAGTGTAAATTTTAAAATTTTCATTTTCTTGAATTTTTAATACTTATCTCGTGATATCTCAGCAATGCAGAGAGCTAGGGATCTGTTTTTTTTAAGGTTATACCCTAAAGTATTTGGATGATACTAGTGTTTTCGATTTTTCTTTATGCTGTGTAAATTTTATAAAAAAAAAAAGTTTTTGTAGACGACCAATTTGTGTAAAGTATTTTTCAGCTATCGAGTAACTAATCTTATTTTTCAGAATTTACCCATATATATGTGAAACAAAATAAAGCCAACATTCCAAAATTATTTTTTGTGCAAAAAATGAATTTCTAGATCGTTTCAGAAGCAAATTATTGCGAGTCAAATATAATAATTATATTCCCTGCCCGCAAGCCGTGTGAGTCCTAGCATGCGCTTCTAGCAGGTATAGCGTTAGGGACGGGAAGAGATATTGCTTTTACTTTCTGATACGTAGTATAAGGAAGTATTGTGACGCTGACACTGTATATGTACACTATATTGTAAAGAAAATATCAACGGTTTCCATAAAATAATGTCCGAGTAACGATTACTTTCTTAACATACACCGATCTCAGAAGTATTTTACAAACTGCGTAGAAACTGCCCGAAATGGTAGGCGGAGCTACCTCTTGACACAATGTGCGAGCGTACCACATACTATATTTGATTTCAGTGAATTTCGCCCAAATTTCAAAATTTTGTTTTCCGTTTCGTGACCTTATTTTTAAAAATTAAGAAAAAATAAAATTTATGTATTGCTGTTGAGTGTTACATAATTTTAAATAAAGGCTTGTTTTTTGAAATTTCTTACATTTTTATTTTTATTTAGGGCCCTTTGGACAATTTCGAAGAAATTACGATTTATCCATTGAAAGGCATTTTTTTCTTAAATTAGCGTGTAAATTCGGTAAGGTTTTCATGAAAAATACGATTAGGAAATGGGAAAAACGATTTCGAGGCCGGGCGTATAGCCTTAAAGCAGATATTTACTGACCTGTCCTAAATATAGCTAGCTTTTTTGAAGTTCACATGTACAATACTATTGTAAGAAATTAATTTAGCATTTAATCATATTTCTTGTATACACAATTATTCATCTAAGTAAATTATTTCCCGGCACATTTCTTATTATTGCTTTTTATTGTAACTATCAAAAAATGCTTCAAAAATGTAAAATCATAGCCTCTATCTTCTATATGTATATCGGTAATTTATCTCCCCCCGCTTCGCGTCGGGGGATAAACCTTACCTCGAGCTACAATCTAATACTTTTTTCCCTTGTATACTAAATAACTATTTTTCTGTGAGGGGAAAAAAGTTTGACATTTTATCCTTCTTGACAGGTAACAAAATGTCACTTTTTCAACCCGGGCAGAAAGTGCTCACTTTCTTCCCGGGGAAAAAAGTGCTCACTTTTTGCCCGCTTAAATTGACAGATATTTGATTATTTTACAGGTTTCCATTAGCAACGCAGGTGTAATGTCACTTGAAATGTCACATCGATTAATTTTCTGACTTTAATATATAGTATTTACGTGTTTTTTCAATATTAAATCGTCATTTTTCCCATCACAGAAAAAAATTGTGTATTATACACGGGAAAAAGATTAGATTTTAGCTCTCGGTAATTTATCTCCCTCCGCTTCGCGTCGGGAGAAAACCTTACCTCGAGATAAAATCTAATACTTTTTTCCCTTGTATAATAAATAACTATGGTTAACTCCAATATTATTATAGTCACTCGCTTCAACAAAAAAGTAACAAACTCGAGGACGACGGACGAGATGCCCTATTGTGGAACATTCCCGTGAATACCCTATGTTCATATTTCTATATGTAAAAATTACCCGCTTCTTGCGTACTTGTTAATTAATTATCTATCTTCAGTTTTATACTCCATACAAATCTAACACTATAATACACTAGATGGCACTGAGCAAAACAGTAGAGAAGTATGAAAAATCGAAATTTTTTCCAAAATTCCTTAAATTTTGAGTAAAATTCCCTTTTTCCGTATTTGATCAAGAAATCCCTAGATCTAAGGAAAAATTCCCTAACTTGGCACCACTGCGCCAAACCGATTCTGATGAAATTTTCATGAAACCTCTAGCATAGTCTGGAGCGTGTTTGGTGCCGATTGGACAAAAAATAAAAACATTTTTCATCAGTTAATCTTATTGCCACTGGATCACCGTAGTTATAATAGCAAGCGTGAATGACTGACTTTTTTCAAACGTCCGTCAGTCACAGATTTTGAACTGACGTTTGAAAAAGTCAGTAACTTCCTTTTGCTATTATAGATCGTAACACTTGCATGATTTTTTGATTTAATAGAATGATTTAAATCAAAAAAATCACAATATTTTTGGGTTTTTCACACGGTCAGTTGTACGTTGCCTGTTCACGAGTTGGTACACCAAAAAATTATATATTTTTACACCAAGCGAATAAACCCAAAATATTGTACATACATCCGCTAGCATTGAGATAAAATAAGAAACAATTTCAAAGCTCTAAATACATGTGCCTTTTTTGGGCGTAGCAACGCACGACGGGTATCTCTATTATTATTATATTTTTCTACTCCTATCTTTAAAATGCTATATATCATATATGTTTCCATGACGCTAAATGATCTTTTAAATACACCTTGACAAGCTGTGACTTAGTGCGCTTTAGTCACAGGGTGAATTTATTTTATTGGAAAAATCAATTGAAACTCATTCAAATTGATTGACACTTATCGTCAAACTATCAAAATAAACCGACGTGACGCGACAACAGACAAGTAATGTTGTATTATTTTGATTATTTCCTTCACCCGTCAAATTTAAATTTTGTCAAATCACAATCAAAACTGAAGTTGAAATTAACCAATGAACGGTACCGGTTCTTGATATCAGCGACTATTACAAATCGACTATTCAAATGTAGGTAACAAATCAAGTATGTATTTTTTCATTAAGTGGCAAACGTGTCAAATAGATGAAAATGTCCATGACGCGACAACAGACAAGTAATGTTGTATTATTTTGATTATTTCCTTCACCCGTCAAATTTAAATTTTGTCAAATCACAATCAAAACTGAAGTTGAAATTAACCAATGAACGGTACCGGTTCTTGATATCAGCGACTATTACAAATCGACTATTCAAATGTAGGTAACAAATCAAGTATGTATTTTTTCATTAAGTGGCAAACGTGTCAAATAGATGAAAATGTCCGACAAAAAGAGATTTAGCGATGTTTCGGATGAAATTATTGATAATCTCATCGATTTAACAACTCCGATAAATACAAAGAGAAGTAAAGACAGCGCCTGGAGACAGTTTACGCAGTTTTGTGACGAACGCAAGTATATTTTGGACGAGTCGACGCCAGTAAGTAAACTGAACGAAATTTTGAAAGACTGGGCATGGAACATGAAAAAAGAGAACGGAGATGATTATAAGGAGTATACTGTAAAATGTATGTGGAATTCTACCGCCAAAAGTCTTCAAGAGTTATATTTTAAGAAGCATAACATTAAAATTGATCCTTTTCAAGGAATTGAATTCAAAAGTTCTAGAGATGCTCGTAATAGCAAAAACTTCCAGATAAACGAGAGCAAAGTGCGACCTCTTTAAGTATGGACAATTTATTTGATATAATAGACCATTGTGACGAGACAACGCCAAATGGACTTCAAAAAAAATTCTACTATTTAGCTTCCGTGGAACTGGCATGGCGTGGAGGGGAAGGTGTCAACTGCTTGGTACATTACTTCAAAATTGAAATTAAATCTGATGGAACTGAGTCGGGTAGAGTAGAATATAATCCCATATTTAGTAAGACCTGCCAAGGAGGAAACCATAAATGCGCGGACAGTAAATAGTTAACGCCAAATATTCAAAATTCAGATCGTTGTCCAGTCAGAATTTTTAAAACATTAGTTGGGAAACGTGGGCCTAATTTTACCTGCGATCGGCTGTTTTTACGCCTAATCCATTTTGGAAGAAGAAAACTTCCTTCTGGTACAAAAACTCGCCTATTAGAAAGAACGAAATTTCGAAATGGACCAAACAAGGAGCAGCATCTATTGGTTTAAATACCAAATGTCTCAAAATTACCAACCATTCTTACCGTTCAACAGCTGTATCACAATTAGCCAAATCGGAAGTGCCCGAACAACAATTAATAAAAATAACTGGTCATGCCAATTCTTCCTCGATTCAGCCCTATTTACAGATGGACCAACAGCATCACCAACAGATTTTGAATCAGTTACGAGGGAAACGAAACAAGGGACTGGAAACAAGACTTTCCACCTCATCAGAGACGATCGTGAGAAAAACAGAGTTTGTAAAGTCATCAGCAACACCAGGAAATATAACATACAATAATTGTGTGTTCAATTTTGGTTCAAAATAATTTATAGTTCTCTTTTCTTAACAGATAATAAAATATGCTTATTTTGCTCATTTTTTACTATGAAACTTGGTTTAGGAAATAATCTTAACAAATATAGCTCGAGCTTGATAAGTAGTAGTATTATTATTAATTGTAATTTTAATATTATATTTTGTATCAAGTTTTATAAACCTCATTTTAGTCACGAGTTTTATTAACCATGAGCGAAGTGTAGCGGAGCAAGTGTTTAGTAAAACGAGTATATAAAATGATTTTTATACTATACTTTCCTACGACAGCAAATAATTAAAGTAATATAAAATTACCTGTCTGTTATGGCACCACATCGGGTTACTTTGACAGATTGATGACGAGTCTCAACCATATTGATTTTGAGTTTTAAACGTTGCAATTAAAATCCTAGAGCTAACATCTACCCGTGACTAAAACGCTTATTGCTAAGAGTATTACGTGACTAGAGAATATACAGGTACTATGTATTGTAACCATTATGTACCATGTATTCTACAAGTCATGTATCAGAAAATTGCAGTTTTAACTTTTAACGTTTGAAAAGAGTTTCAGAGTATTTCAAGAGGTCATCATATCATGCTATTAACATTTGAACCTATCCTCCAGAAATTTATGTATGTCGAACGATTTTAGTTAAGTATATCTGCACAATTTCATATCACTGCGAGTTGTATATGCAATTAAGGACCCCGTGGTGATCTGGGTACATATTCAATGCAAAAAGGGTACATGTTCGAGTTAATCAGAATCTAGAGAGAGTTTGTAGTGCTGTAAGGTTATATAATATTGAGTTGTGTATGCATGTATATGTTTATGCACGTACATACTAAGTATATATATATTCGTGTATATACTTATATACGTAGGTATAAGCCGTTGTCTGAGTCACTGCGGTCAGAAAACGAGAAGACTCAAGGAATGTGACCAGCAGACTGGACGGGTTCATAAAGTCTCCCTCCGTACCTGTCTAGAATCGTGTGTTTACTGGTCACAGCTTTCGCAACGTTACACGTTTTAGTTTGAAAATTCGCATAGTGATCGTAGAACCTGTGATAAAAGCTCGGTTTGTTTTTATTGCACGATCTTTTGCATACATTGGGAGCTTAATATAATTGTTACACCTACTTTTTCGGTTAATACAGTACGCAGACATGCATATGTACATATAACTTGGATATGTTGCAAAGGTCACTAGCACTTTAAAATTCATGACATGCATTTCAAACTGGTTTTTCGTTAAGTAATAATGCATGCAGGCAATAACTTTTTGCTTCAAATTTAACACCGAGTTTCAGAGATTCGTTTTATTTTTTATTAAAGAAATCGTGCTGTGCAATTACGTACACAAATAAGGAAAAAGCGCTTTGTTTTATTTAGGCTATAAAACTGTAGATCGTGCGATGAAGGGTTTATTAAACTTTTTATTATTCAAATAAGAACATGAGACTGTTTATACTTTTGAATACTGTTAGCAAAAGCTTCCAGCTACCTTTTTTCGACAAATTGCCGAACACAAATATAATTATAGGTCTTGCATCTTAAAACTACTTAAACCATATGGTGTACATTGTGGTGTAAACATTTAGTGGGCTTTGCTTCTTCACCGTTATGCAATTGGGGAAGAAGAACAGTCTAATTTTATCTCAGCAGCGAGAAAGTGGGAATCTAGATGTACTGATCTCCGAGTAGATAGATTTTTATTCAATCTATCGGTCGGCCATTTCACATTATTTATATATATGCGTTTAATACATGTTAAGCACATATTAAATTAATATATATATATATATATAAATAGGAGAAAGAATATCGGGTTAATCCGCTGTAGTGCAACCGCAGACACGTGTTTCAGACTCGTTGGTCATCGTCAGTACGGTGTAGCCAAGGAATAAGGTGGGATATCCTTGGAGATAGATGGTCTTCCTTTTGTTTCTATCTCCAAGGATATCCCACCTTATTCCTTGGCTACACCGTACTGACGATGACCAACGAGTCTGAAACACGTGTCTGCGGTTGCACTACAGCGGATTAACCCGATATTCTTTCTCCTATTTTTATTATGTATCCGTGATATTTCCTTCATTGATTTATATATATATATATATATAAAGAAAACACAAAAAAAAAATTTTTATTAGGAGAAAACCCAAGATAATTAAGTACAATGTGTCAAAATGATACTTACACTAACATAATTACTTGTACATTATGAGAAAACAATACTGACATTTATCACATTAAAAACTTGTTTTTAGAAATAAAAAAAGGACACGTACATTTTAAAATTAGTGTATAAAAATAAATAGGTTGTATATTACATTTTAATTTAAAATTTCCCAAAGTATGGAATCAAATATTCTGATGCAGCAATTTCAGCAATTTCAGCAATATATATTCTGCTCTAATTCCCCAGATTACAGAAAGAATTAAAACTAAGATGAAATAGGAATTTTTCTTAAGGATATATCTATAAGATACGCGGAGGCCGAACCTGTTTCATGTTATTGTAGAGCCGTGTCATACGTTTCTGTTTTTCTCATAGAAAAATATCAGTGGAGGGATTTCTTTATCCTTTTCTTTTTCATCTAAATAATAACAACACAATTTCTAAAGACATTTATATTTTATTTGAAGACGAATAAACACACAGAATATTTGATTCCATACTTTGGGAAATTTTAAATTAAAATGTAATATACAACCTACTTATTTTTATACACTAATTTTAAAATGTACGTGTCCTTTTTTTATTTCTAAAAACAAGTTTTTAATGTGTTAAATGTCAGTATTGTTTTCTCATGATGTACAAGTAATTATGTTAGTGTAAGTATCATTTTGACACATTGTACTTTATGTATATATATATACAGTGGGTAATCCCGCTGTAGAGCAACCGTAGACACGTGTTTCTGACTAATTGGTCGTCATCAGTACGGTGTAGCCAAGGAATAAGGTGGGAAAGCCTTGGAGATATAAGCATAAACGGAAGACCATCAGGTGACACCTCCATTTGTAGCTTCAACTGGAAGATCCTCAGTTTTGAGGATAACAACCAACATCGCCACGAGGAAGACATTGTCAACCTGCGTGCCAACCGACCCTGGAAAATTAAACAAAAGTGGAAATAGTGCGCACTATTTCCACTTTTGTTTATATATACAGTGATGTGCAAATGTATGGAACCAAGTAAATATCTCTGAAGTTTCTAGAGATGTAGAAATTAAATTTGGTGGGTAGATATTACACTATATTTTGTATTTAGTTCGAATGTTTTTATCGCAATTCAACTTCCAGTTTAACCGGAAGTAATGTCAGCTTGAAATTTTTAAATAGAACACCCTGTATATTATTTTAGTTTTGAATAGAACACTTTATTGCGAGTACAAAAATAATGGGTTCGATATGTTTTATTTCGTGGCCAACCGTGATATTAACAAAAGAGTGATTTTTGTTACAATGCTAAGATCTAGTATTTTGCGAGTGTAAATCACAAATGTAACAATAACATTAAATACCAAAACTGAAATTGAGTACAACAGTACTTAAATTACTGAAAAGGGCGCTAAACATAGTAAAATAAAACATGACTACGACAAAGCGTTAGGATACCAGACTACCAGATATTATTACATTTTCATTCAAAAATAATTTTTTTTTTGTTAATATCACGGTTGGCCATGAAATAAAACATATCGAACCCATTATTTTTGTACTCGCAATAAAGTGTTCTATTCAAAACTAAAATAATATACAGGGTGTTCTATTTAAAAATTTCAAGCTGACATTACTTCCGGTTAAACTGGAAGTTGAATTGCGATAAAAACATTCGAACTAAATACAAAATATAGTGTAATATCTACCCACCAAATTTAATTTCTACATCTCTAGAAACTCCAGAGATATTTACTTGGTTCCATACATTTGCACATCACTGTATATATATAAAGGGAAAAAAACATATTACATATATATATATATATATAATATGTTTTTTTCCCTTTTGTAACAACGCTTGCTGGTGTAGCGGCTGTGATGTGACGATATAATTCAAATCAAACAAACAAATTGAACATAATTGACGTTTCGACTTTATTGATTATTCTGTATCCAAATTATAAAAAATTATAAGCATTTATTTAAAACCAAACAGAATGCATTAACAAGGTTGTGCATTCCAATCTGTAATGAAATACAGACAAAACATGAGTTAACAACCTTCCTGAAAGAAAAGTTTATTTCTTTAATCAGACTTACCATGCTATGTTAATATATTCAAATCTTGCAAATAAAATAAAAGAGGCATTCTTTATGTTAATGATAAAAAAAAATAAAAATAAAAGGACCCCGAAATCTCTAAATGAACGACCCAGTATTGTATCAATTAATTTTGTTATTGGGATAGAGTGGGTAGGTAGTGCTTTGCTCATACAACTAGGAAATGCATTACTCTAGCAAAATAAAATAACCATTTAATGTTTACGAATATACGTACCTGTATGGTTATAAAGACAGCTGCATTGTTTATAGTATAAATCTAAAGCAGATTTCCTATTATAAAATTTACTGCATCAGGTTATGCATTTTAATAAGAGAGATATGAACTCAACATAATACTTGATTAGGAAATATATGTACTGTATTGAGAAAAGCTTAGAATTGATTTTAATGACTTTAAATTGCAATAAATACCTGTTTTACGTCATTTCATTGAGTTTATGTAGTTAGACAGAAACTACAACATTTAACTGTTTTTTCTTTTGTTATATGTGAATGTGAACGTAAAACTGAAAGAAATACTCACTCATATAAGTATTTAAAGTTGTCATAACACACAATTAATCACTGAGTTTATAAGTTTACAGTATTTTCAGATATACCTACGTATTATTTGTTATATTCGTACTTTACACAGAAAAAGCGTTTCTTTTAAAGAAAATAATGTCATTATTAAAATAAATCAGTCCGTTTTACGCAGGAGAAGTTATTTTAAAGGATCATCACAGTGTGACGGCTCGAAAAGTAACTGATTTTTGCGATTTTATTCTTGACGATTAAAATATGCTAATCAATCTGATTTTTTTCGTGTCGTATGAAAACACTCACGAAGAACAGGAAATAAATTTCTAAGCGTTTATTCACATTTTTGATAAGATTTTTTCAACGGACGAAAATGTCTTCGAAAAAAAGGAGTCCTCACGGTGTACACGATTGTAGCCGCAAATCTCATCTGAAACGAAATCTGGAAAAAGGTAGTAGTTGAGTATGAAAACCGTTATCTTGCTATGGAGGTTATTTTTATCATCAAAAGTGACAAAATGGCGGCGATTTGAAAAAAAGGTATCGAATTCTACCTATTTTTCTAACAGTTTTTTCGTTATGAAAAATAGAAAGATTTCGAAAAATAGAAAAAGCTTCCATAGCAAGATAAAGAGTAACGTAAAGAATGTTGAGTTAAAATTTGAGATCGATAGCTTGAGAACTCTTCCTTTGAGAGTGTACACCGCTTTGAAAAACTACATTTCGAGAAAAACGCGTTCAAAGTTTCGAGTGCAGAATTTAGCTGCTTGATAAGAAAGGCTGTAGTGACCAAAATAATTCGAATTTCACTCCAAAATTTGACCAGCATGTTTATAACCATCTATACTATCTGATAATACTGATATACACCGTTTTCAAAAACTACATTTCGAGAAAAACGCGTTCAAAGTTTCGAGTGCAGAATTTACCTGCTTGATAAGAAAGGCTGTGACCAAACTAATTCGAATTTCACCACAAATTTTGAACAGCATGTTTATAACCATCTATACTACATATCTGATAATACAAAAAAAAATTCGAAAATTTGAAAATTTTACACTGTGATGATCCCTTAATTCAAGTTGAATTTTATTATTCGCATAAATAGAAAAAATAAATCGTAACTTTCGACATAGTTATAAGAACTCAAGCCCTGATTTAAGAGGATCTAATAATTCTTGACTGTTTAAACGTTTTATAAAATAGAGAGTTGATTATTTTGTAAAAAATAGACAACCCAGTATCACATAGACTCATTGAGCAAGATATAAAGTAAAATACATTTTAGTTCACCTTTTTTCTGTACAGGTGAATACATACAGGGGATATTAACGATGATCGTTCGTACACTGAAAAAAATTTATGTGAAATAACATAATTTTTTTGTAACATTTTACAGTGATTAGGTTGTAAGTTGCTGATGTACAAATGCATCAAAGTAAATTCACAATTTATTTGTATTATTTAAAGAATTCAAATTAAAATTACAAATATATTTGTATAATTAAGTTCTTTGATTTACCGTGTATATTTCCAACATTTTGACGTGTATGTGACCTTTAAAATGTAAAACTACCATGAAAACACTGGTCCCCGGTAACCATTTTTTTTTTATAGTAATTTTACATAGATTTTTTTATCAGTGTAGCATTAAACAGAAGAATAGAATTTTATTTGTGGTTATTGATTGAAAGAAAGTCAATTTACTGTTTATTATAAGTAAATAAGCAACCACTGAAGTCACTATGCTACTAGAGAGAGAGAGCGAGAAAGAGAGAGAGAGAGAGATCATATTATTCTGATACTACGTGATAGCTACTAAAGGAACATATTATTTTGTCTGGTCCTGTCCAACAGTGGACGATCGTATAAAACTAATTAGATTCACAAACGAGTAATAAATAGCTTATTAAAATATAAATTATATTTGATGTTTCCGCGGACGAAGTATGTTAAATGCTTCTTTCGGGTAATCTTCCGTGTGTAAAGCAACCTTCAGTTGCAACTGAATGTATATTACGTAAGGTATTATTAAGAAAACCAGTGTAATGCCCTTACTTTACTTGTACTTGAAACATTTTGCAGTTTCTTCTTTGGAACGTCTCACAAAACGAAGGCATGTCATAATCAATATATTAAGTTTTTTCAACCACGATCTGCAAGAGACTCTTTAGTTTAAACGGAAAATATTGTAAATATAATATTTATTAATGAAAACATTCTTGAAATATCCACCTGAAAACGATAAAAATTGTGGTATCCTGGAATTAATATGGGCTTAATATACATTCAATTTAACCAACCGGTCGGTGAGTTATATTAAACATAACTCATAAGAGATAATTGAAATATGTAAATAATGAAGCCATCTCGTTAATGAGACTCGTCAGTTAAGCTGGGGTTCAAATTGCAACCTAAGAAACTTAACACTTTATCTGTTTTTCTCCTGTTTTTCTCCTTTATTTCATTGTGATTAAATCTGCATTTAATTTCTTTATTGTGTTCCAACTGCGAGTTTTTTCTACGACGCTGTTAATGTTTCCTTCTTGACCAATAATTGCAATTTTTTCTGGTTATTATAATATACCTATATTCTGTCGTTGTATTTCTTCTTGTTTAAGAAGCCTATATGAATTCGCGACTGCTTTTTCCTGATGCTTATAGTTACATGCAGTTAACAATATCATACGCTCTTTTAAGTCCGTGAACCATTCTCATGAATATACATAATTATCTAGATTACTAGATAATCCATATTTTTAAAACTTAATTCTTTTGAAAACAGATATTTAGAAACTACATATTACTAAATTAAACGTCTTTATGGGTCTACTTGAACGTTAATTGAATATTCCCTTGTATTCACATTCCAAACAGCCCGTACACATAAAATCGACTTGTATTAAAAATATCCAGCATCCTTATTTATAGTTTACGCAGATGTAGAGAGAGGGTTATGTTCTTCAACATCGGACTGCACGTTCAAGTGAAAGAAAGTTGCATCACATGCATAGTGCTGGGTTTCATTCGACTAGAAAAAGAAAAGGCAAGTGTTTATGTGTTTACGAAGACGGATTATATTAATAGGAACACCGTTCATTCTATAACCGAATGTATCTGAAAGAGAAGATGAATAATGAAAGCATAAATATATTATTGCAATTTGTGTTATGGATTAAAAGAATATTTAGAAAATAAATATATTAACCCAAAATGTTATCAGTATGTTACTGAGTACATTATTTATATATTTGTAGTAATTAACAACACTATCAGATAGTTCTACATTTATTTAAAGAGTGTGTGAAGAAACAAATGATGAAGTGTGAATTTTTAATTTTAATGTAATACCTGCATAAGTTAATACAAAGCAATCTGGACCACATCGCAAAATAAATGTTTCGTCTTTCCATAAGAATAAAGTAACGCAATTCTGGAAAATGTTATTGCTAAAAAATTCGCTTCTAAGATAATTAAATATAATATTAAAAAAACTGGACAATTTAAACAAGAAAATGGGTGGTGTGCTTAAAACCACACGGTAGAAGTGAAAACTTCATCATGGCGAGGTTAATAATACGAAATCCAACTTTTTTTTTCGTTCTATATTACATTAGGGTCATCCTGCATCGACGAATTCAGTTGCTGAGATTTAGTGTGCTTCTTTTGACGATATTTCTTCACGCGAGCATTTGACAATTCCCTTTTTCGTCTTAATTCGTCATCGATTTGATTTTCTTCATCCATCCAGAATTAAATGCTTATAAATTCGTATATAATGAGCAATTAAAGCAATGCTCCATTCTCAACGTTTCTGTTTTGCATTGGTATACAAATTATAGTAAGTGCGTGACGTTATTTAACACCCGGAATATACTGATCAGTTTCCGAGTCATCCATATCATTTTAATAAAAATGCTAAAACTTACCTGAGCGAGAAATATTATATTATATTCTTATAGAGATAATGTCTCATATACACACAACAAATTTTTTGGTTAACCGTCCGCGAAGGTACCAATTAGCGAACGCAACACAATCCGCGAAATACAATTTCGCAGCGGCCGCGAAATATAATCGCGTGGGTGTACGAACAACTTTAAAGGGTTCCTCGACAGAGAGATTTTCCGATACGCCTCTGAGTCGGATCGGACGCATGTATATATATATAAATAGACGACATGAGTACTCGCTTACGAGTCCCGCGCTGGTCTGATGCTAAAGTGCTTCTCACCCATGCGGCTCGGGATCGAATCTGCTCGGGGACATGAATTTATTTATTCATTTAAATTTCAATTTAATTGAAATTAAATACCTCTATATGATATATTTCTCTTGTTCCCTTAGTCGACTCGAGCCGACTTTACCCTAACGAGCGTTACATAGCCGAGCGTGACGGCTCAGTCTTGTTCAGTGCCCACAATCAACGCAACGCGCCCAAAGAAGTTTACACTTCAAAAAGTAAGTTGAATAAGGTGTGGGCACCATACGACTTTCTTGTAGGTGTTTGCAAACCAAAATTTGGATATAAATCTTTTTATACAGTTTTTACTTTCTTATGAGTATTGTGATGAAAATTTTCGAACTCGAGATTTTTGCTGATGTCGCCGTTTTGAAGTCCCCTGATACCGAAAAAGTGTCTCTCTCTCTGTGTGTGTCAGTGTGTGTGTGTGACCACAATAGCGATCAATCGGCTATAGCTATCAATTCAAAATTTTATATTTACGAGTATAATCGCCCTCTTGAGTTCTGATTATATTTTCATTAAAATGGGTAGACCTGAAGTAGCAGTTTACGTCAGTGAAAAAATCGAATTTTCACTATTTCGTTAACTACTAAGTTTAAACAAATTTATAAAGAATTAAAATGAACTACATTTGAGAAGAATTTTATTAAAAGAGTTCTTCGAAATTCCTACCGGAAGTAGGTCTTCTACTCTTATCGAAAATCAGTTTTTTGCGAATATTTTTCAAGTCATGCTTTCTAGGCAAGTAGGTATGTTATGAGTACAAAAGTATTTAGAGCTACCTTTTGTACAAAAAACTTTCAAAATTCGGACCTGAAGTAACACTTTTACTCTTTTCAAATAGCAATTTTTTTGCAAATATGTCATAAATTATGCAATCTATATGTATTTATCAAGAGTAGAGCTGGATTTAGAATATTTTTTGTATAAATGAAAATTCAATATTTAGACCGGAAGTAATACTTTTTCTCCTAGGGAATATCACTCTCTTTTCGAATATCTGGCAAAGTATGCATTCTATAGAGGTTTATTAAGAGAATAGAATTACTTAGAATAGGGTTTTGAATACTTTTACTTTCTTATACGTAGTATAAGGAAGTATTGTGATGACGAAAATTTTCGACCTCGAGATTTTTGCAGATGTCCACGTTTTGAAGTCCCCTGATACCAAAAAAGTGGTTTTTAAAAAATATCTCGCTCTCTCTCTCCCTCTCTCTCTCTCTCTCCCTCTCTCTCTCTCTCCCTCTCTCTCTCTCTCTCTCTCTCTCTCTCTCTCTCTCTCTCTCTCTGTGTGTGTGTGTGTGTGTGACCACGATAGCGGTCAAATCGCTGTAGATATCAATTCCAAATTTTGTATTTACGTGTATAATCTGCCTCTTGAGATCTGGTTAGTTTTACAGTAAAATCGGTAGACCGGAAGTAGTACTTTACTTCAGTGAAGAAATCGAATTTTCCAAATATTTCGTCAACTACTAAGTTTAAGCAAATTTATAAAGAATTCATATGTACTTAAAATTAAAATTGAGAACCATTTTATTTAAAAAGTTTTTCGAAATTACTACCGGAAGTAGGTCTTTTACTCTTAACGAAAAACAGTTTTTTGCCAATATTTTGCAAGTCATGCTTTCTAGGCAGGTACATTACGAGTATAAAAGTATTTAAATTATAATTTTAAATATCTTTTGTATAAAATAAATTTCAAAATTCGGACCGGAAGTATCACTTTTACTCTTACCGAATAACGATTTCTTGCAAATATGTCGTAAATTATGCATTCTATATATATTTATTAAGAGTACAAAAGTATTTAGAATTAGATTTGCAATATTTTTTGTATACATGAAATTTCAAAATTCGGACCGGAAGTAGCACTTTTATTCTTAGCGAGTGGCACTTTTTTTTAGAATATCTTGCAAAGTATGCATTCTATAGCGATTTATTAAGAGAATGAAAGTACTTAGAATAAGATTTTGAATAAGTTTTGTATAAAAAAATTCTTAAAATTGTATAGTTTAAAACGCTCTTACGTATAAGAAAGTCGTGTGGTGGCCACACCTCATTTTTTTGTATAAAAAAAGGTGAAATTTGGACTTTAAGTAAAACTCTTACAGGTTTAGTTTTTTAAGAAGATAAAAGTATTTAAAGCATAATTTAGAACAACTTTTGTCTAATTTGAAACGCTCTTACGTATAAGAAAGTCGTGTGGTGACCACACACTTTTATAGCAATAAATTTATGTAATTAGCGATATGTTTGCAAAACAATTTGATTTAGGAATTTAATTTAATCTAGATAAACAGACTTTCATATATACGGTCTGGTATTGATAGCTTTATCCGTTTGTCCGCTATTATTCTCACACACAGAGACGACAGACAGACAGACATGTTTGCAAAAACTACTTTTACTAATATGGTAAGTCCAAGAGAAAAGGCGATGCAGACAAACGAAACAATTAATGATCGCCAGTTAACAGTCCTGTAGTTTACATTTTAAACGCATTGAATTTGGTTGGTCATTAGGTCATTAATTTATTTATTCCTAGATAATATTGGTTGAAAACAATAGAACTGATTGAAAATGATCTATCATTTTAATACAGAATCTATGTGATAAACGGATAATTACGATTAGAAATGCAAGACTTTCTGTCTGTATTCTAATTAGTTTCTATATTCTTCCTACTACTATGACCGACGATTGTTTTTACTGTACATTTACTTGCAACGTATTCGCCCTGAGTAGGGTTTGAACCACATGGCCTTCTGTTCTGGATATGTTACCGCTTGCATTGCCAGGATCCATCAATTCCAACCGTGTAAAGATTAGGATAAACTTACAATAATAAGCAATAAAAACACTTTACATTTACCCACAATATAGTTGTCAAACTATCTAAATGTAGTATAAATAGTAAACTTAGTAACCTATTATAATAGTATATTAAAATACAAGTTTCATAAGACATGATTTTTGCGCACGCGTTCAAGTTTAGAAAACGAGCCGCTAGGCGAGTTTTCTAAAGAACAAGTGCGCAAAATGTCTTATGAAACGTGTATTTTATACTATTTTTTCTATTTCGGTTATTAAAAGTTCAAAAAAGCTTAAAATAAGAGACAAGTTTTGTTCGAATATTTTAGAAATTTTGCTTTTTTGAAGTTGGTTACTCTGATTTTTAAGTAGAACGTTTTAAATATTTGAATATCGGTGGTGCTATATGTAACTGTGTTTAAAATTCAGGCTGATTTATACAATAAATTATTTCAAATTATCAACAAAAAGGACGAAATAAATAACTGTACGCCCCCAGAGATTCGCAAAATAGCAGAAGACAATTTACAAAATCTTTCGTCCACAAACTCTCTACATATTTATGAAAACAAACTTTTATAACAGTTGTACTATTCAACATGGTAAGTAAATGTCAATAGTAGCATCCGAAAACTTATCATCCAACTCTGCTTAACAATTTATATTGCTAATTAGTAAGTGAAATGTTAGCATGTGTGCTTTTTATTCTTTGTACAATTTTATTGCACATTTTTGTTACTTTAAAGGCTTATATTTTGACATTTAAATACGATTTGGTTCCATTTTTTTTGTTACCAACTTCAAAAAACTAAAATTAGCGTGCGATAAAGTAATGCTTTATGCAACCAAAACGGGTGTCGTAAAGTGAACTTTATAGCACCGGAATAGAAAAACAGTACTTATGATACAAACATTTATTGTAAATACATTATAATTACAGTATGTTACTATTTTGATCATATGAGCTAATGCCTTCACATCTTCAATATTCTTTGAAAATTAGAAAGTCTGTGTTGATGAAATATATTTATTTGTTTCATTAAAATCTAAACTGATAATCCAAACAAAATTTTTATTATACATTAACAAATGTTGTCTAATTAAGATAATTTATCATTATATGGATAATCTTTTCTTTACTCATACATTCCAATTGTATCTTTGACATCTATTAATATCACCTAATTACCACTAATGGTTTTTTGTTTTCATACATTAATTAGGTACCTGTGTACTTAAGCATACGTATACCTTTCTTTCACAAAGTACTGTGTATATACATGCGAAGAAGTAACATAAAACATACCCCTTTCATTTATAAACATAACAGTTTCTAAGAGGAATGTTGCATTCGTCCTTAATTGTTATTCCACCCGTAAATAAGATTGTATCGACTGCACAGTGTGATCATTTGCATCAGTTGCACTCGGAATACCGCTTACATCACAACCGCAGAGCACAGTCCATTATGTTGGATGCTTGACGGTGCGGAAACCAACCGCATTGTCAAGTTCAATGTTGGCAGAACCGTGAACGCATGATCTAATACACTAGTCGTCTCCGAAAGATAGTAATTTACCGTTTAAGTGGTGAAAGTTACATCCCAGAGGCAAACATTAAACTCAAAAGAGAAAAACTGTAACTCTTTATATTGATGAATAAGACGAAACTGTAATATGTATAATAAGCGTAAAATCCTTTACTTGACTATTTATTATTTAGTTTCGTGAAATGTCTATAGGTAACAGGAGTTTTAATAAAAAAAAAGTAAAGGATTGTAACAATTTTCATTAGCTTTCCGTAATGTTTAGTAATTATTTTAAAATGTCCCATAACTGTGAATTGAAAAAAATATTTACTATTTACCTATCTCTTGTATTAATAAAAATTAACAGGAGTTCATAATAACTTTTAGGTTTAGTAGGTTAATCTTTTTTAAAAGTGGGACCTGCTAATCAGGACTTTGCTCCAATTATACCGTAGTCGACATATTTTAATTTCTGATACGAAAGTAGAAAGAGGAAAAGAGCGCGACGAAATAAACTAAAGATAAACATAAGCGAGGCTGCCAAGACAGTACACTCGACAAACGTTTCCTATGAAATGTAAGACGTGAGGGTCCCCCAACACTGCGTTGCTCTCCCACCACTGTTAGCAAGCAGGCATCGCTGCATATTATAAGGTAATCTTCTGCATGGGATAGAAGTGTAAACCGAAATTAAAATTTGACGACTACGGTATAATGCTTTACACTAGAAGAATATGTAATAAGCTACTTTGTCGCATTGTCCTTCATTACACAACCTGCCTATATTAAGCATATATTTTGTTAGAGTACAATGCTCTGTAACAAGTTCTGTGGTATACATACCTCCTTTTTATCAATTAATTCTTTCATTTGCCTCAACATCTTTATTGCACTTGATTCTTTCAAACAGCTAGGTTACTCACAAATAAAACAGGCTAGCTCAATACATGTATTCATACGATTGTTTTATTTATATTTTTGATGGGTCTAATAGTAATAATAAAGCGATGCATTAATGCAATTTCTGTGTGACTCCCCAGTTTTCATTGTTTTGCTAATTAATGTTTTACTTACTTAACTCTCTATGTTGTTATATATTTATAACTCTACTCGGTATGCCCTGCAATGCCACCCAAATAACTCCCTTGGGTTCCAGCCTTGTTTCCCACTAATTGATTTGACAGCGAAAGTAATACTCTGACGTCTATTACAAACTCGCTTGGAAAAAGCAAAGCAAATGCGTGTGATGTCTATTATCTAATGCTGACCTGCAATTGGAATTTCACAATCAACATCACTTATGACACACGAACTGAAATTTATTTGATTCGTTAAACTACATGAAATACACTCACTTGTTGAAACGACTCGCGTGCCACCTATTGTAAAATGGTTGTACTACTTCAGAAACCTTCGTGAACGAGGACAACAGTTTCCAAAGTTTCATCGTAATCTGATGATTTTTTTATATATACAGGCTGTTCAAAAAAGATGCGGCAATATTAAAGGGGTTGATTGTCCAGGTCATTTTATACAAAAAAGTTTATAATAAACAAGGTCCGCAAACGCTTCGTTACCGATCTACAGCGTGTTGAAAAGAAACAGTAAAAATTAGATTTCTCCAAGACGGCATTAAAGATCATAATGAAAATTTAGGCGTGTTATTTTTCAAGAAAAAAATAGGACGCCGCTGATTTCTCTAAAAATAAAAATATGTTTCTATTCTTTGTTTAATTGTGAAGAAAAAAGCTCTCTTAACTTTCTATCACACGACGTACCGTTTTTTAGTAAAAAAAAACACACATTTTAGTGCATGTACATTTATTACAGAGTTTTTTTTTTAAATAACAAGGGTTTTATTTAAGGGCAAAAACAAATATTTTACCATACCAACAATTTTAGTAAGCAAAAATTACAATAACTGTGCAAAGTGACCACCTCGAGCTCGGATGCAAGAATCCAATCTTCTCCTCATTGACTGGCGAACTCTCTCAAAAACAACAGGATCGGTTTCAATTGAGTTGCACCCAGCAATGATTCGATTTCTTAAGTCTTCTACGTTATCCAATGGAGTAGCGTACACCAATGACTTCAAAAAAAAAAGATGCGGCAATATTAAAGGGGTTGATTGTCCAGGTCATTTTATACAAAAAAGTTTATAATAAACAAGGTCCGCAAACACTTCGTTACCGATCTACAGCGTGTTGAAGTTTAATTAAAAGAAACAGTAAAAATTAGATTTCTCCAAGACGGCATTAAAGATCATAATGAAATTTTAGGCGTGTTATTTTTCAAGAAAAAAATAGGACGCCGCTGATTTCTCTAAAAATAAAAATATGTTTCTATTCTTTGTTCAATTGTGAAGAAAAAAGCTCTCTTAACTTTTTATCGTACGACGTAACGTTTTTTAGTAAAAAAAAAAACACATTTTAGTGCATGTACATTTATCATGCTTACAAAAATATTTTTAAACAGTCCTGTTTTATTCACTGACATATTGAATAACATATGATTAATAATTTTGTATGTGTCGAATTTGTTGAATTTCCTTATCATGCATCGCTATACAAATGCAGAGATGACCGACATGCACTACATTTATGGACTTGCTGATGGAAATGCATTAGAAGCTAGGCGGTTGTATACTGAAAGATTTCCTGGCCGTATTGCTCCTGATAGAAAAACTTTCGAAAGTATTCATCGGCGTCTTTATGAAACAGGCACATTAAGACGAAATGGAGGAGCAGGAAGGCCAAGGACAGCAAGAACGGTAGAGCTTGAAAAATAACAAGCCTAAAATTTCATTATGATCTTTAATGCCGTCTTGGAGAAATCTAATTTTTAGTGTTTCTTTTAATTACACTTCAACACGCTGTAGATTGGTAACGAAGCGTTTGCGGACCTTGTTTATTATAAACTTTTTTGTATAAAATGACCTGGACAATCAACCCCTTTAATATTGCCGCATCTTTTTTAAACACCCTGTATATATATATACGTATATAGATAATTAGAAATATTTGTTAATTAATACGCAATATAATTTCAGAAATGAGCTTTGTATAGTTTTATTAACCGTATTCAAGGGCATACTAGTCCGGTCTTATATGCCAAAAAACACATGATGACCACTTTTTGAACGTCTAGTCAGCTGCTAAACCTTTCAGTCTCTTTTATGGTTATCGATGAGATACGAGCATTTAATACATTGAAAAGTTTAAATTCTTTAGTTTTAACGATAATCAGCATGACATAAAGATGGGAAGTCTAAATACAAATTAAAATTTTAATGGATGCTTTTATAAGGAAGTAATTATGTAAACACTTAACATTAAGAAGTTTAAGTAACCAATAAAGTTTTAAGAGTAGTTTAAATTTTAGTATTATTTACATTCAACATGTGTTTATCTTATCATTGGTGATTATCAAAATAACATCCTAAACTTAAATAAAACTAATAAATATATCCTAATAATGTGTAAAGCAAATACACGAATACATTCGTCTGTTCTTATTCATATGTATACACAAACCTTCCCTTTACATACTTTACTAACGCAGAAACTCATAATTCATAATATTGTCTTGTAAAGCATAATCTTCCATTCATGCATAAAGAAAACTACGAACTGCGGTTGTACATCATGCTGTCTGTCGAACGTTTTTTAAAGCATACTGTCGATGCATTAGAACAGGTTATCCTCAATGAATCTCTTGTATCTAAGTTGATTTCGTCTCTGAGTGATATGTGGGTTTTGACTGTTGCGGAAGGTCATTTTAAAAGCACAATGCAAGTTAATTAAATGTATTCGAGAACATTCGACTTCAGAATCTAAGAAAGAACAATCGCATTCACAGTAATTATGTAATCGATACAAATTACTTATTGTTAGACGTTTAATTAAAAATAATGCTTAAATTGTGTGATTACCTGTATAATTAATAGATGTCTATTATTATCTTACTTTTGATGTGTTGAAATCTTTTCCACTTCTCTAATAATAAGTAATAGTTCTTGCTATTTATCGAGCATTGCATATGATGATTTGAAGACACGAGGACACGCGGACACTACTACTAAAGTTCTCTAAGGAACAATAGTGGTTCGGATGAAATTATTGTATGTATATACAGGTGTACCAGCAAAGTCCATTAGATCTATGAGATCTACAATTTAAAAATATTATCATTTATATAGACTTTTAGGCAACAGAACCAACACGAATATATATGGAACGCTAAGCATTTTTTTACAATTTATAGTCGTAGAGGTGATTAAACTGAAATCAAGTTGTATTAATTTCCAACTGTTTATGAGATATGGCGTTTTTCTATCAAAAATTTTACAATTTTTGAAAATTGCTATGAAATAACATACGTTTTATAAGTGTTAATAAAAGTTTAATATAGCCCGTAAATATATTCATAAGTTAGTTCCAAAATTTGTTTATAAAAAAAAAATGTTAAAACGCTTATCGGAAGTACTTTTACTCCTATCGCCAGCTTCGAATATCTACATTTTAATTCAACCTACACCAAATTAATAACGTATTTAAAACTCAAGCTGCATCGACTTTTGGTATATCAAAATAATAAATAAGGGTGTGCTTAAAACCACACGGCAGAAGTGAAAACTTCATCAAGGCGAGGTTAATAATACGAAATAAAACTTTTATTCGTTCTATATTCATTTACATTTACATTTTTCATTTTCCATTTTCGTTCTATATTACATTTAAGAAATATATATTTATTATTATTGTGTATACATTATTCTAGTACATTTCGCTCGGTCTGATCAAGTTTTCACTTCAAAAATTCATACGTACCCATGTATATATACAAATAGACGATATGATAATTATCATAGGAGTAACCGCGCTGGTCTAATGGTAACGTGCCGGCCTCATACCCGGGCGGGTCGGGATCGCATCTGCACGCGTACAAGAATTTTTCAAAAAATAAAAATACAATATTTCGCGTATTTTTTCTAAATTTCAATTTAATTGAAATTAAATACCGCCAGTTAGTGTTATAATACAAAGCCGAGCGTGAAACGGTTGCCGAGCGAGTATAGCAGAGACCGGCAGAGACGCGTTAATTCGACTCGAGCCGACTTTACCCGAACGAGCGTTACATTCCGAGCGTGACGGCTCAGTCTCGTTCAGTGCCCAGCAATCAATGCATCAACGCGCCCATAGAAGTTTTCACTTCAAAAACTCGAAATGGATAGGAAGCGATACTTTTACTCTTATTGGGAAATAGTGCTTTTGTGAATACGAGGGAAGATCGGAATGTTTCTAGAACGATCCAGAAGATGGCGTTGTACGCGCGTACCAGCCATGTGTTTTGAGTGTTCAACCTAATATATATATATATATATATATGTATATATCGTCAAATTTTTAGACAGATCGTGCATATAGTAAAGTAACGCGGGTTTAGCCAAGCAAAGTAGACAGTTCGCGCATTTTCATAATCTTGAATAAAACAGAATTCCTTGCAATCATTAAACATTTTTTTGAAAGGCTTAAATGCTAAAGATATAAAAACGGAATTAGACAAAGTCCATGGTGAGTCTTTGCCATCGTATGCCACCCTTGCGAACTGGATTGGTGAATTTAAACGTTGATTTTAAACTTAGGCCGTTCGTCCACCGAGAAAAGCAATATGTGGCGGCCGGTTGTAGGCTACCAGTAGCAGGTGACTGGTTGCTTACTTCTTCGTCCACCGAGCAAACCATCAGATTTCGTCATCCGGTGAGGATGTCATTACTGTTTACCTATACTTAAGGGCGCAAAGAAAGAGACGCAAGAGATGTTGCAAGTGAGTTCAAAGATTCGGTTAAGTTTAAACAAACTTACATAATGAGTAAAGAGAGTTTTCGTTAACTTGAATGAATTGTTGGCATAATTTTTTAAGGTGTACTTATATAGACACGGGTATTTTTCAATTTCCTGCACAGACCTTATGTTTGCACTTTCTTTAGCTTTTGATAGCGATCACGGCAAGTGATTGCGTTAAAAACAAAAACTAGCCTAACAAATTAAACTTTACAAATAAAGACTAGCTGTATTGGTTTTTAATGTGTTGGTCGCCGGTGCGACTGGTTGCTTGGTTGTAAGCGATTCGTTGCCTCGTTTTGGTTTTCTCGGTGGACGAACGGCCTTAGAAAAGTTCATGAAATCATGTTGAATGACCGCCGATTAAAGTTAAGTGAGATAGCAGAGGCAGTAAGCATATCATCTCATCGCGCACATTACATTTTACATCAACATTTGGACATGGCAAAGCTCAGTGCAAGATGGGTGCCGCGTTTGCTGTCAGTCGATCAAAAGCATGCTCGTGTGACCATTTCACAGCGATGTCTAGACATGTTCAAGCGTAATTCTGTAGACGTTTTGTAACCGTAGATGAAAAGTAGATACACCACTTCAGTCAAGAAACTAAAACACAATCAAAGCAGTGGAAATTACGCGGTGAACCAACTCCAAAGAAGGCCAAAACGAAGCCGTCAGTTCGAAAGCTGATGACTACACTCTTCTGGGATTCCCGAGTAATAATTTTCGACTACTTGCAATACGAGAGGACAATAACAGGCATGTTATTAGACAGATTGAACGAAGAAATGAAAGCCAAAAGGCCTCATTTGGCAAAAAAAGTTCTTGTTCCACCAAGACAATGCCCCATCTCACAAGTCGCAACTGCGATGGCGAAACTGTACGAATTACGATTCCAATTAATTGTACTTGCCAGATTTGACCCCTTCGGAGTTTTTTCTATTTCCGAATCTCAAGAATTGGTTGGCTGGAAGGAAATTATCGAAGCTGTAAGTGTACATTTGGAAGGTTTTGATAGCTTTTACTTTTCTGAAGGAATTCAAGGTCTAAAAAACGTTGGACTAAATGTATTGAGTTAAAAGAAGACTATGTAGAAAAATAAATAAGATTTTACCCCGAAAATTGCTGTGTTCATTCTAGAAACTCCTATTTTCCCTCGTATGACACATGTTATTCATTTCACATTTTACATATTTATTAAGAATACTTAGAACGTAACTTTTGTATAAAAAATATACAAAAGTCAGAGTAACTCTTTACTCTTAAAAGAAAACAGTTTGAAATAAAAGTCCCATAACATCAATAAAATAATCTAGATACGTTTTAGCATCTCAGGTTTCAACTTCAATAGAAAATTTTGCAAGCAGTGTTAAACATAGTTTTACTTTAGACGATTTATTCTTCAACAAATCGCCTGTGAAATATCAAAGTGGTTTACCACCTGTATAGCATATCTACGAATAAATATGTGTGTAAATTTTGAATAAACTTTGAATAATTTTTCCTGTATGTACGCAAAAGAAAATATTGTGGTGCTTACACCAATTCTTTTCTCTTTACAAAAATATATATGTTTTAAAATCATTATAAATTAGAAATAAATTATGAGAAATACCTGTTTTATTGATATTAATAAATCTAAACAGTGACAGACTAGAAGTAGTACATCAAAAGCAAACTCAAAACTCTTCAATTTGCAGTTAACGAAGAATGGAAATTTATTAAATCGTCTCTTTTTATAATAGGCAGTGATGAAAATAAACATGTCACGATTGACGGCACTTCGCTCATTATTTTACTATTATAGATGTCAGATGCAGTGTACTTACTTCCATATAAAAAAAAATGCCATTATACAAGAAATTGCATTTTATGCGATCGTACGTTCCTGCATCAATATCTGATTTCATTTTGTACGAAATGAATAACATAAATCAAATAATTGGAACCGTGAAAGTAGAAAAACGCCTTTCAGAAAAGTAATTTACTACATAGCGTGCTATAAAAATGTCTTCAGAGCAAGTACATTGTAAGTAGATTGCTCGTTTTATATATGTGTATATGTATATAGCTATACATATTTTAACAGGCATTGATGTTTACATGATTTCTCAAGTAATACTCATTAAAAGACATAAATAAGAGTTCTGAAATTAAAGCAGGCATTGAATGCCGTTTTTCAAAAATTAATTTTCTCGTATGAGCATTTATATCGACAATCGGAATAATTTATACAGTTCGAATGACACGCACCACATATAACACTTATTCACACTTTACTTAAATTCGTCTTAAATGTCATTGCTTGAGCGTTCGACTTGTTCTTCATGAAATATTTCACAAACATAAGAAATTATAACCAACTGTCTACTAACTGTTCATTGTGTTGAGTCGAAGCGCTGTGGATGTCAGTGACACCTCGAAGGTATCGCTTGCAGATGATGGTATAATCGCGCACCTTAGAAAACATCTCAAGCTAGTATTTTACGGATTATTGAACACGGTTTAAGTACCAGTCAAGGCATCAAAACAAGATGTAGTCTTGTTAAAAGTTTATAGCAATAGGTATTATATGCATTTGAAATATTTAATAATAAATAAAAAAAAATTCTCTTATGTTGTAAAACAAAATAACAAGTAAGAAGTATCTCGGATCATCTTAGAAGTTAGACTTATTCTTATTGAGAGAACACATATACTAAGCGAGGAAAATAGATTACGATTTATATTTAAAAAAATCGCATCTCTTTCAGATATCTACAAGGTTTTACTTGCTTTCTAACGTGGAATTTATTGATGTAATCATACTTATAATTACGTTTAGCATTTCCGAAATAAGGCATAAAACTTTTACTTTTTCTATGGGCGTTCCAAATATACAAATTTAATATACTTATTATCTGTACAGTCAAAGATTGTCATTCTTCCATTAATTTACCCTATGATTAATACACAAATATCGCACAAACTATCTCATATATTCATTTGTCAATTTGGAGTATTAATGTATCGAAATGTGATGTACAGACTCTACAGTACTTAAAATAAAATATAACATATTTCAACAAGCATAACTTGCTTTATTTAACTATGACCCGCCATACTGCGGAAATAATACAATAATAATCAAACCCTGATTGGTTCGAGAGATTTAAATAAAGACTTTACATAAACTAAAAATGAGAGATGAAAGTGCATAATATGCTGGTTCGGATGCAGCACAACAATATCCAGCAAAATTTGATGAAATAATTGCCGCCCACACCCTACTTTTCTAACCAGGTCTTCAATGCTGACGAGTCCGGGTTATTCAGGAACCAAATACCAGAAAGAACCTGTTTGGCTAAAGCTCACAAATCAGCTAGTGGTCATAAGGTCGCGAAGAGTCATATAAAATTTCTTTTCTATAACAACGCATTGGGCTATTATATAATGAATCCATTGGTTATTAACAAATCAATCATGTGAAGTAGTAGTATTAAAATCAAAAACACTACGCTGATTTAAGGAATAAACATCAAAAACCTTTATTGGATGGCTAATAAGAAAGTACCTTATTTTTAATGATTACTTTCTTAACTTGTTTTTTCCAAATGTCAAAAATTATTTAAGTAAAGGCCGATTGCCTTTTAAGATCCTTCCATTAATTGATAATGCACCCTGCAGATTTACGACATGAAAATGTACAAATGCTTCTTTACCGAAAAATACAACTTCCTTATTACAGCCGTTAAGTCAACGCATAATTTCGACATTCGACGCACTGTATATCAAGCAAAAGTACATTTCAGAACAAGTGGAGAATAATTGATCTCTTACTCTTACGGATGCTTGGAAGAAGATTCTAAATTTCTCCAAGCATCCATAAGATAATATAAGATTTTTTTAGACTGTCATACACCCAGATTAAGCAATCAATCCTCAGCGGCTGCTGGAAAGTAGTATGGCCAGATACTGTTGTGAGAATTATAGATTACCACTAGAGCATGAATTTCTCAAATCACTAAGCGCATACCTTCTCCAGAAGGTTTTGAGAATTTAGCTAGGGCAGATATTGAAGAAATAATGGCTGATAAAAAACTGGTTTAGTTAACATGATTGATGAAATAAATAAACGTGATGAGGCAATAAGTCTGACGAAGAGCAATCTGAAACACTTGTATTCACAGCATGAGGCATCAGCGTAGGACTTTGAAGTATTAACGTCTCACCAGTCATAAATCTATATACCGTGTGTCCCAATAGTGCGGTGTCGGTCGATATCTCTATACCGTTCGAAGGTACAAAAACAAATGTTGTTTAATTCCTAAAGAGGCATTGCATAAAAATACTTTAGTTTATACATGTTGTCTCAGAATAGCAGCACTGGTCCTATTTTTTCAAATGAAACGCCCTATATTTTATTCTATTTTTAGATTCTGCTATAAAATCGACATGCTTCTCATATATCATTGTCTATACCTAACCGTAATAGTTTTTGAAATATTGAACATTTTCTCTAATAAATGTCATGTGCAGGTACTATTTTGCTAAGTCATGTCTTAGTTATGTTTGATACTCAGACAACCTGTATAAACTAAAGTATTTTTATGCAATGCCTCTTTAAGAATTACATAACATTTGTTTGAAAAGTTTTTTTTGTACGTACCTTCAAACTGTATAGAGATATCGACCGACAACTCACTATTGGGACACCCGGTATATAGATATAAAAAATTTATTATTCACGTATACATCTGAGTCGGAGAACGTTGTTGTACCTCATTTGATCGTAACGAAACTATAATGAAACTCCGCATGCACGATTCGAACAGAACAATAATATATCATAAACCTCGGAACCGAAAAAAATCGCTAGACATTTATTTACTGCTTCTAATCCATGATTTATATGGACGCCATGCCATCTTCTTACTCCGGGGCTCTCTAGTTGTTTATAGAACAAGATCGAACATAAATCTATACTCCCGTGGTCCTCACGATCGCGAATCTCTATAAACACCAACGAACAGCAGCATCGTCTTCAACATCATATCGATCTTTCCTGACTGGAAACATCTATACAGACATAACTGTACATATAGTGTTCCATTTGATATAAATAGTTTAACTTCTGATTAAAAGTTTTAGAAGCAAGAACTGAAAAAGTTTTTGTTTTGAAAACTTATTCAACTAAAATAAATTTAGAAGAATTTTGGCAACGAGAAAAATAGTTGCCAATTTCGATATCCGTGTTTGTTCTAGAGCAGTGATTTTCAAAGTATTGGTAATTTAGAGGTTTGTTTTTATTTTTTGTATCGTAAATAAAATATAAATATAAAGACCTCTGGTTTATAATTTGTTTGGTTTCTTTTCACCAATCAATAATTCCACATATCATTTCAAGAGCAGCTATTAAAATTAAATCTGAAGCAATTTATTGTTTTTTCCAAAATAAAAAAAAAACAATTTATTTAGAGATTTATTTTAATTTTTTGCATGATATATAAAATATAAATATAAAGACCTTTGTCTTTAATTTGTTTAGTTTTCTTTTGACCAATCAATACTTCCAACATCTCTACAGCAGCTGGTAAAATTGCTTTACTTTTTTTTCAATACGATATGCAACTCTATATCTATAACGGGCTTATAATGCTTTTTCGTTCGTATTTTGAAAGGGTCTTGTTGCTTCTGAAAGGAGCTTACTTTTCCTTCAAATAATTCTACAAGCTGTTCATTTTCTGGATATTTGCTATTTAAGTATCAAAGTAGCTTTGATAGCTTTATACTTTCATTTGATAAGGCTTCACCACAAATTACACATGGCGGTTTATTGAAAATATCGGTATTTAAGACATTCGTTACTAATACTATACAATTTGTTCTTATTTGTATTCGTGCCCCTTCAGGACATAGATATTTTTAACGATCTTTTCAAAAATGTGTCCATATTTAGCAAAATCATAAATATCAAAGAACGAATATCAAACACGTAACATTAAATCTTTAATATTGCACAGTATACAACCCCCGCTCAATATGCAACTTGCAAATGATGCTTCAGCACGCGTTCGGCTTATCATATAAAAACAAATGGATGATTCCAGGAAGTCCAGAAAGGTCTAGTATTATAGTGTTCTTTCTTTACCATACTGGAAGTTCTGGAAAATAAAAAGCAACATACTTGCGCTATTTGATCACAGATACCACATGTAACACATAAAGCTTTTACTTCAAATTCAAATTCGTGGTGCTGTTGTTTGCCAGCAAAATTCTTGCCGGAAGAGGATCGCTCTTTAAAAACTTTGAGAAACACTGTCTGAGAACAAACTTATATACTGATGCTACAAAACCAAACTAAATCGGAAAAAAAACTACTGAGAGTATACTATACCGTTATCATAACCGTTAGTGCCTTAGTTTACCTTTCTCGAAGAATTTAATTGAACTAGAATTGATGAAATTCCACTTTTGCGATAAAAAAATCCTCAGAACTTAGGCCTACCTCCCCAAAATTGAAATATACTATTTTTTTTCAACTTCTAGTCTGTTAATTAATAACACAAATTTCGTAGTTCATTATTTCGATTATACTAAACCTTCAAAGATCATCGCTACCATATCAAAATTAAAATATATAATATTTGAAAACATGTAATGCAGTAATTGTATGTCTCACTAAACACAAAACTGCAATTTATATGTAGCTGACGCAAAACCCATAATATGTATTAATAATTTCTTTCATCTATATATATTTCCTACATAGACAGAGTATTTCTCAGCTTTAATTTATATGTTACAAATTCTTCGTCTGTTTACTTTCTTAGACAGTATAAGTATTGTGATGATGAAAATGTTCGACCTTGAGATTTTTGCAGGTGTCCACGTTTTGAAGTCCCCTGATACCGAAAAAGTGGTTTTTAAAAAATGTCTCTCTCTCTGTATGTCAGTGTGTGTGTGTGGCCACGATAGCGGTCAAACCGTTATAGGTATCAATTCCAAATTCTGTATTTACGGGTATAATTTCCCTCTTGAAATCTGAAAAAATCGAATTTTGCCAATATTTCGTCAACTACTAAGTTTAAACAAATTTATAAAGAATTCATATGTACTTAAAATTAAAATTGAGAACAATTTTATTTAACGTTTTTCGAAATTCCTATCGAAAGTAGGCTTTTTACTCCTATCAAAAATCGAAAAACAGGTTTTTGCGAATATTTCGCAAGTCATGCTTTTTAGCAGGTGCATTACAAGTATAAAAGTAATTAAAACATATTTTTCAATACCTTCTGTATAAAAAAAATAAAATTCGGACCGGAAGTAACACTTTTACTCTTATCGAATAGCGACTTTTTGTAATATTGCAATACAGTTTATTACTTAAAAATACGAATTACGAACGCTATTAGGTCCAATACATCACATATGTTAAATAATGTCAGAAACATTTATATTCATAAATAGCCTGTTTCCAGTTCATTCATTTAGCATATTTCCAGCATCTCATGCTCTAAATGTAATTATAATTTTTATTTGTAATTTTTAAAACAGATATACTGAATTCCTCATTAAATGTTCTATCCAACGATGTACAACTTACCAAACATGTCTATTAAAAAAACAGCAGCATTCACGTTAACAATTATTTCCATTCAATAGGCTGTAAATTATCTACTAATTAAAAACGATCGACCTGTTTCGGAATCTTATTGCTAAGTATCAAAACATGCGGATATTAAATGAATAATTCAGTATAAAGCAGTTATTTGAAGAACCACTTCGGTCGCTGGCTTGAATATTATAAAGAAAAATTATTGTATCTACTATTTTCCAGTTTTTGAGAGCGTAAATTTAACAGTTTATAAAAAAAATTGTAAAAACTAAAGTATTTTCTCAAACTCTCAAATAATTTAGGGGCTGTCACAAATATTATTCAATCTTGAGCATATTATACACTACCTATTTATCAAAACAAAAAATATATTTAAAATATAATTAATATAAAACTAAACCAATCTTTTCAATCATCCTGAATCCCGCTCTGAGAATACGATTTTTTTAAGCAGATGTAATTGTAATCAACAGATATTATAAACCTTTTTAGACAGGATACAATAGGCTGAGTGATTATCGGTAGACTCGAAATCAAAACGTTGTACTCGTATAGTCAGGGAATTCGGGTCTCAAACTGATACAACTGAAACATCAGTGAGCGATAGTGCTACGCAGACGATTGTAGGAGTAAATAAGGATATGGCTTCTCCATCATGTTTTAAATGTCTGGAGGGTACTGTGAACGGGGAAGTTTGTGATTCATCAGCGGATAGAGGGAATGTCTACGGAGATGGAAACCCATTGAACACTCGCAGGAGGGTACTCGCCTTGGCGGATGGCTGCGTGGACATTGTTAGGAGAAAGAAACAAATGGGAAGTTTTGAAAATAATAACGAACAGCTGCGCAGGGTCCTTATTCTGGCGGATAATCACGGTAGGGATTCTGCATATATTTTAAAACAATATCTAGACAATCGTTTTATTGTCGAAAGTGTGTTTAAGCCAAATGCCGAGTTTGCGGACGTGATTTGTGATGTCGATGACTTGTGTAAAGAGTATAGTCTTAATGACTTTGTCATAATCTTGGCAGGTACAAATGATCTTATTAAATGCAAATCAATCAAAAATGAAATCTTTGATAAGATTAAAACCTTGTCTAGAAAAGTCAATTTATTTTATGTAACGGTTCCGTATTCCAGATACAGATTTGTATTGAATAACTTAATTTTTGATCTAAGCAAAAAAATGCATAATTTTTTTATAGGTTGCAAAATAAATATAGATAATTTTGTTGAAACTAATGCAATAATTGACACTAACAAGGATTTGAGTCGAGATAGTTTGCATTTGAAAGTTGTGGGTAAACGTAAGCTATTTTCTTATATAGCACAATTAATTCTAAATAGCTATAGCTGTACTACGTCAAGCAATAGTAGTGTAAACTGGAATAACTTGATTAGTATATCTCCCACTATGACAGATGCGAAGGTTTCCCCCAATAATTTGGATTTTCTGAGCGACGTAATTCAATTGACAGTGGTATAACATTTGACATTTTTCATCTGAATGTTAGGAGTGTTAGGAATAAGATTACATTGCTTAATACTCTTTTATTTTCCTTGGGGGACCCAAATATTGTTTGTTTAACTGAGCACTGGTTGCATGAGCACGAGGCTCAATATATTAACTTTGACGGATACTACTTAGCTCATTGTTTTTATAGGAAGGAGAGTAGGGGCGGGGGAGCCATGATTATGGTGGGCAGGGGTACTGCTAGCCGCCCGCTCCGTGGTGGGGTGGTGCCGGTTGAGGGGGACTTTGAGTATGCTGGTGTTTTTGTCCGTATATGCGGTGACAGGGTGCTTGTGTTATGTATCTATCGCTCCCCAAGGGGTAATTTTGAAAATTTTAAGCAAAAACTCTTTCAGCTCTTAGAGTTTGTGGATGCCTATAGGCAAAGGGTGGTGGTCTGCGGTGATTTTAATGTTGACTGTCCTGCAGATACTCAAAGCAGGGATGACTTGCTGAATATTTTTGGATCATTTAATCTGAAACCTTTGGTGGATGAACCAACGCGGATAACTGACAGGACGGCTACGCTGTTGGATAATTTTTTCGTGGGTTCTGGTTTTGGGAGTGCGACTGTTGGCTGTTCTGGGTTGTCCGATCACAGCTACCAGCTAATGCGAGTGGGCGAAAGCTTCCTCCGATCTGAAGGGAGTTTAGATACGTTTGTAGAGCGGCGGGTGTTTAGTGGTGTTAATATTGATCGCTTTCAGTCCATGCTGGCCGGTGCTGACTGGTCCGGGGTATTTTCTGCGGGGGACGCCGACTTGTGTTTTAGTAACTTTTACAATGTTTTTCTTCATTATTTCGATATATGTTTTCCGTTAAGAAAACAACGTATAAGTAAAAAAAGGAACATTCCCTGGTATGGTCCTGATCTGCGGGACTTTGCATCCGATCTGCGTGACCTATATAACATGTATACGAGAAGCCGCGACCCAGTATTACATTCAATATACAAAGCAAATAAAGGTAAATATAATGATATGGTTTCTTCTGCTAAGAAAAAATATTATGACGGGTTGCTTTTGGAATCGCGAAATGTAAGTCAAACGTCCTGGAACATAATAAAGAGGGAGACTAAGTCGGTAAATGAAGGAGATATCCAGGTGCTGGATGAGTCGGGAGAGCCTGTGGCTAATCCTGCTCACCTAGCCAATCTGTTTAATGACTTTTTCAGTGTTTCTGCTGTTGCCAACCAGGGGCCCGGACTTGTCCCGGATATGTCAGGTATTACGGAAAATTGTAATACCATGTTTCTGGTTCCAACTGACACTGTCGAAATGGACAGAATTATTAAGGAATTGGCAGTGAAGAAATCAGCTGGCATAGACGAAATTCCTTACTTTGTTTTGAAATATGTTAGCTCATTTATTGCAGCTCCATTGGTTTATGCGGTGAATAAAGCAATGTGTTGTGGGGTCTTTCCCAACAAACTCAAAATTGCTAAAATTATCCCATGCTTAAAGAAGGGTAAATCAAATGCCTTGGAAAATTATCGTCCTATCTCATTACTACCAGCATTCAGTAAAATATATGAGAAGTTGTTGAATGATAGATTGCGGTCTTTTTTGAAAGCAAATGACATTTTTAGCCCGCATCAGTATGGTTTCATGGAAAATTTATCTACAAAAAACGCTATTTACAATGCTTTAGATTACATTTATGATGGTTTGGATAAAAAACGATTAACGGCGGGAATATTTTTTGACTTAACGAAGGCATTTGATGTCATCAATCACAACATATTATTAAATAAAATGGAACATTACGGGGTGCGTGGTGTTGCATTGGAAATATTTAGATCATATCTATCTAATAGGCACCAGGTTACTTCCATAGTCGGAAAATTGAAGGACACTAAGAAAACGCATCTGTCTGGGTTATCGGCCATAGTGAATGGTGTTCCACAGGGCTCGATTTTGGGGCCCACGTTGTTTTTAATCTTTGTTAACGATTTGTGTGGGTCTCTGAAGGGTTGTGTAACATCCCAGTATGCGGACGATACCACTTGTGTGGTGGCTGAAGCGTCGGTGGCCGCCTTGTCTGGAGTGGTCACCGGTATAGTTGGGAACATGACAGTATGGTGCGCCAATAATGAATTAACATTGAATCATAGCAAAACCGGCTTAATTCATTTTTCGAGGGGTGTCCATCGAGATTACAGTATATATGTTGGGTCTTCGGGTGGTTCGGTTCCGGAGGCCGGGCGGTGCGGTTTCCTTGGCTTGCTTGTGGATCGGCGATTGACCTGGGGTGCTCACTGTGCGGAGCTCTCTAAAAAACTTGGCTCAGCGTTGTATGGGATGGGAGTTCTGAGGCGAAGTGTCACGGTTTTCTCATTGAAATCTTTTTATTTTGCATATGTGGAGTCACGGCTTAGATATGCAGTTATATTCTGGGGATCTTCCCCATGCTTTTCAAATATTTTTGTGCTCCAAAAGCGTATTGTGAGATCGATGTGCGGTGCCCCTTATAACTCGCCTTGCCGTGACTTGTTTCGCCAGATGAATGTCATGACCCTGGCGTCCCTATATATACCATAAGACCGCGTGCGTCTGCATTATCGCGATACCTGTAGAGTAAGCGAAACAGATAGAGATGTCTGTGTATTAGAACGGTAAACAAGTAGACGCAGTGTTATACTGGATTACAACAGAGCTAGTATTTCGCATATGCCTATGATGCACTCGTATTTGTCCAAAAAATTCACATTTATACGGTGTAGTCGGGTAGTCGCATTCGCCGTCGCTTCCACATATGGGCGTCAGTTCGAGTTTTATTATTGCTTAAGAATAACATTTTTTAGCTAATTACAGGTTAATTGCAATGTTGAATTACAATTCTGTTTTAAGAAGTAAATATTTTATGTTTCAGTAATTTATTATAGTTGAGTTTTTAGATTATAATATTTGTTGAAAAATATTATTTTAGTTAAGAAGTTTTTTTTATTTTAAAGTCAAGGAGTTATTTATTATTTATTTTTGCTCTTTTATGTTGTTTATGAAGCTGTGATGAGTTACTTCACTGACATATTATCAGTGATTATCTGATGCTTCAAACAACTACAAATAATTACTTACAACGGGAACGCAATACCTATTACACTGCTCTTCACTTGATTTGCCTACGAATACATTTATACGTATAACTTATACGCCCGCTGTCGGTGTGGCAATTCAAGTTGGCACGCCCATTTATAGTCGACCAGTAGTTACTAATACATGCATCGCGCTATGAACGGCGGCCACACGGTATACGAACTGGTAATGTTTTTGATTGGGGGTGAGAACGTGTCATTGAGAAATAAAGATATATATAGTGCCATGCAAACCAGGAGCTGTGATGACTTTGTTGTGCCACTGCATCGCTCTAAAGCGTTTGAGGATGGGCCTCGATATAGAGCAATTAAGGCGTATAACGCGTTACCAGCAAATGTTAAGCTGCTGTCTTCTTCTAATGTGAATAAATTTAAAAAAACTTTAAAAAAATTTCTTTTGGGGGAAGCCTTCTATTCTTATAATGAACATTGTTGCCCTGTTCGTTGATGTACTTACTTATTGTAATCACTGTGTATGTTTTGTTAGTTAATAGTTAGTTTGTTGTATATATATATATTTCTATCTGTATATTTTATCTGTATTTTTGTTCTTATTTTATTTCTATTCTGACAGTTGCTCGTGTTCTGTATGAATCTATAGCAAATAAACGATATTATTATTATTATTATTATTATTATATGTGTAGTTAATACGTGCATACATCCCTATATATATCACTCATGCACACCTAGTAACCCATTTCATTTTCTTATTTATTAATTAAGTACTTTCATAATAAAATTCAAGTAATAATTACACATATGATCACTTTAAAAATCTACAATGAGGTTCGTGCCATGAAAATAAACAAAATGAAGCGAATCAATTATAAAGAACTGTCAACAACACACATTTTAAACTTCAATTAAATTTTGAAACGTTAAACGACAATGAAAGCGATTAATTAAAGAGTTACTATTTGATGAAATACGCAGTAGACGATGCATGTCAGTTTTCATAACAAACAACTTGTCGTCTTGCTTACAAACGTGTGTTTATATTTTTGAATTCCCCTGATTCCAAAATTGGTTTCTGAAAAATCTTTATCGCCCCCCCCCTCTCACTGTGACCGCCATAACGGCCCCACTGTTATAGATATTAATACCAGATTTGTATTTAAGAATATAATTTAAAAAAATCTTCTAGGTGATTAGATTTCCAATAAAATCGGTATACTGAAAATAGTAGTTTTGTTCAGTGAAAAATACGAAAGTACTCAAAAACAAATATAAAATTATTTTTAGAAGTTTTTCGAAATTCTTACCCGAAGTATTTCTTTTACTCTTATGGAAAAATAGTTTTTTGCAAATATTTCACATGCTATGCTTTCTAGGCAGATACGTTGTAAGTATAAAAGTATGTAAAACTTGATTTTGAATGCTTTTTGTATTTAAAAAAATCAAAATTCGGACCAGAAGAAACACTTTTACTCTTATCGAATAGCTGTTTTTTGCAAATATCTCGTAAATTATACATTCTATACAGATTTATCAAGAGTACCAAAGTATTTAACGCTGGCTTTGGAATAATTTACGTATAAAAGAAATTTCAAAATTCGGATTGGAAGTAACATTTTTACTCTTATCTAATAGCAATTGTTTGCAAATATCTCGTAAATTATGCATTCCATAGAGATTTATTAAGAGTGCAGAAGTACTTAGAATAGTATTTTAAATAATTTTGTACTTATAAAAAAATTAAATTCTAAAAACTTATCCCTAAAATTAAGTATCTCCATTATGTCAACTTTTATCACGTTATTAACAAACGATGAAATCTAATAAAAATGTCAAAATTAACGCCAGCCAGTCTGAAAAAAATACGTTAAATGGTAAAATTAGTAACGAAATTGGGATATTTTTATTAATGCAATCAATTAGGATAATAAAATCTTAAATAAATATTAATTTCATATAAAAGAAATATTTACTTTGGAACTATCAACTGCCCTCTTTTAATAAATTAGTAAGCAATCAATCCCAATTAAGTTGCGATTAATTCAATCACAGCATCTGATTAACAACCTAAACCGAAAAATTAGTTAATAACACTCACACTCAAGTCTGAAAACGCTCTTTCTATAGTTTATTGTAGTGACATTAAAGACTGGCATTTCGACCAATATATTACGCCACAATTAGAGTAGTAATGTCTGTTTTCTGTCATATTTCTGCCTTTATTATTATGATTTTCTCTTCCACAAATCCATTATTTTTCTGAATTCCAAACACGGGTCACTGAATTGTATACATTTCGAAAGATCGCTTAATTAGTTTCTGTAATCCGCAGAAATAGTTCAACTAATTTTCTTACCCCATCTTAACACAGTGTGTTACTAAAAAATTCGAAATAAATATCGTAAGTGCCACGCATGGATGAGATATCAGAAAAACAAGGAAATAATCTTAATATAATCATGCAAAATTTATATATAATTGAATATATAGTCCTTCAAATAGTACTTGGTAAAATTATTGAGCCTATGCTCATATATATGTATACAAGTTTATTAAAATAACATTAACAATTCATAAAATCTTGTTTCTGATATTATGAAATATTTTCTGCATCGGTTATTCACCCTATAAACACAGGGACTTCATCCTTATTCGCCACAGGAAACACACTATAACATATGACCTATTTCTTGTTGCTATATTTAATAAACGAGGGTACAAGCTAAGCTGGAACTAAATTTCATTGTTTACACTACAAAATAACTGCACTTATCGTTTTCGTGGAAAATAACATTTTGTTTATGCCCCTTCTCAGTCATTAAATAAACTAATAGTCGATTATTGTGTAGTTTTGAAGTAATTTATGGATTTTTAAATATCGTCAGTATGTATACATCGTTGGTATATAATAAAAATGTTCGCCACCAGTGAAAGAGAAAGTTCAAAGATTATAACGATCAATCTTTTAGTTTTCTATGCACAAACATTACGCTAAAAGCAAATACATATGACATAATAAATTAGCAAATATGACACCAAAAACTATTACTTGTAATAAACAAATTAGTTGGAAGATGTTTATTGTTTGCAAGGACTTAAAGCAAGCGCATTAAAGTGGGAATAATTACGCTAATCAGTGTTATTTACAATTAATTTTAACGGAGTATTTTTTAAAAATGATTAAAAATCAGTTTCCATACATGTCAATTTAAATTAAAATTGCAAATATGCAAATTTTAACCGTAAAATTGTATAGTTATTTATCTTTCACAACAGGCCATGGAAGGAGTCTTGGACACTTATTTCATTATTTAACAGAATAAATCTCTAGTTGGAATAAACGATTATTTTGTATTTCTTTACTTAGATATATTCTTTAAATATTATCAATTCTCTGTCGATAATTTTGTGAATGGATTGATGAATAACCCGATATAAAATGACAGAAGATACCAAGAACATACCACTATTACAAAGATAAAATCTAATCACAGCCTATTCAGTACTATTACACAAACTTTAATTTATAGGCTTATCCTTTTGCTTATGTGAAAAAAGAAGGGAAACGGCACCAATGCCATCTTAGAAAATATATACTTATTAAAGCATTTTATTACTTAATAACTTGTACTTTAGCACATAGCATTAACACCAAAAATGAAGATTTGTTATTTATATCTATCTCGTTGGTGGCATGATGGTAAAGTATTTGACCGGCAATCACGAGGAGTATGTTCCAATAATCAAATCTTTGCTAAATAATATTATAAGTGTTATTTCACCGCTGACCCTATTTGTAGCTTAAAGTCGTCTAATTTGCCCTAGACGTGGAATACGTTCCTTTCTTTCTGTTTCTAGGTCTCTATAGGTTTTCTGTAGTTCAACATATTTCCACAGAATTTTTGAAGTGTAAACTTCTTTAGGCGCGTTGCGCTAATTGTAGGCACTGAACAAGACTGACTGCAACGCTCGGATATGTAACGCTCGGATATGTGTAACGCTCGTTCGGGTAAAGTCGGCTAAGGGAACAAGATAAATAAATATATCATATATGTAGAGATATTTAATTTAAATTAAATTGAAATTTAAATGAATAAATAAATTCATGTTCCAGAACAGATTCGATCCCGAGCCGCACGGATATGAAGACGACACGATACCATCAGACCAAGCGCGTCCGTAAGCGAATATTTATATCGTCTATTTATACATACACATACGACCGAACCGACCAAACGAAATGCCGCTCGCGTAAATGTAATAAATGTGGGAATATGTTTTATTTAATACGTTACTGAATATTATACGCGTGTATTTCGTATTATTGTCTTAGGTCGCCGACCACAAATCCAAAGTCAAAATGTCAAAAAAAAAACAAAATGGCGGACGAGTTTTTTTGAAAATCGACGTATGGATGTGAAATTTTAGATACGGGGGTTTCGGGGTCGCCGATCACGATTCCAACGTCAAAATGTCAAAAGAAACAAAATGGCGGAAGATTTTTTTGAAAATTGACGTATGAATGTGAAATTTTAGATACGGGGGTGTGTTAGGTCGCCGATCACGATTCCAAAGTCAAAATGTCAAAAAAAAAAATGGCGGACGAGTTTTTTGAAAATTGACGTATGGATGTGAAATTTTAGATACGGGGATGGTCGAGGTTTAGGTTTTATTTAATACGTTACTGAATATTATACGCGTGTATTTCGTATTATTAACCTCGCCTTGATAAAGTTTTCACTTCTGCCGTGTGGTTTTAAGCACACTCATTCTTCTTGTTTAATTTACCGCAGGTTTCAATTCATTGGCCTAAAAGTGAACTGTAAGCACATTATATAATTCTTATTTATTCTATGGTTAACACACCTTGTTCTTACGTCCTCGATTTAATTTGAAGATGTTATAGAACCTAAGTACCTGTAAATTATAAACGATAACAATTTTCATTCTATATTATTTTAACTAATTTCCAATAATACCTTCAAAATATATAGTCATATAAATATATATATATGAATCATTATTTTATTTGCAAATTGTCTTTAACTAATTTTCTAAAGAATTTTCTGATGAAGAGAAAAAACAATAATGAATGCTTAGATAGCGGTTGAAGCAGTATTATAATTGGATTATCCGATATCAATTCTATGCGTCCTGTAATGTATATCGTTAATGTAAATTGTATATACTATATTTTTAATTTATTTTTTCAAGGCGTATCTATTTAAAGTGCTGATAAAATAAACAAATATGAATACAGAGTTCTTAGAGTTAATATATATTCCCAGTGTTTATTTATCATGATGCATTTGTTGTTGTCACATAATTTATGAATGTATGCACTTCCTATTTCAACCGTGTGCATTTCATATATTTAACATGAATGCCCGGTCCCTATACTTACAGTTGTATATTTAATTATCTAAAACCTGATACTTGTTTCTGAACAGCGGCTTATTTTTATACAGACTTCAGCGTAACCATATACTCATATGGAAATTGTTTCTGATATATCTACGAAAAACCCTTGCACACACACTATGATGTATATTAAATCAACAATTCGTTTCTGTCAGTAGTAATATATAGTTATTCACATAAAGAAAATTATAAACCAATTATTTATACAAACATTTAAATTGGGAAATACACATACCAGGTAAAGGTGGAAAATTCTCGACGTTGCAATAAATTTTATTTTTTGAAATTGGTATACGTGTTAGGATAAGGAATATCATGTTTCAAATTGGTCTGTCAAATAGTTTTATTTAGAGGGATTTCTAACAAATTTTCTGTTTAATTGTTAAAGTAAATGAATGAACATATCTTGCCCTCAAGGTCTTGAATTTCATCCAATGTTTGTAAAGATTTATAAGATGAAGAAATAGAGGATTTATTTAATCGTAGTCATACATCCATTGAAAATAATCCACATGAGGGACGACTGAAAACTAAAACTATAAATTGAAACTTTGATAAGGTACACAACATGCACATGTATATCAGTCGAAACGATCTTTTCTTCAGAAAATTGAATAATTAAGTTTGATGAAGCTTTGTGTTTGCTAAATACAGAGCCAAAACGCGTGCAACCAAAAAGTAATCAAACTGGCGGGGGCCAGTGACTGCACCAAAATAAGTTAAGTCGATTTCTTCTGTCATAATGTTCATGGTTTGGGTTTTCGTATAGACGAAAAGTCATCAAAAACAATTCACCGAACACAATCTACTTGACAGCAGCACTCTGCTTACGGCGGATATGTCATACTGATAATTTTTATGACATTTACCCTTGGAAGTTGAGATGCATTGGTTTGAGTAACAGTTGCTGTAGCACAGGATACATTATAATGCCGTCTTGAGTAAGCTTAACACTGTTGCCGATATTATCCATAATTTTGCTTGTCTCTACATGGGCTACGTCTGCAGCATGGTTATGATTATCTTTTTTTACCTACTTTATCTCCGATTAGAATTGCACAGGCACTGCACTTTTGTCTTTTTGTAATACAAATAAACCTCCACTTATATTTCTTATTGCCCCTTTCATCACTATTAATGAGAACTAAACCTATTTTGTTAAATTGTAGTCAAAGTGAGAATAGCAACTGAATATTATTCCATAACGTACAAAAATTATTCGTCGTAGGAACACGGTCTCAATAAATGTTTCTCGACCAACTTTGTTACCTTGGGAAGAATAAGATATCTTATACTTCAGAAGCCGTCTAGACCAACTGAATAAACATTTTTGAGCATAGACCTGGCACAAAATCCCACAAAAAAGTCTTGGGTATATGAAGTGCGAATTGCTGGAACATCCACCATAAATTGCTCTCTCTGTCTTTCAACTAAAGATGGACTAAGTAAATACATGCATTTTTATTTAATACTTACATTATATGAAAGATTTTGACATACAATCACGTTCAAAGCCATCATGAAAATTTGAATTTCAAAATCTTGCTTTCACCATATTTCTCGTGACTCGTAAAATATGGGTTAGATTTAAAATCAGACAAATTATAATGCCATTTATCTTGTTAATTTAGAACATTTAGTTTGTTTCAAAAAATTAAAATACAGAATTGACAAATCCAGGAAGTATTATTAGATTTGCTAGACAATGTTCTCCTTTCCTATTACCTTCCATAATTATGATTATTTTACTTGCGGTGACGTTACACATAATTTTTGCAATGTAAATTCGGTAAAAAAAAAATTAGTTAAAACAATGCTATATGCCCCTATCACTAATAAAATTTATTAAATAGACTATCTCAGAGAAAAAGTTATACGAAAAATATTCTTCTATTCTTTTTATGTTTTTGTGAGACGAAAATTTTCGACCTCAAGATTTTTGCAGATGTCCAAGTTTTGAAGTCCGCTGATACCAAAAAAGTGGTTTTTAAAAAAGTCTCTCTCTGTGTGTATGTGTTTCTCTCTCTGTGTGTGTGTGTGACCACGATAGCAGTCACACTGCTGTAGATATCAATTCCAAATTTTGTATTTACGTGTGTAGTCTCCCTCTTGAAATCTGATTAGATTTTCAATAAATTCGGTAGACCGGAAATAGAAGTTTACTTCAGTGAAAAAAATCGAATTTCGCCAATATTTCGTCAACTACTAAGTTTAAACAAATTTATAAAGTATTCATATGTACTCAGAATTAAATTCCAGAAAAATTTTATTCTGAAAGTTTTTTGAATTCCTACCGGAAGTAGGTCTTTTACTCTTATAGAAAATCAGTTTATTGCAAATATTTCGCAAGTCATGCTTGTGAAACGGGTACATTATGAGTATAAAAGTATTTAGAACTTAATTTACAATATCCTTTGTATAAAACAAAATTCAAAATTCGGACCGGAAGAAACACTTTTACTCTCATTGAATAGCTATTTTTGGAAATATCTCGTAAATTATGCATTCTACATATATACGTTTATCAAGAGCACAAATATATTTAGAGCTACATATGAAATATTTTTTGTATAAAAGAAATTTCAAAATTTGGACCGAACGTAACACTTTTACTCTTAGCGAGTAGCATTTTCTTTCGAATATGTCGCCAAGTATGCATTCTATAGAAATTTATTAGAGAATAGAAGTAGTAAAGTAGGATTTTCTTTATTATTTCAGAAGATAAAAGTTTTTAAATCTTAATTTAGAACAACTTTTGTATAATTTGAAACGCACACACGTATAAGAAAGTCGTGTGGTGGCCACACCTCATTTTTTTGTTTCACAACATTTTATTGTATATAAAAATTCACGAATGTACAAATTGCTTATTAATCAAAGAGAAATTATAATTAATAAATCGCTATACGTTTATTAACTTTTATATGTAAGTACTATATTAATTAATTCAGTTGAAAAAGAGAACACTGTATTTTATTCAGTCTTAATAAAAGATTTAATAAAACGAGCATTAGAAAGTTCTTCCGATGTATCCCATTGTAATTTTATCATCGTATTTATTTTGTCCGTGTTTAAAAATTAGATAACAATAACCATTGAAATAAATAGATATTATCGGCTTCCTTAAGCTCTTTCCTAGATCATATCTTAGGTATTTTATGTTCGTGGTCCTATTTAAATGAGTGGATCTCGACTTTGTTGTTACAAACCGCCCCGGTTCCTAATTCTATGTAAATGAATTCATCTACTGGAGGAAGAATTTTTTTTATCATAATTACAAGGTGGGTAATCATCGTACAACACTTTACGATGTCTTGCTCATAAATCTAATGTTTATTTGTTAAAATGTCCTGCGAGAAATCATTGAAGATCTAGTAGAGTGTAAGTTGAAGATTTAAGATTTAAGATATTTTAATCGCGTAGTTTCTTTAACTCGAATTTTGCCATCTGTTCTAAAAATATGACATTGTAATAAAGGATAATGTAGATTTAGGAAGAAGATACTGCAAAAAAATGGAAGAATCAATAAAACATAATTTTGGCATATTTCTGAGATATTTAAATGTCAATAGATATTTATGATGCATTTAGGTACCAGTAAAGTTTACCTTGTAACAATAATTCATACCTAAATTAAGATAGAATATGCAAAAGAGTTTATATTTGACCAGTGTTTATGCAATACTGTTAACTTAAAATATAAACAATGATCCATTACCATTACTGAAGATATATGACGTGCTTATATCAGTTTACTATGACCTTCATTCTATGTGTGAGTGCAGATTTACATGTACTACATACATATGTATATATCTTCAATACATACTGGCTTTACTCAACAAATAAATTGTAAAACTTCACTTACTTTGCAGAAAATATTACAAAGTGTTAAATACTAGGTACTAGTCACCATTAATTTATGTATACAAGAAAAGTTAAATAGAATTTATAATTTGAGATTCTTAGATATTTAAATGTAAAGGAAAATGAAACATTCTAACATAGATTTAACCTGCCTAACGAAATATTAACCCACAACGGATGTTTTTCTAAATCTAATATTAATATAATGCAGGTAAATAATAGGTCGAATTGATTTACCGATCACACTTGAGAGAATTTAACCCCGTAAGCACAGTATAAAGCATATGTGAAAATTATCAACATAAACTAATAAACTTTAGCATAATATGAGTTTAAAATTGGAGGTTTTTAAGTTTACTTCCATATTAACAATGCATGTATGCCTGATCATGCGATTATACAATTATTTTCTAAACTAAATGTTTAGGCGCGACTCTGATGGTAGAACAAATGAGAGAAGGCAGCTGCCAATTTACTAACATAAACAGTTCTAAATGGTAATGCGTAAATCAATTAAATGCATTACGAGTTTAACCAAGTTTTCAAAAATTTTAAAATTGACAGTTATAGATTTCTATGCGAATCGATTTAATTACATATAGATATTACTTTACAATACACGGTATGACTACCAAATTTTCCAGTGTCATAACTTTTGTTTCTTTCTTGGGTAGGTATGTGGTAAATATGTTTAAAATTAAAAATAATACATTTTACATCTTAACGTTCCGATGTATTTAGAATCTTTTGAAAAAGATGTTAAATACATCGAAACGTTAAGATATAATATGTATTATTTTTAATTTCAAACATATTTACCACATACCCAAGAAAGAAATATATATATATATGTATATATACACAGTTTCCTTTCGTGGTTTACCGGCTGTAGAATGAACTCAAACACAAAAATAAGAATTTAAAACGTTTTGATAATATAGTGTAACAATACCTTTAATTAATAAAGGTACGATTACACTCAGATAAATTTAATAATATTTATTCTTACTATGTGTTTGAAACCTGTACTTATTCTCGTCTATATATAAAATTGAAATCTTTATGTACTTTTTAAATCTATTTTCAAATTCTCTCAGGTAATTTTTTATTTATGCCCTCACTAACTCAGTTCTTATATAAAATATTTAAACTAATTATTTTATATGTTGCTAACTTCCCTTGAATCATCAAAGCCCAACCAGTTGCCTATATGTAACTTTTTCAATATCTGCCTATATCCTAGGATATTTACGTTTTATATTTCTTAACTTTATAAATCAAAGTTTACAAAACAGTTATTCTTTAGTGAATTATGATGTGTATTTCAACTTTATCTTCAAATAACAATACTTACTGTGAACTCAATCTCAAGGTAAATAATAACATACTATTCAAATAATAATATAATCACTGACAGTTGTTTTTTTTTATTTATAGGTTACGGTTCTAAGCGTCATATCTGTTTCATCAATTTAATTCAAAAACCTTCTTTATATACCAAATAAAAACAAATGTATCAAACTAATTTGTTTAATAAATCAGGCAAATTATAAATTATATGGTAGTTCTCAACACACACAACCAAATAAGACATTCATGGAAGTACCAAGCTTGTTTACGTAAACATTCTTTTGTAAATTTATATGTGCATGAAAATACACCTTTCGTGGATCGAAAAATATACAAGTAAGTATATTAATTATATTATTTTAAAAATACTGTATAGTTTTTGTATGTAAATCAAATACCCACACAAATTAATCAGTTTTAGTTTGCCGATCAGTTTTTTTTGACTTCTAAAAATTATACAAATGATGATACAAATTAATGTTGTGCACAAAACTTACAAAATATCTTTTCTTGATTATCAACACAGTTATAATGTACGTATAAATAATAGATCTCTAAATTTTGATATACTTTTCAATTCGAAACTGATAAATTCAAATTATTTCAAAGAATTATACGACCTGTTATTACTACTGAACTGGTATTCTTATTTATACACCAAACGATTTTCTTTTTAGCTTGTCGAAGACATTTCCTGGAATCAATGAGGGAGATCCTTTCCTTTTCCTAATTGTCTGGAATGCTCGGAATGTGGACTGTAATGACCGCTATCCTGTAATACCTTCAACCTCTGCAATCAACTAGAATCTCGAACCGTCGAACGCTTTCGTGAAGACCTTTGAAACCTGCCTTTCCTCTACTGGACTGGAATACCTGTGTTAGCTGCTATGTTGAATATCTCGTATCTTTCAAGTCCTGGACTAAACTATTTGTATAACTTCTGGAATTTCACCAACTCTCCAATGCAATAAATCTCTCGTCAAATATGGAATAATATTTACCAATGCAGTAAGTTTATTTTTAAATTGTAATTATATATTTCTTCGCTTTCTTCTCAAGTATGAATATTCTTCAATTATTTCTTTATTCGTTACCGAAATTCTTTCTTCTAATTTATTTTTTTATTATATTTGCATGATAAAAAAAAATGGTACTATTCTGGAAAATGTTGCAATCACCTAAAAAAAATATCTGCTTTCTTTTCTACTATCTCCTAACCACTTCTTTTACACTTTTGTATAATGATGAATCTCTTAATTATGTGTTTTTCGGAAGGAAAATTTCGTTTTCCGAAAACACATCTACCGTTTTTTTTAAATTATTTTCGAATCTCTCTCTATTTATTCCCCATATCCCTGGCAATAAATCCTTAGTTTCTATAATATCCAATCATATTGTTCCACACATTATAATAATCCAAAATATGTTTTATTTGTAATTGAATATTTATAATACCTTTTTGTAATTCCAAAAATTTATCAATTTAATTCTTTACTTTAATTTTCACAACCTTTTATACCCTTCGGCAAACCAAATACTCAATACTTTAACTATATTATTTTAAATGTCAAAATCTGACACTTCTTACATTTGAATTTTAGCGCGTAACTATACATCATTTTCCAACCTTTATGATTCAAAATCCATACTAATATTCTCTATTTTTTCAAAAGTGTTAATTAAACAAGCTTTAACAAATAATATTACATATAAAAATACAACAAGTAACATTTACAATTCTACTTTCAGAAATGGGAAATATTACTACAACAAAGAAACCTGATAGGCAACCAACCACTCGATGCAAGGCGAACTTCAACATAACCCGATATGTAACCAACTTTACACGGTTCACAAAAACTATAGGGAAATACCCAATTAATATTCTCACAATTATTTTAAGTATAATTTAAATATTCTCACATCTATTTATTTAATTATAGTTTGGTCCATAAAATATTACCATCTTTTATTTTTTTTTAATACTCACTACAAGAACATATACAGTATACTTTATTAACATTAGTACTTCCATCATATCCTTACTCATCTAAGTTAGTGAACTACCACATATGCCCCTTTTTTAATAAATCTAAATTTCTATAGAATATATAAATTTATATTTATTCAACAATCTATACTAAAATGATGTACTTCAATTTGTACTACTTCTGTAGCATAACTATACATTCTCATATAAATCCATGTACATTTCTTAATATTTGGTATATAAGATAATTATTTACCTCACTGTATCTATTTTCATTTTTAACTCTCAATTATTTACAACAAACCATTTTAACTAATCTTATTCTCATAAATATACTAATTTATACCAACATATTCAAAATTTACATCTTTATCCATTTGTCTTCATCAATAATGTCATAAAATGTATCTTTTAACATTTCTATGCTTTCTATATAAGTAACTTTATTCCTTTTCTTATCCAATCTTATACCTTCTTTGTATTATCCTATTCATGATTTTAAACCCTCTAAAAATTCTTATCAATATTATAATCGAAACTACTTTTAACATTTACTGGTGATTACTTTTAAGTTGTATCTGTTACTTCTTCAGATATTTAATAGCCTCTACAAAATATGCTTTACATATGCTCACTTATTCTTTATTATTTTATTTTATATAACTGTTCCTAGCTGAACAAAAACCCTATACCTATAATAGACATTTTCGTCTACCTTTTCAAACTTTCACTTTTGGAAAGTACACAAATTATATTTTCGTTTTTTAAGGCGTACGTGACCTACATATTTCTTTTATACATTATTATTCTATATATTTATTATCATTTTGGGTTTTATTTACCCTTTCATACATAATCTCTATAAATTATTCCATATATTTTTATGTTTCCCTTTTATTATTTATTATACATAGCAAGCATTCATTATTATCTTTTCTATACATATTTTATTTTATAGGCTTCTTCTATTTGTATATCACATTTTTTTTTTATAACTCTTAATGACTTTAATATTTCTTGACCATTAAATGCTTTTATTACTCCGATAAATATCCTTTAAAAAATTTTTTTTTTTTTTAATAAGGTTCCTTCTTACTCATCTTTCATATATCTACTTTATACATTTCTTCACATTTTTATACTCGTATGTTTCTTTACTTACTGTAAAGTTACTTATATACTCCTCTAACACTTATATTTACAAATTTTATAATGTAAGGAATGAGGAAAATAAATTAAATATTACTAATTTCTTCATACTAACTAATCTTTACAACTCTTCTTCGTCTAAATAATTCTATCCTGATTCAATTAATTTAGAGCAAGGAAATAAAATACATAAACCTTTGTTAGATCATTTTAGCTAAAATTTCTTACATGATTAACTCAATTATAAAAAAAAATTAAATGCACATACTTATATCCCGTTTTTTTTTTATGACATACTTTTATAGAAACAAAATACATTAACCATGCCCCTAAATTTTGGTTCTATTAACTTTGATGTAGCTCTGGTGGGTGGTAGCGCTATTTACCAACGGTTGTCGCCCTATGAAATTCAACCGCCATGCCCCTAAATTTTGGGCTTTATTATATACAGTGTAGCTCTGGTGGGTGGTAGCGCTATTTACCAACGGTAACTGGCCCTTCAGTACCGCCATGCCCTTAAATTTTTTAACAATTATACTTCATCAATATAATCATGTAACATTGAAATATGATAAGTTCCTTTAAGATATCCCGTTTCTTCATCAATTAATTCATAATTGTTTAATCCTATTTTCCGATGTATTAAATACGGTCCCGAATATGGCCTTATGAGTTTTGCTATAATTTTGTTCCTTCTATCCGTTACTCGTAACGCGCGTACAATAACTTTATCGTTCTCATTATACACCTTATATTTACGTTGTTTTTCTTTTTTCTTCTGCTCCCATTTAATTTTTCGTCTCATTAATTTTTGTTTAATTTGTTCATATCTGCCTCCTATTTCTGCAATTTCATCATCTTGCCAAGGCCTTTGTGGAGGTTGTCCTGTGAAAATAGTTATTGGACAAGCTTCATGTACGGTACTTGGTGTGTTATTCATTACAAATTCAATTTGTTTTAAACATCTGGCCCATTTATGATGTCGATCTTCGAGTAATATCCGTAAATATTTAAGAACTTCTTTTATATACCTTTCCGATGGATTAGCTTGTGGATGACGAATCGATATGTGATGAGATTTAATATTTCTTTCATCTAAAAATTCATGATATCTCTGATTCATAAAATATGTTGCATGATCAGATAATATTGTTCTTGGAGTCCCATACTCAGTTATATATTCTTGTAACGCCTGTAATACAGTATCTGTATCACATTTCTGTGTTGGTATTAATCGCACATGTTTCGAAAATATATCACATAACACTAAAATATTTCGATATCTTCTCGTGCTCGGAATCAGATTTGAAATAAAATCAATTGCTACTAATTGTAATCTATCATCAGCAACAATACTTAAACTTATATTCTGATTTGTATAATTCTTTTCTTTTGCTAAAATACAAATTTTACACCGTTTAATTTCTCTTTTAATTATCTTCTCGTCATTCCGGCAATAATAAGCTTCTCGGAACATTAACCAACATTTCCTAGCTCCTATATGTGTATACATTACATGTAAATGTCGTATAATATTAATCGTGTGTTCTTCATTCGTAACATATACCTCCAGATCGCCTATCTTCTTCAAAATTATCCCTTCATTCATTCTCATTCCTTTATATGTACCTATTGTCCGTAATCTATTTTTAATTATCTCCAACTCAGGTGTATCTTGAGCTTCTCTGATTCTTTGTACTGAAAAAATACCTTCTGATCCCAATCTTACTAAGTTTATATGTACATTTGTTGTTTTTGTTTCACCATGTTTTCTACTCAGTACGTCAGCTGCAATCATTTCTTTACCTGGTCTATATATAATTTCCATATCATACTGCTGTATTAATAACGTCCAACGGTAAATCCTGTTATTATTTAATTTCGTAGTCATAATATTCAGCAACGCCTTGTGATCTGTCTCCAATCTGAATTTCTTCCCTATGAGGTAATAGCGTAACTTAGTTAAAGCATAAATGACAGCAAGCATCTCGAGTTCTGATATCCCAAATTTCCTTTCGCACGGTTTTAAAGTTCTTGACGCGAAATATATTGGAACCTCGATACCATCTTTGATCTGTACTAATTCGGCTGCTACGGCTACACTTGATGCATCTGTTCGTACGATGAAATCTAAATTAAAATCCGGATGATACAACTTAAGATTTTCTACAAAATTTGATTTTAACTGTACGAAACAATCCTCACATTCTTCAGTCCACTTCCACTTCATTCCTTTCTTTAGTAGATTTAACAACGTACTTGTCTTTTGGCTATAATTAGATACAAATTTCCTATAGTAATTCAACAACCCAAGAAATCCTCTCAACATTTTGAGTTTATTAGGTCTTGGATAATTTTGTATCTCTTCTAATCTTTGAGGATCTAATAAAATATTTTGTTGGTTAATAACGTAACCCAAGTAATTGACTTCTTTTTGGCAAAACTGACACTTAGATAAATTTAATTTCATACCATTAACTTGTAATGTATTAATAATAATCTCTATATGATTTATATGAGATTCTATGTCATCCGAAAATATTATGATATCATCTAAATAATGAAGGGCGAATTTCTCATATTGGTCTAGTATTTTATGTAGAAATCTAATCAATCCGGCAGGACTACTTTTTATGCCGAAAGGGCATAATTTAAAATGGTAAGTAATTCCATTTACGTTAAATCCACAGTACTTCCTAGAATTCTCGTCCAATCTTATTAACCAAAATGCATTCTTAAGGTCTAATTTGCTATACCATTTTTTATTACCGCATTTTGTAAGTAAAACATCAATATTTTGTGGTATTTCATGCTCAGGCATGATCCTTAAATTAATTAAACGAGCGTCAATGCAAAGGCGAATAGAATTGTCCTTCTTCTTAACCAACACAACAGGACTAATAAAATAGGTGTTCGATCTCTCGATAATATCAGCTTCTTCTAATTTTCTAAGTTCCTCATTGACACGATCTTGGAAAAAATACGGAATAGGATAATTTTTACACGATAACGGCGAATCATCATTTATCAATAATCGATGCTCATAATCTTTAGCAAAAACAACTTCATCATTAATTAATTTTATATTCTTAGCTAAAATTTCTATTAGACTTTCTTCAATCCAAGGTTCTGGTAATTTTTGTTGTAAAATAAAAGTTTGAATGTCAGCTACATTTCTTATTACTTTAACTTCTTGTTTATCTTCTATTATTACAGCATTTCCATATTCGTCATTTATTTCCGATCTAGGTAATTCAAACATTGCTCCTTCCAAATGTTCTTGAGCATCATCATTCTCTGCACGATCAGCTATAATGACATTATTTTCCTCGTACTGTATATCCTCCTTGTATTCAATATAAGCGTTTATTTCTTTTAAATCCACAACCTTATCTAATAAAATTTCCTTTCCTTCAATTTTAATCTTGTTTTCTTCAAAATCTAAATACATTCCCAGCGCTCTCATATTATCTATCCCTAATATGCAATCATAAAACAAATTCCCTAACAGATAAAATTGCATAATAAATTTGTGTCCATTAATCACTACATCTATACATAACCGCTTATTAATACAACCCATTTTTCCCCTATTCGCAGACATAACATTAGTATTTTTGACTTTAATAATATATTTAGAATATTCAGGTATATTCATTATCATTTCTTCTTTTATGAGTGATATTTCAGCACCAGAATCTAACAAAGTTTTAAATTTAACATCTCTAATACTAATTATGCAAAAAGGTAAACTTTCAAAATTATTAATTATATTTCCCATATCTAAACCATTCTGAACATTCCCCATTCCTGTTATTTTACTACTACTAATTATATTACAACTAACACTACTATTAACAAAATTATTTATTAATGAGATGTTCCCGGGATAGCATTCTGATATGGATCCAATTTCATTTCCAAAATTGGCGTTTTTTTTTCTTCCAAACCAACTCCAATTTCATTTCTATCTTGATTATGAACCTGACTACCAGTAAATCTCCTATCTGATTTTCTCCAATCTTGCATTTGTATATTATTCACCTGTCTAGAATTATTATTTCCATAATACCTTTTATTTTGTTCTTGATAGTCATTGTTATGAGGAACTTGTCTTGCAGATTGATTAATAAAAGGATTATTCCTATTTGTACTCGGTCTTCCATTCCCTCCATTTGATATACTTCGATTATTGTTCCAATTTGAGATACCATTCCCTTGTGTATTATAACTTCTATTATAATTATTACTCTGATGACTATTAAATTGGTAAGGTTGTCTTGCTCCAAAATAATTATTCTGACTACTACTAGGTTGATTATTCCTTGGATAAGCATTCTGTTGAAAAGGGGTATTATTACGAACATAATGATTATTCACACCACTATTATTTGACATACGTTGCTGATTATTCTGAATATCATTTCTTCCATTTAATTGACGAGATTCCCTATATTTAACACCGTCTGTATAATCATCTAAACGTCTAAGAATATTAATCAACTCATTCATATCCGTGACATTCTGACAAATAATTGCATGTGTGTCAACAGGAATAAAGTGTTGTAATAAATGTTGAGATATAGTTTTTTCGTCCAAATGAGATATGTATCGACAATAGTTAAACATTCTTTGTGCGTAAGCCTCCCTCGAAGATTTACCTGGTTGATATCTTCCTGTTAACAACCTCTGATGTGCTCTGCTTTGTTGCGTCTCACTCCAGAAATTATTTTTAAATAATTCCACAAACTTACTTAAATCATCGCAATTGTCTTCAACCCGTTGAAACCAATCCGCTGCACCACTGTTTAAAGTCGCTCTAATAATATTCATTTGGCTCCTAAAATCCTGTATCTCTTCTATATATCTTAGAATATTTGTCAAATAGGCCATTGGATGAGTGGACATTTTATCCCCACTAAAATGAGTTATATTCTCAATTCTGATACCATTATTTAAAACATTGTAAACCGGAGGACATGTTACATGAGGGATGTTAATATTCTGAGTCTTTAATAAAAGATCTTGTATTTTCGTCTTCTGTTCTTCACATTCTTTCAGAATATCTTCCATACTCAACTTCTGCGCAATAGTAGTATCAGTCGATAATTTTATTTCTTTTAAACATCTATCTTCTGTATTTTCTATTTTCTTACAAAAATTCTCTTCTAATTTTTCTGTTTTGTCGGAGACTTCTTTATTTACCTGATCAACTTCATCCCGTATGCGTTTCGCTAACTCCTTATATTTCTCGCTACTATTCTTATCTATTTGTTTTACATTTTCTTGTATTACCTTAATTTTACCTTCAACCTCTTGTACTTTATTTCTAATAATATTTTTAACTTCCGTATCCTTAATTTGTAACTTTTCGTCTACTTCTTTCCGCATTTTCACTTCCCTGCTATCCATTTCAATAGTAATTTCTTTAACCTTTTCTTCTGTATCTCTCAGTAAAGATTTCTTTAATTCTTCCAGATTTCTTCTATTTTCTTCTCTAGTATCAATGCTCGCCTTTTCCAACTTATCCAATTTTTCTCCTAATTCTTTTTTATCCTCCTCTCTATTTTTCTTATTCTCTTCACTAGCCTTGTCAAGTTTATCCATTAACTTCTTATTATTCTTTTCACTATCCTTGTCAAGTTTATCCATTAACTTCTTATTATTCTTTTCACTATCCTTGTCAAGTTTATCCATTAACTTCTTATTATTCTCTTCACTAATTTGTTTAAACATTTGTAGAATTAATTCCATATCTGCTGTTGTATTCGACATTTCTGTTTTAGAAGTCTCTCCTAATATTTCCACCTTATCACCTCTATCCTGTGTTTCTCCTGTCTGTTGAATACCTTCCTGAACTTGTAATATAATTTCTCCTCCCTCTGGTACATTCACATCCTGACCAACCTCCTCTTCACTATCGCTAGACGATTCAGATCTATTTAATCCGAAATTACTCTTAGATCTGGTATTCATTTTCAATAATTGTAGTACACACTTCCTTATACCTTGATATACTTTAAACTGATTTTATTACCTTTGTAAAATGTATACTAATGTTATCGCTATTATTATAATTAATAAAATATTTGAAATATGTTTTTGCGAGTCTTATTTTAATCGCTCCACGTTGGGCACGCCATAAAATGTAACAATACCTTTAATTAATAAAGGTACGATTACACTCAGATAAATTTAATAATATTTATTCTTACTATGTGTTTGAAACCTGTACTTATTCTCGTCTATATATAAAATTGAAATCTTTATGTACTTTTTAAATCTATTTTCAAATTCTCTCAGGTAATTTTTTATTTATGCCCTCACTAACTCAGTTCTTATATAAAATATTTAAACTAATTATTTTATATGTTGCTAACTTCCCTTGAATCATCAAAGCCCAACCAGTTGCCTATATGTAACTTTTTCAATATCTGCCTATATCCTAGGATATTTACGTTTTATATTTCTTAACTTTATAAATCAAAGTTTACAAAACAGTTATTCTTTAGTGAATTATGATGTGTATTTCAACTTTATCTTCAAATAACAATACTTACTGTGAACTCAATCTCAAGGTAAATAATAACATACTATTCAAATAATAATATAATCACTGACAGTTGTTTTTTTTTATTTATAGGTTACGGTTCTAAGCGTCATATCTGTTTCATCAATTTAATTCAAAAACCTTCTTTATATACCAAATAAAAACAAATGTATCAAACTAATTTGTTTAATAAATCAGGCAAATTATAAATTATATGGTAGTTCTCAACACACACAACCAAATAAGACATTCATGGAAGTACCAAGCTTGTTTACGTAAACATTCTTTTGTAAATTTATATGTGCATGAAAATACACCTTTCGTGGATCGAAAAATATACAAGTAAGTATATTAATTATATTATTTTAAAAATACTGTATAGTTTTTGTATGTAAATCAAATACCCACACAAATTAATCAGTTTTAGTTTGCCGATCAGTTTTTTTTGACTTCTAAAAATTATACAAATGATGATACAAATTAATGTTGTGCACAAAACTTACAAAATATCTTTTCTTGATTATCAACACAGTTATAATGTACGTATAAATAATAGATCTCTAAATTTTGATATACTTTTCAATTCGAAACTGATAAATTCAAATTATTTCAAAGAATTATACGACCTGTTATTACTACTGAACTGGTATTCTTATTTATACACCAAACGATTTTCTTTTTAGCTTGTCGAAGACATTTCCTGGAATCAATGAGGGAGATCCTTTCCTTTTCCTAATTGTCTGGAATGCTCGGAATGTGGACTGTAATGACCGCTATCCTGTAATACCTTCAACCTCTGCAATCAACTAGAATCTCGAACCGTCGAACGCTTTCGTGAAGACCTTTGAAACCTGCCTTTCCTCTACTGGACTGGAATACCTGTGTTAGCTGCTATGTTGAATATCTCGTATCTTTCAAGTCCTGGACTAAACTATTTGTATAACTTCTGGAATTTCACCAACTCTCCAATGCAATAAATCTCTCGTCAAATATGGAATAATATTTACCAATGCAGTAAGTTTATTTTTAAATTGTAATTATATATTTCTTCGCTTTCTTCTCAAGTATGAATATTCTTCAATTATTTCTTTATTCGTTACCGAAATTCTTTCTTCTAATTTATTTTTTTATTATATTTGCATGATAAAAAAAAATGGTACTATTCTGGAAAATGTTGCAATCACCTAAAAAAAATATCTGCTTTCTTTTCTACTATCTCCTAACCACTTCTTTTACACTTTTGTATAATGATGAATCTCTTAATTATGTGTTTTTCGGAAGGAAAATTTCGTTTTCCGAAAACACATCTACCGTTTTTTTTAAATTATTTTCGAATCTCTCTCTATTTATTCCCCATATCCCTGGCAATAAATCCTTAGTTTCTATAATATCCAATCATATTGTTCCACACATTATAATAATCCAAAATATGTTTTATTTGTAATTGAATATTTATAATACCTTTTTGTAATTCCAAAAATTTATCAATTTAATTCTTTACTTTAATTTTCACAACCTTTTATACCCTTCGGCAAACCAAATACTCAATACTTTAACTATATTATTTTAAATGTCAAAATCTGACACTTCTTACATTTGAATTTTAGCGCGTAACTATACATCATTTTCCAACCTTTATGATTCAAAATCCATACTAATATTCTCTATTTTTTCAAAAGTGTTAATTAAACAAGCTTTAACAAATAATATTACATATAAAAATACAACAAGTAACATTTACAATTCTACTTTCAGAAATGGGAAATATTACTACAACAAAGAAACCTGATAGGCAACCAACCACTCGATGCAAGGCGAACTTCAACATAACCCGATATGTAACCAACTTTACACGGTTCACAAAAACTATAGGGAAATACCCAATTAATATTCTCACAATTATTTTAAGTATAATTTAAATATTCTCACATCTATTTATTTAATTATAGTTTGGTCCATAAAATATTACCATCTTTTATTTTTTTTTAATACTCACTACAAGAACATATACAGTATACTTTATTAACATTAGTACTTCCATCATATCCTTACTCATCTAAGTTAGTGAACTACCACAATAGATATTATCTTTTTCAATTAATGTAACATAAACTATCTAATTAAAACATTAAAACTCCAATAACTATTAATAAAACTGTAACATATATTTGACAAATATATTGGCGGCAAATATATGGTAGAAACGGCTAAGAAAAGAACGCCTTTTTAGCGTATATATATTTATAAATTTACAATAAACTCATTCAAAACAAGAAAATGAGTGTGCTTAGAACCATGCGGCAGAAGTAAAAACTTCATCAAGGCTCTCCCATGTAACGGTCGCCGAAAGAATCGCCAAATTGAAGACGTAATAAGCGACCACAAACACCCCCGTATCCAAAATTTCACAAACATTCATCAATTTTCAAAAAACTCTTCCGCCATTTTGTTTTTTTTTTGTCATTTTAACTTTGGATTCGTGATCGGCGACCTCAACTACCCCCGTATCTAAAATTTCACATTCATACGTCAATTTTCAAAAAATTCTTCCATTTTGTTTTTTTTTTTGACATTTTGACTTTGGATTTGTGATCGGCGACCTAAGACACCCCCGTATCTAAAATTTCACATTCATACGTCAATTTTCAAAAAAATCTTTCGCCATTTCGTTTTTTTGTGACATTTTGACATGGATTGGTGATCGGCGACCTAAGACACCCACGTATCTAAAATTTCACTTTCATACGTCAATTTTCAAAAAATCCTTCGGCTATTTTGTTCTATTCGACATTTGAATTAGTGATGGGCGATCGTAAAAACTCCTAATTGCCTAATTTTAATCAGAAGAGAGAGAAATTGATTTCAACCGGCTCCGTCCACTGTGCACGTTTGCGTAATCGTTTAAATAAAATTATTTCGTAGTAGGGGCACATAAATATCGAAAGCAATCCTCCTTTTCCCCTTTAAGGAAATACACACGTTCTGGAATTATCGTATTTTAATTCAAATCACTATTAAAATATTAATCGACCCCTGTATAGATAAAAATATCAAGTCATGTGGGAGACCGTTATGTATTGTGTAGAGATGCAATTCGCCGGACCGTAATACATTGATCGCCAGTGCACATGAGAATCTGATATTTATTTTTCGCCCGTCCGGAATACATTGATATCAGTGCACATTTAAACGGCCATTTTTATTACCAAATCCTTCTGCAAACGACTTTTAAATTGCCGGTACCTTCGATTGCGTGCGACTGTCGACTCTAAATAAGCATACAAAAGGTCCTAAAAAGCCGGTTCCTTAAGACCCCGAGTCTTGATGAGCCCTCGCAACCTTCAAAATTTCATATTTCACGCTTAAAAGTGAATCTGTGGTGCAACTCAGTTCGCCTGTCAGTTTGACGTTTCTTGGGATTTTTTGATTGTCACGTGAATCGTCACGACGTAAGCCATTTTGCTGTTAAAACATCGAGTGCACGCTCTTCTTTAAAAGCCCATATCTTTACAACCACTTAGGAAGAAAATCTCTCCGTCGACCAGAAATTTAATGTCGCCCGTACACCAATGCCAAAGGGCAGCTTTCAATTTCGCGTATCCAGAGAGAAGTTCTTTGCACAGTTTTGCCGATTTTTGTCGAATTTACGGTTCATTTGGTAACCATGGCGACTTGAGCGTTACATAGCCGAGCGTGACGGCTCAATCTCGTTCAGTGCCCACAATCAACGCACCCATAGAAGTTTACACTTCAATACACTTCAAAAACCTACCTAGGCATTAACTTTACATGGTGAGAAACGCATGAGGCCTCAAACAACCAGAAAAGGGTTTTACTTGTGGGTCAGTTTCTGCGAACGGTTTTTTCTAAATTGCTATCCACTCGTTATTCTAACCCTGAGCTAGTTGATTAGTTTTTTAGCCAGCTCACTTAATCGGAAGCTGCACTTCAGCACGAAAATCATATTTTCATTTGGTCAAGGAATAGTTTTACTAAATATTATAAGGCACAAGAAAGTAGTATACATATGTCAGCTTTGAATAGGTCAATTTTAAAATTTGAACTGGAAGTAACGCTTTTTACAAATGTCTTTCAAAATTACAAAGATTACATGTATTTTAATGTTTATTTATGTATTATTTGAATGAAACATTTTCTCAAACAGACCCGTGTATGTATGCAAGTATAAGAAACTTGTTTGGTGTCTTAAATGTCTATTATAGTTTGTTGAAACATGTGCGCATAAGCATTGACAGTATGATTCTGTGAGTGACAAATTACGTTATGCAATAGTTGAACGTCAGTGAACATTCTTGTATCAACTTTACTAATTGTCCTAATCTAAAAAAAAATCAATTAAAATTTTTAATCTGTCGGTTTTCGAAAAGATAAATCCCTCCAAAGAAAAGACGACTACTAAAATCTCATTATGTTAAATTAATAGCCTGTTCTGGGACTCATTTTCTAGCATAAACACTCTTACCACATGGAGTACTTACGTTATGCCATGTCTTTAATTAAATTGTAAGCATATGCAGGTACGCATATGATTTACTCAAATAGGTTTTCAAAGTCAACTAGAAGTGTATAATTATAATCGTATCTAATTTGAAGACCGTCCGTCCGTTTATCGGTTTAAATACTTAATCTCCACCGTAATAATAAACATTGGTTATGTCTTCCAAATATATTGTTGGGAAACTCTATGAGATATAACGGATGTAGTAGTGTTGATGAATATAGATATGTAAAATAAAAATATTCTTTTCTGTTAATTAGGAAGTAATGTAAGCTAAGGAATTTCGCAAATACAGTAATTTTTACTAAAATATAAAGCACTACATGTATACATATAAATCTTTTTCAATTAAACCGACGATATCGGAACATTTGCTGATGATTTTATTGTATATTTTAGCACATAACTTAAAGTTTAATGTATTTGTTTGTCTACTGTTTCCCTAAACACTCAAACTCAAAACTTTCAAAATAATAGCAACAGAAGTACTTCTGGATATTAATAAAACATTGTTTTCTCGTTTTTGATTACCATAATACTCCAATATAGCTTAATATTTTATGGTAGCATTTCAAGGTTCGTGTTCTCATCTACCATACATATTTCCAAAAATTAAATTATATTTTGAATAGACAATAATTGTTTTAAGGCCTACTGGAATATATCAAGAAATTGTAAATGGATTTAAGAAAAAAAATAAAAAAATGTTAACCTTATCTACCCTTACCAATATACACTTCGGTCCTATTCGAATGATGACTAGAATGTAATAGCTACTCACTTCTTTCCTATTACACTTGCGCTTATTGCCAAACATTAATTTTCAATAGTGCAATAAAATGTAACTGAGCAGTAATATATATTGTTAATTTTTCAGTATATACATATACTCACAGGTATTGAGTGCCATGTTTCTGTGGTATCACACATAATATCACTTGTAACGTTAACTCAAATCTTATGTTGTCCAGACGAGAATTTTGATAAACTGTATTACATTCATGAAGTATAATAAATTGGTACTTATTTATTATTTTGTATTCTCCATTAATTTTTCATCCATTTTCCCCACATATATCCTCCAAGATTTTGCTTCCGTTAAACAATGTTTTTCATGATCTCGATTACAATAATTCAAATTCGCGGTAATCGTATTCGCTGTCTTCTTTGCTATTTTTGAAAGTTAGTGCCATCTACAAATATGAGTCAAAAACATGAAATAATCCCCATAACATATCTGTTACATTTCCAACATTACTAAGTTTAACATAAAATGTTGTAATGTACCGTTGGTCGGCATTTACATGCATCTATCAGATGATACGATATTTACACACAAGTTCATTAACCTATATACAACAACAACACTGCACCGATCGAAATGACCTATTAATGCTACCGTTTATCACATATTTTTTAATTTAATACTCCCTCCAAAAATTCATTCACATAACTTGAGACAAATCAGGCACGTATGCAATATTATACACTTAAAATGGTAAAACAGTACGAAAAAAACACATTTTTGAGATCCGTATGACAAAAGGCTCATTGTGTGTTCTGTATTTTGCTTAAACGTTTTGAAGTAAATGTGGGAAACGCCGACTTTTATAGTACTACAAACAATAAAAAAATATCTTATTTACTTTTTAATTTATTACTCTCTTGTGCACCTATGTTAGTAAATCATAAATTTAAGTGAATTTTAACTGGGTTCTGTTACCATATTTGTAATATTTATAGCTTGCAAACATGATTTTATTATGCATACATAGAGTATCTGTATAGTATTTTCAACACAGGTGATTATGAAATTCTATCTACAGAATACAGATAGCTTATACATGTTTAACGGAAAGCAACCGTTTCTATATCAATTCCGAATTTGTTGTAGTACATAAAAATCCTAGCAAATTCTTGTTAATTTATAAGAAAAGCTAAAGAAAATAACGAAGTAGCCTACGCCATTAAAACAATTTTACTCTTTATCACACCTATTACGCTAACCAGCAAATTTAATTGTATATATATTAATTTTCACAGAAAACAGAATCGTATAGGTATTTTAATAAAAGGTAGATGGTTATGCTATCTCTAATTTCATTCGGATTCTACTCAACAGCTGCGCTTATTACTTTCTAGTATAAGGAAGTATTGTGATGATGAAAAAGTGTTTTTTTTTTAATGTCTTTCTCTCTCTGTCTTTCTCTGTGTGTGCCTGTCTGTCTGTCTGTGACCACGATAGCGGTCAGACGGCTCCAGCTGTTAATACCAAACTTTACTAAAAAAAATGAATATTTACTAATATCTCGTCAACTACTAAGTTTACACAAATTTCTAGCGAATATAAAAGTATTAAAAAATAAATTTTGGAAAGAATTTATAAACGAAGTTTTTCGAAATTTCGACAGGAAGTACGTCTTTTTGTCTTGGCGAAAAAAAATTTTTTTTTGTAAATAACTCGTAAATTTTGCAATCTATACTGATCTATCCGAGAACTTCTTGGACTTACCTGCCAAATGTGTACAATGCATTCTTAAATACTCTAGACGTACGTCATGGTATTGTAAAACGCTGGTTAAAAATAATGACTAGCAATTAACGTTTAGTTAACCAAGTATTTTAATCGGAGTTGGAAATGCCAGGCCTAAGTATTACATAAACAGTTAATAAAATTGTTCTTAAACATATACAATCTACACGGTTGGCCTACGATTATTTTGCATGCGGCTTTCCGTACGTAACACGAAAGGAGTTGCCAAACCTACCTACCTAACAAATATACATACGAGAGCCGACAAGTAGACCCTCAGCGAATGTCATAACTGTGTGTAACGATGAGATCTAGATTAGTGGCTTGCCGTAGCAGATGTGATAGACAATGTACTTTAATTTTGCCAGTACGCTTGTTTGAGAACAGTGGCGGCCCGTGATTTTTTGGGACGGAAGGGCACCGGGGAGGGGGGGCTGAGTGTTTAATATAAAAAATTAAGTACAGACAAAAAAATTAACTCAATATGTTATTTAATTAATTTGTTTGAAAATAAAATCCATTCGCCGTTCCCTACGATTATCAAAATGATTAATAACTAATTCATTGAAGTTTGGTGTTCATGAGTTTATCTTTATTATAAAATTCATCTAGAAATGTTTTGTTTGCTGTAAAATTGTCAAATTGTATTGTATATTTAAAAAATGTGTTCCTAATTGCTTTAACAACATGTGGTACATCAAAAAAATAAAATATTTTATGTTCTAAGTAAAAGTATGGTGATTCTGGAGTAACTCCTTTTTCATTTGAATATTTACAAAAATTTGATTCGCCATAAGATACTAGTGCTCGGACAGTAAGCCCAACTGCAAATAACTTTAGTATTGTATTATCTACAGTCTCCTCTAAAGCTTTACCACTACATGTGATGCTGACTAATACATAACCAACTGGCTGTTTCCAATTCATATGAATGCCCTTAGCAAAGAGAACCATAGCAAATTTTGCTGGTTTATATGTTGTTTGACCATTTATTTTATGAAATCCTACAATTTCGTCTTTAGTTATATTATAAAATAAATTAGCTTTTAGTCACATTTCATCAATGCGTAGAATGCATTCACGTGCTTCTGGTATAAAATGAGCAGTTTTCTTTTCAATTACAGAATACACAAAATCAACACTTGTGGAGTTATATTCCAATTCTGTGTTAATTTTTGTAATGTTCTTACGCTTGCCAATTGAAGTAATTTACTTAAGTATTTATAAACTCTTGATCCCAAAAAAATAGATATTTAAAGCCAATCGTTTGTACTGTATGCTGTATCTCGCAATATTCTTATTTTTATTAACTGCATTAAATTTAACAACAGTCACCAGTTCATATGATAAATATCTGTCACAAAGCCCTAGAAAATATTGTAAATTCTCCTGTTTAGGATAGGATTTCATTTTAGTTTTCTAGCTATAACTCGATGCTGTTTTAGGGATTTTTTTCTGTTTGAACCCCAACATAGGGTTGGAATTTCCATAACTGCTAAAATACAATTAAAAAATTATACATTTCGTTAAAACAAATTAATTGTATGTTTGTAACTGAAAAGTTCTAAATTATTCTACTTTATACTAGATTAAATACACATGTGTTGAATTTTTGTTCAAAAATGTCTTCGAATTCTTCAGTTAACAACTAAACGTATTTTATGTTTTGCTCATAAAATAATTTTGTATTGTAAATATTGATTGTCATACCTATAGGTGGTTCACTTTCTGCCAAATGTTGAGATCCAATATCACATGTGCTAGGAACATTCATAGATTCCACACATCCTAAAACACATTTTGAAATCAGCATGCTTTTAAAATGTCAAATAATACTTAGTTCATATAAAATAATATTTTATAATAAACATTTACCTTTAGATAGTTTCATAACCAGTGAGGTTTGAATTGGTTTCTTTTCATTATGGTCATGGCTGTGAGAGATAACGATGTTCTCTAAAATTCTTATTTTCGAAGGAGGTTCCTTCACTATATAAAAAGTTTCATTCAAAGTGTTTACTACAAAGATGAATTATTCCAAATTATCTGTTACTCAATAGCTAAAACTTACCGATTTTCTTCTTTAGGAAACGAAAAGAAATTGTAGAATATACTTTGTTGCTGAACATTTTTACAAGTAAAAATACATCTATACCTATAGGTGGTTCACTTTCTACCAAATGTTGAGATCCAATATCACATGTGCTAGGAACATTCATAGATTCCACACATCCTAAAATACATTTTGAAATCAGCATGCTTTTAAAATTTCAAATAATACTTAGTTCATATAAAATAATATTTTATAATAAACATTTACCTTTAGATAGTTTCATAACCAGTGAGGTTTGAATTGGTTTCTTTTCATTATGGTCATGGCTGTGAGAGATAACGATGTTCTCTAAAATTCTTATTTTCGAAGGAGGTTCCTTCACTATATAAAAAGTTTCATTCAAAGTGTTTACTACAAAGATGAATTATTACAAATTATCTGTTACTCAATAGCTAAAACTTACCGATTTTCTTCTTTAGGAAACGAAAAGAAATTGTAGAATATACTTTGTTGCTGAACATTTTTACAAGTAAAAATACATCTATACCTATAGGTGGTTCACTTTCTACCAAATGTTGAGATCCAATATCACATGTGCTAGGAACATTCATAGATTCCACACATCCTAAAATACATTTTGAAATCAGCATGCTTTTAAAATTTCAAATAATACTTAGTTCATATAAAATAATATTTTATAATAAACATTTACCTTTAGATAGTTTCATAACCAGTGAGGTTTGAATTGGTTTCTTTTCATTATGGTCATGGCTGTGAGAGATAACGATGTTCTCTAAAATTCTTATTTTCGAAGGAGGTTCCTTCACTATATAAAAAGTTTCATTCAAAGTGCTTACTACAAAGATGAATTATTACAAATTATCTGTTACTCAATAGCTAAAACTTACCGATTTTCTTCTTTAGGAAACGAAAAGAAATTGTAGAATATACTTTGTTGCTGAACATTTTTACAAGTAAAAATACATCTACGTACGCCGGATTTCTTCTTTCGTACAGTTTCCATTATTTATATCAACAATAATTTAACTGTCACCTTTACTTATTATTTTTTCGTAAATTATAAGATATAAAATTAAGACAGGTTATATTTATACAAGTACACAACAAAAACAAAACACGCCATTTTGTTTGATTTTGCGCACAAACATTGGAATTATGCAAGTGAGGCTTTTGTCACTTATGTAATTCTGTGATATTACATACTGGATGTCATCCGGCATCACAGTGTAGTGCCCGCTCGCTGACATATATCGCTCTCGCCCCGCGCCACTTTTTATCCACTCGATTTCTAATACAAACGGTGCGCTCGCGTGAGATGCCCCGCAGCCTACGTCAGACTGTGATTTTTAAACGTGCTGAAGAGACGGACTGTTACTTCCGAAAAAATCCCAAGCAGCAAAATCACAATTTTAGAGAAGGATAAAAATATATATGTATTTGCTAATGTAGGACAAGTGGTGCATATAGTGATTTTGCTGCTAGGGATATTATTTGTTATCAAACAAATGAGAAAAATTACATACAAATTAGGTATTTATAATTAATTTATCTGTTAAAAGAAATTTGTCAAGGGGGGCAGTGCCCCGTTGCCCTCCCTGCAGCAGCCGTCACTGTTTGAGAATTGACCAAAGAATATGAATGTATTCCGTAATAGTTATATACTATCGAGCTACGAACGTGTACAATATTATTACGACCGCAAGAAAAATAAAATAATATAAAATATAACTGCTAATGAAAACTAAATTAAATTCAATCATAAAATAATAAATCTGAAGGAATTATTATAATATTAACTTAAGATACTTTTTTAAGAATATTATGAATGGGAATAATACATAAAAACGAAGATAACAACCGCTGCAACATGCACACATGCACTATATTGGAATCTTATCGTATCTATATTTTTCTCTTGATTGATATGAGATTGACGTATTCAGTACCCACGAGGCAAAAACATTATATGCTCACTTGTTCTACATTAGCAAATACGTATTTTCATCCTTCTCTAAAATTGTGATTTTGCCAAGTGGGTATTCATAGTAAGGCTAGAATATGTATGTTGATGAATACTCACCTAAAACAAACAAAAGGGACATAGATGTACCAGTAATATGGAGGTATAAAAAAAGAATAAACAGTAATAAGGCCAACCCTACCTAATAATTTATAGTCAGGATATTATTGTTATATTATATCTTTATTAGTACCATTAGTCTATTCATTTGGAATTGGAAGAGCTTTATATATAAAGAAAAGCGTTTGGCCAGTGACAAGTCTAGTTCGGAAACAAAAAGTACCAGGAAGGATGAGAATAAGTTTTATAAAAAGAAAAACAATTTAGTCCCGTTTTAAACCAGCCCCATACAGATTCCATACGTTATGTGTTAAGATAAAATAAGAATGTAAATGTACATATTTGGAAAATGTTGACATAACTAAAAAAAAAATGGTATTGAAGTTGTTAGTTTAAAGTATTTATGTGTTAATTACATGAGTTTATTTAAGGAATTTTAAAGTAATAATAATCATAAACGGGACATGAAAAGTCAATATAGATAAATATTAATTAAGGTATATATAATTAAGTTATAAGAAAGAATGTGTAAATCAAAAGTATAATAACAATATTATTAAGTATGCCATGGGTATTGCCAAGAGATGAAAACACAAAACAATCGACAGAAGAAGATGCTTACAGAAATATAATGCAGAAGCTAGTAATAATAATCTACTGATATTTAGTTTATTTCTCCTTACAAATGGGACAAAAGTGATTAAAAACAATAATTAAATACATTTGTGGTAAGTTAAATCAGCTATAGAAGATCTTCTCACTTGTGATATCAAGAAAATTTTATGGAGTTTCTTCGAACAGCACACAAGTTCCTTTAACAGAAAATCTGTGGTACACTTCTAAGAAAGGCAAGACATTATCTGAGGCATCAATACAAACTGGATCACAGGAGTTGACGCAATATATTCTTCAAAGTCACGAAAAGGTAAAAATACACATGCATGCTTCTTCGACAAAAGCTATACAAAGAACTCAAAATAAGTAGATTCTTCATATTGATACCTATGTAAAGTAAATAATGAGGTGTGGCCATCACACGACTTTGTTATACGTATGGGTGTAACAAATTACAGAATTTTAAGAATTTTTCTTTACAAAAATTATTCAAAATCCTATTCTAAGTACTTCTATTTTCTTCATAAATCTCTACAGAGTACATACTTTGCAAGATATTCGAAAAAAGTGCTACTCGCTAAGAGTAAAAGTGTTACTACCGGTCCGAATTTTCACATTTCATATATACAAAAAATATTGCAGATCCAGCTCTAACTACTTTTGTACTCTTGATAAATATATATAGAATATATAATTTACGACTTATTTGCAAAAAATTGTTATTCGAAAAGTGTTACTTCCGGTTCGAATTTTGAAATTTTTTTATACAAAGGGTATTGAAACTTGTGTTTTAAATACTTTTATACTGCATGCGAGATATTTGCAAAAAACTGATTTTTGGTAAGAGTAAAAGGCCTACTTCCGGTAGGTGAGTACATTTAAATTCTTTATAAACTATCGATTTTACTGAAAATCTAATCAGATCTCAAGAGCAAGACTATACTCGTAAATACCAAATTTAGAATTGATAGCCATAGCCGTTTCACCGCTATCGTGGTCACACACACAACGACTGACTGACAGACATACACACACACACAGAGAGAGAGAGAGAGGCATTTTTTAAAAACCAGTTTTTCGGTATCAGGAGACTTCGAAACGTGGACATTGAAGTCGAAAATTTTCATCATAACAATACTTCCTTATACTGCATATAAGAAAGTGAAAATGCATACTCACTTAGACAGGGATTAGTAAGCTCTTCATTTGATCTGTAATAAATAAATTCAAAAATTTAATAAAAGCATTGAGTTGTTTTATAATAAATATTGTTAATTTTTCGCAATGATAATTACATAGTATTTAAGATATAAACAACTACGTTATGAATAGTGTATATAAAATAACGTACTTAATTTAAATAATGAAATATCTATGCATTTCAAAAATGAATAAGTTTTACAATATGAAAAAAATATACACACCTAACGTGCTCATCATTTTAGAAGATATTTATTGAGTATAATTCAACATATATAAAGAAAATTACCAATGCATTGGCAATTATGTTAAATCTTGTTAGGTATTAAGTAAGGTTTTGGAGATTTTTCAAGTTATAACGTGTGTGCAGATTTACAAATTATAAATATAACCTGATTTTTATAAATTCAACTTGGATGTTTTAATTGCTTACAATGTGTTTATAGGTAACACACAAATGTCTGGAAGTAAAAATAGGTATAAGAATTAAATCGGATTAACAATTAACAATTAAGACTGTAAAGAGATTCTGATTTGTTCTACCGGACCCCTCATAACCTTGTTAATTGTATAAGTAGAAATGTGCTTATGTTCATAAGAGGACAAAGAATCAACACTATATATATATATAGACAAACAAATCGATAGCTAATTTTACTTTCTAATTTTCCATAGGCGCATCGATAATACTTTCAAGATCGCATTTCAGTAAATACAAATTTACATCCATGAATGAAGTCGAACCTGTTTTATCCTTTTCAATGGAAATCTTATTCAATCGTCTTTTTGTATTGCCATCACGTTGCATTGACTGAGGAAGTAGACAATGTTAAATTTACATAATATATAAATTACACATGTTTGTAGATACTTTTGTATATACACATACAATGTGCACACAATACCCATGTCCAGAAGTAACCTGTATTTCGTGAATGAACGATTAATAATGAATGTATTTGTATGCATTTATTAGTCTTGTGGTTTCTGTTTAACAATCTTTTACTAATTTTTTAACGTGTGAGATATGCATATTTTAACTTTTTTCAGAATATTTTGCTACCTGTACGATCTTTAATGTAATTTATACAAAATGAAAAGCTACATCTTTTTGCCTGACTGTAATAAGCTTATGCAGCAGGTGATGTTAAAGTATTTCAATAAGAATATATGTAGATTGTAAAATAAATGTTTCTTAAACTTATACTTTCCATGGCTGCAATGCGGAGTATAAATAGTATTTTTCAATATCAGTACTAATTTGTTTATAATGTTAATGCTTTTAGTATTGCGATCATAAATATTTTCGACGACCCGATTTTTGCAGATCTCCAGCTGATATTACAAATGTTTTTCATATAATTTTTTTCATGATTCGATCTCGTCTCGCAAATTACTCAATCTATACGGATTTATTAACAGTATACAAGACTTTAACTTAATTTTCAGGAATACTTTTATATGAGGAAATGTTCAGTATTCGAACCGAAAATAACACTTACCGATAAAAAAAATTTTGCATCACACTTACTAACAATATATGTAATGGAACACAGCAAATTTATTTTGTAAACATATGTAAAATAAATCTAAAAGCTTACTTGTTTCTGGTTTTTGTTCAAAATTCAATAGTTTTATGAATACCTTATGAATTTATGCGTCAGAATGTACATACAAGGAATTCAGTTGAGTTTGATATCGGTAATAAATCAGTGAAAAATTAGATTTCTATATATCATTACGTTACTATAATCGTACAGCATTAAAATAAATTTATCATTTAGGATATATCTTATAGGAAAGGATAAATTTACTTTAATGTTGTTTATTTTGTGAATGTCATACGGGGTTCACTGAAGTTCAATGTTTTCGCTGTACTCATGAACATGTCTACATATAACATTGTATATGTATACATCTATACAATGTGAGTATCAAGAAAGTCTATCTCTTTCTCCCACGCTATGTGAATGTATGTGAATTCTTTCAAATAGATTTTGATGAATACGCGTCTAGGGCTAAGGGCGCCACAATGACTGGATTATTTGAATAACCACTGCCAGGAGGCCAGGATACAAAGCATATCTTACGTCAAAAAGAATTTACATCCCTCGTTTGTTAATCTGCTGTTTTTTGTTGTATTCTAAATATATTACATTCTGCTGTTTACTTTGTCTATATAATGTATAGTAAATATAAAATAGGCTATCATAATAATCATAATTGAGTTAAATTATTTTTTAAAAGCACCGTTTAATATAAAAGATTATCAGTGAGTCGGTTCGAAACATTATTAGTATGTATGTCCTAGCTATGCTAAATGTTAATAAATCATCAGTTAGATACCTTAAAAGTTCATTGTCGTCTTCTATACTATTTATTATGGTTTATACCCAATTTTAACATTTTGTTTAATATGGATTAATATTTGCATACCACATAATATTAAATTGACCCAGTTCAATCCATTTAGACTATAAGGCGTAAATATCATATAACGGGGGACAATTTCAAATGTGCAAATGTTGAAAAAAAAGTTTTTACTTCTTAACAATCTAAAGTCACTACCGTTTTTATAGACCGGTTGACGAGATATCACAAGTTGGGGCGCGATAAATAACTTGAAATTCAAATTTTCTATATGTTTTAGGAACACAAGTAGGCACGCAAAATAACGGCATTTTGGTAACTCATATTAAGTGGTGTAAAAAAAAAACTTGTAGCACATTTTTCCAAAAATTAAAACTTCTTGATTGTGTTAGATTCATGGGTTAAAAAAATAATTTTAACTTTTAATTATGTTGTATAGTTTCACTACTCGAGAAAAACTAAATTTCTACCTAAAACCATATATAAACTGCAATCTAAGCGAGAATTCTGAAGCAGTACAAAATTTTTCCTATTATATGAAAAGTTAAAGTATCTAAAAATTTGCGCATAAATTATTATTCCCAGAAGCCCTTACTTACTTACTTTCTCTGCTTCCCTTGCTTCATTTCCTAGTTGTCGCTTCTCTAAGATAATTCCCTGTTTATTTTAAGTTTGCTTTTCAAATTATATAACGTTTCCGTATCCATTTTACCATAACTGATAAAAAAATGAGGTGTGACCACCACACGACTTTCTTATACGTATGAAAGTGTTACTTCCGGTCCCAATTTTGAAATTTCATTTATACAAAAAATATTCCAAATCTAACTCTAAATACTTTTGTACTCTTCATAAATATATATAGAATGCATAATTTACGACATATTTGCAAGAAATCGTTATTCGGTAAGAGTAAAAGTGTTAGTTCCGGTCCGAATTTTGATTTTTTTTATACAAAAGGTATCGAAAATTAAGTTCTAAATACTTTTATACTCGTAACGTACCTGTCTAAAAAGCATGACTAGCAAAATATTTGCAAAAAACTGATTTTCGATAGGAACTTCGAAAAACTTTTTTAATAAAGTTTTTTAATAAAGTTCACAATTTCAATTTTAAGTACATATGAATTCTTTATAAATTTGTCTAAACTTAGTACTTGACGAAATATTGGCAAAATTCGATTTTTTCACTGAAGGAAACTACTACTTCCGGTCTGCCGATTTTGCTGAAAATCTAATCAGTTCTCAAGAAGGAGATTACACTACCAAATGCAAAATTTGGAGTAGATATCTATAGCGGTTTGACCGCTATCGTGGTCACACACAGACACACAGACAGACACACAGACACACAGATATTTTTTAAAAACCACTTTTTTGGTATCAGGAGACTTCAAAACGTGGACATCTGCAAAAATCGCGAGGTCGAAAATTTTCATCATCACAATACTTCCTTATACTACGTATAAGAAAGTAAAAAGAGCATTAGAATTTTTCTTAGCTTCAGTAATATTTTAGTAGTGTTTTTAGATATTGTGTGTTATTTTGGTAACAGTGCATCATTTTGATAACAACAAATCAAATCATTAGCGTTACCAAAATGAACATTACCGAAATGACGAAAACGACTTTAATACATTTTCCCCTCAAATGTTACATAATGTTAATAGACATTTTGTTGAACGTATTTGTTGCTGCAGAACCCAACAAGGAAATCAGTTCGAACATTTTTTTAAAAAATAAATGTTAGGTAATTAATTTTTGTTACTATAGCTATTTTTTTAATGCTGGAAAATAAGTTAAATATAGGCAACGTTAGTTCGTAAACCGCCACTCTAATCAAAAATTTGCATCCTATTTGTTTTGTCTAGAATCTCAAGATGTATTAGAAATTGTTAAAAAAATGCAGTGTTGCCATTTAAGAAAATATGTTCTTCTGAAATAGCGTCCAATCTGGCAACAACGCGTTTATGTTTTCCACGCATTTTTCTTATTTGAACTAATTCCTAAAACTTTGCTTCAGGGACCATAGGTCTATCTTTTCAAATAAAAAAGTTAGCCTATGTCAAGATTTAAAAAAATAACCCTGTATTTGCGCCTGTTACTTAATAACTTTCCTATACAGATTCATATCTTTTTTCTTTGTATATACTATTCACTATTCATGTAATAATTTTTATTGTAATTTTTACTGAAATAAATAAATCTGGTTAATATTATTATTATTGATAACAGAATGACCCGGCAGACGTTGTTCTTCTCTTTCCGGTAGGTGGAGATACTAGTATTCTACCAAAAATAGCGACATCTATCGAACGGTAGCATATACCAAAACGATTTTGATGACACGCGAACATATTGTGTACAGGGTTATTGACTATATTTGGACCAATAGATAACTTTGTTATTTGAAGGATTAGAAAAACGTTTAAATTAGGAAAGTTGTAGGATTTCACTCAAGGCGCTAGAATTTGATATCAGAAAAAACAAACGAACGTAGTAAAGCCGTCAAAAACGGCTAACTTAGTTTTTTTTTAATGGAATACCCTATATAATGTTACATAATCTGATTCTAAATAAAATTTCGAGTATATTCCACTTATATAACATATACCTACATTCAACTGTTTTCGCGCTATCGCTGATTGAAAATCGTACTACTAATATGTTTTCTACACCCTTCGTATATGAATTTACGTAAGTCATTACGGGGTTTCTATGGAAACATAGTAGTAGTACGATTTTCAATCAGCGATAGCGCGAAAACAGTTGAATGTAGGTATACAGATTGTCGTAGTTAAAAGTTAATATGCATCTTCAAATACACACACATAAACATGTACCTATGTATAAGACCGGTGGTGTGGGGAGATAGTGGGGAGATCGAGAGCGGGGACAACACATTCGTTCCGTAACTTTAGAGCGTGAACGTACACTTACGGTAAAAGTAGTCGAGACGGCTAAGCGCGGCTGCAATATTAGCTTGCCTCCCGAATATCTCCGAAACATGAACCACACGATTCGATGTGTCCGCGTCGCAAGGAAGGGTATATTTGTATATTAGTTTAGTATATGCCTCCGGTAACACTATAATTCGAGGAGATTAAATATGAATTTCAATCATTGTTATGCCTCCTAGTCTCAGTTATCTTAAAATATATTTATTCCACTAAACAGAGGCTTGGTATTTATCGCAACATATTCCTACTAGTTAATTTTATTTTTTAAGAAAAAGATTATAAATAGAATATTAGGTTAAATTATATTTTCGCCCTCGACAGATTAATTTTAATGTAATGTTTTTAGAATATTTATAATAAGGTAATGTTGTTTTAGAACAATATTGACATACAGTACCATGACGCGAATATTTCTGAAGACGGAATCCTATTGATAAATTTACCTGCTTTTTTGTAACGTTGTCATTTGACTTGGAACTAGTTGCAATGAGCGTGTAAATATACAAATAAAGACGATAAATAGGATTTTAAACGATCTTAATCATTGATACTTAACTGGTAATATGCATCTGGGATGAATATACTCGACATCATATACCTGTTAAAGATTCGACTTTACTTGATCGTTTATGAAATACTAGTGCGCGTGAAATATTTAAGATCCATTAATTTATTTATCGCGTTAGGTCGATTACTGTATAACATAAAATTTTAAAATCGCACAGCCTTCTTTTTCATTGTGTCTAATAATGACGGTAGTCGGATCTCAGAGTGCAACAGAAAGTCCATATATTTTTGAGAGTTTAAGGTATACGTTTGATTTAAAAGAAAGTCTGGTGTGAAAAAGTCGTTTATTCTACTGTAGAAGCAATTACAACACAAATACAGATTACGGTTGAATGCTACTTAAAACCGGAAGTTGGCAAATAAGTATATAATATTCAAAATACACAATACTACAAAATACATATACATACAGTCATCTCAACAAAAAGGTTGCCAATCTACACGAACCGAGCGCATTTAGGACGGACTTTAACTTGAACGCATACGCATCACATTCATTCATAAATTGACCTTGCGAATAAAACCTTACAAAGGCACAAATAACCAGCTTGTTAAATACTATAAAATCAACACAACAAAAAATCGGTGTTCTCCAATATCAAAGATGAAATGTATAAAAAAAATTTATGATAGACAATTTTCTGTGTATTTAAAAATTCCTCTTGAAATGCAGAGTTGGAATAAAACACTCATTCATCGAATTATAGTGGTATGAAAAGTATATAAAGTTGTTTTCTTTATTTGTAGTAGGGAATATCACAAAGTAAATACTTCCAGTATTAATTTTCATAATGTATACAAGGTCAGTTTTTTCCAACGTTTAGTACCAGGATCTCGGAAACTACAACAGATAGAGATTTGGTAAAATGGGAAAAGAATTGCAGTTTTAATAGCTCTATTTAATTAAATTTTTCTTTGTTGGAAAAAGTGGCTTACTAGATATTTCGCAAAAAAAGTTTTGTTATTAATATTATTTTATTATATGGTAAGTAATACAGTTTAACCTATATTTCTTTATTCTAGCTTTATTTTTTGAGTTATGACACAAACTTGTATTTTTTTTAAATGCTAACCATAGTAGGCCATGACTTTATAAAAAAAGATCTTTTCTCAACGATTCACATGATGTGCTACTTGATATAGTTCTTTTGATAAATAAATAAATTATGACCATTTCTTTGTTTTAATAAATAGATTTAACTGTATTATTTACCATATAATATCCTAAAACTTTTTCCTTTACACATTACATCTAAATCGAACGAAATAACAAAAAAAAAACATTTTTACAAAATAATAAAAAAAATATCTAGGTAGGCTATGCACTTTTTCCAAAAAACAAAGCGCTAATTAAATAGAGCTGTTAAAGCTGCAATTCTATTCCCATTTAATCAAAACTGTATCTGTTGTAGTTTCCGAGAACCCCATAATAAACGTCGGCAAAAAACTCACCCTGTATATGTATACAGGCTGAGTCATTAGTAGCCGCTTCTTCGATTGTTCGTTTGTGTTTTAAATAAAAGAAAAAGCAATTAGTGGATATTTCATGGTTGCTTGAGGCGCATATTCTAAAAATACTTTAAGCTCTGACGCACTTCCGGTTTCACCGGAAATGCACGGAACTTATTTTTTTAAATGACTCACTCTATATATTTTGTATTTTCTAGTACTGTTATAAATTGTCTATTAAACAGTTTTTCTTTTTCAAAATTGAGCCAATAGTTTTTGAGTTACCTACTAATTTTTTTTGTAAATTTTTCACAAAAACACGTTTTCAGAAAAAAAAAACGCTTTTTTATTGTTTTTAAAAGTAAAAACATTCTCTGGTAGTGCTTGTAGCAAAGAAAATTCTGTATTATTTGGTATAAGTTGCACTCGACAATGCCTCAAAAAACTTTGTTTTTTCAAAGCCTACTTCCTAAAATTTTCACATACTAAGAACTTATTTTTTTTTATGAAACACCCGGTATTTTATTGTCGCATTTTGTTCCCTTTTTTATTCTCTTTCGTTTTTGTTGACAATGTCCTATACCTATTTTTTGTAATATCTGACATAATCACCATAGGAGCAATCAGCGGTCAAATAAAGAACTACGAGAGCTGTTCTATGCACCGAAATATTCGTCCAATAAAGGCCGGAATGCGGCCGACTGCTTGCGTCAACTGTTAAAGAATGTCGGTAAACATTTATGTCAAATTTATAAAAGCATCGTTGTTATCATCCAAATTAATTATTTTTATGAAGAGTTAATAGATATGATTGACGTTTTGGGTGAATCTGAAAGAAACTCATTGCTAGCATTCATACTTTATGCAAAGAGCCAGGATCTCTTTGCATAGAAGTCAACCGAAACCAGAAACCTTCGAAAGTATAAAGAAACGGTTCGAGTGAACAGAAAGTATTGAATATGAAAAAAAGAGCGGACAGAATGAATAACTGGTGAGGATTAGACGTTTTAGTGGGGCGGCATCCTCAAATACGTCAGTAAACATGACCTTTATTTTATTTCGTTGTTAACCAACAGTGTAAAAAATGAAAATATTGCAACTGGACATTGCTTGAATTAAAAAATTGAAATGCGATGCTCTTCATTCTGTAAAGTTATTCCTTTTGGGATAGTGGATTTAACCTTTGCTCTGTTTGACAGTTGACTAAGGAAAACGGGCCCCACCTGCCTTCCATTGGTTGAATGAATATTTGGGTGCATAGAACAACAGCGCTCGTAGTTCTTTAATTGACCGCTGATAGCTCCTATAGTGATTATCTCACAAATTGCAAAATTTAGCTATAGGACACTGTTAACAAAAATGTAAGAGAATAAAAAAGGAACAAAATGCCTCAATAAAATACCTGGTGTGCCATTTAAAAAAAAAAATAAGTTTTTGGTATGTGAAAATTTCGGGAAGTAGTGTTTGAAAAAACAAAGTTTTCCGAGGTATTGTCGAGTGCAACTTATATTAAATTGTGCATAATTTTCTTGGCTACACGCACCACCAAAGTTAATAGTTTTACTTTTAAAAACAACGTGAAAAAGGTTTTTTTCTGAACACGTGTTTTGGTCAAATATTTTCAAAAAAATTAATAACTCAAAAACTATTGGCTCAATTTTGAAAAAACAAAACAATTGAATAGACAATTTAAAGCAGTATTAGAAAATCCAGAAATATATCGAGCGAGTCATTTAAAAAAATTAAGTTCTGTGCATTTGCGGTGAAACCGGAAGTGCGTCAAGTCTTAAAGTATTTTTACAATATGTGCCACAAGCAACCATGAATCTTCCACTAATTGTCTTTGCCTTTATTTAAAACACAAAAGGGTAATCGAAGAAGCGGCTACTAATGACTCGCCCTCTAAATGTATATATAATTTCTAAATAACTACAGCGGTAATTAAATTTTGCGAACAAAATATTTATTCAAAAATAATACGGTACTTAACATAAAAAGTATGAAATCCAAATTGTAAAATAATATAAAAAATTTAAGAGGTTCCAAGAAAAGAAGAATGGGTGCATATTTAAATATATACATGTATAGATAAATAGATTTCTAAATTTCTTCAATATATTTACACACAAAGTAATATTTATTTACAATACAGCAAAATTTCAAAAAACCCCTGACAATGTTTTACATGGGAACACAGATAATCTTCAGTAGTGAGTCCAAGCTCCATCATTTTCAATGACTTCTTGAAGTCTAGAGGGTATAGAGGCAATAAGTTTGCTGCAATATTGCACAGAAATATCCCCCCAGACAGTTTCGATCTTGTCCCATAGTTCGTCGGAAGTACGCGGAACAAATTCTTTCAACATATCTTTCTTCATGATCCCCCAAACATTCTCAATAGGATTTAAGTCGGGACTGTTAGAGGGCCATGGTAAAACTTCAATATTTGATGTTTGAAACCATTGTTGAACTAATCGCGATCGGTGAACGGGACAGTTATCCTGCTGGAACACTAAATTATTTTCATACATCATATTAACTGATGGTAGCATAATATTGGACAATATGTCTCGATACTGCACACTATCTAACATATTTTCTATTTTCCATATGGGTCCCGTTCCAAGACTCGATATCCATCCCCATACACTGACCGCAAATCTACCACTACGGCTTCGTTCCAGTATATTATTTAAATGATAACGGGTATTTTGTTGTCGATAAACTTTCCGTTTTGCATTCGAATATGACTGGAAACTGGATTCGTCAGAAAAAACCACTCTATTCCAGAAATCCATGTTTTTGTCGAGGTAGGTTTCTGCAAATCTGAGTCTTACTTCGTTTTGTTGCTCATTTAGTTTCGGTTTTATAGCGGCAATATAATTTCCAATATTTACTTCTACCAATCTGTTGCGAGCTGTGCTTAGACTTCCACCAAATTCTGTTGCCTGAATGGCTCTGCGCCAGGTTGCAAAAGTATGTTCTTCAATGTAACGCGTCAGAGCATTATCTTCTTCTGGACGTGTTACCCTTTTTCTTCCTGAACCAGGACGTCTTGCTACAGAGTGGTCTACCAACCATTTCTGTCGAAGTTTATAAATACTAGTGTGGCTAACACCTAATTCTCTAGCAACGCCTGTAATGGACCACCCATATTCCAGCATTGCTACCGCACGTTCTTTTTCAAGTGTTGTCAACATGGTGACTACTACTCGTCGGACTGTCTACTCTGTCTCCTCATATGCCGGTGCTTAAATATATATGTCTCAATTATGTCGCACTCTGGAGATTGTTCTCGTGTTTACTATCCCCAATAGTTTCGCGAGGTTTCTAGAAGTTTGACTGGACGCCGGCGGCGCCTGACAGAAGTAATTTTTTATATTCTAGGTGGACAAAAATCACAAAATTTAGGATAAAAATAATATTTCCAGTGACTTCGTTGTAGAGACAGTTGTAAAACCAGTTTTTTGTGCCAGAATTGTTATACTTTATAGCGCGTCGCTATGACAATAAACAAAAAAATATCATTTAATTTTGGCCGAAAATAAAGTTCTCCGAAAATAAATAAGATTTGCTATACATAAAAAAATAATGTTTGTTATTCATATTAATACATTAGGCTTTAAGTGTATATATGTATAAAAAACATTAAATATATTTTGGTTCATCATAAAATAATTCTTTATTATTGTATCCATTAGTGTCTTGTTCATAAAATAAAGCAAACTCTAAAATATGTGAAATACATATAACTTGCAATGCCAGTAAAAAGCTGACATAAAATTGTAAAACATCCAAATAAAAACTCGGTGATTTATTATGTTTACATTAAGTGTATCTTCATGAATATATGTATATACTATATACCTTATTCACCCTATATTTTAGGTCGATACTGGATCGTTGGAAAGATAGACTATTTCATTCATAATACAGTTACAGCTCTACCTACATATATTAGACAGAATTTCTGCTTCAGATTGGCAACCTTATTGTTGAGAGGACTGTAGAAATATCACAGAAATAAAAAAAAAATTAGATAAAATTTATAAAATAAAAATTTTAAAATAAAAAAAAAAGTAAAATAAGATAAAAATTCGAAAATAAACTAACAATTATAAAATAAAATAAAAACTCTAAAAGGAGATAAAAACTCTAAAATAAAATAAAAACTCTAAAATAAATAAAAATTATAAAATAAAATAAAAACTCTAAAATAAAATAAAAATTCTAAAATAAATAAAAATTCTAAAACAAAATAAAAACTCTAAAAACTCTTAAGTTCCTGGATTTTTAAATTCACCCGAGGTTAGTATGTGTCTTGTGTTCCTGATATACACATCATTTGAGAGTTGGAAGTATTAAGATGACGCCTCCGTCGAGCATAGAAACGAGAATGAAGGCTGTCGTTCTCAGGGAGCAAGGGTTATCCTACCGACAGATTGCTGAGCAAGTGGATCTATCGGTAAGGCAAAAAATACTTTTATCCTTTCGTATTACCTACTCTAAGTTCTTTCGTGTTTGCACAAATCTACGCCAATACTTATCAGAAATGCATAATGTAATGAACAAATTTGTGATAAAACACTTCAAATTTCTTAGTTAGTAGAAAATCAATAAATATACGTATAAGAAATCAATGTTTTTAAACTAATTGTATAGTAATCTGGTTGAATTTTGTTATTTTAGGGTTGCCCGTTAATTTTGTGTTCATTCATTTTCACATAAACGAAATAAAATACAAAACGGTTATACACCTCAGTCGGCGCGGAGGAATTCGCCGTTATAAATAAAGACCTTTGAAAATGTTTTTTGTTGTTGATGTAAAGGCTTCATGAATGCACATTTTCATATTTTTACCAGTGTAGCCCGGAACTAACAGATATTCCTACGATAAACTATATAGCAAATAGCAATGAGATCTAAACAAACCAACATGAAAAAAAAGAATGTGCTACACATGGCATTCCTGCAATTTTTAGACCCTGTTCTAAATTTTCAGATCGAAATATTAAAATACAGCCAAGATGTTAACAAAATATATCTTTATTAAATAAATGTTGTTATGAATTTATTGTTTCCTCAGAGAGCTCGAGTCCATGACTGGGTAACGCGGTGGGAGACAGAAAACCAGGACACTGCTCTTCGAAACAAGCCAAGACTGGGCCGCCATGCTAAAATAAGTGCACAGGATGGAGAGCTTATTCGTCAGTTAGTGGCAGAAACACCTCTAATTACGTCTGCGGAGATTGTGGAGCGCTTGCATCTGGAATGCTCACCCAGAACGGTGCGCAATTTTTTGCACAAAAACAATATTCATTGCAGACAACCTGCAAAGAAAGCTGAGTTTTTACCCAGACATGCCGAAGAACGTTTACATTTCGCCACAAATAATTTACAACGTGACTGGGGTACAGTAATTTTTACGGACGAGAAAGTGTTCTCTACATCCCAGCAAACACGGAAGTTAGTGTGGCGGCCCAACGGGACCAGATTCGAGCCGAACAATATCGTTCCAGTGCGAAGAAGCAGTCGAGTCAGTCTGGCGTACTGGGGATGGATATCCGCCGCAGGACCTGGTGAAATTGCACGGATAGACACCAAAATGAACGCTGAACAATACATTCGTGTCTTAGAGGATGTATTGATTCCTAGCGTTCGGGCGATCTATCCTGCACCTGCACCAATTGTGTTAGTGCAAGATAATTCCGCAGTACATACCGCCAGACTGGTTACAGCTTGGTTAGAGGACCATCCCGACATACAAGTGCTTCGTTGGCCCTCTAAGTCTCCCGATCTGAACCCCATTGAAAATGTATGGGGTACTATGTGTCAGATGTGGGAGCAGCAGGGAGTACCAATACCAAGAACCAGAGAAGCACTTCACCACCACGTTATCCGGATTTGGGAAGCATTAAGGGGCACGGAGATATGTTCAAATATAGTAGGGTCCATGCCTAGAAGACTACAAGAAGTTGTCGCTAGAAATGGCTATTGGACACACTACTAATATTTTATATATGTATTTTTTTTTTAATTTTTATCTCCTTTTAGAGTTTTTATTTTCTTTTAGAATTTTTATTTATTTTAGAATTTTTATTTTATTTTAGAGTTTTTATTTTATTTTATAATTTTTATTTATTTTAGAGTTTTTATTTTATTTTAGAGTTTTTATCTCCTTTTAGAGTTTTTATTTTATTTTATAATTGTTAGTTTATTTTCGAATTTTTATGTTATTTTACAATTTTTTTTATTTTAAAATTTTTATTTTATAAATTTTATCTAATTTTTTTTTATTTCTGTGATATTTCTATGATGTATGTATATGTATTTTGTAGTATTGTGTATTTTGAAAATTATATACTTATTTGCCAACTTCCGGTTTTAAGTAGCATTCAACCGTAATCTGTATTTGTGTTGTAATTGCTTCTACAGTAGAATAAACGACTTTTTCACACCAGACTTTCTTTTAAATTAAACGTATACCTTAAACTCTCAAAAATATATGGACTTTCTGTTGCACTCTGAGATCCGACTACCGTCATTACTAGACACAATGAAAAAGAAGGCTGTGCGATTTTAAAATTTTATGTTATACAGTAATCGACCTAACGCGATAAATAAATTAATGGATCTTAAATATTTCACGCGCACTAGTATTTCATAAACGATCAAGTAAAGTCGAATCTTTAACAGGTATATGATGTCGAGTATATTCATCCCAGATGCATATTACCAGTTAAGTATCAATGATTAAGATCGTTTAAAATCCTATTTATCGTCTTTATTTGTATATTTACACGCTCATTGCAACTAGTTCCAAGTCAAATGACAACGTTACAAAAAAGCAGGTAAATTTATCAATAGGATTCCGTCTTCAGAAATATTCGCGTCATGGTACTGTATGTCAATATTGTTCTAAAACAACATTACCTTATTATAAATATTCTAAAAACATTACATTAAAATTAATCTGTCGAGGGCGAAAATATAATTTAACCTAATATTCTATTTATAATCTTTTTCTTAAAAAATAAAATTAACTAGTAGGAATATGTTGCGATAAATACCAAGCCTCTGTTTAGTGGAATAAATATATTTTAAGATAACTGAGACTAGGAGGCATAACAATGATTGAAATTCATATTTAATCTCCTCGAATTATAGTGTTACCGGAGGCATATACTAAACTAATATACAAATATACCCTTCCTTGCGACGCGGACACATCGAATCGTGTGGTTCATGTTTCGGAGATATTCGGGAGGCAAGCTAATATTGCAGCCGCGCTTAGCCGTCTCGACTACTTTTACCGTAAGTGTACATACAGTATCTGAGCAATCTCGCAAATATTAATACCGCTGAAGGAAATAGAGCGATTGATTTGGACGGCTTAAGAGAACAAATTCTGAACGCCATACAAATGATTACTCCTGAAATGCTATCGAATGTACGAAATGGGTTTTATAATCGTTTAGGGTACTGCTTGATGCAAGAGGGACAGACATTTGAACATCTTCAACATTAAATTTTGTATAGTTCATTTAATATTTTGTTTCGTTTTAAATGTGAGAATTTTATTTAATTTTTTTATAAGAATTTTATTTTAGTTACAAATTTTATAGAGTTTTGTTTCAGTTCAATGTTAATACATCAGTTACCAAAATATTATACAAAAGCCGTAAAGAGCGTAGCAATTCCTTAAAGCAAACGTCTACACACTAACTTTCAACGTTTTGCACTAAAGCCTCGGTACCCCGGTGTCCCGATATGAACTGATCTGTACTCCCCTACTATCGTACCCCTCCAATTCATGTTTGCATGCACTTGTGTGCGTGTTTGTGTTTCCCTATATCTACTTTTATTTCAGTCAAACGGTATGTTATATAAATGGAATATACTCGAAATTTTATTTAGAATCAGATTATGTAACATTATATAGGGTATTCCATTTAAAAAAAAACTAAGTTAGCCGTTTTTGACGGCTTTACGACGTTCGTTTGTTTTTTCTGATATCAAATTCTAGCGCCTTGAGTGAAATCCTACAACTTTCCTAATTTAAACGTTTTTCTAATTCTTCAAATAACAAAGTTATCTATTGGTCCAAATATAGTCAATAACCCTGTACATATAAATCATGTCGATTTATAAATACAAAATTTATTGATAACTCGACCACAGCACCACCTATCAAGTCCAGATTTTTTGATTTTCTATCTTGGCACTTAACCAGTACATATTATGAATATGAGTTATTTTGGTCCACAGGTATAGAATTTGTTAATAACATAAATACAGCGCCCCCTATCGGATCCTAGCATAGGTATGAACCATCGTCTCGACAAAACAAATATATTCCGTGAATATGAGTTCAATCGGTCAAGTCGTTCAGAAGTTACATGATAACTAACAGACACGCCAATTTAGGTTGGAATGCGTTTATCCAGATTATTCTCCAGATCATCCAGATTTTTTTGTAATTGAGTTATTTCCATCCCGGGAGTATAACGAACAAAATAAAAAAGAAATCAACCAAATATGTCGTTTCTTTCGTCAGTTATGATATGATCTACAGTGCATACAAAAATTATGATTTTTGTAGTTTGTCCGAATTTTCCGACTTTCCTTTTTAATTGTCCCGATTTTTTTTACCTAAATACTCTTTTCCAGAAGCATAACGAACAAGACAAAAAAAATTACGCATATCCATCGCTCGAATCGTGAGTTATTTAATACAAAATCCCTATACAAAATAGCACTTTCAGTTTCTCCCGAATTTTTCAATTTTCCTGGCAAATTTTCAAATTTTTCTCTCCCTAAAAGCCTTATTCGAACTACTACGAACATTTAAAAAAAAATTGCCAAAACGGTCCAGTCGTTCTGAAGTGATGGGCTTACCAAGAAACAGCATTTCATTTTTATTTATACAGATAATAATACGAGCACGCCTTTGTGTTTTATAATGAATTAAAGGTCAAAAACCGCAAAAGCAAGAAAATACGGATGTAGACGAAAGTACATTGGATGGTATTGCAAGAAAACAATTTACACGCTATTTTCATATAAAAATTTATATGAAATAAGACTCCCGACACTAGTAATAGAATGGCATAGAATTTCGCAAATGAAGAAAAAAAGTGCAAGAAAAGAATTGTGTAAATATATTTAATAAATGTTTTTATCCATGAAGATTTATTGTAGTATAATTAAAAACATTAGAAAATATCATCTAAATACATATGTAAGTGCAATATCTAATCTATATAGTATATGTAGTTTGAGGGGAATGATAATGACTATAATAAATATGATTTTGCTTGCGTGTCATGTTTGTACGTTTGATACTTTTCTTAAACGTTTTATAATTAAGTAGGCATTTAAAATGCTTCTAGATATAGTACCTAATTTATGTTTAAATATGTAATACATAAAACAGATAATTTCAGTGCTGTATCTAATAGATACAGCACTGAATACACTGATACAGCATACCATTATAGGTCAGTCTAACGAAGTCAATATTAGCAGCGAGCAGAAATGAAAAGAGATCTTTATGGATACTTGCGATAACATAGTGTTGTATTTTTAAATATATTCAACATATCGTTCAAAAACTTTTTTTAGTGGAAACATTAAGAAACTCATTAATTTAATAGAAACTTTATCAGAACATAGTAAAGTAATTACTATATATCAACAATAAACTTAATTCTTCATTTTCCGCGTCTAGAAATGCTCTTTACAAAGGGATTACTTGAATGCAGGGGTGCCTTTCTAAACGGGCGCATGATGCCCGTGCCCGGGGCCTCATAAATCGCCTAAAATTTCAGCTCACAAATTAAACAAATTACTTATTATTTTTCATAATAAAAATAATTAATAATTTCGCAGCATTCACTAAATTAAATTGACAAATGGAATAACACCAGCTATGACATGTTTTGGGGGTGACAATCATAGAGGTCTTATTTCGAAGCATATGGACTTCACTATTCCTTAAACCATGGTGTACAGATCACAAACTACTGCATGAATAAGCTCAAGCGCATTCACGAACGCGTTCAAGAACCAGTACAAACATGGTTGATGTAATAAAACTTTCACGAGTAGCAGTAATTTAAAAATAAATTATTTTTTATTTCCATAGATTTTTTGCTATTAACACTTTTACCTACTGTAACTTACTAATATTTGAAACAATAAATTTCAATTTTCATAATTACTACAAACTGAACGTCAACAAACCTTTAAATATAGTCAGGCAGTTGTAATTTTATATTGGTTAATTTTCAATATTATTTCCCTACGTCTCACTGATTCTCGACTACTGTTATAGTGCCTAGCAGTGTAAAAAACATGCCCGTAGAATGCACACTGTAGGGGTAGTAAAAATATTTAGCGAAAAACAATTACAATCACAATCGTATTTTTAATATCACAATTAAGGCATTTATATTTTAATGTATAATTGTAAGTTTTATTTCAATAAAAATGTTTGTTCTTTGGTGATTTATGCTAAGCGCTCTATTTTGATGATACAGGGCAAGAAAAATATTACTAGATATTTTGTATATTATTAATGCACCAAATCGTCATGATCCTGATAGGAAAACGTTGAAAAATATTCATTAAGGTCTTCATGACACATGCACATGGTAATGAAGGAACAAGAAGGTCAAAATATAGTAGTATAGTAGCAACAATAGAACTGGAAGAAAATTTCTCCTAGTACTGCATCTAGTCAATAGCTTCTGCATACATTAGTTAAATATTTAATTACACGCCATAGTAATAAATGTATTGCTTTCTTATCAAAATGTTGTTGTCGCTCCGTATCTTCGAAACAAAACGTCTTTCCGGAAATCAGGATAAAGAAATCTCAAATTAAACCAAAGAATATGTCTTTGGATTTTTACTGAATGTTTAATACACTCCTATATAGTAAACAAGTGAACAAGTGAGCATTCCACTAAGTTATCGAGAGCGTATTTCTCAATTATTTATATATATTTCGAATCACATATGTATTAATTAAGTAGGCACAATCGTATTCCAAGTAAACCTATATACTCCATTTAGAAATAACTTTTGGAATGACAGCAAAAGATTTCTTCAATATACAACAGCATTTCCAACTATAAAAACCAATTATTAGAATTAATTTAGGTCACATTGTGTTAAGTTTAAATATGCCCTCCAATTGAAAAATTCGTTTAGTTTGAATGGAGTTCACATTTTAGTATCGGATTACGTAACAAGAGAACACATAAATTAATACGACATATGTGTATTTGAATAAATATTTGTAGGATACTAATTGCAGATATGGTGATGGCCAAAGTTTGATGCAAATTTTATAAATAAAAAAAACGTAAATAAGCTCGCCCGTGAAGGTCATATATTCTTTATTTCGATCAATGTCTTCATATTTAAAATATTTAAACAACATGTACAAATTATTTGGAGCTTGATTTGTACCTAATAATTTTTATATAAAAAAATTTCAAAATTCTGACCGAAAGTAACTCTTTTACTCACACGTTTATTATGAAAAAAAGTATTTGAAACTTAATTTGAAACAACTTTTGTATACAAAATACGGAAAGCACATACGTGTAAGAAAGTCGTGTAGTGCCCGTACCTCATTTTCCATACAAAATTTACTCCAAATTAAGTCTCAAATTCTTTTACACAAAAAGACTAAAACACCTTCACCACACTAAAGCACAAAAATGGCTAAATACGTATTTCAACAACTAAGTTGTCATCATCAGTAGCACTGATTAAAAATCGCGCTGTCTACACACCGTAGCGTACAGAACAACACTGTGTTGATTTTTAATCAGTGCTACTGATGATGACAACTTAGTTGTTGAAATACGTATTTAGCCATTTTTTGCTTTAGTGTGGTGAAGGTGTTTTAGTGTTTTTGTGTAGTTTCAAGCCACAGACTCCAAGTTTAATTCTTTTGTCTTCGTAATAAAAAAAAAAAAACCTGTGAGTAAAGGTGTTATTTCTGATCTAAATTATTAATTTTTTTATACATAAATTATTTCAAATGCAGCTCTAAATATGTTTTATTCTTAATAAATTAATGTATATAGAATGTATAAAACGGCTGTTCGATAAGAGTAGAACTGTTATTTCAGCTACAAATGTTAAAACTTTTATACAAACATTATTATAATTAGATTGGTGTAAAAATGCTACTTCCGGTTTGAGTTTTGAATTTATTTTACACAAGAATTATTTAAAACCAGTTTTTAAGCACTTCTGTACTCTCAATACATCTGTCTAGAAACCAGTATTTGCAAGATAATCGCATAAAGAACTTTTTTCGATCAGATTAAAAGACTTACTTGCTGTGGAGGTTTTTTATAATATTTTTCTCAAATTCACTTTTGAGTAATTTTGTATTCTATAGAAATTTCTTTAACTTTAGTCGTTGACCAGGTCCTTTTTTTTGGGCGGGGTGGGGAAAATCTTGCATAAGACACCCACTTTGGTCTTGTGCGCGGGTAGTGTCGGATTCTTACCGACTAAAAAAAACCCTTCTCTCGTCTTTACCTTCACACCGGAAACCGCTCTCGCATTACTTCAGTGTGAAGGCTGCCTCATTCTCATCTTAGCTGCACCATGTGTCTTTCCTCAATCTCCTTTGTTTCTACCATCTCTCTTATAAAACTATAGGTTCTTGTCCATGTTTCTTCGGATGTTATCAGGTCTTCCATCATATTTTTCTCATCAAAGATTTTGCCGGCTATGTTTGTGTATGACACCCTTGCACCTTCCCATCTATTGCAACTAAACAGGGTGTGTCCCACGTCATCTACCTGGCCGCAGTATAGGCATTCGTTGTTTTCCGCCTTCTTTCGTTTGTGCAAATAGTCCCTGAAGCATCGGTGTCCTGACAAAGCTTGGGTCAGGTAATAATCCACCTCACCGTGGTCACAGTTTATCCATATGTCTAGTTGCGGAATCAGTCTGAACGTTCATCGCCCATAAGTGCCATTTGCCCAAGTTCGCTGCCACTCTTCCATCAGTTCAGTTCTTGCTTGTTTAGCGTCTTTGCCGTTATACTTATCCGCCCGTTCCCTGATAAGTAGCTGCAGGGGCGGTGTTCCCGCAATTACTTTCACTGCCTCTCCTGATATGGTCGTGTACGCACTGCAGACACGAATCGACATGTGACGTTGCACTCTGGCCAGCTTACTACCAGCGTTTTATTTTCCATGGCTGTGTGCCACACCGGTGCGGCGTACAGTGCCTGCGAATTCATGACACTCGCGAGTACTCTCCTCTTAGAAGATCGCGGTCCCCCCACGTTTGGCATAAGCCTCACCAACGCCGACAAAATCTTTTCTATTTTTCCCACCGTCTTTTGAATATGGTCACCGAAAGTGTAAGCCACTTGTCCATCCAAACTCCCAGGTATTTTATTGATCTGCTGGGAGCAACCTGCATTCGATGGACATTAAAGACTACTGGCGCTATTTTCCTCTTTTTAGTTAGGAGTACTGCTTCCGCTCTTATATTAACTTATATTAGCCCATCCTCTCTTTTGGAGGTCACTACCATGATGTCGTCTGCAAAGCCAACAAGTGTGGTTTCTTCCGGTAACTGAATCCTAAGAAGTCCATCATAGAACACATTCCAAAGTGTTGGGCCCAATATTGACCCTTGAGGGACACCGCTAGTGATCTCTTTAGTCTTCTCCTCCCCTGCTGCCCCTATAATAAAGGTCCGGCCCGAAAGATACGACGCTATTAGATTCCATAGGCTCTTTTCTATGCCTCTGGTGTGCAGCTCATTCAAAATAATACCCCATGAAGCGCTATTAAAAGCGTTCTGCACATCGAGCGTTATAACAACGCAAAGCTTGCGGTATTTCCAAGAGAAATTTCCGGCCGCTCTAGCTAAGTTGACTACGTTGTTTATGGCATCTGCAGTCTGTCGTCCCTCTCTGAATCCATATTGCCTGTCCGCCAATCCGCCAGTCCTCTCCAATTCTTCCTTCAACCTTTTGAGTATAAGTTGCTCAAATAGCTTACCTTAGCTTACCAGGTACTGGAAAAAGTTGAATTTTTTACAGAAGCAAATTACGATCTACCGATTTCTCTGAAATTCAAATCAGATCTCAAGAGGAAGAATTTATTCGAAAATATAATATTTATTAGCATTGATAGTTTTAGCATTTTGGCCGCTATTGTGGTCGATATTTTACTGAAATAATAGTAACAGCATAATATAATATAATCTTACTTTTACACCAAAATCAGAGCAACAAGTCCGGCTAAAAAGGTCAACGTGTGATCCATCGAAGGAAAGAGCTGATCGTTCAAATGTGCTTGAATGGCACTAGGATCAAACCAATGATGGTTTGATCCTAATGATGATCAACCCCCAACCGAAAAAAAAACTGCTTGCACTGAAATCGGTTGGGAATAGAACACTTACTTCGCTCTACTCGATTATTAATAAACTGCAGCTCTATAGTAAAGAAACAAAATAACTGATCAGGACTAGTATAGATACATGTGTACAAATATATTCACTAGGGAAATAGAACATGTATTTGATTTGTTTATTTAAGATTACGAAATATGTATATTTAGATGGCGAACACATCGCAACTAGTCATAAAATGTGTATGAAAATTTAATGTGGGCAATTAACTTAAAATACAATTTACTTTCTGCATAAATAACCCATCAAATATATGTAAATAAGCGTGTTTCTGTGTGTATGTTGTACAGAGTACGCGCAAGTTTTCTAATAATAAATCACTCAATCTTACACATTAACCCTTGTTATTTAAGAATGAACTGTATAGCTGTAGCAACATTTAAAATAGGAGAAAATCCCTTGAAACTGGAAAATATAATCGACAATACAACAGTGAAAGCTCCTGCAAATAATACCAGAAAAATTGATTCGCTAGTTCGTTAATTATTAATATTATGCTTATAAACATTTTTGACACATGTGACATTATTTTAAGAGGTAGGCATATTTGCTATCATTATGTAAATAGCAGCCTAATTGATTTTTAAAGGAAATTAAAGAAATTATTGAACATTGATTCTTCAGTTCTGTTTTTTCTTTTCCAATGGATTGCTTTTAATTATTATTAAATAAAACATAAAACACAGAATTAAAAATTAAAATTTGATTTTTTGATTTCAATTACCTGTCAAGTATACTCTAACAAAAAAGTAATGAAATTAAACAAGGCATTCAATAAATTGAGGAAATACAATAAGAAGAAGTAGCAAATTCAAATGAATTCATGATAAAAAATGAGGTGTGGCGTCCACACTACTTTCTTATACGTATCAGCGTTTCAAATTATAGAATTTTCAGATTTCTTTTATACAAAAGTTATTATAATTAATAAATTTCTATAGAATGCATACTTTGTAAGATATTCAAAAAAAAGTGCTACTCGCTAAAAGTAAAAGTGATACTTCCGATCCGAATTTTGAATTTTTATGTGTACAAATAGAATTGTAATTGCATAATTTACAACATATTTGCAAAAAAAAAACCGTTATTCGATAAGAATAAAAGTGTTACTTCCGGTCCGAATTTTGAAATTTTTTTATACAAAAGGTATTGAAAATTAAGTTCTAAATACTTTTATAATCGTAACGTACCTGTCTAAAAAGCATAACTTGCGAAATATTCGCAAGAAACTGATTTTCGATAAGAGTAAAAGAACTATTTCCGGTAGGAATTTCGAAAAACTTTTTTTATAAAATTCTTCTCAAATTTAATTTTGATTACATTTAAATTCTTTATAAATTTGTTTCAACTTAGTAATTGACGAAATATCGGCAAAATTCAATTTTTTCACTGAAGTAAACTACTACTTCCGGTCTACCTATTGTACTGAAAAACTAATCAGATCTCAAGAGGGAGACTATACACGTAAATACAAAATTTGAAATTGATATATACAGCGGTTTGACCGCTATCGGGGTCACACACAGACACACACACAGAGACATATAGACATTTTTTAAAAACCACTTTTTCGGTATCAGGGGACTTCAAAACGTGGACATCTGCAAAAATCTCGAGGTCGAAAATTTTCCTCATCACAATACTTCCTTATACAACGTATAAGAAAGTAAAATTCACAACTGCCACTTCTAACTCGTTTCACCCATGAAAATATGTACCTATATATATACAGGGTGTCCAGAAACTCTCCTGACAAACGAAGACCGGAGATTCCTCAGATAATTTTAAGACAATTTAAACCAATTCACCCTAGTCCGAAAATGCTTCCTAAGGGAGCTAGAGCTCTTTGAAGATGGCGCCTTGCAATTATTTTTTTTAATATCTCCCGAAAAAAAAATAATAATAAATTGAATTTTAATGACGAAAAACGAAAAATTTTCAAATCGATTTTTCTAGAAAACGGTGTATCCTACCGACTTAAAGTAAGAGTACCTTTTAGTACTAGAATACCTGAAAATTTAATAATCTAGTGTCACAAATGTTTAAAAGTTAAAGACAAAAAAGTTATGCGTTAAAATAACCTTTAACCTACCCAAAACGGACGCCTATGACCGGTACTAGAAATTCGCAATTGATGGAATCGATTCATCTCTGGAGGATAAATAAGCATACCAGTTTTTGTTTTCCCAAATAGAAGCGTTCGGGAGATATTAAAAAAAACTGATTACAAGGCGCCATCTTCAAAGAGCTCTAGCTCCCTTAGGAAGCATTTTCGGACTAGGGTGAATTGGGTTAAATTGTCTTAAAATTATCTGAGGAATCTCCGGTCTTCGTTTGTCAGGAGAGTTTCTGGACAGCCTGTATATATTTATTATGATGGAGGATGATCTATATTGGCTACGAGTTCGATATAGTTCATCATAAGCGGCGCATATGATGCCAAATTAATATCTTTTTAGTTTCGCGGTTGAAACACTGTCATAGTCTCTACTTCTGCTGATGATGTTTGTTACTATACTATTTATATAAAGAACGGTAAATAATTTCTTTTGTCATATATAAACAGAGTATATTACATATTAATTTTGATAACATTGCCTTCAACATTGTTTACAATACTTTACATGCATAGAATTAATAGCATTTAAAATGTTGCTTTATTCATTATTCTTTTATTACACTAGTCAATAAGTAAAAAGACTAATAGACTATTGCTCTAACAGGCAGAGGTGGATAATTTCTAGTTCTCCCAATTATAAATGGGCCATGATAATATAGGTGACCTTAGACACAAGACAATATGTAGACTTGCTAATGAGAGTAAGTCCCACGTTTTCTCCCTTCAACCAATATTTATAATCTCAGTATAACAATGAATCCAGTGATTTGTAAAGTGAGACACGATTTCACGATCGGGAGGTTACTAAATTAAGTTGCTATTAACAACATTTCGTTTATACTAACAACATTCTTTACAATATCATATATGTCTTTAATGTAGAACTACTTTTGTCTAAGCGTTTTAAATGTTGCTTTCTTTAGGTTTCTAATTCATTAAAGTTAGTCATTAAACTATTGCGTTAACCCAGACCGTGATGACAACCTACTTTCTAGCTTGCCCAACGACAAATGGGTCTTAATAATGTAAATATCCTTAGGCACTAGACAATATCTTGCTTTATTAATATAAATAATCCCCACGTTGTTTCCTTTCAGCCAATAATTTAGTCACAGTCTAACAATGAATCCAGTGATTTATAGGTAATTCAGATATAACAAAAAGTCATTGACTTAGGACAGATTTTTTAATTGCTGGAAGATACTTCCTTCTACCCGCGCAGTCGACGCAATCACAGTCGAATGCCTTAGCAAAGATCTGGCCCATAATGAGCTAGAAATATCTTTTAATATTTGAAGTACAACCATCATCATACGCTTCCCACTTTTCAGTTTATACTTCACTGAGTGCCGAGAGTCTTCTTGTTATTGTAAAAATAATTAGACTGCACTGTCTGAGGTACATCATATCTCTCTATGCACTACAGAGAGTATTGTTAACAGGATATACAGCAATGATTCCTTTCATAATAAGGAATACTCAGTAGTGAGTGACGAAACCCTAGGATATCGTATTTAATAAACATTAAATATACTCAATTGACTAAAATAAGTTTCGTCCATCTTTTGGGATGGACATGGAATTTTGATGATGTAGTCGAAAGAAATCATTATAACTATCAATTGACATATATACTGTATGACATGGAAACTGCAACACCAAGAAGGGGTGCGGATTTTTTTACCAAACTTGGTAGAAACGTATAACTAGTCAAAGGCAATAATTGATTAAAATTTCAAAGAAAAAAAACAAAAGACTAACACAATTTAACATAATTTTTATTAATAATGTGTTGAACCGCCCCTATTAGTGTCACACTCCCTCACTCTTCGTGGCATTGATTCGACTAGGTGGTCGATATCCTCTTGGGGTATGGTGTCCCAAGCAACCTGTAATTCATGCCGGAGAGCTATTAGTGTCTGCGGGGGATTGGCTAAATTCATAAGTTTTCGTCCCATAATGTCCCACACATGTTCTATTGGCGAGAGGTCGGGGGATTTGGGTGGCCATGGCAAGATATTGACATGAGCCTCTTCCAAGCGATTTATAGAAATTCTCGCTACGTGGGGAGGGGCATTATCCTGCTGGAAAAGTGGGTCTTCGAGCGTTTGAAGATATGGTAGAATATGGGGTTCTACCACCTCATCAATGTAACGCTGGGCGTTCATGGTGGTTTGGATGAACACCAATTGAGACCTACTCCCATATGCTATAGCACCCCATACCATAACACCCACTGCTCGATGCACATGCCTTTCAACGGAAAACTGAATATCACGACGTTCCCCACGTCTTCGTCTGACCCTCATACGGCCATCATGCATCCCTAGACAAAATCGAGATTCATCACTGAATACCACCCTGTGCCACTCCACGTTCCAGTGCAGTCGCAATCTACACCACTCCAAACGCTGCTGTCGGTGTTGAGCCGTAAGTGGTAACACAAGATGTGGACGATAAGATTGTAAGCCGAAACCCCTAATTCGACGATAAACGGTTCGAAAGGTTACAGGACGACCAATATTACCTACACGTCAGCAATTGATCTGGTACTGGAAAACCTGTCTCTTAGTGCCATTAAGCGAAGGCGGCGGTCCTGTATCTCATTAGTTCTTCGTCGGCCTCCGGTTCCTCTTTGGCGTCTTTCCTGACCTTCCCTAGTCCATGATTGATAACAGCGCATAATGGTGGATTGGTTCCGGTTAAGGCGATTTGCAATTTCCCTGTATGAAAAACCACCTTCTCGTAAACCAACAATTCGACCTCTGTCGAATTCGCTTAATTGGCGATAATTTCCACGTTGCCGCACTCTAGGCATAATAAAACTCTTTAAACACGTTAAACAAAGGTATAATAAGACAAAACCGTTGAAATTAATTTCAAACAAACAATTAATACACCACACATTAATGTCAGCGAAAACTGAATGAAGTGTCAGATGTGTCATGACCACTTGATCTATCGCAACAAAATTTTAATCAATTATTGCTTTTGACTAGTTATACGTTTCGACCAAGTTTGGTCAAAAAATTCGCACCCATTCTTGGTGTTGCACTTTCCATGTCATGCAGCATATATACCTTTTGTAACTGTGGCTCTCGAGAACAGGATAGTACGCCTTATAGTCCACATTTGGACAACCAGCCATTAGGGTTTTTTTTAGTAACCTAGAGAAAGACTTCTCAGAATATGTTTTCACGATGATAATGAGCTGCTGATAACTGCAAGACTTTATGCAGGTTAATATCAATAGGATACGTTTACGTTGGAAAACATCATTATATCACCGTTCTTTCATAGTTAATTCTCTTGTGAGTGGTGACTTTTGAAGTCCATTGTATAAATTTGATATCAAAAATTATAGCAACTTTCTAGAAACTAGATGCAAACATTAAGGAAAGATTTATTGATATTACATATTCCAAAGAATTTTTTGCGTAGTACGCTTAATGACATAATTTAGGAAACCGCAATGATCTATCTGCACATCCCACAAAGATAAATATTACATCAATTGTGGCCTTCATTAGAAAGGAAAAGCTGCATATTATTTACATAAAGTGTTTAATAGAGTTTTGGAATATAATTTCTGATGAACTACGCATACTAAATGCATACATGAAAAAGTTATAAGCATAAACTTTGGAGTTTCCAGTGTATTTTTTATCTCGAATAACATAAACATCCTGAAGAGTACAAACAAATTACGATCACAATTAGGTCATATGCAATAATTTCTGGTTGCGCGTTTATTTTTCTTCTTATCCCATATTAAACGGCGACCTACTATTTCCGCACATATACCATACCTCCTTCGTATGTATGTATATTTCGGAAGGAAACTCAAATATGCTCTAAAAAAACGATCTAATCTCGCCCAGACTGATGTTAAAATTCGTATCATCTTCACGCAATTACATAACGATAATGGAATTGCAACGGTTTTATATTTGTTGTTTCCGCGGTGATGATTAAAGAACCATTTGTATAAATAGATGGACATAAAAAGAAAATAATTACATATTCAACGCGCTTTATAGTGTATTACTCATGGCCAGGAAATCGATGTGCTGCAGCACAATAAGTCTGTGAAATCATTCCTACTTATTTTAGAATAGTCTTCTATAAATTGCACATTTTATTTAATGTTAAACATGTGTGGGTCGAAGGCACGTAGGACTTGTCACTGGCGATTTTTACCCACGCTTTTAAAGAGGTAAACGCGAAACGTTGAATTACATTTGTCGCTACTGCTTGACGTTTTTAGCTACTCCAGAAAACAAGTTTCACTTTCATTGTTCAAATAATACTGTTGATGAACAATTTTTGATTGTTTATCAACAAAACTGTTTGGTTTCCATGTCCTCTATTATCATCATATTCAATTAAGGTTAACCCTACACATCTTTATAATATACTAATTTTCCTATAGTGTAATATGATCCCAAATGCCATACAACTATACGAATGAAAACTTTACAAATTATATGTAACATGCAATTATGAATTATTTTATTTCATCTTTTATATCAATTTTGTAATAATACTATTAACAATAATCAAATATTAAGCATATGCTAGAAAATTCTAGAATTATCCTAAATGTGTATATTTTGGCAACCATATTATCATCAGATAAATGACCTTGTCTCAGAATAAGAAGGAGTGATTCAAATATCACGCCAAAATGGTGTATATTTTTAAGATATCTCATTGGTTCTTGCGTAGGCAAGTTTAACATGGAAAAATAAGTTCGCCAAAACGTCATTTTATGTTTATAACCAAGCCATAACCTAATCTCTTACATTTTTACTTTGGTTTATTATACTTTATTATGTTATTAAATAAAATCTGTACTTTTATGTACAACATGAACATGAGTGATCAGACGGCTTAAGACCTAAGGAACAAGCGATCAGGCATTTGAAACTTTGAATTTGATTAATCTGTCAAAAGCACTGTACGGCAGTGCACAGTTTCTCTTTTAAAATCGAACGTCTTACACTTAATATCATTGCAAAAATAACTATAGGTGAGTCCATATCAAAAATGAACTGAGCAGTTCTACAAAGATTCTTCAAACTCATTAATTTCAAGTAAGTGTTAATTAAATACTAATTATACTACCACATGTTCATATATACATGTTATATTTCGGATATGTCAAACGTAATAAGAAACCTGTACTAACAGAAAACGGTGAAAATATCTGGTGAAGAATAACTGAGAATAATGAAACAGTACAGATCATGATGGTCGTCCGATATTTAATTAGATGAAACATTCTTGAATGAAGGACACACAAATAAAAAAGTTTGGATTGCCGCAAGTATAATTAGTGCAAGACAAGCATTTGTTGAAAGCCTATCGACAGGATTAAAAGATACGCATGGATCGGAATTGATATATGTGGGGAAGGACAATTTATTGATTCATGGACTGAACGGTAACATTTTTGAAGGATGTTACAACAAATATTCCCCAAGTTGGAAAAGGCAGCTGCACAGGTAACCTCCATATCATTGCGAGCGCAATCCGAATGAAATGATTTGGGTCCAACTAGAAGGTGAAGTTGCTTCAAGAAATTTCCGTTTCAAAATATCACTTGTATACGAGAACTTTTAACAGAAGCAATTAGAATGTTACCATAGCTAATTGGAAAGAAATGTGCCGACCATGTAATTAAAGTAGCAAAGAGAATGTGAGACATATATGGATTAATGGATGATTGTGCCCCGAGTTACGTATTCAATTTGGCATAAAAATTCCACGCGCATCCTATTGCATTGCCCATCCATTTATATTATACAGATCAGTGGTACTCGTAAAACGCCGTCGTTCATCATTATTTAAAACAGCAATGTACAAAACAATAAAATAACTGTGGCAAATTGTGCAGCAAATTTCGCAAATATAGGTTATGCTGACCGCTACAGAAATGGATTATTGGAGAAGAGCAGCAGGGAGATCAACGAGTTTCAAATCAACGAATAAGAGAAATTATGACAGTGGGTGAACGATAGTGGACGAGATAAGAACAAAACAACTGGTATGGTACGGGCATGTGCAGAGAATGGAGAACGAAAGACTGCCTAAACAAATAATACAATGGAATCCAAATGGGCGAAGAAAACGAGGAAGACCACGGAGGAGCTGGAGAGAAGGAATAGACAGCGAAATGAGATTTAGGGGTCTGGATGATGAGTTATGGGCGAATAGAAGCGAGTGGAGATTGGAAATCGGAAAACGACGGACGTTATAAAACCGACTTATATATATATATATATATATATATATAGGTTATGCTAGTTTCAAATGACAGATTAGTAAATAAAAAAAGTAAGCATATACAGTTATACCGTTTCTGGTGGTTGCTGATTGATGGAATTAATAAACGTAAATTAAGTCCCCTTTAGTTGAAGTTCGGCCAACTTAGTACAATGTTAACTTACGTTAAGTGCAATAATTTTCATTGTGACCAAATACATAAGAAGCCATGTGTTTTAACTTTTGTTAATTTTCCTACTACCTTAATTTATGTTAAGTTAAGTGGATGTAAACAACACTTTATTATTACTTGCATGACATCACCAAACTATCAAAATTATGCGTTTACTTGCATTGTCACCAACCATTAAAAAAAGCATGGCCATCTCTAATGAGGAAAGTATTTGAAGGCACGGTATATCAACCCATGTCAAATTAAGTATGATTGACGTATTTTGACAGTTGGCAGTGTAAAACATTATCATTCATCAATGTTTTAGCCGTTGCCAAGTTTTCACCAGTAATAATATTAATAGTTTTGTCATCAGTAATCAGAAAGAAAGCGTTGAATAAGAATAATACAACAAAGACACGAATAGGAAACGAAACATCAACAGAAATACGGACGCCCGGAAGCATAGAACAAGGCGGCACCTTAAACTCCTCCTTATTCAACCTGTTGATGGATATGATAATAAAATACGTAACAGAATTAAAAAGGGTATACAGAATGGGAAACAAGATCATAAGCATGATCTGTTATGCAGACGTCGCTGCTATTGTGGCCGAGACAGAAAATTATCTGCAAATACAATTACTCGCCTTCTATAAAATGACAGTGGCGGCTGGTGAGTACGTTTTGATGGGGCACGTACACAGGCAAGACTGATTCGTTTATTCGCAGTGATATACTCCCAGATGCCGAACATATCACCGATTATAAACGAATCAGTCTTGTCAATGTATGTGCCCCATCAAAACGTACTCACCAGCCGCCACTGAAAAATGACACAAAAACTTAATATGACTATATCAGTCGAAAAAACAAAATGTCGCTAAAGAACGTGTAAGATGCATGCTGGTAATTCAAGATCAACCCATAGAATAGATAATGCAAATTAAATACCTAGGAGTAAACATATCCAGTCAGCAAAATCTGGAAAATGATCTTACAAACCAGGTTAATCAAGCGGCCGCAATTTCTGGTTGTCTAATGGATGTTATATGGAAGAAAAAACACATGAGATAGAAAGCAAAACCCGCATTTATAAAACATGTGTGAGACCAGAACTGACCTACAGCATCGAAACCAGAGCAAACATCAGTAAAATAAAAAGAACAATGCGATCATAAGAAATGAAAACCCTGCGGACAATAGCAGGCAAAACTCATTGGCATCGAGTAAGAAATGATAACATTAGGCAGACATACGGAGATCAGACCACAGTAGATGGGAAAGACACTGGCACGAGCACATAGAAAGGATTAACACAAACAGAATAGTCCGTACTGCATTGAAAGGGAAACCGAGAGCACAACACCCTCCCAGAAGACCACCAAAAAGATGGTAAGACAGCTGGAACTCGCTATCATAGAAAACAAACAATCAGCTACAGAACAGATCTACGGATCTTCTAGAAGATTAAGAAGAAGAAGATGTCATAAGTGTTCTATAAATTGTAAAACATGACTGTGGAATATGCTGGCATATCAACTGAGGGTCATGCAGTAAAATTTGCAGGTATGCCATCGGCATGAAATATAAATACCTGAGTTTATCATGCAATATAAAATAAATGTAAGTATGTATATGTAAGTTATAAACAAAATGAGACGAAACACTACAAAAGCAATTTGACTTTACTTTATATTTCTGATCTTCATTTCAAGAATAACATAGCCCAATAAACAAGGAAACACTATTGGTGCTTGCTTCTTGGTGTTAATTGTCGCGCTGATTCAAAAAATTGTAGTCAAGAGGCTCCATGAGCGCTAGTATTGTACTTCTAAAACTAGTGAATGAAGTAAATGACACTCTTTAACAGTAGTTTAATATTAGCACCGAGATAATTGCAATGCTACGGTTAGAATATCAGAAATAACATATATTTATGATATATTCTCCACTTATCAAGTTAAATTTTACGAGCATAAAAACAAATATTACACCTTGGAAGTATATCATTGGAACGAATAGTTATAGCACAAAATTATACACTCCGACGCATCGGAAATACGCCTAAATGTACAAAGAAATCTCGGGTAGTTATACACTTGCATGAAAACCATATATATATATATATGTAAATAAATAGAAGACTGTCTAACTCTCTTAATGAGATTTCAATCATTTGTTATTTTGTTATGTTCGGCAGTCTCACAAGCAAATGCATACGAAGCATATGATTACAGAATTCGAAATTTCTAAACATATTTCAAGCATCTAGTCTATTACATACATACAAATGTGCGTGCCTGCAGGCTAAACTACATAAACGAAATGCGAGTGCACGATTTTGTCAGTTAATTATGATTATTTCCTTGCTTTCATAGTTAATCATCCACACGCTTTAATGTGTAAAATGAAATTGTTTGAATGCTACTGCAACATCTAGTTATTTCATCAAGGAATCATTGCCGTTATAACAATCACAGATATTATTACTTTTTGCTCGATAAATAAATTACATTTAGTCGTGTTCTTTTTTTTATAGAAAAGTAACATGTACTTTAGTGTTTAATATAATGAACTGGAATTAAAATGTTTCGAGACATTTTTTTCCGCCTTCGTAAATAATTTATTAAATTAATAAATCTTGAATAAGATATTTTTCTTCGATTTACAGCAAAATGCTAATTTTGCGAACAAATATCAGTCAGCAAAGTCAAACTCTGCTGCCTGGGCAGCAAAATGGTTGGTCTCCATAGCAACTATAGTACTTTGGTTAACTTTGTAGAAAAGTAGCAGATTCCTTGCCGACACTGATAGTTTATAGGCGAGCCTAGCGAAGCTAGAAATTTAGCCAACATTGATATATAATTTTTCTCCGATTGTTTAAGTATATTTTCCAAGTTATTACAATTCCCACAATCTCTTTACTTTTCCTGTCGTAATAAATTCAATCAAAACTCGATAGGAATCGTAGTTGTTCGTTGGGCAGCTGGTTACTATGAAAATGTATATGTTAATAGTTACTGTAATAACCAAACTTTGACAAGTTTTAAAAGTTCTTGCCAGAGTCGTGAAAAAATATCAATATTTTTATGTTATTTATTTATCGATAGGAATAGCGACCTAGAAGTTACCTACACCTCCAGAAACAAGAGAGGTGGCAAAAAATGTTAAATTTACTACCAGAGAGGTCTTGAAGTAAATATGAAGGTAATTATAAACGACTTATGGATTATTGCCAGGAAGACGATGCGAACACTTAATCGGAGAATGTATTTATTGCTTATTTTGCTGAATTATCTAAAACAATGAAGAGTTCGCTATATATGATCCGTTTATTCCAATTTAAAGGCAATTATGAATATTAAAAATAGCATAGATATAGGAACTGCCGGTATTTTTAAACCGTGCAGCCGAAGGTTACAAGCCAAAGAAGCCTCGAGATTTTGATAAACAGCATATTGCAAAATTAATATGTAATATTTTTTTTCTTGTCAAAAAAAATTAAACACTTAGTTGCTATGAAGACCAATCGTTTTAACACTTTTACTTTCTTATACGTAGTATAAGGAAGTATTGTGATGATGAAAATTTTCGACCTCGAGATTTTTGCAGATGTCCACGTTTTGAGGTCCCCTGATACCAAAAAAGTGGTTTTTAAAAAATGTCTGTGTGTCTGTGTGTCTGTGTGTCTGTCTGTGTGTCTCTGTGTGTGTCTGTGTGTGTGTGACCACGATAGCGGTCAAACCGCTGTAGATATCAATTCCAAATTTTGTATTTACGAATATAATCTCCCTCTTGAGAACTGATTAGATTTTGAGCAAAATCGGCAGACCGGAAGTAGTAGTTTACTTCAGTGAAAAAATCGAATTTTGCAAATATTTCGTCAATTACTAAGTTTAAACAAATTTATAAATAATTCAAATGTACTCAAAATTAAACTTGAGAAAAATTGTTTTAATAAAGTTTTTCGAAATTCCTACCGGAAGTAGGTCTTTTACTCTTATCGAAAATCAGTTTTTTGCGAATATCTCGCAAGTCATGCTTTCTAGGCAGGTACATTACGAGTATAAAAGTATTTAGAACATACTTTTAAATATCTTTTGTATAAAAAAAATTTCAAAATTCAGACCGGAAGTACCACTTTTACTCTTATCGAATAGCGATTTTTTGCAAATATGTCGTAAATTATGCATTCTATATATATTTATGAAGAGTACAAAAGTATTTAGAGTTGGATTTGGAATATTTTTTGTATAAATGAAATTTCAAAATTCGGACCGGAAGTAACACTTTCATACGTATAAGAAAGTCGTGTGGTGGCCACACCTCATTTTTTCTACCTAGAATAGGCAGTAAAGTGAACACTTTGCTGTCTAGGCAAAAAAAATGGTAATTTGCTGATTGATATTAGTCTAAAAAAATGGGGTGTGGCCACCACACGACTATCTTATACGTATGAAAGTGTTACTTCCGGTCCGAATTATGAAATTTCATTTATACAAAAAATATTCCATATCCAACTCTGAATACTTTTGTACTCTTCATAAATATATATAGAATGCATAATTTACGACATATTTTCAAAAAATCGTTATTCGGTAAGAGTAAAAGTGTTACTTCCGGTCCGAATTTTGAAATTTTTTTTAAGCAAAAGACATTTAAAAGTACGTTCTAAATACTTTTATACTCGTAATGTACCTGCCTAGAAAACATGACTTGCGAGATATTCGCAAAAAACTGATTTTCGATAAGAGTAAAAGACCTACTTCCGGTAAGAATTTCGAAAAATTTTATCAACACAATTTTTCTCAAATTTAATTTTGAGTATATTTGAATTCTTTATAAATTAGTTTAAACTTAGTAATTGACGAAATATTTGCAAATTTCGATTTTTTCACTGAAGTAAACTTCTACTTCCGGTTTGCCGATTTTGCTCAAAATCTAATCAGTTCTCAAGAGGGAGGTTATATTCGTAAATACAAAATTTGGAATTGATATCTGTAGCGGTTTGACCGCTATCGTGGTCACACACACACAGCCAGACAGACACATAGACACATACACAGACAAACAGACAGACAGACAGACAGACATTTTTTTAAAACCACTTTTTTTGTATCAGGGGACCTCAAAACGTGGACATCTGCATAAATCTCGAGGTCGAACATTTTCATCATCACAATACTTCCTTATACTACGTATAAGATAGTAAAATTAGTATTTTACTGTCAATCAAAGAAAAAATATTTCAAGGAAAATGTATTACGACGCACAACAATTAAATAATATTTCCAACAAAAATGTACAACATATTTATAGTTAATTTTAACATTAATGGTAAAATTACTACAATTTTGAATAAGTATTCTTTCTTTTTCTTCTTCGCCCATCTTGCTGCCTACATTTACTATAATAATATTACTAGCTTGATTTGCTTTAGAAGTAGTTCCTATATTTGTTATTTTTTTATGCAAATATTGGGTTTGCCATTGAGTCCTCAATATAGCCTTCGGCTACAGTACAGGACTTCCACCCGCTGTGTCACTTCAACATTGTTATGTTGCCTACTGAATTTACAAGTAAATTGGGGATAGTTCTCCGGAAGCAGTATCCCGTATATTTTTTAGTGTGTGGCAATTTTAAATACTCAACTATTTCTTGAGATATTCTACCAAATTTACGGATACCGACAAATTACTTTACAGATTTACCTTCTGTGTATTTAAAAAAGTCTTGCGTCTTTTAATTTATCGGGACGGAAAGATATATATTTTCTAACAACATCTAAATACATTATTATGATATTTCTTATCTTTGTCTTTATCTCAGATTATTGTTTATGTTTTCAATATGTTCTAATTTTAAATTCAATAGTTCCTCGCAGTGACATGTAACAGCAATTCCGAAAATCGGTACAATTAAAAAAAAACTATTATAATTATTTTTGCTTTATGTTGTTACACTTATTTATAAGAGAATAAATAAATATATTAGGTAAAAGCTTACTCTTGCTTATAATAATAATTTTGTACTATTTTGTTTTTTGAAAACGTGGGACTTCTTTGGCTTGTAGCCTTCAGATGCCCGTTTAAAAAGTCCCCAGTTTGAAATATCTCTTTATATCTAATGTTTCTAACATTCATAGATGCCATTAATATGGAATAAACTCAAGTGTTGAACTTTTCATTGTTTTAGATAATTTAGCATAATAATCAATTAATGCATTCTCCGAGAAAGTCTTTGTATTCTTTTCAGGAAATAATCCATAAATCTTTTATAATTACCTTCATATTTACTCCGAAATTTCTCGGGCGAAATTCTGCATGTTTGCCACCTCTGGAGAAGTAAGTACTTCTAGATTGCTATCCCTATCCATAACATAAAGTACTGGTACTTTTTCAAGACACTGGCAAGAACTTTGATAACTCGTCAAACTTTAATTATTAAGGTGATTATTGACATATACATTTCCATAGTAATCAACTGCGCAAACAAAAAATAGTTTCTATAGAGTTTTATTGAATTTATAACGACAGGAAAAATAAAGAGATTGTAGACAATGTAATAGTTTGCAAAATATATTTAAACAATGTAAGAGAAAATTATATGTTCAGTTCAGCAACAAAGCAGATTGACTGTCTTTGCTGAACTGTCAGCCTCAGCTGTAAAGCTACTTACTACTTTGCTGCCTAGTTGAACAAACTGCTACAATCACTCGTTTTCTTCATTTATCAATATTGGTAAATGATTTTATTTTAGAAATTACAAAACTCAGCACGTCGTTCTCAACTGGCAGTGAGAATAATTGCTCAATTTTACGTTTTGCAAGTACTTTCTTTTGCTGTTAAATATAATTTTTACTGCTACAATCTCAAATTATTATATTGTATCAAATATTACAGTATTTTTTGCAAATTTGGTAATCACTACACATTAGCACATTACTGCTTCTAGATAAAAGCAGTAAGCGTTTTCGAATACTATTTCACTCATGCCACCTAGCTTTATATCTAGTACTCTATTGTTCCACAATTATCTTTGCTGATAACACCAAACTTTTATTGAAAAGAGGAGCCCGTCACGAATTTTGCTTTCCAGCGTAAGTAATAAGTAGTCTGCAATTAATCAGCTGCCACTGGATCCATAAATCTAAAGAATTGGCACTAAGCCCCTCAAAAACAAACATAAGATTGCAGAATCAATCCATCATTCGACAAAAACAACATATGATTTACTATTAAGTAATTCAGCAAACTCAGATAAGATTTTTGTGTTTTGTGTAAAAAGAGCGTTTAGAGCAATTAAAATGATGAGTCAAGGAGAAAATGTAAAGAAACGTCAGCCATTAATCAACTTCGTACGGATAAAAATACAAGAAATCGAAATAAATTTATAATTATTATTTTCATAAAAGATATTTCATGCCACGTTACCGAAACTTAGCAATAGAAACACATAAATATCCACACGTAGAGCTGAAAAGACATGAAATCTTGCAATCAAATACAAATATACAAGAACGCTTCAAAATCGAAAATACATAACCCTCCACACGTGTACCAAAGAAAACTCCGATTAGATTTAAGCTCTTGCAATATAAAATTAAAAATATTTTTAATATTTTTAATTTTAATATTATTAATAATATTGTTATGTATATATATATTAAATATTACATTAAAGATATAAGTTACTCCCGCTCTTAACCTAATGTCACAAACTCCCCCCTCTTCATTTAGGAAAAGACATAAATAAGAACGTCTACAAATATTTTGTATTACAATTATTCATCACCTGATGAAGCCCTAGTAGGGTGAAACAATTGTTGTGAATTAAATAAAACTGTTTTGAACTCAATTTGAATTTATTTCAATTTTTACTTGTGAAAGAATATTTGTATCAGAATAAAATCTATACGTGTCTACAAATACAAGCACATAAATACATACACATTTTATATTAAAATGTATTTTTATTAACGTTTACTGTATAACTGAATTAGAATAAAGAAAATATTTCTGGTAAATATTTCATTATTGCATTTCAGGAAACGCAGATACGGACGTTGACTTCGTACGTGTACATTTAAATATTTTCGAAACTATTCCAGCAATTCTAAGTTTACTGCATTGATATAGTTTACATAATATAAATGTCTGCTAGAATTACACCAACTAACGAAATGGCAGATCTTTTCCTTGATATAATGAAATATAACGATAAAATATAACGATACCTAAAATCTTCATAAACAAAATAGTAAGTTATAAGCTCACATCATATACAATATTAAAGATATGTATAAAGACGTTATTTTATAACAATTATAATTCCTCTGAAAGTATTAAATCTTCCAGAACGTTTCATTGCCCATGTTACAGTCAAAATATTAATTTATTATTAATAAGTAATAAAACTCTAAAAGAGATGTGCAAGTGTATGTGTCTGAAGAGGTGTGCCAGAGGCCTTCATACTGAATTAACGTCGACCTCAGAGCAATACAGGGTGTCCGGGAAAATGTGGGAAATCTCTTGGATGCAGAGAGAGCATGAACAAATAAGATGACAAGTTCCTATAAAAAAAAATCCTATAGGCCCCTCCTACGGAGATATGCTTCCCTGAAGGACGCCGCTGGAAATCGGTTTTTACTGAATTTATTTTAAAGTAATTAATATAAATATAAACGCAGTAGTGGTGTCCCCGGAGACACCTTAACGGAATTATTGAAAAACTTTATAAGAGAGTTCAACATGGGATCCGTGAAGTCTGATAAACTCGCGGGCACAATGAATTAAGGACTGTTGTACTCGCAACAATAACCCAGCCGTGTTTCTTATCACATCACAATGAAACGTGATTCACTGTAGAAGTTCCTCCCTAGTATCGACCGGAGCGGAATACAAGATTTTTTTTAAGGTAAAAATCCAACGGCGTTAAGTCAGGAGATCGAGGAGGCCAGGCAATTGGTCCTCGTCTACCTATCCAACGGTTTGGATGGACGTTATTCAGGTGCTCCCGCACACAAACGCTGAAATGAGGTGGTGCCTCATCGTGCATGAAGTACATGTTTCGGCGGGTTTCAAGTATTAAGTGCTCTATTAAATCTCGAAAAGCATTCTGAATAAACTCCAAATAAAGTTGTCCATTCAATCGTTCTGGCAAAACGAATGGGCCAATCAAAAAATTGTCAATGATTCCTGCCCCAATATTAAGTGATTGGAACTGATGTTGATAATGCAGAACAATAGTGGCATGAGGATTTTCATCAGCCCATACATGCGTATTGTATAAATTGGTGATACCATTTTTGGTAAACCTTGCTTCATCCGTGAAAAGAATAATGCTCATGAAGTTAACATTATTACGTTGCTCATCCAATACCCAGTTTGCAAATCGCATTCTACGAGGAAAATCTTCAGGAATCAGTTCATGTATTTTTTGCAAATGATATGGATATAACAGCTGTTCATGAAGAACTTCATGTTTTCCATGTATTAAACTGTGCTGATAATTATCGAGTGCTCGTTGATGTATTGTCATCAACAGCATTTAAAATACGTTCCTCTAATCGCGGCATACGCACGGTTCTTCTCAGCATCAGTACTACTTTTTCCAAACTTTCCTAAAATTATGAAGATAGTCAATAATATGTATTACCTTATTAACTGGAATGGCCTACCATTCTCCCTTAGACGTTGGTCAACACGTTGAAATGTCTTATGGTTTGGTAGAGCACGACTAGGAAATCTTCTGGCTTCCAAAGCATTGCAAGACGCAAGACCATACATTAGATGCATGTCTGCATCCTCAATAAACGTGTATTCCATACTTCGAATAAATTCAATGTGTCAACGATGTGATGACAATCTCTAAAATGCCGGATATTTTATTTATTTCGTACCATAGTAACGTTTGCAATAGCAATAGGTTCTTTTGGTGCTGATAAAAACTAAAAGGCACATTTTTTGCAAACTTTTTCTCGTAAACGGTTCATTTTAACGACAATAAGCAAGAGTACCTTTTTTAAAATCTATGGTTCAAGCTATCCAGTTTAATATTTTTAAAGTCTTTCTCATACAGGGTGTTAAAAATGTAGGCATTAAGTTATAAAGATTAGCCCGCCCCTGGTAAACTACAAAAGCTAAATATGTTTCAAGACCCTATTTTAAATTATATTAATTACTTTAAAAGAAATTCAATAAAAACCGATTTTCAGGGGCGCCCTTCAGGGACGCACATCCCCGTAGGTGGGGACTGTAGGAAATTTTTTTATAGGAACTTGTCATCTTATTTGTTCATGTTCTATCTGCATCCAAGAGATTGCCCACATTTTCCCGGACACCCTGTATAATACCCATATCGCCCTTGGTGCATAAGTAACTATTATTAGACGTAACGAATAAAAAATAAGAATATATTACATATTTTTTGTTGTTGTGTTAATTTCACATCAGTTTTGCTATATTTAATTAAAATTGATTTGAAGTATTTATATGATCTTAATAGAATAACTAAGTGCTAAGGCAATTCTAAATCGGCCATGTGAAATATTGTAATTGTAACACAAATGATATGCCAGTCTGTGAATCAATTGACTATATTAGCTTTCTTTTATAGAAAAATTTTGAGCCAAAATTTCCAGACACATTCGATACGCTTGTTTTCTCTTTTAAAAGTCTGTATAAAATAGATTTTGATTTGTATTTTACTGTATATATCGGCAGCGCTGAGCGTATCTCAAGAAAATACATTGTATTCATTCTAGCCTGGCGAATAGGATGCTTGGATGCAAGCCCATTGCGGGCTTCAATCCCTGTCAAACGGCTGGTTAGTACTAGTTACCATTCTAGTATATCCGAAAATCCAAACCCTGACAAATTTTTTACATGCACTTTTACTTATTATTAATCCCTTAATATAATTTGCTGATATACCTAGTCAAAACAGGAACCAGGATTTATTCTTCAATGATCAAACCTCGTATGTGTATATAACATTTGCTAAGAACTCTTTCAGAAAGTAAAGATCTTAATTTTATTCTGGTATAAGTACATAAACAGCTCGGAAAAGATAATTAAAATCCATTTGTTATTTCGCTTCCAAGTAAAAGACAAAAAAGCATGCAAATTTGTCGGAACAATGTGCGCCTGAATGTCTTTTATTTATGTTTGCAGCAAGTTTACATGTGTTTATTGGTCATATATGTGAAGCGTATTATGTAAGAGATAAAAATAAACTACTTGACCATATGTCGAGAACGACACACTGGAAACTCGTATCGCCTTTTTTTCTATACACTCTTTTTTCTTTGTAATTGCAATTAATTTAATTCACAAATGAGAGCATATTGTGCAAAGTCTGTGATCCAATTTAAAACTGTCACTGTCTAAAAATAAACAGTGCGAATGAGACCCTGAACTTGTCAATGCAGTCGCGATGGGAACACTAACGTTAAGGCACTAATTCACTTGCACATGGACAAACTAATAAATTTATGATTATGTACCGCCATCGGGAATTATGGATTGTCGCCAAGTAACATTGGAGCGCGTACATATGTATATCTAATGCTTGTTAATTTATCAGATTCTTTGGCAGTTACCAGCATACTTGATTAATTGGTGTGTTTCGGCTAATTTATATTAAAATATTTTGCGCGTATAATATGTCATTATTTTGAAATATCGATAAATAAATAGTGTATGATATTAAATGGAGGTTTCATAAAATGTTACTAGTAAGAAATAAATTCGTATATTTCAAATTATACCGGGTGTTTTGGAATTGCACGGCAGTATTGTAGGTACTTGTTCTCCAGCATAAAATAAACAAAAAAGTCCATATAAATATATGTCTCAAATTAATTTATTAATAAGATATTGGAGCATAAAGATATTTATTTAACAATACAACATCCAAAAGAACTGTTTAAAGTGGCCACCGTTTTGTTGAATGCAGCTTTCAGCACGGCAAATTCATGCTACTTTAGCACATCGTATAGCATCAGGATGATTCTTGATATCTCACCGATCTAACGCCGTTAGATCGATAGTTTAGTAATTGCATCGTGGAAGCCTCAGCAACTATCAAGGATCATCCTGATGCTTTACGAAGTGCCAAAGAAGAATGAATTTGTCGTGCTGAATGCTGCATTCAACAAAACGGTGGCCACTTTAAACAGTTCTTTTGGATGTTGTATTGTTAAAGAAAAAATATCTTTATGCTCCAATATCTTAATAATAAATTAATTTGCGACATATGTTTATATGGACTTTTTTGTTTATTTTATGTTGGAGAACAAGTGCCTACAATAGTGCCGTGCAATTCCGAAACACCCGATATACCAACATTTTTATTCAAGAATACAATTTAGTTTATTTCAGTCACTCAAACAGTTATATCCATGCAAGATATATGTCATTTACAGTGTGGCATTATTTTACACTGGAAGTAACATTTTGAAAATAAATTTTTTTTATTTAAATATTGTTAATTAAAAACTAAATTATATTGTAGAAATTTCACCTGCAATATAATAATAACAATAATTCATTTCTTATTCGACAGTTATCCAACAACAGTACGAAACAAATACATATACAGGTTTGGCCTAAGTAGTGACACCACATATTATTATATAGCATACGATCAAAATTGATTGACATGATCGTATACTATTTTCTGTGAAATTGATATCTACTTCCACTTCTTAATGTGAATAGCATTTAAGCAAATCTCTAAATTTATGTCATTTATATTATTTTTTATATAATTGTTATCGTGATATTCTGAATCAGAATCCTTTACATTAATTATACAAGGTAATACCCTTGTCTTTGGGCTATGTGCCCATACATTTCTGCTTAATCATCAGCATCATATAGAGTTGGTGGTTTATACCTTTCTGCATATAAATGAAATTATTGAATAAAATAATTAAATATATAAATACTAACCGTTTAACTAAATCCATTAATTGTATTTTTGAGGTAGGTCTGTCATAATCAATGTTATTATTGGTGAGCCATGCCTAAGTTTCATTTTTAGTGGCCGCTGATGTTGAACTTCTAATTTTAACAGTACTGTCTTAACTAGCATTATCCAAAACAATTATAGTACCGTTCTAAACTCATACGAAGTTGATGTTCAAAGCAGTATAAGAAAATGTCTCTCTTCATGTCACCATGATAATCCAGATACCGAATCGGAAATATTAATTCTGTTCCAGGAATAAATCCATTAGAAATAACTACATGTTATACAATATATATAAAACAAAATAAATATACATTACATAAAAATATGTTACATAATATCGCCGTATAAATATAGTGAAAATGAAACTACACTCACCGGCAAAATAATCGATCCACTCAAAAAATTGATGAAGTTTGTTCGTTAATAGGTAAGTTTGTTATTTTAAATTCGATTTGATTCATTTTTTTTGCATATTGTAGGTAAATTTAAATGTAATCTATCACTATTTTAAGAAAATTTGGCGTACATCATTTTATACAGGGTGACACAAAGTCTGTTTTTTTAAATCAACTTTAAAACCACATATGGATTGTCAAAGTTGCTCCACCTTGTATTTTCTTATTTTGTTAACAAGACACATCATTTCTTTACAATTTCTTTTTTTATTTATTTTAATAGCTTAAGTTTTGTAACAGATACAAGGGTTTAAGAAAAATCTTACATTTTTACATTTTTCCTATGGTACTAACAATAAGTTTACGAATTTATCGTTTTTGCATAGAGGGCTATTGAAATACTGTCAGTTGTGAAATCTAAAACTTGTCAATTACGTTTTTGAACGTGTTTCTTGTGGAATAGTAATTTAAAATATGGATCTTTCTGTAACCGACGAAGCGAGAGCTGTTGCTTTGATTCAGGATGGTAGGTCACAGTATTATGTGGCCAGAGTGTTGGGAGTTTCAAGATGTAAAGTTCAAAGAGCTGTTAAACGGTTTAATGAATTTGGTGTATACACAAGAAGAAATCATTGTGGTCGAAAGAAATCTACTAGTGAGCGAAATAATCGCTTTATAACGTTAAATGTTTTGAGGGACAGAAAAGTTACTTCTGTGGAAATGAAAAACAGATTAGAGGACGTAAGGCAAGTTCAAGTAAGTGATAGAACAATAAGAAGGCGGCTGTTTGATATTGGACTGCGTTCTAGGAGATCTGCAACCGGTCTAGAGTTATTGAGACACCATCGAGTTGAACGCCTTAGATTTGCTAGGGAACATGTAAATTGGGGTAACGAAGAATGGAGCAACATCCTATTCACGGATGAGTCAAGATTTTGTCTTAGAACACCAGATGGACGTGAAAGAATTTACCGGAGAACTGGTGAACGTTTCTTTCAAAACCATTTTTTTCCTAGAGTAAGTTATGGAGGCGGTTCGGTAATGGTGTGGGGTGGCATAAATTTTGAAGCTCGGACGGACTTGGTTATAATGAACGGGGGAGCCATGACAGCCGATAGATACATAAGAGTAGTTTTAGAGCCACATATTGTTCCTATTGCACCGTTCATCGGAGATGATTTCATGCTGATGCATGATAATGCCCTACCGCATGTTGCCAGAATTGTACGCGAGTATTTAGCCGAGGTTGAAATCCCAGTAGTAAATTGGCCTGCTCTAAGCCCAGACCTAAACCCAATTGAGCATGTTTGGGATGCACTTGGGAGGAAAATACGATCTCGTGTACCAACGCCTGCAAATTTACAGCAGCTTAGTGACGTTCTAACTGAAGAATGGAATCAAATCAACCAGGCTTACATTCAAAACTTAATTGAGAGCATGCCAAGACGAATTGCAGCTGTTATCCGTGCACGTGGAGGAAACACTTCGTATTAAGTCTTTTATGTTTTTCATTTTCTTTTCATTTCCTTTTCATTATATTCGGTGTTAAGTTAAATTCGTAAACTTATTGTTAGTACCATAGGAAAAATGTAAAAATGATTTTTCTTAAACCGTTGTATCTTTTACAAAAATTAAGCTATTGTAATAAATAAAAAAAAGAAATTGTAAAGAAATGATGTGTCTTGTTAACAAAATAAGAAAATACAAGGTGGAGCAACTTTGACAATCCATATGTGGTTTTAAAGTTGATTTAAGAAAACAGACTTTGTGTCATCCTGTATAAAATGATGTACGCCAAATTTTCTTAAAATTCCAAAAATGTGATAGATTACATTTAAATTTACCTACAATATGCAAATAAAATGAATCAAATCGAATTTAAATTAACAAACTTATTAACGAACAAACTTCATCAATTTTTTGAGTGGATCGATTATTTTGCCGGTGAGCGTAGTAAATACGTACGAAAATCAGCTGGTTATAAAATGTACACAACTATAAAATTTGACATTTGACAGAATAAAATGCATCCATCATATACCGTATGTGTCAATTTTCATTAGGTATATGGATTCAATGTTTACATGCGATTAATACGTATACAAATAATATGTGGCAACGTGTGTCACCCCTACTATCCGTCACCAATCCCGACAACAATCGACATCACAACGACTTTCTTCGATCTTCCCACTTCTACATTAAATGTTTAGCTGCCAACACGCTGCGATCTAGTCTGCAATAAAAGCCGTCATCATCAAATGGCCGCCGCGATCTAGTAGTTTATTATTATTTTCAGAATCCTTCTTTATTTACCTTATTTTTAATTTTATTAGAATTACGCTTTTGTTTGTGACATGTAGCGTGAACGCAGCTTAATAATTCTCTGCATTTACAGAAAAATCCTTGCAATGCGTAAATATTATTTCTGAGCGCAGTACAAACACCCTAGTCAATAGTCCAACAGCTACTGCTAACTTGAGCTTGTATCGGTCTCGCGCTCGCATTGAAGAGGAAAGGTGGGGTGCCATGTTGTCACGTATTGCATGAATTAATCGCCTATGGCTAATGAAAATTGACACGTGCTGTATGTTGCAACTACGTATAATTCTAGTAACATAATATATTCGCTAAAGCGAGGGTATTACTAGGATTAGTAGGTATTATTGTACTTTAATGTTACTTGGCCGGAAGTAACTGTTTATGGCATAACGACTAGCTAACATCTGCATGAGAGATCACCTTGAAAGCTGCCTACAAGATGGACTGCAGAGCTGAGAATGAAGCAAACATGGATATATCCCTAGTTGAAGGTAGAAAAAGAAGAATATATTTATCTTCATAAAGGATACCAAGATGTGTAAAACGACTACACACATAGGAATAAAGTTAGGAACAAATAAAGTTGCAATTTATGAAGAAGCCAAGAAGTATCGATGAATTGCATGGTTGAAATTAACTCTGGAAAAATTAAATCAAAAAGTATTTAAACAAGTATTTCAAATATATTTAATTAGTCACTTTTTTAAATTTGTACATATTTTAACTGCAGTTTGTAATATTTACCTATTAGTGCACATATTCTGCAAAAGTAAACCATTTCAATTGCTCATTAATGAAATGTACAAGTGTTTCTTACTTAACTAATACATACTTTTACTAAAGAGTCAAGGATATCCCCGATTTCTGTATATATTATGTCAGTGTTTGTTTTTGACTGTAAGAAATGTTACAAACTAACACACGGTCACTGAATATAGGCAGTGATAATTATTTATACATTGTTTAATGTTAAACTTAATCGGTGTATGTCCGTTCTGCAGATGAATCGTTTGTTTCAAAAACTAATTAGCACATCCTAAAAACTTCGACCGAAATAAACACTACCTATCAACATATCATGAGTTAATGATGTTATGTGCTAAAAATTTCTATTTGTTACTGTAAACATTTCCTACTCGAAAATCCGAAATTTATTTGTAAATCCTTTCATCATTAATAAATATTATGAGTATAAATATAAATTAAAAAGGAAATATGTTCGGTTAAGAAAGTAAAAATGTAAAAGTAAATAATAATGAATACAAAATCGATAGTAACAAGAACAAAGCGTAGCGGAGTAAGTGTTTATAATAGTAAAACAATTATGTAAAGCGAGTTTTATATTATACTTTTTCTACGACAACAAATTATCAAAATAATACAAATTAATTGTCTGTTGTCGCGTCACGTCGGATTACTTTGATAGATTGATGAAAAGTGTCAACTAACTTGATTGAGTTTCTATAGATTTTTATACTTAAAAAACTTTGAGCTAACTTTAGCCCATCGTTGCTAAGTTGACGCATTTATACAAGCGCACGAAGTCACAGCTCGTTAAGCTGTATTAAAAAGAGCACTTACACTCATGGTAACATATACGATAAATGTCATTTTAAAGGTGGGAGTAGAAACAGTATAGAATTAATAAAAAAATTATTTGTAGAGGAGGATTATAGACCTGCCATATTAAATAAGCTAGTGAATTGCTGACTCGTTCACCTGTATGTCCATGGTACAAATATCATTATATAAATTATGCTATAACTTTGACACAATCTCGTATATTTTGTATAGCCCACTTTGAGGCCACAAAACACGGGAGTTTCTTAAAATGTCTTGAATATTGATAATCATATGTTTGCGTATGGTTTGATTATGGTTGTATTTCGATTTTGAAGCATTGTTATATATTTTTATATGTTTATAGTTGTCATTTTTTTTTTATTGAAAGAAATCAAAACGGAGTTACCGAAAGAAATGCAGAATATTGGAAAAATATTAAAATTTACCAATAAAAAAGGTAACCATATTTTAATTAAGAAACGACAATTTTTTATTTCAACAATAGTATCCTTATCACATAATACTATTAACTTAATGTTCAATAATATCAGAAGAGAAATATATTTCAAAAATAAACATATTTATGTTTTAAATTTAAAAAAAAAGTATAAATTAAGTTTTGAGTAGAATCCTTTCATGAATAGGGTTCTATATTTAGCTCTATGCGTTTTAAACAGATAATTAAAAAAACTAAAATCAATCTTATTTTAGTTACACATTGCTAAAAAAAAAACTATGCTGTTATTACTTAAGTTTTAAAAGTTTTAAAAATTTGGTCTATATGGAGCAACAAAAATTTTCATAAAACGCAAAAATAGTAAAATTTACAAATATAATACATTAAATGAATTATGTATAGTATTATTTTATTTTTTGGCATATTTCTCATTTGAGTGACTTTTTTTAGTAGATTGCTGTCGTTGTTTAAAAGGTCGTGAAATTTTTCACAAGAATTTGTTAAATTATGTTTCACACATGAAATGGCTTTCAAAGTCTCAACAATTAATTGTAATTTTTCTGATGTCTACACTTTATTTACCCTAGAAAAAACGCGTTCAGCCGTAGCATTAGTTCCTGGTAGGGCGTATTCCACAATTTTTTGTGCATTATTTTATGAAACATGGTTTGTATCAAAATGATGAAATATTTCTAACCATTTGTTCTCTACTGTGATTTTTGCTGATGCCCAAGATTTAACCTTTTCCTTATCAATCATTTTTTTTAATAATGAAGATCATTTTCGGAAATATTACTACTACTTACTTTGAGTGATATGATCGAATGATTTTTGCACCTTGCTCCAATTAGGTCCTTGTTTTAATGTAACCCAATGAAAATGTTCAATACCATTGTAATCTACCGTCCACTCTTCTAAATAATTTATGCAGTTACTATAGAACTTTTTAACGAGATTCATGTTCTCTGCACGATTTATTGCACCTTGCTTTCTAGCTGGCTTATTACGGCTACATTACGATAGGTAACGGAAGAAAATTATTTTTTAACCGCTCTTGACACTGAAATTTTAAATTATTAATTTCATTGCTGCTTCGATTACCGAAATTTTGTCGCCTTGAATTAGTTTTATATTATTTTGAAAAAGAGCTGCTTGATTGTGTACAAACTCTAGCCAGATTTTTGAAGATTCTTTTCAAAAACTCTTCTAAAATTCTAGGACATTTATCCTATGATATAGAGTAGGATTTCAAAGAATTGTATATTTTCAAAATTCTTTCGACAGCTGGCAAAAAAGCTAACCAGCGCGTCTTAGTGTATCCAAGTATTTTCTGAAATTCGACTTCCGCAGTTTCACAAAATTATTTAAGCATTTAGCACAGTGTATATACAGAAATACGGACATATTTTAACAAATGTATCGTCTGAAAGACGGTCGAATTCTAACTGATCAATAATACAACTTTGATAAGCAGGTCTCGATAATCAGTTCTTAACAATTATTTGTTATTATTAAAGTTTAACATTATAAAATTAACAAAAATAATATAAAACTCATATCCTGGCGAAATAGCCACATGGCCGCCGAAAATCGTATATTCCCTTCCCGTTCTCCCGCCGTTCCCTAGCTTGCCGTGCATTCTTTCCAAAAATCGGTCCTTTTTTAAAACGGCGCAGGAGGCGGGACAGTGCTAATTACTGGTGTGTAAAAATAATTTATATCCATACTAATTACAAGATAGTAGTATATATTGAGCGTCTAGACATTTTGAACTAAATACTAACACATATCTCAGTTAGCAATAATTATAATGATTGTGATGTGTATTACATTAAAATAAATATATATATTATCCATATTTATATTGAAGAAAGCATTCCATGGAACATATGAATGAGTTTGTTTATCAAGAGCGCGTGTATACCAGGCAATAATCTCACTTCTGGGAACAAAACTGCATAAGATAACGTTTCCGTTTCAACAACCTCGAAAATAGTCAGGAAAGTGACGCAGAAAATTGATACAAGCGTGGAAGCTGATTACGACTCATCCTCTTTTTGTTCAATTAAATAATGAATAATTGGCAAAATTACAAAAGAGCGATTGCAAATCTTATTTCTAGCTTATCTCCTGCAAATTCCTATGTAATATGCACATATTCTTAGCACTCCATGAATGTATATTATCATTATGTGATCCTATATTATATAATATCATTATGTTGTGATTATCATTATTTGATGACTGAATACTCAGAAGTCATATGCAAAAATAAACTTGAAAAAACTGTAATTACAAAATTGTTTATATGAACGCACAATAATTCGTAATAATGTCTGTGTTTACTTATACGTATATTTACTGTCTTTATTTATTCTGCTTTACGAAGCTCAAAATAACCTGTTAAACATTATTGACAATATTTGAAAAATATTGTCCAATATTCTTTGTTTTAAGAATATAAGTAAAGTCAGTATCAAATATTACTCACTTACTAGTTCTATAATCGAATCTACTTATCTAATCTATAATGAATTCCTACTATTTTAATTTGAATTTATGTGATAAATATGGCCTCCGTTTAGTAGATACTCAGACTCGTCTCTCTACGGAATCACCTACTATTCTACTTATGTTCATACAGGGTGTTCCAAACTAGCCATTAAATTATCTAACTTTATTCGCGTCAGCAATAATAATCCATCTTTTACTGCATTAGCACAATTAATGATTTTTTTTTAATTCGTGCAAGAAAATCGGAATAATAATGAACAACACTCTGTCCTTTACAGAGTACTTTCCATTTGAGAGATTGTAAATTTTAAACCAGTCAAAAACTGAATCCATGATATTTAGGACAATTAATGAATTTCTTGCTCCTTCTACTTAATAGTGGACGGAGCATAATTGTTGAAAAATGAAAGACATACTACTATAAATTCTATTAACGTTTTAAGTACCAGGGTAGTGGAAAATGTTTTGAGCCGAATATAGAAACAACTATTTTTTCTATCAAATGTTTTATTTTTCAACATAGTCTCCTTTTAAGTCTATATACTTTTCCTTGCGATGCTCTAACCTCTTTAACCCATACAAAAGTAGTTGGCGCAAAATACGTTTACGTATGCCATGATCTCCTCGTTCGATGAAAATCTCTGTTCTCCAAGTGAAACTTGAAGCTTAGGAAACAGGAAAAAGTGGGTGTATAACCAATTTGATGTTCAATTCGTGTTATGGTGACCGCCGAAGTGTGGGCACCTCCGTTGTCTTGGTGGAACTTGCTTCTATTTCAAATGCGGTCGTTTTTTATTTTCAATTTATGCCCTCAGCTTATCAAGTAATGATGGGTAATACATTCCCGTTATTGTTTTACCTTTTTCGAGATAGTAGATGAACACAATCCCGTGACCATCACTTCTGACTCGTTTCGCTTAAATCGCTTCAACAGGGCTTTGGAAGTTTCATTCGAATGCATTGTTTTTTTAAAGTAAGTAAGCATGACATCCAATGCGCGGATAGCTTACGCATGCCAAATTCTTCATTCGAGGTATGACAAACGCACTCTTTCGTATATACATAGCCTTTGCTATCTCTCTAACCTTGATTCGAATGTCGTCGAACACCATTTGCTGAACATTTTCGATGTTATCGGTGGTGGTCGCAGTTTTGGACCATCCCCAACGCTCATCATCAGTCAAGCTGATACTATTCAGCTGCCCATCTTTTCACAGTGGCAAATAATGGGGCTGAGTCCCCGTAAACAATACAAAAACACCGACATCGACTGACACAAACTACTGTCAAACAACAGGCATCTTTCAACACATGCGCAATTACATTACCAGAGTGGTTATGACGAGTAACGCCATCTTCATGTTGACGCTCAAAACATTTCAGACTACCCTCGTATACACGTTGATGAACATTCTTTATTGTCGTAGAAGTCAATCCAAACGGATTATTAGGGATATAATAAACATTTCAATCAAACCTATCATAATATGTTTAGATGCAATAACAGGCTAGCAGCACATGCAGTTTTAATTTATGAATGTATAGGTTTGTTTTTCTATTTCGATTCTATAAAGTTCACTTTATGAAACAAATTCTTTCTTTATAACACTGTAGTTTTATTTTTTTTTTATTCAATCGCTTGAATTTACTATAAATGAGACTTGCATATCCGCTTCTGCTATACTTGAGTTTGTAATGCGAAATTCTAGGAACTTAGGTAAGCCATTGGTGAGAAGCAGACTGAATATGCATCTGTTGTGCTGCACTTGCCAAAAACTTAAACTAGAAAACATTCAGCGTCGCGTCGCTTCTTGAAGTGCTTGAGTTCCAAGTTGAGCGGTGTTTATCATGAGAAGAGCTATGATCATTGTTTATTATCGGATGAACATGATCATGGTGGACTCAATTCACTTTTATACACTGCGCCTGGAATTAAGAAATTGTGCAATCTTCTCCACAAGCAAATGTCCCACCAAGTGTATGATGAGTGATGAAATGCCCTGATATATAGGACGCGTAGAAAATCAAATAAAGATTTTATTATTATTGCGTGTTTTTTTTAATATTTTCTTTCTTGTCCCTTGCATCCATTAAGTTTAACTGAAAAAAGTCAGTACGATCCTTGCGTACAGTTTTATAATAAACTACATATATTTATTAAGTCATCGTAGACTTCAGGTCTGTAAAAAAATAGATTTTGATATTTTCTTATTAAGCTTGAGCCTTAAAAATCAGATGACCAATTTAATTTATATTATAATTAGTATTTGTGGCAATATCGTAGTGGGCATTATATTATATGAAACTAAACCAATATCATAAGTTGTAATCATATTACCATATGTGATTGGAACAGTGCCCGGGATCATCGTTTCATTGATAACAATAAGTGACACGGATCTTCAAAGTAAATTTTTATCATATCTATTTATTCACACTGGTTTATCCATTAATGAGGAGTATACATCGGAGCAAATTTTATTTGGTGTTATGATTGTGCTTGCGATTATAAATTCCATTTTTGGAAAATGTCGATTCATTGAACCAAATTTTTTTGAAAAGGAATTAAAAAGTCTCTTGTTGACAATAAATTTGACACAACTCTGTTCGACTACCTGTATCCCAACTACACTCACCGGCAAAATAATCGATCCACTCAAAAAATTGATGAAGTTTGTTCGTTAATAAGTTTGTTATTTTAAATTCGATTTGATTCATTTTTTTTTGCATATTGTAGGTAAATTTAAATGTAATCTATCACATCTTTGAAATTTTAAGAAAATTTGGCGTACATCATTTTATACAGGGTGACACAAAGTCTGTTTTTTTAAATCAACTTTAAAACCACATATGGATTGTCAAAGTTGCTCCACCTTGTATTTTCTTATTTTGTTAACAAGACACATCATTTCTTTACAATTTCTTTTTTTATTTATTACAATAGCTTAATTTTTGTAAAAGATACAAGGGTTTAAGAAAAATATTACATTTTTACATTTTTCCTATGGTACTAACAATAAGTTTACGAATTTATCGTTTTTGCATAGAGGGCTATTGAAATACTGTCAGTTGTGAAATCTAAAACTTGTCAATTACGTTTTTGAACGTGTTTCTTATCGAATAGTAATTTAAAATATGGATTTTTTCCTAGAGTAAGTTATGGAGGCGGTTCGGTAATGGTGTGGGATGGCATAAATTTTGAAGCTCGGACGGACTTGGTTATAATGAACGGGGGAGCCATGACAGCCGATAGATACATAAGAGAAGTTTTAGAGCCACATATTGTTCCTTTTGCACCGTTCATCGGAGATGATTTCATGCTGATGCATGATAATGCCCGACCGCATGTTGCCAGAATTGTACGCGAGTATTTAGCCGAGGTTGAAATCCCAGTACTAGTAAATTGGCCTGCTCTAAGCCCAGACCTAAACCCAATTGAGCATGTTTGGGATGCACTTGGGAGGAAAATACGATCTCGTGTACCAACGCCTGCAAATTTACAGCAGCTTAGTGACGTTCTAACTGAAGAATGGAATCAAATCAACCGGGCTTACATTCAAAACTTAATTGAGAGCATGCCAAGACGAATTGCAGATGTTATCCGTGCACGTGGAGGAAACACTTCGTATTAGGTCTTTTATGTTTTTCATTCTCTTTTCATTTCCTTTTCATTATAATCGGTGTTAAGTTAAATTCGTAAACTTATTGTTAGTACCATAGGAAAAATGTAAAAATGAAAGATTTTTCTTAAACCCTTGTATCTTTTACAAAAATTAAGCTATTGTAATGAATAAAAAAAGAAATTGTAAAGAAATGATATGTCTTGTTAACAAAATAAGAAAATACAAGGTGGAGCAACTTTGACAATCCATATGTGGTTTTAAAGTTGATTTAAAAAAACAGACTTTGTGTCACCCTGTATAAAATGATGTACGCCAAATTTTCTTAAAATTCCAAAGATGTGATAGATTACATTTAAATTTACCTACAATATGCAAAAAAAATGAATCAAATCGAATTTAAAATAACAAACTTATTAACGAACAAACTTCATCAATTTTTTGAGTGGATCGATTATTTTGCTGATGAGTATATTAAGATTTGAATCGTTTAAAATTTATATTTTTGTAACTTTTTGTAGACTTATACCTATATATCTTTTATAGAAGAATGTGTAATTTCTAGAAATCTATTTCTGCATTTCGTATGACTCGATGGCGATTGACTTCACTGTACTTCAACAAAGTTTCTTGAAATCGCCACCCTTCCAAAGTTTTAAAAATCCGGTAGCGTAGGTACAATTTGGAAGGATAGTTCCCAATGTATGCAGAATTGCTAAATAACACTTTGTTTATTCTAAAATTATATTTTCATACTCATATATGGAGACAAGTATAACCAAATAAAATAGCAGGTATACTAAAAACATGTATTTTAGATAATAATAATGAAAGAAAATTTTAAATCGATTGAATATTTTTTAAATGTGTTGTTTAGCGTCCAAGATTAATTGCTTTGCAGTATTTGAAAGCCCCCCACTCCTGAAATTATAGTTCACTGATTCTGAAACAGATGTCGGCACCGGAAATATATACAAGAACTAGAATTCTGAATGAGTAACTTATAGTAATCCAAGTTGTTATTTGTCATTTTTATATTTATTGTGATACAATAAATGTTTGTGCTATCTTTCAACTCCGTTTTTTTTCTAAATTGTACATTTTTTAGTACCAGAGACATCTAGTGACTTAAATGCATTTGTGTTTCGGGTGCCCTAGCCTTAAATTCATTTATAGTTGTAGTTGGCACATTTTGATAGGCCTCCTTAAATTTTCTATTATTTTACTAGATTCGTATTTAATGAACAATAAACTAAACAAGCCTGTTTTTCAATTTTTAAAAAATGAGGTAACGAAAATATACAGCCGTAGTATAACTGACAAATTGATTAGCAAACCCTAAAAAACACTCCTCCAAATGACCAATACTCTATACCTATTATGTTTGTTATTTGCTAATTTAGAATACGTGCTTTTTTTGCAGGAATTAAGGAAAATGATAAATTGTGCCAAAACGATGAGAGACGTATAGTGCTTAAATTGCTCGCACGGATAGTTGCACATATAGAAAAGAAATACAAACTATACCATTTAAAGAAGTCTAACTTTTAGGTACTTAAAATTACTATAACTAATATTCCGTTTCAACAGCCTGTATAAACGTGGCTACCAGTCCCTATCTCGGTAACCGTTCATCGTATAACCTTGCAGCACAATCCTTGATAATAAAAGCTACCAAGAGAATTTCAGCAACAATATTTCTAAGTTTCCAAAATGACAGCAAGGGGACGTAATTCTGAGATGTATAAAAAATTCGACAATTTTTTTTTTTTATATTAATGTCGAGTTAAAATTCCATTTAGAGAACAATTATTCAAATATAAATTACCTTATATCTATTTCCAAGTTCTAAAATGAATTAAATTTTAATATTATACCCTTCCGAAAATGTTTTAATGTTAATCTAGATAAAACTGGAATCCCATAAATATTACTTATGCTTATATCCGGCCAACTAATCAACGATAATAAATTCAAATTAGTTTATTTACTCGATACGTCTCAGTGATTTTTATGAATATCGTGCAGCAAAAATTCCTGGCCGGGAGATGCCGAAACAGATTTATTAACTGCAGCATATTATCTAAGAAAACAAGAACGCTTCCGGCGTATTTAAAGCTTTTAGAAATGATTTCATTACCAAGATTCCGTCTGACACGCACACATAGAGTAAAACAAAACGAGATAGATATTAACTCATTAAGACACAATGATTAATTGTAACTTAAACATTTAGGTCAACCAACTCGCCGACACTCATCACTTGTTAAAACAAGTCAGAACGGATCATGCACCGTGGTGAATGTATGAGAGGAAAAGGGGATATCAAAAATCTCTTCGGCTAGTATGTGAAACATCTGTGCCACGGTACATAAACAAACCACAAGAAATTAGTATAATCGCCAAGTAATGTCAATATATGTGTGGGTAATACCAGTGAATTGGAACAAAAGTGCATTAGCAAAATAATCTTTTGTAAACATGTTTTTCTAAGAGGAGATTAGAAAATATAATAACGACTGTCTAAACAGCACATGTAATAAATTGTATTTAAAATCAGGCACATTACTAATCCAATAGTTTTCGACATTGTTTAGTAATTTGGTATAAACTTTGTACCTAAACACATAAATATTCACTGTTGAAAAAAAGAATACTTATTTTCAATCACAATATTCACTATTCCATAAACAAAGCATAAGCTATCAGTATAGTAGAGGTTAGACAAATTTAAAGAAAACTTCCATTGAAAAATGAGAAGACAAGAAAGTGATAAAAATGTTAGACCTCCAGATTTTTGCAGATGTCGGCTTGAAGTTCCCTGGCACCGAGAATCTTTCTCCCCCCCCCCCCCCCACTTCGCTCTCTTTCTTCAACCACCCCCAAATGACTAAAGTTATTAATATCAAACTTTATATTTAAGAGTATATTTTCCCTCTTAAGATCTGATTATACTTTTATTAAAATCGGTAGACCGGTAGTAATAGTTTACTTCAGTGAAAAAATCAAATTTAAGCAATATTTTGTCAAGTTTAAATAAATTTTATAAAAAATATAAATGTACTCAATATTCAAAAAACTTTTTTGGGAATATCTCGCAAATTAAGCTTTCTAAAGAGATATTTGGGCCGGAAGTAACAATTTTACTCACAGGTTTATTAAGAAGATAAAAGTAAAAGTAAACACCTTTTACATCAAAAATTTTGAACACATAGACGTATAAGAGAGTCGTATGGCGCACACACCTCATATTTTAATTAAAAACAAACAATTGATTGATTTACTTCAGCAAAGTACATCAAATAGTAAACAACAAATAAATAAAAACAAATACAAAAATAATATAAACAATATGACCTAATACTACAAATAAATTTAAAAGAACCTTTACGAGAACTTGTAACTATTAAACAAGATAGAATTTGACATTGACACTTTAAAACCAATAAACAAACTAACAAAGAACGATAAATTTAAAATGGGCCATATCAAGAATAATAAATTATCAGATACATTATGGACTTCAAGATCCTTGTTCAGAATACCGCAATTTCGTATATGCTGATTTCTAGGAGTATCCTCTTTATCCCAACTTTAGCATATATTTTGGCATCTATGGTATTAAAGTTTTCTGGAAATTTGATAATATAATATAAAATATAAAAAATTATTTATTCGTCCAATGGACTACATATTATTATGTTGTATAGGACATTTCGCAGTGTGAATTACAATATGAAATATCACATACAACAAAAAGAAACAAAATACAAATCAGGAAATAAACTATACAGCCTGTCCCAAATTAACTCGGCACTATTGCTAACTTTGTTATTATTGGAGCTACGAAGTCGGTTAAATTAGCAAACTAGTAGGACTTTTTTGCTGATTAAGTTAGTCAAAACAGAGAAACAATTGAAGAGCTAGTTTTTGAGATATTGACAAAAGCAACAAATTTTTAAATGGAACATCCTGTATATTTCGACATATTTTGAAAGAGAGTTAAATTCTAAAGAAAAAGTAAGGTATACACTATCGTCCTAAATTTAAAAATAATCGAATAAAATGCACTTAAACTCTCTGATTATCATTACTTGAATATGTAAGTAGTATTAAAGTAATGATAATCAGAGAGTTTAAGTGCTTTTTATTCGCTTATTTTCAAATTTAGGACGATAGTGTATTACTTACTTTTTGCTTAGAATTTAACTCTCTTTCAAAATATGTTGAAATATACAGGATGTTCCATTTAAAAATTTGTTGCTTTTGTGAATATCTCAAAAACTAGCTCTTCAATTGTTTCTCTGTTTTGACTAACTTAATCAGCAAAAAAAGTCCTACTAGTTTGCTAATTTAACCGACTTCGTAGCTCCAATAATAACAAAGTTAGCAATGGTGCCGAGTTAATTTGGGATACCCTGTATATAAAAAAAATGTAGAACAACAAAATATGCTAATCGCTCCCATCATCGAAAAATTCTGTCGCAACATTCCGTTAGCTTCTTTTTGTTGAAAAAAGATTTTTTCCGTTTTCCCGCAAACTCCATCCAGGCTTATACCCTACCTATATTTCCTTTCCATGAAAGTAACTTTAGCAAACCTGTTTTGCGCCTAACGGCAATCTAAAGACAATTAATAAAAAATACAACGTAAACGAGAAATGTGTAAAAGTGAAATTGTGAAAAATAAAGTATATAAATGTGAAAAATTAAGCATAGAAGAACCATTATCTATGCAGTTTCATCAAATGGCTTTGATCGATCGAAGCACATGCACTCAACTCCACCACACAAATAATATCGACGCAAATTGCACAATTAAAAGGGTATGTAATGTAAAAAATAGGTATAGAGCTACCGCATACCATTCATGTGGGTCAATTGCATAGATAATAGCAATGGTTCTACCTTAATTCTTCAAATTTGGACTTTTACGCATTTCTCGTTTACATTATATCTTTCTAGTATTTGAAACTTTTTAGATTGACTTTAAATTGTCATTTTATTAATAATTTTCTGTACACTGCCGCTACTCCATCACAACTAATTACTTTTAATACTTTTCTTGTAAATTTAGGCAAAGAATTTTAATATATTTATATATCTATACTCATAAATTTCAGTAATTCTATCACTGCTGTGTACAATACCAACCCAATTGTGTCATTATTACTGCAGATTTATGTATTTTTGTATGATTTATGTTAAATATTTGAATGACACATTTTATACATATATAAAAATAAATAAATTTCGGTGTCTAAATCAAAACTTAAACTTAAATCATAGTTAGAGCTTGTTCTACTTTACTTCCAAGCCCAGGTAATGCCTAATTAATGTAACGCTTTTGTATATATTGTTATCAATTTGGCATAAATACTAATTATTCCTCAATAATTGCAGAGCTTATATCAAGTTCAAAGAAATTGGTATAAATTTCTGTAAATTAACACCTTCGATATTTATTTAATATTAATAACAGATGAAAGCAAGCACTAGTAATGTTATATATTTGTAATTTAAATAGATAAGATATACATAAATATATTTAAGCACTCTTAAGATCAAAATACAACAGCGAAATTATTAACATTATATTTAATAAACACATTAGTTTTGAGTACCATGAAGATAAATGTTTAGAATGCTGTGAAACAGGGTATACTTATTTGTTCGAGACGAAAAGAGAAGATGCATCGGCATAGCAACATCATATTTTGAATTGATTCGGTCTTTACTTGATGAAGATCCATCGTATTAATTACTAAATAAACAACAAACGTTGGATTTTCACTATTTAATATTCGAAGTAATATTTGACAATTGTTTCGCCAACACAGTGGCTTCTTCAGAAATAAATAAAAATATTACACAAACACTTATATATCTCACAATATAGCACAATTTATGTAGAGGGGGTGATCTATTGAACAGTGTACATTATGAAAATAAATTTAATAAGGGGGAGTTATTAGTTTCTAACTGATCATTAAGTAAATTATTAGAGGGTCTATTTTTATTAATTTCAAGGGATTCTAGTAGGTTTAATTTAACACCTTTATTTTCTATATGTAGGATATCGAAATGATGACTAAAACTATGGCTTTCTTCTATAAAGTGGTTTGCGTATGAAGAATCAGTTTTCTTCATTTTGAAGGATCTAAAATGTTCTGACATCCTTTTCTCAAACATTCTTCCTGTTTGGCCTATGTAAAACTTAGGGCAATCACTACATTTTAACTTATAGACTCCTGACTGTTGGTTTTTAGGTGTTTTATCTTTATTGTTCTTAATATATTTAGATAATTTGTTGTTTGTTCTAAAAGCTACTTTTATATTATTCTTATTTAAAAACTTAGCAACTTTTTCACTAGGTGGACCTACATATGTAATGGTTTTATATCTATTATTTGTATAAATAATAGACACAAGTCTATCCGATAATAAAAGATACAAATAATAGATATAAAACCATTACATATGTCGGTCCACCTAGTGAATAAGTTGCTAAGTTTTTAAATAACAATAATATAAAAGTAGCTTTTAGAACAAACAACAAATTATCTAAATATATTAAGAACAATAAAGATAAAACACCTAAAAAGCAACAGTCAGGAGTCTATAAGTTAAAATGTAGTGATTGCCCTAAGTTTTACATAGGCCAAACAGGAAGAATGTTTGAGAAAAGGATGTCAGAACATTTTAGATCCTTCAAAATGAAGAAAACTGATTCTTCATACGCAAACCACCTTATAGAAGAAAGCCATAGTTTTAGTCATCATTTCGATATCCTACATATAGAAAATAAAGGTGTTAAATTAAACCTACTAGAATCCCTTGAAATTAATAAAAATAGACCCTCTAATAATTTACTTAATGATCAGTTAGAAACTAATAACTCCCCCTTATTAAATTTATTTTCATAATGTACACTGTTCAATAGATCATCCCCTCTACATAAATTGTGCTATATTGTGAGATATATAAGTGTTTGTGTAATATTTTTATTTATTTCTGAAGAAGCCACTGTGTTGGCGAAACAATTGTCAAATATTACTTCGAATATTAAATAGTGAAAATCCAACATTTGTTGTTTATTTAGTAATTAACATGGTATTTTATCTATGTTCTGCAACTTGGGCTAATTTATTCAACAAGTAAAAAATATACAATTGATTTCACAGATGAAATATGTAATAATTAAATCAGGTATTAAAAAAAATAGAGTACAATTATAGACTGAATTATGCTAAATTATATTGCAAGTAATGGACATAAAAATAATAAATAAAAATAATTGATTAGTGAATGAATATTTCTTAAATTTAAACTGATCTAAGAAGAGTAATTAATAATTTAAAAAATCATCATTTTATTACTTTTACATATTGCTTCAAGTTTTATTTGAGAATCTTTTAGATACAAATTGTATATAATTAAAAATCCATATTTTTGAAATTTTTGTTTTTTTTAAAAAACTACAACTTTCCGTTTTCTTACAGAACAATTTTGTAATTGTTGAGCATAGATTTTTGAACTTCATTTGCGCTTATATATTTCGACCCTTGACTCAACTTATTTTTGATTCTTGGTGGAATTCCTCCATTGAATAATCCTTCTTAAGTGGAATGTGGTGTACACAAAAATATACATTGACTTGCTCCCAAATGTGTTGTTAATATTGTTAGATCTTCAATCCTTAAAGTTCATTTTCCTACGTTTTTGCAGGATGCAGTCATTCAAGTATTATTTAATTATTCAATTAAGAGGCCAACAAATATTTGAATTATCGTATTAAATGAGCTTTTTAATTAACACATATGCGTTAGATCTTCAAAGGAAACCGAAACAAAAAATATGTATATTTTTATATATGAATCATGTTTATGTTTACGTCAATACGCATACAGTTTTTATTGTTAAAAGAATAGTAAATCGAATAAGCCATCAAGGAATAACGAAGAGTATACAATCAAAAGTATTGATTAAAATTTTTATTTTGTTATATTGCTAAATTTTTACTTTCACGATTTTCTTGATTCATGTTATACGTATCATGTATATAGTTGTTAAGGAATTTGCTGTTCCATTATAGACATGCACATGTAAATTAAACTGTAAAAGAAATTCGGCACTATATATGTATATAACAAAAAAGAATAGAGAAGCTTCATCAGATTTAAATTACAGCTTCTAAAATGTGAATGTGTCGTGATTGCAAATGTTTGTCCGTCTCGCATAAATGACAAATTTCACGCTTTTTTCTCGAATAAATTGAATTCTAGTCACGTTTATAGATTCAACGGCAAAGCATATTTGATATTTGAATTAAGAAAATTCGACAGAGAATTTATGTTTTTAGATCTGACACATTTTTTAACGAGGAGAAAGTAGATATTATTTGTTTAATGACCACCAAAATTAATAGGAATACATGTATATATACCGAGTGTCTAATAATATAGGTAGGTTATGGTGAATTTTCATAGAAAATTGTAGTAATTCCAATAAAATAAAGGCTATCTGGAATTACATATTATAAGCTGAACTTAAGAAATTTGAAATGGAACACACGTGCATTATACATAGCATACCTAGAATTAGTCGAAAAAAGCTGCTTATAATATTTCTATCTAAAAAAATTTAATTTTCATTAAAAAAATTTAATTTTCATTAAAATTTTGAACTGCATTAAGCGACAAGCTTGGAAATGCATGAATTTGCAATAGTTTGAAAAAAAGCTAGTTCGCCCTGTGCTTAAAAATTGTTAAAACTTACATTTGTAACATTAGTTGAAAAAAAATCTTTAATACAATTATAAATATGTACATGAATCTACTTTACGGCAAAAATGAAATATATTAAATTTGGAATTGATAAATAAAGCTATATGGTTAACGAGCAAATGATTGTGTATACTATCACGAAGAATATACAGACATGTGCGATTTTTATTATTAATCATGGAAGTGTATCAACTGTTCATAAGTCATTTCAAACTCGATTTTAAAGGTGTGCACAAGAAGAAGGCTAGACTTTTGAATATTAACAAAGCTGATAATATTGTATCAAATTTCACGAAAACTCCTTGTTAATTTCCATACATACGTAATTTGTGTACACCTTCAGTCATTTAAATAGTGTAAATATTTTATCTAAACTCCGTGTCATTTTATTAACAAACATATGTTTGATAAATTCTAACATAAAAGGTAACCTGCTGTGGGAGTGAATAGCGGATTGTCTAGCATACCTATTCATCCTTCTCTTAAGGCTTTCATCATTCTTATCACTAGGAGATGTGAATTTTAAAAAGTGATTATGGGAAATATTTTCACGCAAATTATTTAGTAAGCAAATAATTTTAAATCGATATATTTATATGATTTTCTATCGATTTATGGAAGTTAAAATTTACAATGATTTAAACCTGGTAAGATATTCTTAATTATAATAATAATAATAATAATAATAGTGTTTTATTAGCTCATATCACAAAATACAAATACACAGTACATACAGATATCAAAGAAAAGAAAAAAGAAAAACAGAAAACAAAACTATAATATAAATAAATAACATAAATATATGAACTAATAGGCTCAAGATCAGTCGAGTGGTAAACACACAACTGCTTCACCTTTTGAGCCAGACACAACGCAACACATACAGAACATACAATGAAAATGAAGGCATAATACATAATATACAAGATCGAAAATGGTATACTAAACAGCATATATCAATTAACAATTAACAATATAGCGCAGTAATAATTGACAATACATATACACATACATGTCCAGCAACTGACAAAGCTTTCACACATTAACCAAAGAAAAAAGGTACTTCCTTATTTCAGCACAAAAAGACGAAACAGACAACACTTTAAGAGATGATGGAAAAGGGTTATATAACTTCGCAATATTATATCGAAATGATCTTTTAAAACATTCCAGGTGATGCTGTGGGGTTGTCAAAAGACTCCTGTTCCTAACATTGACACTATGCACATCCGTTCGAAATTGAATCTTACGGTATAAATCACTGGGTTTCTTTGAGGAAATAATTTTATGGAAGAAGATGATGGAAAGCAAAGAAATTCTACTACTCATATTGAGCCAATGAGCCCATTTCAGTGCATGAGAAACGCGATCAAACCGACGTAAGCCATAGATAAATCTCAAGCAAGCATTCTGGACCCTTTGTATTCGGAGCTTATCGACACTATTGAGACAGGGAAAATATACATGGTCACAAAAATTAAACTGAGAAAGAACTAAGGCTTCACATAAAATTCTACGTAAATTACTATCTAAACAATATTTATTGCCATATAGTATTTTAAGATTACAGAATGCTCATCGAATAAGTCGGTAGACATGCTCCTTAAACCTCATTTTGGTATCGAGATGCAGGCCAAGATTCCTTGAGCACTCGGAATGAGGAAGGGGTTCATTGTTTATCTGGATCTTAATCAGCGGCAAGACCAAATCTCTTTGTTTGGCACGACCAAAAAGCAATACCACAGAGTTCTTAGGATTGATATTGAGAGAGTAACGTTCAGATTCTGCAACAAGCGATTGAAGATCAGAATTAACACTGGCGATGGCAGAGGCAACATCTGAGGGATGAAATGAATAAAAAAGCTGAGTGTCATCGGCGTACAACTGAAACTGGCAATATCTTAAACATTTGGTTATATTAGAGCTGTAAATTGCGAATAATAGCGGCCCTAAGATACTACCCTGAGGAACACCAGATGCAACAAGCAGCCGATCTGACACAACACCACCAACGCGCACCTGTTACATGCGACCATTCAAATAAGAATGGAAAAAGTGTATAGAAACTTGGTCGAAACCAATAAAGCGCAGGATGGCCAGCAGGAGGGAATGGTTGATAGTGTCAAATGCTTTAGAGTAATCAAGGAGAACCAATACCGTCACCAAACCATCATCAACACCCCCAAGAACCTCATCCGTGACGTGCGACAAAACCGTGGCACAACTATATCCTGGGCGAAACCAAAATAATTACTTAGTTTCTTTTACTTCCATAATTTTTTTCTGAATAAATCACTGTTAAAATTATGGATTTCAAAAGGTTTTAGATTTCAATGGATGGAATTTATTGTCGATTTAAAGTAATAGTCAATTATAATTAGCAAAATCTAAATTTTATAACAGCAATTTTTCGATGGATTTTACAATTTCAACATGATAATGATGGTCTCAGGAAACAGTATGATTTTTCTGCTTTGCACTGAGTAATTAATTAGGTAAATTTTTCTAGGGAACGTCTGTGACTCTAGAAAATACCATTAATTCAGAGAATTAGAATCGAGTGTATGATTTTGTTTCAAGCAATTGAAGCATAAGCATTGTGAAGAGAAGTAAAATAGGAGTCGCAACTTCTAAGTGAGCGTATCTTATTTTCCATGAGTCATGTTGTAATGTGTCCCTTGAGTTGATAAACTGGACGAGCACAGTATGTATTGAATCAAATACAGCAACCAAATGATGTCAATTACGCTCACTATCAGCTGGAGGTTGAAAGCGATTTTTACACGGAAAATAAAAGTTTCTTGTATATTATCAAATCCCATTTTCCTTAGTTATTTTGTTTTTTAAATTACCTCGATGATACCCGTCTTGAAAGCGAGGGCATCCAAGATCACTGCTTTATCTTGTGAATTTATGGACTTCTTAAAAAAAATAATCAATTGAAGATGACATATAGAAATTTATCCAAGCACTAAGAAATGAAGAAAGTTTATACAAGCTAAAAATAGAACAACGGATTGCTGGACAGGCGCTGAATCGGAAGAAAATATTTACTATATTGTCGAAAGAGAACAATAATCTAACAAATGGAGGCGTCGCAGTTTTTGGTAAAAGAGTCATTCTCAGCAGACAGACTTTACTGACCGCGATTTCATAGCTTCCAATGCAATGCTTCATACCGAAGGGCCAAACTACAGCAGGACGTAATATTAAATAGTAAACATAATACCTACAGCAAGTGAATATGCCGTAAACCATCATCAGTATTCTTAAGGCTTCGTATAACTTCAATTTTTAATGTCGCAGAGAAATTTAAATTGAATCAAATTGTCTTTTCTGGAATCTCATCAAGTACATGGATGTAGTTCATAGATATAGAGAAGGGGAAAATGCTCTTAAAATGCGCGGAAGATGATAATGGGTGGTATGAATAAAACGGAGTATTTGCTAATACTACTACTAGAAGTAACTGCTGCATTGGTACATAAAGTAAATAGTACAATAACGAGGCATTTACTACACAATCGAAGTATTTACTTCGAAGAGGTAGTATTTGGTCAGTTTGAGGTTAGGATTTATGTTACGTCAAACCATCGTCGAACGACAGCGGTAAATTTGGATCAAAAATGAGTGACAGCGAAAGTGATAGGGATGAAGGTACGGCAGAGCAAACTGACGAACAAATGGGGTTTACAGTGATGCTATCGGATTATCCTCAACTGTTTGATAAAAGAAAAACCCCGAACATAATGAAACAAAAAGAAAAGTGCTGGGAAGACTTGACGAAGAAGTTTAACACCAACTACAACAAAAACGCAACTTTTAAACAGGCAAGTATATTTACATTTGTATTGTAAATTTAAATAATGTTTTCACGTACAGTTGAAAGCAAAAAAAAAGTAGACACGTTTGGATGTAAAACGGGTGACGAAACATTCGTTTTACATTGTACCGTGACCCGTTTTGCACCCAAACGTGTCTACTTTTTTTTTTCTTTCAACATAGAAGATATTTATAGATCATTAAAAAGTTTGACAATATGAAAAGCAAAGTAAAGGAGAGGACGGACCTAAAGAAGACTGGAAATAAAAGAATTATTCTTAATGAATGGCAAAGCAAATTTTGCGAGTTATGGAACAATCGCGGGGAAAATCCTGTTCTCCATCAAGTTCCAGGTAATAATAAAAAGTTTGTAAGTAAACTAGTTGGTACTAATGGATAAATCAATAGGGGCTGAAAGTGCTGGAACAGGAGCAGGAGTTAAACCCCAAACTGATGACCATTTGCTCGAACAAGTCACTCCAAAGCGAAAAGTAGTTTCGCCTGAAAATGTGGATGACGACTTCAAAAATTTAAGTGTACCTACTTTGCAAAGGCTTGTTCTTGTGCAACAGATGAAAACGGCCAAAGCACAAAAACAAGCAGCCATTGCCCAAGAAAAAGCTGCCATCGCGCAGGAAAAATATTTTACAGCAATGACAAATCAATCTCAGGACGTCTTCCTTAATGGAAATTTAGAGTAGTAAATTAATTAAATGTGTACTATTACAAATGAACTTTATAATAATTTATTTATGTTTTTATCTATGTCCACGCAACCTTAAAAGTTCCATGGCTATCGCATTTCTACGATGCACACCTCTACGGCGTATTACGTTGTGGTCCTCCTCGTTCTGAATATACACAAAATCTTGTTCAATCGGAAGTTCATCAAAATCATCGTCTGGATCATTTAGATGTTTTGCAATATTGTGTAATACAAAAGCACAAACTATGTACCGATAAACTCTATTCGTTTTGAGGCGAACAGTGTAATGCATCATGGGAAAACGCCGTTTCAGCTGACCAAAACAACGTTCAATAACACGACGATTGTTTGTGTGCCATCTATTGTAATTCCTTTCTGCGACGGTAAGAGCCCTGCTGTACGGCGTTAAAAGCCACGGTGCCAAGCAATAACCTTCATCTCCCAGTAAAGAAACATTATAGATGTTGTCGGCCATAATGTTAAAAAGGTCGGAATTTTTCCAAATTCTACTATCGTGGACTGAACCTGGCCACGAAGCATCCACACTTGTAAATCGTTCTGTACGAGAACAGGTAGCTTGTACGTTTATTGAACAGAAACCTTTTCTATTAAAATATTCCTCTCCTTGAACTGTAGGCTTTATAATTCGAATGTGCACACAATCGATAGCACCGACTATATTTGGTATCTGCCAACCTTCCTGTGCTCGTTCAATTTCATCTGCAGTTTGTGGGAACCGAATCCATATATGTGCCTTGTCCAAAATTTTATCAATAACATAATTAATACGTTTCGACACCGTTGATTGATGCACACCTATATCACTAGCAACTCCTATCTGAAAACCAGGGTCTCCAAGACTTCTAAGAAATATTTCCATTTGTTGAACTGTTGATAGTGCTCCGCCACGAGTTTCTACTGATGTACCCAAGAATTGGTTAGCAATCCATTCTACATTTTCCTTTTCAAAACTTAATAGAAAGCCAAAAATAAATTAGTGGCAACATCCAATATAATTTTGTAATATTTCTTACCGAAATAATTTTCTGTATTCCCGTGAACGAAATATTCTTCTCTCTTTATAATACTTCGGTAATCTGTCCTAAACTAATAATAACTCTGCCATATTTTGCAAATAGCTTAAAGAAAGCAACCGCGAAGCTACACTGACGCTCGCTTCGATAAAAATGAAGCATTTTCTGTGTCCTGTAGCATTTGCTATATATACTATAGTAATTACTCCTATATATAAAGCAAATGCTACTGATTTGTAGTATTTCCCTGTAGCGAGGCTTGTTTATAGAGTAACTGCTTCACAGTCGAAGCACTTACTTAATTCTTGCAGTATTTACTTCAGCATTGAAGAAATTACTAGTAGTATTAGCAAGTACTCCGTTTTATTCATACCACCCATATCTGCCGTTTGACCCAGAGCTAAGGAGCACCCAAAAGACGCACCAACCATACCCTTATCGAAAAAGCGCCAGTTTGAATTGTTGTAAATTTTGTCTATTAATACCAGTAGAACTAATAGCTGAAACTTCTTAAACAGAACACGTCTCCCATTTTATTTTAAATGATAGCACAACATTGCTCTCTTTGCACATAATGAACACTTGAACACATGGAACTAATCTATCTTACTTCTTATCCTCATGTTTCATCAACACGATTCACAACGAGCAAGTTCATCTTAAAACTACATATAAAACTCAAAAACAAAAACGCAATAACTTAGTGCATAAACACAAGATGGCATATGCACAAATCACGGAAAAAGTACATAACCTAAACCATTCTCGATGCCAAACTCTACGTCTAAATGTATTTTTGCGTCGAGTGTAAATTTGATGCGTATACTGGTACAAGAGCATTCTTTTCTCCTCGATATTTTAATGTAAACGTAATAAGTAATATATAAAGAACAGAAAGAGAAAATATGAAATCAGATTTGTACAAGAGTACAAAATTAATTAAGAAATTAGTCTTAGCATTGTCTATAGTAACATATTGTTTTGCAATACTTATAATCCGTCAGTTAGCAATTATTTATTCTGTACCAATTTCTTTGCCAACGTTGTATACTTTAACAACTTCTGGCTGTAAATTTCTTCAGTGGTAAAAACTTATCAGTTGAAATTTTTGGGATGTTTAACGTTTTATTTATACAAATGAACATATACAGTTATTACAACATATTATAAATGTTTCAAAATACATGAGTTTACATTTTAATTTGCTGATTAGTTTAATTAGATTGAACGTAATTCACGCTACTTGTAAGCAATAGATATCGATATTTTTGGATATATACATACACACACACAAACACGCATATTGCACAACTGGACATGTGGTCCTGACAAACTTCCCATTTTCTTCATCATCTTGTTTACGTTTCCTTTAGGTGTTCGTGTAACGTGGACTCGTTTCTCACCAGGAGCAATATTTTTATAGCGGAAACGGTGGATTTCTTATAAACAGTAAATGGCAACTCGCCGCTCCAATTTCACTCATGATCTTTGAGTTTAGTAATTCGAATCATTATACTAAAAATAGAAACGGCGTGTACCAACGAGAAATACTAAAAATGTCTTATAAGAAACGCTCCATGTTCCATGCTGAACAGTATTGTAATGTTTTAGTACTATAGATTATCGATCTTCTTCATTTCGAATACAATAAATCATATTTGGGAATCTGGTAATACATTTGAATGCTAATAGCTAATATAAACTCTTTCATATTGTCATATAAAACGGTCAAGCAAATAGCACCATACCCACACATAAAAGTTTCTTACAATTGTAAATAATTTATTACTGCAACTAAATAAATGTCAGAAATAATTTCTGTACTTAAATAAACATATATAATCAACATCTAAATGATTAAGAGGGATATAAAAATAGGAAAACATACATTATTTCTTTTGAGTTTTAAAAACTACAAGAGTTTCAAACAACTCAAGACACATTATAAAATTGGTACACTGGCATTAATTGTATAAAACATAACAGTCAAACTGCACGTTTATACAGCCACATTGAATTGTTGCTTCAAGTGTACATCAGAGTATAGTAAATTGTTTTGCCAACATTAGTAAAATTATTAATTATTTGAAATCTCAAATTGAGCATTTTAATTGAAAATTTATTTTGAAGATGAATCTTTCTTAATGATATTTTAGGATTTTAAAAAATATAACTTTCTAGCGCAAATGTATTTTAAAATTATATGAAACATATTTGCGAAAGACAGATTCGAGAGTACAAAAATAATTACTTGTTTTCTCTCATTGTTTTTGAAAGTCTGTGGAAAATATTGGCCAACAAAATAAAGGGATTTGGTTTTGGACTACAATCGAGTGCGAATCTATAGCTGATATTATCGATATTCGTATTCCGAAGAGAGACATTTGATAGCATACAAAGAAAAACAACTTTATTTTTCCAAATATTATCAAATTTCAACGCGTATGTAAGCGATTATTTAAATGAAAGTGTAAATCGATCATCGGTCAGAACCTCACATTATGAAGAGCGGGTATGCATATAATTTTAAACGAATAGAAATTCTGGCCTGAAGGAGAAAATATATTAGTTGAAATCATTGAGCTAAGGTACCCATTAGCGCTAAAATAAACTAAACACCAAAATATTAAAATCTACCAAAATATCTTAGAAATAATCTACATGACCTTTGCCGACTTATTTCTATTTCTGATATTGAAAACCACTGTTTCAAGTCTCATTTAAAGAAATATCCAATCATGGATATATGAACCCATAAGTTTCGAGATTTTTTTGAACCAACTTTTTCCTATTGAATACCCGAGTAACTATGATTAATCTAGCGGTAGTTAAAATAACGCCTTCATACGTTCAACTTAGGTACGGCAATTTGAAATCCGTTGTTGACCCTAATAATCAAAAGGGGGTAAGAATAGTACTAGTAGTACAGTGCCTTTATAATCAGAATTGTGACAAAGATGAGATTATTTCTGACGCAATTTGTACCTATATAATAGTGTCTTGTGTCAAAAGTTACATTCTTATCTGTATTTATCACGTTTTGTAAATACATATCCATTTAATACGCCAGTTATAGGTTATTATATCAATCCATATTTAATAATACTGAATTATAGGTTTATTATACCATTTGACAGATACCCACAGGATACCCACATAATGGATGATTTGGTTTCTATTGATTTCCTATCTCTTGTCACCACTCTCATTATAAAGGCGCATTGACTAGTAGCAAGAACTCCCTTACATTTAATTAAGAGAATTCTTAATATTAATTATAAACTTATCAATTTTTAAAAATGAAGTTTAATTAACATTTATTTTTAAATCATTTAACATCTGAACATCCATTCAATATTTACAGTAACTTTAATCCACCCTTCAACTCCCTCTGTAAATCTCAAGTGATAGACATTTTATGAAAAAGAAAGTCAAAATGGTAACCAGAGAAAAGAATTTATATTGCCCGAGACCAACTCCAGCCAGATCGAGTTCATGAGGAACTAGACAAATTGCCATCCAGTCCTGTTCGTTGTAAATAACGCTGCCCACTGTTTCATAAAGCCCGTTTTTCCCCAATTCATTGCTGTATATCGAACTGTATCTCCCTCATTTAAATACTAGGAATTTGTTTATCATTTAATTATTAATAAAACTACAATTATACCCTTTAATAATCAAACCGATAAATCGAAAGTAATAATAAATAAAGTAATTATATATACCTTAAATCGTTTTTATTTCTTCAGACGACTTTAATTTCAGGCTGCCTATTTGCTGTACAAAGTATAATCATTCATCCAAAGCCTTTAACGCCTTGAGTATTCATACCTTATCAGAGCAATAACCGCTTTGGTTTGAGCTAAGTCGGAGTAAATTTAACTAATCATTATAGTATGTCTTGAATAACAATACATTGCGTGTATTATTAAAATAGGCAACCTATCACACCGACAAGTAAACGCTTTTACTATACGCTTGTTTATAAATATAATTAATTTCACATGCCTACACACAGGCCGTATGATATGAATTAGTACACATTCGTGGGCACCTACTACATAAATTTAACGCCCATTTATGGAGTATTTACTATAGCAACCAAGTACCTAATGGTGAAGATTTAGGCCACCGAGCCCTTATAGTATGTAACTATAAATTTAGACATCTGGGATTATAGTTACCAGGACTTTACTTACTTTTAGTAAAGTTCTAAACTGTCATTAACAGTTTTAATGGTTTCGTAAAAAACACTGTTAGTGTCTTTTTATGAAACCACTATAACCGGCATGTAGATATCTACATTGTATTCGAATCTTCGATATTTCCTAAACATCTGAAGATAAAAAACATGTAATAATACATATATTATCTCTACATTTTTCAGCAATATACGGATTTATTTATTTGTTTTCCAAAAATAAAATAAAAAAACAATACAAGTGCTGGTGTCACTTCAATACGTATTAAATGTTTTAGACGATATACTAAGTGTACCGTAAGCCTAAGTGAGAAGCGTTTGTGAGACAGTTGTGTATGCAAATGTATGAAGGATTAAAGGAAGCATATCAACTAGTAAAGAAAGTGGCATCAGTTTGTAACGAACTTGAGTCGTTAAGACAGAGAAAATGCCCAATTTATGTTTAATTAATTGCAAATGTAAAACATTTTTATTATTTAGTGAGACATTTTCTCGTCCGTTACATGTTTAATTCATTAATTGTTCATGTTTATTTATTCATTAGTGAATGATACCGGTGATTTTCTAATTAACTTTATTCATGCTAATTTTAAAGGAATCTGTATGTAGATAATTCCTATGGAAATTTTCCAATGAGGACGACACGAATGCTAACGTGACCAAATGCAGCATATCTTCAGATAGATGTTAGAGTGTGTAATTTTGTCACGTAAAATGTACCATTTTTAGATGTGACGTACTTCGTCCGGGGCTTATAAAAGCAGAGATATTTCGCAGGAAAGAGGACTCCTATTTGAGATTCCTTTTGAGCTGGTTATTTAATTTCAGATTCAAATGACCAGTCTTCTAATCCCCGTGTTGGCTTAACTATAGGTTCATGGCAATTAATCCTTTAATTAATGGCCTAACTATAGGTTCAGGTCATTACTTCTGTCCGTAGATAGCCTAACTACAGGTTCAGGTGGCTTATCCGTTTAGTTACCGTTTAAAATCCCCGTCAATCAACTAAGTAAATTTCTAAAGTCCGTAATTCCGTAATCAAAGTCAAATGGTCATATGTAATGATCAAATTGTTTGAAAGATTCCGTCATGTTAGTTTAAAAGAGTATTTCTTTAACGGAAGGAACTCTAATTTATTCAATAAAATATCCGTTATTCGTTTTATTAAATTATTAAATATGTCGTCAGTAAAATAGGAAAAGAGCATATAGTTTCTTTGATTTATCACACTGATTTTCACGTCAATCAATTTATTGTTTACGTTTACAAGGTTAATATTGTCAACTAGATTACCGGCCGAGAGTTGCACGATCTGACAATTTGCAAATCACAATTAAAATTATAAAATAAATTATCAAAGGAAATTTTCATGCTTTCATTTAAAGAGATAATATTATGTTTTGTAATCCATAAATTTGTATGTGATATAATATAAAACATGTACGTAAGCGCTAAAGAGAGACCAATAAAAAAAGTTATACCTCCGTACTCTCTCTGAAATTGTCGTGTCACCGATATTTATTAATTTGTATCACAATTATTCGCGGATGTATATATAAAATTAATATGGAGCAATAGATTTGATGAATTATACCTATGTTGTAAATATCTGTGTGTAAATAAATGTAAATAGATGGAAAAAAAAACCGCACATGTTTATTTTGTAATAACGAATTAATCAAAACGTATAAATACCTTTTAGAGGATCCAACGACATTGTCTCCAATTGAGCTAACGGTAGTTGCACTTGATTAAACACTTCCACAATCACGTATCTAATATAATAATTTAATTATACGATCGAAGTTTTAATCGTTCAAAAATAATGTTGTAATTGACAGCTGTTTAGTTCTTGAATATCACGCACCGCGCGCCTTTCATCCGATTAGCCGTGCAGGTGCGTTATCAAATCGCAGCGGTCTGTTGATGCTTTACCCAATATTGGTGCCCTCAGAAGACTTTTCACGGCGGTCGCGCCTAATAGTAATTATTAATAAAGAAGAAGAAGAATAAATACACTAATGGGAATGAAGTCAAGGGCAAGTAATTAGACAGAACCATGCGAATATCAAGCAGTACACACGAGCAACATTATAAGTTCTGCTTCATTATCCGATGGTATCCTCTGCTGGCGAACGTCATCTGCAGTAGAACGAATATTCGTATTTCTCTATTGGGACTCATATAGAAGACACTTTAAGCAGCACCATATATCCTAAGATTAGACCAACTACACGCAGCATTGGTATTAACTATCTGTTGCAAGAGAATGCGATGTAACAACACAAAGCAACTCCCTTTATTTCGGCGTTAAGTTTTATATCTCCTCAGCAACTGTATATATGAGCCATTTCACAAAAGAAACTAAAAAGGCGCTCATCGACAAAGACTACTACGTATTAGAACAACACTTTAGCACTCTTTTCAAATTTTAATATTTGGAAAGTTGATTGTAGGAACTGTGGGTGTAAAATTAGCACGTTAATAAACATAAATTTATTTTAGCACCATATCACCATACAAATGCAAGTGGTTAAGCACTATATGTGCAAAACTATCTTCTATAGCAGTAGAACATAATTTACAGGCTGACTAAATGAAGATCAATCAACCACCAAATTATCGTCTTTTTAAGTACCGCCAATAATTTATTTAAATATTTATTTTAGCACCATATTACCATACATATGCAAGTGGATAAGCACCTTATGTGCATTTCAGCAACAGAACTATTTTCTTTAAGAGTAACATACATTAGAGGCTTATCGAAGAATGATCAATCGACTACCAAACTATTGATTTTTTTTAACAACCGCCAATAGTGTAAATAACTCGAACACAAACGAAATAATTAAAGCATTACTAAAAATTCCCAGAAAATCAACCTAGTAGAGAATACCATCAAATATTGGCAACATCAAGCATTAACCGAAAAAGCAAGCTAAAAATTCTCCAAGGCATTCTGTTATAAGGTTCGAATTATTGAAATTCACAAAGTAATTCACTAAACGGTGAAAAACTTTCATAAGCATATGTCTGCGACTTTTTTTTAAATATATTGGCCGGAAGTAATAATGAACTTAGTAGTTTGGAAAATAACATGTGAAGATAGTCAATATTAGCACAAAAATTTAAATCGAAATGAATAGGCCACACCTTAGGAAGAAAGAGGATAAAGATAACCAAAAAAGCGTTATATTATCGTGTACTAGGGAGAAAAGGAAGAGGCAGGTTAAACAATACATACGGGGGATCAATTCAGTAGAAGTTAGGAAAACAAGGACATTCTTGGAATAAAGTCAAGAAATTAATGCGGAATGGAATGGAGAAAACTGTTGGCCATCATATGCAATTACCTACCCATCTGCTATAAAGCCTTTTGCTCGTGAAGTAACTCTTTGCTTCTCCTAAGAGTTCCATAGTATAGGTGTGATGATGAGGGTCTTTTTTCTATTTATATTTTCTCCTTAAATAATTGAATAGATATGGAAGATCCACGGGAAGTGAATACTCTATATTAATATACAGATTGTCGTATTTAAAAGTTAATATGCATCTTCAAATACACACACATAAACATGTACCTATGTATGTATGTATACAACAGTTCAAGAATGTGGCTCTCAGTTTACCCACACCACCATAAGACCGGTGGTGTGGGGAGACCGAGAGCGCGAACACCATGCGCATATGGCATTCGTTCCGTATCTTTAGAGGGTGAACTTACATTGTGTCTGAGCAAACTCGCAAATATTAAAATAAAATGCCCTTAGCTGTCGAGGAAAAAATACAGATTGTGTTATGGTATGCGAAGGATAATTCGTACAAAGACGTGCAAAATTTATTTGTATAGTTCATTATAATATTTTGTTTCGTTTTAAATGTGAGAATTTTATTTTAGTTACAATTTTTATAGTTTTGTTTCAGTTCAATGTTAATACATTATACATCAATTACCAAAATAGCGGAGCAATTCCTTAAAGCAAACGTCTGCATACTAGCTTTCAACGTTTTGCACTGAAGCCTCGGTCTCGGTACCCGGTGTCCCGATATGAACTCATCTGTATTCCCCTATTATCGTACCCCTCCATTTCATGTTTGCATGCACATGTGTGCGTGTGTGTGTTTCCCTATATCTACTTTTACTTCAGTCAAACGGTATATTGCATCGATATATGCTTAATGCTTTCCCCATTACCACTACAGTTCAAGCTTTACGGTACAGCTTACGTTATGATTCATTTTTATCGATATTTCGATAGCTTGACTAGCATCGGTAAAATATTTAGTGAGCTAATAGGTTGCTTAGTTCTGTTATTAATTATTTCCTTGAATTATCAAGCACAGAATTTCAATTTTACGTATAGTACGAAAATGAGTGCGCTATTTTCACCTAGCTTTAAAAATTATTTTCTTTCATTAACAATACCACACTAATGTTTGCATATCAATTCTCACAAGCAGCTTAAGTTTTTTGTAATCAATATCCACGCATGATTTTTGAATAACTATATGAAACATATGGTAACAAATAGACCTAAAATTATTCCGCAATTAATTTATTAAGTAATAACTTCACAGTCCATATTTAATAACACCTACTTCTTTGGTTAGTTCTAAAAAGATAATGTGTACTCTTAACCACAAATTTACAATCGGAATGCCATTGTTAGGCATCATGTTCTTTTCTTAAAGGAAACTGTATCTAATGCTAATAGTAGTAGTTTGAGAAATACGTTCTATCATTACGGACAAAACGTCTCTATTCTGCTTCCCAATTAGAAAACAGATACGATATAATAACGTAATAACATACCTGAATGACCATAAAAGATGTTCAACTATATATTAAGGAGATGATTTGAATAAAATTACTTATTACTTGTTTAACACAAAAACTTACGGAATTCTCGGTTTAGTAGCAGCGTTATAAGAGTTGATTTAAATTAATATTGACATAAATGATTTCTATGTAGATACAAGTGTACAATGATAATGTGCTGATATATACTACAGAAGCTGCATGGTTGATCTTGAACTTCCAGTAACTCTGACGACTACCTAAATAAATTTAAGTAGGTAACTTTAAAATTTATGAATACATAAAATTCAGTTTTCTTACCACTTGCTTATATCGCATACCAGTATTCCATAAATAAATGTGGATTTCCTTCATTCAACGCTCATTGGCCAATTAGGATGCAGCTTGAATTTTGGCAGCGAGGCTGGTTGTTAGTCTATTCAGTTACTAAAAATATTTCATTACCTGGCTTATGATAAATAGGGAATGTTTACATTTCAGGACTGGACTTAAGTGAATAATGTAATTCGAAATTGGGCACGGTAATAGCATAATAATACATACATGTTCAAATGTAAATATTATAGGAGTTTTTCCAACTCGGATTCGTCAACGCGACGCAGCTGGCTTCTCCCTCGTTGCCTTCAATAACGATGTTTACAAGTAACGATATGTATATACACAAGTAGTTGCATCTATTGAGGAGAATGTAGGCGACATTAAAAGGCAAGCTTTTGCGTAAGCGCTGTGTCTAGCAGGCCGATATATTGTTTACTTCAATTGGTTACGTGTCATACACGATATGTTCTACTGCGTAAGTATGTCCCGTCCACATCCGTCGGGAGATCCTGTTGGAAGGTGGATAAGAGATTTGCCAGCACTAGAATATGACGGTATTCAACTCCTATTTGCAGTGCATTACTCCCGCGGCAACTGAAAACCCTAGTAGTAAAACATGTGTCGTCGAATACACATAAAATACGTATTCCTGGCTCTGCAACTGCGTAGGAATGACAGAAATCGTTTAATTCGGATCTACTTAAAGTGGTAGTAGCGTGCAACATACCATGGAAAACGATGAATCATCCTGTGTTTACTCGTTCTTTAAAAAATTGTGTTAACGGTGACTAGCATGTGGCTGCGGTATCCCCTTGAAAAAATTTTTTTTTTTATTTGCTCATGTTTTGGTTGGGGTGATGGACAACAGCACAGCTATATCTACACAATTTGCATGTAAGAGACTCGAAAGAACTAAGCCAGAATCCACATTGCACTACATAACTTCCTGTTTGAAATCGCTTTGGGTGAAAAGCACGATAACAATAAAGAAAAAGTGTTAAGTGTTATTATTTGTAACAGATACAGCTGCATATATGAAGGTGGCTAGTAAGCTCCTACAACAAATAGCTGTATGACACATATTACATGTTTCGCACATGCTCGTCATCGAGTATCAGAGAAGTCAGACAATGCTATCCGAATGCAGATAAATTGATATCTTCTGTCAAGAATGTTTTGGTGAAGGCACCTGTACGCAAGCATTTATTTCATGAAAAACTGCCACATGTATCACTTGATGACATAGAATCCAATAGCTGTATGATAGAGCTATTGGATCCTAATGAATTTGCTAAATAACAATCCAGGATTTCGTGCTAAACACGTCGAATTGTTGTTTACTGGTAAATAATAATAATAATAATAAACTTTATTGACACAAAACATATATACATATATATGTGACAAATGGCGAAGTTCAGCTATTGCTGTTCAACTTAACCATAAACCTAACCTAACAAATCATAGTGAGAATAAATACTAATTATAACACAGGCATACACACAAAAACACTAAACTAGATACAAGTATAGTCATGCATTAGAAATAGCAACTCAAGCATAACAACAAAATAATAAATGTATTAATAATATTAATAACCTAATAAATACAAATCTGAATAAATGACAGAATGAAGATAGGTGGACACACAAACGTGCAGGTCACTACAATTGGAGCAGGTGTCGCTTCAAGTTAACTTTAAATGAAGCAGGCGACATACTTTTTAAAGAACTGGGTAGGGAGTTGTAAATTTTTACAATATTGCAGCTGAACGACTTACTGTAAAGGGTAAGTTTATGAATTGGCTGGGTTAACTGGGTTTTTCCGAACCGGGATAATTGTGCCGCCACTAAACACTTTATGTTATTAATTAAAATAATATATAATCATGACTTTTATCACTAAATAAAACAACAGTTTTTGGGAAAATATAACGATAAGTAGTATAAAATTATTAAATAATTATTTACTGTGTTCTATGAATTGTAATTTTATTTACTAGAATATTTTTCTTCAATTAAATTTGTAACACGATAAAATAGCGAAAGCTTCGCAATGAAAAGTTGTAACGACATAGTGATTATTTATTCGATTTAACACCAAACACACATTATTTTATTTCATGGTACTGCAGTATATTATATCACATTATTAATTAGTTTTTCATTCGTGTATTGTTTAAACACCTGAAAAAATTATTATCTTTATCAAATACAGAAAGCACGTGGCTATATTTGTTATAAGAATTAAATAAACTATGTATGTGTGTCAAATATATCCCTGTACATTCATTGATAATTTCCATTTGAGATTCATGTGTGAAACCTTGTTGTTAATGTAATATTCTTCATCTGTTATTTAAACATCAAATATTTATTATTTGCCTACAGTACCGGTACATTTGATAGCAAACTAAAAATACATTTATTTTAGCACAAGAACCTATCTTTGTGTACACTGGAGATTGTCTTAAGCTCTTGACCTCGAATACATTGCATTCTTATTGCTAACTACCTTAGTGAAGAAGTATGCATTCAAAGTAGACACAAACATGTAATCAACAAAAGGCATTTAATTGCAGGATTAATATCAGTTGCAGGATCATATATACAATCGTATCATATTATTGCTAATATTTTCATTGATTAATAACGACAGTTTTCAATATACCTATGTATAATGTATGTAATATACATTTGTGTGTACAATTATTCCATAGTGCCGCCTAACAAACGCGTAGCCTAAATTCACTATCTTTAATTTTTGTTCTTCTAGCAGAGGTAATATGCAAACAAGGTTATATACCACATGCTTAATATTTTTTGAAGTAAACATTATATATCGTCATGTGAAATTGCAAGACGGCGCAGCTGACACTAATAAATGATAAATTACGTATATACTCATATGTGTTGTGTATTATTTGGTACAAAAGTACAAATCTGTTTGTAAAATGGTCTGCCATCTGTTTAGAAGATGATTACGTAAGAGCGAGTACTTACTTTCACAATAAATCTTATATTGGATAATGTGCATATATGTTACATATTTCTCCTGTAACATATCCGTTGTAACCAAGAACAACTTAAATGTTATAACTACATTTTCATTAATTGATTCTGTGTTAAGATATAGATTACAAACAACTACTTACCGCCTAAGTACTCAAGGAATTGTACGGAATTTAGACATTTCCAAATCCTTAAACAAAGTATTGAAAAAGATGTAAAAAGGCCAATATTAAAAATAAAAGAAGAATCATCTAAGAACTCCCTGAAAAAGGTAAATACACTAGGGTCTCGATTTCTGTTGAATCAAAGATATAGGACGGTAAATATGGTTTGCCATGTTATGATTCGATATGCCTCCGTATAGCTAAAGAAAATCGGGGATTCCCTCATATACACTGCGTGCGTATATGCATGGTAGTAGTGGTATTTCAGTAATGGTGGATTTATGCAGCGTTCCTTAACTTAGTATTGGTATTAGTCGTAAGAATTAGTCTTATCCCTAAAAGTACACGTTCTACGGAAATTAAATTTTCAAATTACGCTGCGTAAGTGGTACGTAGCTGTGTACGTATTACCACACAAGGTTTAGATCTTGGCTAACGAGGTCTTAACTTAGTCTTAAGAGTTAAAAACTACGTACTCTCAAGGTCATGTTCTAACGCGGTCCTCTAAGAAACTTACGACCATAAGACCAGCTGACTGAATATTAACACGTATAAGTACTCAATGATCGAACTTTCTTAAAACTAATACTAATACTAAGTTAGTACTAATTCACGCTGCATAAACCCACCATAACTGTAAAAGTGTCATTCCACAATGTCGAAGTGATAAATATGAAATACATTTTATGATATCTTCTCATTATTTGTGTCTTACTATGTACATCTAATAAAAATGAAATTTAACCCTCTAACAGGCAAGAGCGTAAAAATGATCGGATGAAGCCAATATTTCTTTTCTAAGTAAATATAGTTGAACGGAGGGTAAATTTTAATTTTCAGGCGGAAGTAACATACTGAGCGGACACGTAATATAAAAAAAGTGTTGCCTGAGAGCAGTTTTCACTATTTGGATACAAACAAAATTGTTTTGTAGCAGTGGAGCCAAAAACTCGAAGTCTTGCCGGTTAGAGGGTTAATATATTATTGAAAATTTCTAATTCAGAATTACATACATTAGACAATTACGTAATCTTGCGTTAATATAATTTATTTTTAAGGGTATCTCTTATTTATAGATAAAAAAGTGGAAAAATCTTTATGTTATTTTGGGTAGTCCTCAGTCAATTTCGACTCGCGATGGCATTTGCTGAGAAAGGTCACAATTGACGGACAGAATAGCGCCTAAAGTCTGTGCAAAATCCCGGCATTCAACAGGGAGGTCGTTTAGCACAGCTGAGCATAACACCTCAACGTCCACGTTAGGTTGATGTTACAGGAATTTACAGGCATTTTTCAATTGATAAATGCCCGAATTGAAAGCATTAAATAATGAATATTTCAAAGATGGATATTTATAAAATTGCGAGATATATTATGGAATATGAAAAGACTATTTCATCGACCAGTTATTAAGTTTGAGCGCCGACAAATGTTGAAGAGTTTACGAATCAAAAGTAGAATTTACTATTGTATGGGTCATTTATTTATCTATATCTCTAATGCCGTCATCTTTCTTTCTATATCATTATAAATTGTCAGTAAAATTGAAATGTATTGTCATACACATATCTGTATAATAAGGGTGAGTGTTGTGCATTTGTTAGATGTGTCCAAAACAGTCCGAAATAGAAAATAACATTAAATAGAATTCTCATAAATACGTATTTTTGCCATTTCAATTCTGTTATAGCGGCAAACATTTAAAAGGTGCGCCTGGTTAGCACCAACCAATAAGAATCACATTTTCGGTTAAATGGTACGACATAGTGATTAGAATATGTCTTCACGCAAGTGGTTTGCACAATATTTTTTGTACGAGTATTAAATTAAGAAAGTATTTTTGATTAAAGTGATTAGTATCATACCTAACATAAAATAGATTACTTAATTAATTTAAGCATTTCATGTACGTACTTATTACTCACATTTCCATTAAGTTTAAGTTATTATATTATTGGATATAACGTTTTTATTCTCACATTTATAATTTTTTTTTATTAAATAATTTTCAGCAATTACTCAATCAATCAATTACATTTCCCTAACTTTTATTACTATAAAGTTCGATCTTTTTAAAATGCCCCAAACAGCCAGTGTTTTTTGCAATTTTTACAGTCGTGTGGACCGGGAAGTACTCCTAGCTGGTCGAGCGATGCATGCGCGAAATGTCACTTTATAGGCGGTGAATACAAAAAACTGTATTATTAAAGTGTCCGAAAGCAAACGTAAATATGTCACGCGAAACGCCGTGTGGGTACTGCTAGTTTGATATAAAACGCTTTCCGGCCCAGAATTTTTTCAGATTTTGAAACAGGTAATGTGAGGTAGCCAAATCTGGTAAATACGCTTGATGTTTAAGTAATTTGTGTTTTAATCCGATGAATTTTGTCATAATCAAAACACTTGTGTATTATCTTATTGAAAAATTATTTCTTTTTTCTTTATAGCAGGCCTTTTCTCACAAATTTTCGCATCCAATTAATCCAAAAAATTACAATAATATTTAGAGTTTGTTGTTTTACCTTTGTGAAGCTCTTCGAGCAGTGATACAAGTTAGTAATTTCAAAAAATTGTTATCATAAACTTCTCTGCTGATGGAACCCTCTTTGCCTTCTTGACTGCACTTCTACCAGCTTCAATCCATTGCTCCGACTGTTCTTTTCGCTCTGGTATAGTACTGAATCCAAGTTTCATTATCAGTTATAAAATGACGATTGAAATTAATTTCATTTTGCTCGACGACTCAAACACGCTTGATAAATACGCATTCGAATGTGTTTTTAGTCAATTGTCAGTATATGGGGCACCAATCTTGCGCAACGCTTTTCGACATGTAATTCTTTATGCAAAATCCTTGCAATTCATTCTTTTAAGATGCATATGATCTCAGCTACTTCACACACATTTTACTGGTCGATTATCTAACAACATAGCATGGACCTGCCGCATGATTTGTGATGTTATAACAGGTTTTGGACGACTTGCGTGTGAGTCATCTTTGCGATTTTTACATATCAGGATTAAAAAGAGCAGCCCATTTTTTCACAGTGGAAAGTTAAGATGATTCATTCGTATACACTTTTACTTTCTTATACGTAGTATAAGGAAGTATTGTGATGATGAAAATTTTCGACCTCGAGATTTTTGCAGATGTCCACGTTTTGAAGTCCCCTGATACCGAAAAAGTGGTTTTTAAAAAATGTCTGTGTCTGTGTGTCTGTGACTACGATAGCGGCCAAACCGCTGTATATATCAATTCCAAATTGAAAAAATCGAATTTTGCCAATATTTCGTCAACTACTAAGTTTAAACAAATTTAAAAAGAATTCATATGTACTTAGAATTAAGTTTGAGACAAATTGTCTTAAAAAAGTTTTTTGAAATTCCAACTGGAAGTAGGTCTTCTACTCTTATCGAAAATCAGTTTTTTCCGAATATCTCGCAAGTCATGCTTTTTAGACAAGTACGTTACGAGTATAAAAGTATTTAAAATATAATTTTCAATATCTTTTGTATAAAAAAAAATTAAAAATCAGACCGGAAGTACCACTTTTACTCTCATCGACTAGCGATTTTTTGCAAATATGTCGTAAGTTATGCATTCTATATATATTTATCAAGAGTACAAAAGTATTTAGAACTGGATTTGCAATGTTTTTTGTATATATGAAATTTCAAAATTTAAAGTGTTATATAATGTTCCAATACACTTCCGATTTTACAGTTTCTAACGCCATCTATGTGTCAGGCCGGAAACTTTTGAATTTTGTTTTTGTGAATATTTATGTTTATGTTTGCCTTGCTTCTTTAACGTTTTGAATGTCTTTAATATTTTATTTCCTGTAGACTAATAATAATACTCTTAAGGCTGTGTTCCCAGATCGTAGAAACTCCGATTTCAAAGCGGCGCGTCCTGTATTTCTCCGATTGTTGAATACACCGACGTACGTTTTAGACATAGAATGCAAAGTATGCATTCTATAGAAATTTATTTTGAGAATAGAAGTACTTAGAATAGGATTTTGAATAATTATAGTATAAAAAAAATTTGAAAATTCTATAATTTGAAACGCTAATACATATAAGAAAGTAGTGCGGTGGCCACACATCATTTTTTTAACAGTATTTAATATACTGTGGATAACTTTGGAGGGTTTTTGGGCAACAACATGTATTATTGGTATTTAATTAATATTAGTAATTAATTATTACGGCAATAATTGCTAATATATAAAAGAAGAATTCATAAAATTTATCGTTTCAAAATATATCCAGTATAATCATGAACATAAGAAATATTTGTCATGAAATATATCTTATGACTTTTAATCAAGATTATGTTAGGGTCTTAACGCAAACGGAGATTTTTCCATTGTATTTACGCCCTTTCTACATGCCACGTATGTATGTATGTATGTAGATATACAACGATACGTGCAAGTACAAGTTGTCCATTCGAACCATCGATTACAATCAATATATTGAAGCAATAGCCGTTGTTGATGAAATTTATTTCGAGGAACAACTCTTTAAGTATTCTTATTGGATAAATTTCCGTACGAACACGATGAATTTGCGAGTTTTTTGTTCTTCTTTGGCTCTTCATTATTCCTTCGAAAAAGATACGGTTACTGTATTTTTATTCTTTTCTTTGCTTGTTCGAAGTTTCTTTTCCGTAGGATGAGCGCTTTATAATTGCCTGTATTTATCGAGTCGAAACTTAACTGTACACGATCTTACAAATGACGCCGCTTATATATTAACTGTTTCCAGGTATGCACAGTATATTAGAACAATAGTCACCAATGTGTCAACGTGTCTAGATGAATACAAGTTGAGAGATATATATCCAGACATATTTCTTGTCAATATTTATCAAGTCCTTTTTAGAATTGTTAGATACTTACACTTCTGAATATGTTAGAATAAATGGAGAGAAATAGATGATGAATGCTATTCCGGTACACGCAAACTCAGTTTCGTGAAGAAAATATTCTTTAGCAGAACTCAAAGCTATTTTATCTCATTTTGAAATATTTCATCAGAATTTTTACAATAATTACGTTTTTGTAATGCTCTGAAAATAAGTAGGGCTGTCGCAGTACCGGATTGAGGGGGGCAAAAGGGGGCAACTGCCCCGGGCGGCAAAATGGAATTGTAAAATTTATCTTTTTTTATAATTTCATAGTACCATAAAAATATAAATAAAAACATAAACTTTAGATATCATCATATCACTTTCTTTTTCCACTGGTGCGGGTTACATAAAAGTAAAACAAGCGTATTTTCAATAACAGGAGGGCGCTAATTGCGTTGATGTGATTTGTTGAGAATGTTTCATTGCCAAAAAAAAAGCAGGTAGGAGAGGAAAGAGTGGCCTGTGACTTATAGTGATGAGGGGGTGGTGGGAAAAGACACTGCCAATTGCAGACTTTTCGTTGTCGTGATCTCCCATCACAGAAATGATCATGTTCGAAAAAGATACTGAATGACATATACTACGCAAAGTACTATGCAGTGTTGTTTGATTGCACACCTGATAAATCACACATAGAACAAATGAACCAAGTAATCCGATATGTTGCTAAGAATAAAAATGGCCAATTTGAAATCAGAACTTCATTGATGTTATAGCAGTTATTGGAAAGTCTGGGGAGTACTTGGCAGATTCAATATTTCATAAGCTGGAGGAAGATGAGTTAGAAATAAAAAATTGTCGAGCCCAAATATATGATAATGGGTCGAACATGTGTGGTGTTTATAAAGGAGTTCAAGCCAGATTCTTGAATATCAACCCATTAGCAACATTTGTCCCGTGTACAGCCCACTCCTTAAATCATCAACATCTCCTAAAACAGCGAACGTATTTGGAGTAATCCAGAGATTATACACTTATTTTGTTTCATCAACACAACGGTGGGAAGGCATGAAAAACCACACAAAAACGAATTCAAAAGAAACCAGTGATACTCGATAGTTTGCTAAGTCTGAGGTTGTACATGCTCATGTAAAAAGACTTTCAAGGAGTAATTAGCGCTCTCACTGAGATGAACCAAGAAGAAATCTATACACCAGAAACAAAACCTGAGGCCTCCAGTCTCATTCGTACATTGAAATATTTCCGATTTATTTCGTATTTGGTTGCTTGGGCAAATATCTAAAAAGAAACTAGCAGAGTTTACAAGAAAATACGGAAACATAACACATAATATTGTCAAAAACAATACAAATGTTGGAAGGTCTCATCAAAACTATGGAAAGGCAGAGAAACGAAACAAATGAATGGATATAGACTGCCAAAGAAATAGCGCAAAAAATTGAAGTAGAAAAAAAAGGAAAATAATACCTGGAGAGATGGCGCAAGATGAAGGAAATAAAGCTTTTACCATAGTATGAAAGAAGTAATCGATGTGATATTGATCCAGTTGAAACATAGAATGTAGAACGTAAGTACACTCAACAATATCTTTTCTCTTCTAAATTGTAAAGATTTGAAAAGCTTAAATAACAAGGAATTGAAAACTTGTGCTACAAACTTAGCTAGTAAATATCTTGAAAATATAAGTAAGGATAATTTCTCTACTGAAATCCTAGTTCTTTGTGACCAGTTACAGAACTCAACAGTTAATTTTGAAGAAATGAATCAATTTGATCTTCTAAACCTTATCCAAGAAAGAGATTTGACTCATGCTTTCCCAAATGTGTGCGTAGCCTTAAGAGTTTACCTAACTCTCCCAACTACATCAGCGAGCTGCGAAAGGAGTTTCTGGAAAATGAAGATCAGTGGCGGCTGGTGAGTATATTTTGGTGTAGCAATTACATAGACAAGAATGATTCGTTTATTATCGATGATATGCTCGGCATCTGGGAGTATGTCACCGATAATAAACGAATCAGTCTTGTCTATGTAATTGCTCCACCTAAACGTATTCACCAGCCGCGACTGCTGAAGATAATTAAAAACTATCTCAGATCAACAATGACTTGAAACACTGTCTATAGAAAGTCAACAGGCTAATTCAATAAATTATAAAGAAGCTTTTAACTCATTTTCTGAAGGAAAATCAAGGAAAATAATTTTGTAGAAACATTCGCACATAGCACATTTTCTAAAGCATTTTGAAAGGTAGCTGCAAAGACCGTCATTGCTTGTGCAAGAGAATAGTGGTGGGTTTTATTTTTAATGTTATAGTAGTGTTGAGTAAAAAATATATGTGTTTTATTTCAATAAGTTAAGTTTAGTTTTTTTCCTGTTATTTATTACTGTATTACCTAAATAGTGAAAAATAGCTACAAGGGCGGCATGGTGCTTGCCCCCCTAAGAAATTTCCTAGATCCGGGACTGGCTGTCAGTAGCATAATAAGATAAGTCAGATATTGAAAATAGATGACATTTTCGTCCCAACAGATTTCATAATGTTCGATGATCGGTTGCTCTTAGAAAAAATTAATAATTCATCGCTGTGATTGCGCACAGTGGTTCAGACTTGCATGTTAGCTGCAAAAATTTTCTAAGCATTGCGTAAAATGGATTGCAGATCTTCTTTTGATGACATTTTTATAAAGAGCAGCTGAATTTATAGGGTTAGTAATAATCACTATTACATATGCAAAATGTTAACTTATAGCTGCTCACTGATGGATAGTAAGCGCTTACGCGCAATTCTTATGTATGCGTGATTGTAGTAGTCACAGACTAGTAATTAAATGCAACATTCTCCAAAGCGTATTATAATTGATTTCATAATTGTAAACTTCGATCTTTTCATATATATAATTGAAATAATAATTTTGTACAAATATATTCACAATGAAATTCAATTCTTCTCAAAATCGTCTTTTTGCCAATCTTTGAACAACTGTGCAGCGTCGAGGTAGAGTATTCATTGTGCTCTTATAGTAAACGCTAGTGCTAGGGAAATTGTAATTTTACGATATTTCTCTACAGTCTCACAATTTAGTCAATTCCAATACTTAAAAGAAATATCTGCCATTACTCCTATTTTCAATATTCGTCCTTTTGATTCTTTTTTTTTGTCATAATATTCAAATCATATAGTAAAAAAGTGAGGTGTGGCCACCACACGACTTTCTTATACGTATACGCGTTTCAAATTATACAATTTTAAGAATTTTTTACACAAAAATTATTCAAAATCCTATTCTCAGTACTTCTATTCTCTTAATAAATCGCTATAGAATACATACTTTGCAAGATATTCGAAAAAAAGTGCTACTCCCTAAGAGTAAAAGTGTTACTTCCGGTCCGAATTTTGAAATTTCAAAAAATATTGCAAATCTAGCGCAAAATACTTTTGTACTCTTGATAAATATATATAGAATGCATAATTTACGAAATATTTGCAAAAAATCGCTATTCGATAAGAGTAAAAGTGGTACTTCCGGTTTGAACTTTGAAATTTTCTTTATACAAAAGATATTGAAAATTATGTTTTAAATACTTTTATACCAGTAACGTACCTATCTAAAAACCAGTACAGTCAGGATCTATATTTCGACTGAATTTTTATAAATAAATTAAATAATTCTTTACATCTGTAATAGTTACGTGTTATATTGTTTCCATACTATACTATCATACATATTTTGCTATTGTTATTCTAAAATACAGTTATTTATTTTACCTTAGAGGTAGAGCATTTATAAGTTTTAGATTTTGGGTATGATTTATGGTATAAATCGACGATGATATGCGGATATACGAATGTGAAACTGGCCAAACGGGTAAAACTACAATGAATTTTGACGGTTTACATATTACTGTGATTGCATGGTTGCGGCATGCGCTTTATTTGTTCTCATCATTACCTAGGTCAATAATATGCTAATTATTTATCTAGTGTAGCTGAAGGTTATATAGAAGATTCCCTAGTAAATAAAAAAAAATATAGCATGTATGTTACAAGGTCTACTAACATCTACTTACGCAATCACACCTGCAGTATATACAGGAGTTGTCGATATGAATCAAATTCCATCAACATCAGCAATACAATCAGAATCTATTTCGACTGAAGATATAGTAAATACTTATGAAATTAACTCAATTAATAATACAGTCATTAATGTGCCTACAGATCTGCACAATCCTGGTTTTTCAAATAGAATTGAACCATCAATAAATTTGTGTCATACTGTCATTAATATAATGACAAATATTAATGGCAGTATGACAATGATATAACTTAAGGGTCCTGTATAGTGGATATGTGAATAGTTGAAAAGTAGGAGATTTATGATGCAAGATATTTTTGTTTATTTTAAATTTGGAGAAAACCCTTCAACGTCAACTTATGAAGAATTTAGTAATCTATCCCGCTGAATAATCAAATTTAGAAAGAAGTGATCTGGATAAAGAAAATTAATTAATATGTCAAAATATTAAAAACAAGTTTTCTCAAAAATCCTTTGTAGCAGATTTGTTTGCTTTAGCTCACGTTATAAATTGAATAAAAAGCTACCCCGCTCTGCACTTATTTTTCGTCCAACTATTCTTTACTTTGTTTTAAATGAATATAGAGTAAATTAAAATTAGGCAACCCACATTACAATGAATTATTATTCTGGTAAAAATCTTTCCCGCGATTACAAATGTGTAAATATTTGGTCATAAATGAATTTTTATTCGCTTAGATATTGAGTTATTATTTCAAATATTTATTATATATTCCCTATGTGTAATAAGTACTTGGACATCCTTGGCTTATTAAATTATGTGCTATGCAACCAATATTACATTTCCGATCCACTATGTAGGACCTTTAAGACAGAGGTTTTACATTCCATGGCAAACCTTAATCAATATAATTTTTGATCTCGCGGTATTACCAGAAGTACCTAACATTTATTTATCTTTCGATTTTGTTAAATATATTAGATATTTATAACATTATTTTTGTCAATAGATATACACTTATCAAAAAGACTTAGTTAATTGTGTGTCTGCTAATGATTTATTACATTACATGAAGCCAAAACGAGAGGGGAAAATAAAGTTGTTCTTAATTGCAATTTTTTAACTGCCAGAAATTTTTAAAAATATTGACGAACTTTTCCTGGCTATTCATACACTTTGAACTAGCAATAACATTGTCAGTCTCACCAACCCAACAAAATTTATTTTAACAACTAATTAAATACGCATTCTTAACCATCTTTTAATATTCAAAATGCATGAAAAGTTTAAGCATTATAAACAATTTTAAATAATTTTAATTTTTTTTTCTCAGTGTTTGAAAATTATAATTATTTTCTGATCGGCATTGAAAATTTAATAAGCTAAAATTGATTACAAAGTTTACCCTTGTGTGAGATGCGAATTCACGACCTCCCAATCGCTAGTCAGTTACTCTATCCATCAAGCCTCCAAGGGTACATGAATTCGAATTGTCCTTAATTGTATAAAACAGTTGTTAAGAAAAAACTATTTAAAGTAATTCAGTTGAGAACATTTGACTAGTGATTGAGATCGTGAGTTTGAATTTACTCCAAGAATAGTTAAATTACCTTAATTAAATTATTAGTGCCAATCCGATAATAACATATCATCATAAACAAAATTTATTCGTCAAGAATGTTCTTTCTGACAAATATATTTAGGGGCTACATATTCATCTATTACATCTTAAAACATAAAACTTTAAATATATTACATTCCCGTACATCATTGGTTTTAAATATGGTTTGTATATTTGTAATTTGTCGGAAAATAAACTTTATGAACGTATATTTTATTTAAACGTCTTGAGTTAGCCCTGTACATTTTCTCTGTACGTCTATATTAATTTCACACATATCTGAGATTATGCAAACGAATAAAGGAGTGCACAACAAAGTGCCATAAATAAATCGCAGGGAGAACGACCTGATTACCAAATATGGTTGTAGTAACCATTTTCAAGTCCATGATTCTCTTCGTTTTACAATCGGCTATGACTTTTACAAAAAAAAATATATATGCACGTTGCTTCGTAGAAATCCAGACAATGTCTGGCAAATTGGTCAGTGAAAGTAACACTTGCATACACTATTCATTAATCAAATAATTATACCATCTTTTACTTTCTTATAAGTAGTATAAGGAAGTATTGTGATGACGAACATTTTCGACCTCGAGATTTTTGCAGATGTCCACGTTTTGAAGTCCCCTGATACCAAAAAAGTGGTTTTTAAAAAAGTGTCTGTCTCTCTCTCTCTGTGTAGCGTGTGTGTGTGACCACGATAGCGGTCAAACCGCTGTAGTAATCAATTCCAAATTTTATATTTACGTGTGTAATCTTCCTCTTGAGATCTGATTAGATTTTCAGTAAATTCGGCAGACCGGAAGTAGAAGTTTACTTCAGTGAGAAAATCGAATTTCGCCAATATTTCGTCAAGTACTAAGTTTTAACAAATTTATAAAGAATTCATATATACTCAGAATTAAATTTGAAAAAAGGTTTTATTATGAAAGTTTTTTGAAATTCCTACCGGAAGTAGGTCTCTTACTCTTATCGAAAAACAGATTTTTACAAATATTTTGCTAGTCATGCTTTTGAGACCGGTAGATTACGAGTATAAAAGTATTTAGAACTTCATTGTCAATATCTTTTGTATAAAAAAATATCAAAATTCTGACCGGAAGTAACACTTTTACTCTTATCGAATTGCGATTTTTGCAAATATCTCGTAAATTATGCATTCTATATATATTTATCAAGAGTACAAATGTACTTAGAGATACAATTGGAACAATTTTTGTATAAAAGAAATTTCCAAATTCGACGGGAAGTAATACTTTTACTCTTAGCGAGTAGCACTTTCTTTCGAATATCTCGCCAAGTATGCATCCTATAGAGATTTATTAAGAGAATAGAAGTATAATAGTACAGTAGGATTTTGGTTAATTGTTTCAAAAGATAAAAGTATTTAAATCTTAGTTTAGAACAACTTTTGTATAATTTGAAACGCATACACGTATAACAAAGTCGTGTGGTGGCCACACCTCATTTCTTACTTTCTTATACGCAGTATAAGGAAGTACATATTGTGATGATGAAAATTTTCGACCTCGAGTTTTTGGTTTTTAAAAAATTCTCCCTCTCTCTCTCTCTCTCTCTCTCTCTCCTCCCCCCCCCCTCTCGCTCCCTCCCTCCCACCCCCCTCTCTCTCGCTCTCTCTATTCTATACACGAGATCCATGTACCTAATAAAAACAACAAAAACACTCTCCACGAAGATTGACATTGTCAATACTTTTGCTAAATCCCTTTCCTTCACATATACAATGCCTTCGATTACTACTTATTCTGAATGACTATACCGTATGTGTCAATTTTCATTAGGTATAGGGATTCAATGTTTACGTGCGATTTATACGTATACAAGTAATGCGTGGCAACATGGCACCCCTACTATCCGTCACCAATCCCGGCAACAATCGACATCACAACGATTTTCTCCGATCTTCCCACTTCTACATTCAATGTTTAGCTGCGAACACGTTGCGATCTAGTCTGCAATAAAAGCCATCTTATTACTGGAACGGGAAACATCAAATGGCCGCCGCGATCTCCTGATCTAGTAGTTTATTATTATTTTCAGAATCCTTTTTTATTTACCTTATTTTATTAGAATTACGCTTTTGTTTGTGTCATGCAGCGTGAACGCAGCTTAATAATTCTCTGCATTTACTGAAAGGAAAAAGAAAAACAAATCCTTGCAACTCGTAAATATTATTTCTGAACGCATTACAAACATCCAAGCTGGTGGTCGAATAGTTACTGCTAACCACGCTAACTTGTATTTACGAACATGCATCGGTCGTGCTGGCATTGGAAAGGAAAGAAAGGGTACTATGTTGCCACGTACTGTACGGATTAATCGCCTATGGCTAATGAAAATTGACACATGCTGTATAATAATTACCTTATTCGTTTTTGCATGTAATCGAAGAGAATCTAAACATATGGCTACTTTCCCTGAGCACACATCTAGTTAGGACCTTATACCCAGTTTCTTGATTCATTTCTGCAGATATGTATATGCTTTCCCTTTTAAATTAACCACAAAAATGGGGATAGACCACTCTCCATAAGATCTAGCTTCTCCGAATTATTCGCGCGAGTATATTTCTTTATATATACACCAGTACACTTATTTCAATTAATCAACACGGTTTCCTTTCTGATAGGTCTAGAGTCACGAAATTTAGCTGTACAAACACAGGATATTTTTGAATTTTGGACAGGCGCGAACAAGTTGATGTGATATACACTGATTTTTCGAGAGTATTTGACCTAATTGACCTTGCGCTTCTTTTGTATAGATTGGGTTGGGTTGGCGTTTTTCCTTCATCTGTCGATCTCATTGGATCTTACCTATGTGAGAGGAGGTGTTATGTCTGTTATAATGCAATTTATTCCAATAAATTATGTCCCCTGTTTTCATATTATTTATAAATGATCTCCTAGAGGTCAATTGCCCTGTCCTTGAATATGCTGATAAAATCTCTTCTGTGATTACCATTATTGTTGATGGAGCTAACTTCAACAAAATTTGGATGTCTTGCCTGCATGGTATGTGCACACCATGCAGGCAAGTTCTGTACTCAAGCAGAATGTGGATAAATATTGTATGGTTACCTACATATGATCCTAAGGCTTCTTTCTTTTATAACAGATGGTGTTAATGCAGAGATAAATGTAGCAGAGGGGTAACTGTTATTACGTCATGATATGGCACCCTTAAATATTAAAAGGTATGCTAACTGCGAGAGATTTTTACATAGGCTATTGAACAGCAATATTAGCTACATCGACATTATGAACCGGATGTAATTTCTGATACCGCGGATTAACTCCTGACATAATTGCAACTGTATAGCTCCATTCGCGAGAACCAACGTCATAAGAAGGGTTGCCAACATATACGCTCTGTCGTTGGCAAAAGAAAATTGCAACTTGTTTGGGTTGACTTGTAGATTGTTGTTAAATATGTTTTTTATGTTGTTACTACTACTTACTACATGAATATACCTGAAATATATTTTGTAACCCTGCCAGTGGCGGCTCGGGGTGGTTCACATAGGGAGTGCATAATTTCAAAATTAAAAAGTATAATACAAGAACGCTTACACAATCTTTATAAGTTTCACCGACATACTGTTCCAGACAGGTACTGTTCATTGTACAGTTTGTTTTGAGGGAATAATAAATATAACACTACAGTTTGATTACATCTGACGATAAACGAAGTCCATTTTGCGGGTCTTTGACTTGCAGAACAGTTCTATCACTTTTTCATTAACATTTGGGAAATCATTTATAAATTCAATTAAAAACCGGTGCTGCTTCGATGTGATCTCTGAGCGATTTATCTAATTCTGCCGTAAAATTTATCAATTCCCGAAAAATGCCCTTGGTATTCGACGTTTGCCGTTCATCATGACCCCGAAGTGCCAGTTCAAACGCGCCACAAACTCTAATGCAATTTATTATTAAATTTAACACATGCCTATTTTTTGTTACCTGTTCATTGTGTTGTTGAACTGCCTTTCTATATGATGATCTAAAACATTCTGAATGTTATTTTTTCCTAACATTCTTAGACTAAATATATTTTTCAAATGCCCTTCGGAATTTTCATGTTTCGTAATTTTAGCACTAAGATGAATTAAGTCTTTTATTCCGTTCTTTGACCAAGACGGTTCACCACCAAACAAAAGACACGGAAAACAAAACAAAGTATTTTTAATTTCACACCCTCAAATCCAGTCATTTTTCTGATAAATATTCATTTTGAATTTTCTTATAACGTCTTTACCTTTAACAGATTGTTTATTTTCTAAACATAATTGAGGCATCGGCCGTTTAAGATTTTTATTGCGATTTTTTCATCATACCTTAACCGCGAAAACGTGTTATTCTGTATCGCAGACACGAAATTCATCTTACAACAGCGTTGAGCAGACGGGAATCTTGCTCACTTGATATGTATTATACGATATGGAACTAGAACAAAATACAGTTCTCCCCACCTTCAATGTAATGTTTAATGGCTTAACGCAGCAACAGTAGCGCTTTGCTCATGGGTATGTTTCTCTCGGTGGAAGGGGTCTTTACATCCGTGCGCTGTTAGTCGTCATTATATCTGTGACGACGATCGGTGCATGTAGGCTGTTTCGCGTGCCGTACACGCCACGTTCCTCTTCAATAACTATGAATACGTAATAAATAAATACTTTCAGAGTTAGTCGCCGCTTGGTTTGTTTTGTTTCAAAATTCCAGGGGGTGCAATTGCTCACTTGCTCATTAAAGAGCCGCCACTGAACCCTGCTATAATTATTATTATAATTATTATTTGCACGTCCTACCACATAAAGCAGTGTGCGTAACTACAGTAACTCAGACACCTAATACCACGTAATAAATTAATGAGATTGTGTTAACCGTCTCCAGTACGTCCCATGTTTTGACATTTTATGGTCTCCTGTTAGTCATGTATTACACGGGAGAACTAAAGGTCAGAAGTCAGGTTTATCGTTGTGTTTAATGTGTGCATAACCTAACACTCGTCTCTAAAGTAACCTTATTTACTTCTGTAATCTTCAGCATTTAATGGAGACTGCCCATAATAATGGCCTATAATAAAGATCCGTTTAGTAGTACATTCCCTTTACACTATAGGTTCTGCATATAACTTAAAATTATCAGTAACTCAGCTTGGAACAACACAAAAGCCCTCGCCAGTACTTAACCCAATTTTGATGAGACCATGTCAAGCGTATCCATTCGAGTTCATGTTCATCCTAGTCTCCGCCTCATAGATTATTCTTACTCGCATACTTCATTTTTGTATACTTATAATCCACTTAAATGGACATCATTTTATTTGTATATGCTGTTTTTTAATGTTTTGTTGATATAATAATTTTATTCAGTTCTCAGATGCTTCAAATAATTATCGACAAAATGCTTCCAGAAAAGGCTCTATTACAACAAGAAGTAAGCAAAAAACTGACGAGGTTGTGCTGACAGTATATGGTCAGTGAGATGTTTCTTTTGGGTCCAACTTATTCAGTAGTTCGATCACAACTCGCTGGTAAGAAAATCCTCTGTAAATAAAGGGCTAATTTATGAATATATCAGAGGTGTTTCTTTATTCAATAAGGAAAATAGAATTTTGTTTGAATCTTCGGCGATCGTCATATGTTTCTCATTTATTATAGTTATTTGCTTTCTTGAATAATGTTAATGATAGTCTTGTCCACTCTTATGTCTGATATTTCAATTGTTGTTCTTAATTTTTAATTATTTAATTCGCTCATTCACAATTCTCTTCAAATAGTGCTTGAACATAAATATCGGTAACACAACATTTTATGAAACTCCAGTAGGGTACTTTGGAGAGTTCTGGACCCTCCTCCCACCACTGCCTCCCCCCACCACTGCCTCTTCAGAAGCCGTTCAAAGCTCTTCAGAAGCCGTTCAAAGCTCTTCAGAAGCTGTTCAAAAACTCTTCAGAAGCTGTTCGAAGCACTTCAAAGCTGTTCAAAGCTGTTTGAAAGCCGTTCGAATCAGGCAGTGGTCGAGGGAGGCAGTGGTGGGAGGAGGAGGATCCAGAACTCTCCAAAGTACCCTACTAACTCCCTCAAGTGATTATTTTTACTCTTACATACTTCAACAAAACAAAAAGCATCTAAGACACAACTGTACCAGTTACAGTATCTTCAGGTCTCAACCCACTCAACATTTATTTAAGGTTGTGCAAATTTGCCATAAAAAATTTCAACATTAAAACATACTTTAAATATATACAACTTCATCGTTTATCAAAGTTTGCTTGATATCAGTGTTTGTGAGCTTGAACTATTTCCTTAGAGACGTTTAGTGATGTAAACCTGTCTACTCTAGTAATATCTATTTAATAATATATATTATCTGTTTTCATTGGCAAACTTTCTGAATATGTGAAACTTTATATGTTAAGTGTAAGAATCATAAAGATTTAGAAAACTGTTGTTGGTAAGCTTTACGGGATTTCTGCAAATGGCTTAATAATAAAAAATAATAACTTTTGAATAATAGGTTTTCAAATTAAAGTAATAAATATTATGAATAAGTTAAATCATAATTAATGCATATACCGACAGAGTACATACGTATTATATTGAAATGAGTGATTATTTGATACTAAAATAAAGTTAGAAAATAAGTACTTATTTATACGAAAATTAAATAATATTTAATTCTGTTACTCTGAGAAATTAATAAATTCAAGACTAGTTACAAATATTACAGCACGAGTAACCAGCATGTGATAGACAGTAAAAAAAACAAATTGTTGTAATCATTTTAAATTTTGATTAGTTAGAATTATAAAATGTATTATATTTCTATACATAAAATACCTATGTATATCTTTTATGTACTTCTCAATATATTCGAAAGGTAGACGAAGGATTGTGATCGTTTATTAAACTTGAAAGAAGTAGCGGTTTGTTAAATAAACATTATAAGAATATTTAAAGGAGATGGGCTTATTTATGAAACATATTAGGTTAAGAGCCTCAAATCATGCGGTGTTGTTCGGTAGATAATCTGAAATTCTTAATAGTGTTAATTATTAATTACACTTTGTTGAATATCAACAATATCATCTCCACTTCAAAATTTACAGAATGCTAATAATTATGTTTTATATTCCTATATAGATAATGTTATCTATGTAAAAACTATTTATATACATATATTCAAAATAAGATTATACCTGAGAAATAATTTTTAATCTCTTCTCAGCGTTTTTGTCTCGTCTTTTTAATTTTAACCCTCTGTTTGTGTACTTGAGAGAATAAAAAGTTCCCATTCTTACGAACATCTTGTCTAGACAGAGCAGCGCACAAACTACGCGTGCCTCGCCCATTGAAGAAACAGGAACACGCTTTTAACGTATTTGTCGCTTCGAATTGATCGTTGTTCTCTGGTTTAGACGTACACCAAGAGAAATACACTACACTTCGCGGAGATATAAGGTGGTATGGACGTGTTTATTATGCATTAATATATGGCGAACATGCCCATACCACTTTTATATCTCCGCGAAGTATACGGTTAATTATTTCCCTTGGTGTACGAATATGATACGAATCCAAGCCTTGATAAATTAGCAAATCTCTATGAATGATTAGCCTTTAATATGACAACTTTATACACAGATTTGGAATAATAAATAAATACGTATTAGAAATATAGTGTTATCTCATACATCTCACTATAATATATTGATATACAAAGAGTTGCGTATTAAATACATCAAAACATAAACAATAATAATTATTTCTATATTTATAGCTATATATCATATAGATAATCAGGAATATATCAATGTGACATAAGCTAAATCATAACTTTATAATTCACTCAAGATTTAGAAATAATTGATGTAATACCTTGACCTTGTTGTTTAGGTACATCTACACAATTGAAATATGAATTGATATATTATTCTAGGTACAAGTTCTACTATTCATGGAATGATTTTTGATTCAATAAACTTCAAATTGGAAATATATTTCTTCTAATGCGTAAATTATTGCCGCTCTGATTCTAACAAATTTCGTCAACATTAACCAATTTGTTTATTGGTTCTACTAAAAGGAAATATGTTAATTTAATGACAATAACAGTAAGGACTTTAAAGTTAATATTAGAGGTTAACACAGTGGCGGCTCTTTAATGAGAGCAAGTGAGCAATTGCACCTCTTGGAATTTTGAAACAAAATAAACCAAGCGGCGACTAACTGTGAAAGTATTTATTTATTACGTATTCATAGTTATTGAACAGGAACGTGGCGTGTGCGGGACGCGTAACAACCTACATGCACCGATCGTCGTCACAGATATAATGACGACTAACAGCGCACGGATGTAAACTATTCGAATGTTTACCCCTTCCACCGAGAGAAACATACCCATGAGCTAAGCCCTACCGTTGCTCCGTTAAGCCATTAACATTACATTGAAGGTGGGGAGAACTGTATTTTATTCTACTTCCATATCGTATAATACATTGCCTGCGAGCAAGATTCCCAGTCTGCTCTAGTGTCGGGAAAAACTGCTATTTTTCGGTAGCAGTGACAAACTGTTACTGCGACAAGGTAGTCACAGTGAAAAGAAGCAGCTATTTTTGTCACTGTTTATATTCACTGATACTACTGAAAGCGGTTATTTTCGCTAGTCGCAAGTCGCAAGTCGAGAAAAAACGTATTGCATATAACTGCGCCCTTCCTATGGTAACAGACTTGGCGTTCACGTGAAAGGGCGGGTTTATAAAACATTATTTGATTGCGGTTAATAAAATTTTAATCGCAATCATAATATTGACAATTTGACAATGTAAATAAAGCAATTGGTACACAAGCGTGCAGAAAAATCGCGTACATTTAAAAAATCAAACAATCAAGTTTTCGAGTATTTTGTTCTTTGTAAGTGCGGATTTTGACATTAATTTGCTAATAGATTCTAAACTGTCAGTGAAACTGTTACAGTTTTATTTGTTAAAGCAAGTTTTTTTGAAATAGACTAATCAAAAGTCAGTGAATTCTATACTAACGTAACTGGTAGGGACGCGTAATGCAAAGCGTGAGGCAGATATATTTTTAGGTAACCCGCAGTATTTTAGTATCGGTCTTTCTTTCTAGCACATTTCTTTTTACTTTCTTATACATAGTATAAGGAAGTATTGTGATGACGAAAATTTTCGACCTCGAGATTTTTGCAGATGTTCACGTTTTGAAGTCCCCTGATACCGAAAAAGTGGTTTTTAAAAAATGTCTCTCTCTCTCTGTGTGTGTGTGTGTCTGTCTTTATATGTGTGACCACGATAGCGGTCAAACCGCTATAGGTATCAATTCCAAATTTTATATATACGAATATAAGTAGCAGTTTACTTCAGTGAAAAAATCGAATTTTGCCAAGATTTCGTCAAACACTAAGTTTAAACAAATTTATAAAGAATCCATATGTACTTAAAATTAAAATTGAGAACAATTTTATTAAAAAAGTTTTTCGAAATACCTACCGGAAGTAGGTCTTTTACCCTTATGGAAAAACAGTTTTTTGCGAATATTTCGCAAGTCATGCTTTTTAGAAAAGTACCTTACCAGTATAAAAATATTTAAAACATAATATCTTTTATATAAAAGAAATTTCAAAATTCAGACCGGAAGTACCACTTTTACTCTTATCGAATAGCGATTTTTTGCAAATATGTCGTAAGTTATTCATTCTATATATATTTATCAAGATTACAAAAGTATTTAGAACTGGATTTGCAATATTTTTGTATATATGAAATTTCAAAATTCAGACCGGAAGTAGCACTTTTACTCTTAGCGAGTAGCACTTTTTTTCGAATATCTTGCAAAGTATGCAATCTATAGAGATTTATTAAGACAATGAAAGTACTTAGAATAGGATTTTGTATAATTTTTGTATAAAAAAATTATTAAAATTCTATAATTTGAAACGCTCATACGTATAAGAAAGTCGTGTGGTGGTCACACCTCATTTTTTGTATGTGGCCACTGTTCACCTGCCAGCGGCGTATGAACAGATGAGATATAGAATAAAACCACTGATTCTAGAAGCTGCATCAGTGACAATCACCACGGACTGTTGGGCGTCGAGAAACAACGAAAGCGTTATGGCACTAACAATTCATTTTATTAATAAAAATTTTGAAGCGGTGTCATTACTTTTAGATTGTTTCGGTTTTCATGGATCGCACACAAGCGTAAATTTGGGAAATGAACTAAAAAGAGTTGTTACTGTTGTAAAAGCTATTGTGACTTACTTTAAAAGAAGTACACGAGGGACGCTTAAACTAGACGAAGTACAAAAACAGCAGGGAAAGGCGCCGAAAAAACTCATTCAACAACTTCCTACTCGGTGGAATTCTGTTTTTTACATGTACGAGCGTTTTGTAGAATTACAGGAAGCAGTGCGAACCACTATGGCATTAGCCGATCACGACTTGCCCGTTGTTACAGGTGAAGAATAGAAGATGATGTATGAAATGGTAAAAATATTAAAACCTTTAGAAATGGTGACGAAGATGATGTCAGGTGAAAAATATGTAACTGCTTCCCTTGTGATTGTATTGACCATAGGGTTACTGGAAGTTTACCAAGAAATGTTAATTTCCGACCAATCAAAATGTTCTTTGGGCAAAGATTTGATTAACAATATAATACAGGGTATTCAGTCTAGACTGGGTGATTTAGAGTTAAGTCATACTCTTATAATGTCTACATTCTTAGATCCAACATTTAAAAATGTTACAAAAGAAAAAGCACAGCAGTTAATAACAAATTTAGTTTCCCAAAAATTCCGTTCCAAAGAAACAGCCATTGCCACAACATCTACTACTCAACTGTCATTAACAAAGGATGACGGCCATGTATTTTCCATTTGGAAAAATTTTGATAAACTGGTTTCATCCCAACCAACTTCCAAAATTTTAAGTTCACAGTCCCGGGCAATAATGGAAGTTCAACGATATTTAGAAGAGCCTCTTTTGTACAGAAAAGAAAATCCATTAATTTGGTGGAAGGAACATATGTACAGTTTTCCTCATTTAGCTGAAGTTGTTCAAGAAAAATATGGTACAATTGCAACATCAGTCCCCTGTGAACGGATATTTTCGAAGACTGGATAAATTCTTTCTAATCGACGAAGTCAACTTTCTCTAAAGAAAGTTAAACAAATTATGTTTTTACATGTAAATTGTGAAAACTAATTTTTTACTGTAATAATATTCCGCAAGCTGTTTTTTATTGTTTATTTTTTATATAAGAAATATTTGTTTTGTTTAATAAAATATTATGAACTTATATATAGTTCTTGATATATTAAAATAATAAAGTACCTATCCTAATTTAATATATACTTACTGTGCGCAATATTAACAGAACAAATATCCCCTAATGTACATTCGAGTATTTTCCGCTGTAACGGTGATGATACGAACGCGCGGCCAGTTCGCGATATATATATTTGTGAAATATGCTACACACGAATAATGGTGACAGAGCTGTAACTGCTCTGCTTCAGTTACAGAACCGATCCAACTCAAACTGCTACTGAGAGAACTGCTACTTTAAAGCTGGTGTCACTGTTACTAACGGTGACTGACCAGTAGCAGTGACAAAGTAGCAGACTGCGATTTCACAACCCGCCTCTAGTCTGCTCACCGCTGTTGGTTCTGCATCTCCACATAATACGTAAGGGTCCCGCTTGATTTAATATTTTTATCTATGTACAGGGGTCGATTAATATGTTAATAATGATTTGAATTAAAATACGATACTTCCAGAACGCGTATGTCCCGTTTCCTTAATGGGGAAAAGGATTGTTTTTAACATTGATGTGCCCTTATGTAATAATTTTATTAAACAATTACGCATACATGCAGAGTGGGTGGAGCTAGCTGAAATTAATTTCTCTCTTCTGATTAAAGTAAAATTCGGCACTTGGGAGTTTTTGTGGTGTCATTGATCACGTATCCAAAGTCGAAATGTCAAAAAAAACAAAATGGCCGAAGGATTTTTTGAAAATTTACGTATGAATGTGAAATTTTAGATACGGGGGTGTCTTAGATCACCGATCACGAATCCATAATCAAAATGTCAAAAAAAAACAAAATGGCGGAAGATTTTTTGGAAATTAACGTATAAATGTGAAATTTTAGATACGGGGGTGTCTTAGGTCGCCGATCACAAATCCAAAATCAAAATGTCAAAAAAACAAAATCGCGGAAGATTCTTTTGAAAATTGACGTATGAATGTGAAATTTTAGATACGGGGCTGTCTTAGGTCACCGATCACGAATCCATAGTCAAAATGTCAAAAAAAAACAAAATGGCGGAAAATTTTTTGAAAATTGACGTATAAATGTGAAATTTTAGATGCGGAGGTGTCTTAGGTCACCGATCACGAATCCATAATCAAAATGTCAAAAAAACAAAATGGCGGAAGATTTTTTGAAAATTGACGTTTGAATGTGAAATTTTGGATACGGGAGTGTTTGTGGTTGCTTATTACGTCTTCAATTTGGCGATTCTTCGAAACGTGATTGAACAGGTCTTGAATTTAATACTTAATTTTTTCTTAACGATAGTAGATTCGAAAACATCAGAATAGTATTACCTTTCTCGCTCTTGAGTTTGTACCAGTTTGTGTAAAAAACAGTTCGAGAAGAATTTTAAATAAAATATACTATTGGCTAAATAAAATATATGTAGGGGTGCTTCGAAAACAAACTGTACTATGAACAGTACCTGTCTGGAACAGTATGTCGGTGAAATTTATTTTGGATTGGGTAAGCGTTCTTGTATTATACTTTTTAATTTTGAAATTATGCACTCCCTATGTGAACCACCCCGAGCTGGGTTAACATCCCACTTTGTTACAATCGTGCTTGCGATTTTAGGTCATAGGCTTGGAATTGATATTGGATTGTTATCAACATTAAACCTTAAGCTGAAGTGCCTCTTTTATTTGAAATATTTTTAGGGTATTCCTATTATATCAGCAAGTGTATATGATAGAATCGCTTTGCCAATCGATATGCGCACATAAACTAAAATGGCGTCAAATTTGAAATGTTGCAAAATTTTATTGTCAAGTAACCTTCAAAAGCAGAATCTTGGTCGTGTTGGTTGAGCTATATAAATATATTACTTATACTGGTGAAAAGTGTTTAGCATGTCTGTGTGATTGTCTGCAGCTATCCATTTCAAGTGTTGCTTTTACTGTGGTTTTTCTTTCTCCTTGGGAAATGCAGAGAAACACCAACTTAGATCGCACCACAGGCACATAGTAATAATACATGGTTGCGCATATCCCTGTAACAGGTATTCAACTATTATTACTATTACTAATTAATAGTATCTAAATATTTTATATTGACATATTTCTTTTATTCAACGCCAATATCACAAGAAGAAATAAAGCTAAATCTATCTATCTTATTAGTAGCAATATGTATATATTTTGAAATAAAATTTAGGGGATAAATCTGTTCTTACAATTTCGTGAATTTTGAGGTCCTGGAAAGTAAAGAGTAGGTCTTTAGAACAGAAATATAAATCCAGTCCAACTATTTTTTCCTTCTATTTAAAGAAGCCAGCACCTACTTGCATTTTAATTGTCATACGAGCAGAACGCGTCTCATACAACATTTTCTGTTTCTTCAAGAGGCCGTAAATTGAGAATCTATTGTTAAGCTCTACGTGACAAGCCGGTATTCCAGTAAACATTTTTTTATTGTTGCAGTCGTTCTGTCATTAATGGAGCATTAAGGAACACAGATTTATGACACCAGATTGTTTATCGTATTTATACATACATAGGTACATATATAGGTCAACACAACAAAACCACTTTCATAGAATGATTCATCATTATGAACTATAATTGATAAAACACGATTAATAGTAGGTATACCTATTTAATTACAGAAATTGTATGACAAATCTTAAGAGTATTCTTGTTACTAAGTTTATATACAAATTTTCACATTTGTATGCAGTGCAACATCTCTAAAACATGTGTATGTATTAACAGGAAGATAAGAGAACGATTTAGTGAATTTTCAAAAAAAAGTGTTCCATAATAATTTTTGTTATTGTATAGCAAATGGAACCTATAACAAAATTCAAAGAAAGTTAGGCAAGTTTGTTCAATGTATATCATTATCTGTAGAAACACTATGACATACTTACATTGGCATACATTTCTGATAACTTGTAGCTTTCAGAAAATAAACCATTTTTATTTTTTCAATTTTAAGGTTTCACTTTATGTGATAGTTCCGATGATAATTTGACATTTATTGATAAATTGGTTGGCTTCAGATGCGAAATCTATCTACGTTCGCGTTTTAAATAACTTATTTCAAAATTTCTAGGCACTCCGAATTACCAAGGTTTTTTTACACCTTAGTGCTTAATGTGCTAGAGCAGCCTAAATCTCGACTCATATGAGCGTCAAAAGACGTTCACGAAGTTGTAAAACGATCATTCACACGGAACTCCAAATATAAGAAATAAATATCAACAGTCATAGCCAGTCCCTTAACTGAGAACAGTTTAAATTCCCTTATGAGAAACTAGGAATTAGGCCCGGGGTTGTTTGGCGGCCATGTGAATTTAAAGTCATATCGGAAATTAGATGTTTCTTTGTTCATAATGTATTTGGTTACTGATTTTTTGAACACCCCTTATTAAACTTAAATGTTTAAATATTTTAAGTATGAAATAAATGTTCATAAGTCATGTGTCGTATTAGTATGGAAGCCCAGAAATATTATTTTCAAAATTGTAGAGATGTCTGTATCCAGCAAACGGCATTCTTTTAGACTGAAGAATCCAAAATTGTTTCAAAAGTGAATAGACTTAATAAATCAGTAAGTAAGTTTCAATTTCAAAAAGTAAATTTGATAAATTATAAACTTTATGACAGTTTATCCTTTCCCAGAACTGAAGTTTGTATTTTGGTTGGAAGTTTTAGTTTTTCTTTTGCTGACTTTCACTATGATTCATTTACATTACCTTTATTGCTAAAAACCTGACCTTTTTTAACACTATATTTGCAACAATTATACTCACGAAAACATGAGAAATTATAGAGAATATGGGGAAATATAAATTAATTGTAATTCAATGTTTAGTTCATTTATAGGTGCCTTCTACTGACAAGTGTAAAATGTCTTAACGGCAACTAATGGAAGTTCTTGACAGTTTTCGAGTTTAAGCCCAATTTGTCATAGAATTTTAAATTCAATTAATTAATAGATGTAAAACCAAATTTAGAGATCTAAATAAACACCATAATTAGGCAAACGATTAATAAATTCAAACGAATGTTTATTTACTTACGAATATTTTTGCAAATCGCGATCTTTGTTTAATATTAGTCATATTTAATTATTATTTTTCTAATTATCCTGTTTGTTTTAACTACTTTTCAATGTTGTATTTTAATTGTTAAAAATTGAATAAAGAATTGAAGTTGCATTCATTTCCAAAAGTATCAGCAGACGTAATATCATATAACATATTCTATTGAGGTGCACCAGTTTTCATATTTCATTTTTTCATTACTTATTTGACAGTATTCAGGAGATATATGCACAAAATGACCGACTTGGTGAAATCGTACCATTTTTAATTCCAACAACAGTATTTCATTATTTCACTAAGCTTATCAAAACCGTAAGATTGTGTTTGGTTTTTGTTGGTTTTATTTCACAATTTATCCTTTTCACTTTTATAATAATAAAGCTTTCCTGGCTCTACGTTTTCTTCGTATTTAGTTAGTCCAAAATCTCTATACGTTGCGTAAAAATGTCTACTCTCTCTCTCCTCTTATTTACAAATATATTTTTCACCTGCTGTTACGGTTATTGCAGCAGCATGTTTTAATTTATCCGAATTATATAATTAATCCCTACAAGTATTTTATCTTTAAATATACAAACCAAAAATAATCTTAATAGTAGTCATCTCTGAGATGACCAATGTCGTATTCTAATCATTGGGTTATGAAAAATTTCCTTAGGAAATGCATAATATCTCATTCAAACATATTATGTTGAAAGAATCTGTGTTGCAATGCTTCATTAAGTTGATAGATGAAGCCAGTTAAAAACTGGACTATTTTATCTTAATATTGCAGTCCACATTCTTATCTTTACAGGATGTAATTGTGCTTCATGTGATTCATGTGAATTTTTGCCATGCTTCATAATTTTCAAAATTTAGATAATCTATTAAATTGAATAAAAACCTAGTTTAAATTTAATTATATTCTTAGTATCTCAAATGCAATATTCTATTTGCTTCCATATATGCCGTAACAATAACACTTCATATAGTTTATTCAATTATTCTATAATAAAAATATTTTTACTGACAAGATTATCCTGAAGGCTTCTTGGTCTGACAGAATAAATCGGTTAAAACTCAGGTGGGCCAGAATCAACAAAAATTACCTATCTTTAAGCTATCTGCTTCTTAAAAACATATACCATAAAAGTGGAAGTAGATATTGGTGTCAATCTCGAGAAAACTAGAAGATCATTTCAGTCAATTTTGATAGTATGTTAAAGTCATCACCACTATTTTTTATCGCAAGGTATATTACAGCTACGAAATATCCTACTCATTATGCAATTATTAATTTATACACGTGTATAGACGTGTATAATGAATCTTGCATAATATTTGATTATAGAATCGAAAATATTTTGCGGATGTGCGTGAATATGTATAAATTAAACACTTCTTGGTCTTCAAGCATAGGTCAAAGATTTTGGCGAGCAAAGTTTATCGCCTTTTGCCTTGGACAAATTTCGAATTTAGAGTGAAACAGATTTGAAATTTATTGAACGTAACAGACTATGTAATGATAATTATTCCACATTCAGTAGATTGAAATGACCGTTATATTTTTCTCATTCTGTGGGTCAAGGAAGTTATCTTCAGCTACATGCTAATATTATTTAATCAAATTCTTGACAAATATTCTCAAATGCAAACAAACATATATAAATCTATATTTTATATGTGTACATATAAGGAAGTTCAATATACATAATTTCTTTGTAAGAATATCTACGTAGCTGTCAGCAGTTTCTTTAGTTCTATATTTTTGTATAAAGTGCGTAATAATAATAATAATTAGATTTCAAAACTATCTATACATACAATATTGTCGGTCGTTGGAGCTTGTATTAAGTATAATTTCTAACAGAGCAAACTGTAAATAATAATACTCTTCGGCTAAAATAAAACTTCTTATTCACATGAGTTGCATGCATGTTGACTTGCTGATCTGTAGCGATAAGTGCATTATAGACGCTTTCTTCCAAGTAAAATATGACTTTAACCTTTCGTCGGTTCGTTATGATTATGAGTTAGTATTTTGAAATAATATTCATACGAAAGTTATATTTTTCTATATATGAATTGCCCCAAAAGTCAATTTACCGCTGCCATGTTGCTTCAATATTTTAAGTATACAGTTTTTCTATTTAATCCTTCGTAAATAATCTAGTTATTATGCATCTAAATAAAAGGATGTATTTTGTGCTATGGATCTAAATAAAAGGATGTATGTTGTGCAATTTTTGTTGAATGGTTGGATCCCTCAGGAACATGTGATTAGTTAACCAAGTCATACAATTTAGCGCTGTTATTTTGAATGTTGAGTATTATAAAAAAACCATCGACTCTTTTGTATTAACGTATTAACTAAACCTCATGAAAACAAATATACCTATTGAACTTGTACCAAAAGTGACCGTTATCATTTCTGAGAATTATGGCTAGCATTTTTTTTTTCATATTATTATATGAGTTGATTTGTCACATATTTGTTATTCAGCAGTTTTTTTTGCAATAAGTATTATAATTATTGCAAAAAAAAACCTGACCTTATAATTAACTAATCCTCAATAAATAAAAAATCGATACATCCTTTTCATTTAATTTATATTTTTCTTCCAATAAAACAGTAGACCAGAATATATCGTCGGCAAAACACGTCAGTTCGTCATTACAATTATCAAAGATAATTTTTGAAAGTCGTCAAATGTACAAACATAAGTTTAATTTTAAGTTAATTTAAAAATGTCAACAAGTCTCCATAACACCTTGTTGATGAGGGTATCCTTTATAAGGTATATATATATATATATATATATGTTCTCTTTCAGGTTTCCGCGGGTAGTAGTATGTGTTGTCACTGGATTCCGGGTTTTCTTCCGCGTTTCCACTGCTTGGTCTCTGGAAAGACCGATGCTGGTTTCTTGACGACGTTTCGGCAAAATCACACTTGCCATCTTCAGGTCTGCGATAACTGTCTGCTTCTGCTTCTTGTTATTCGTAAACTGACGTTTTCGGGATTCGGATGGTGGTTATATACTTCGTTAGCGTGTCGGTTGGTTGCCCTTGGACGAGTGTGTGCATGGTTCCGTGTCGTTGGGCTCGTGTTTGGAGTGTGACGGCTGGTTTGCGATGTAGAAGTATTAGTTTGGTGTTCTTTGTTGGTATCTGTTCTTGTTAGTGCTGGTTTCCATGCTGTTGGTAACCTCTGGGTATCATCTCGTGAATTCAGATTGTTCGGATGTTTTTCAATTTCGATGGCTTCCCTGATGATTCTGGTTTTAGTATGTTCGATGTTCGCTAATAGCTTGGTGTTACTGAAGTCTATCGTGTGGGATGTTTCTTTTACATGTTGAGCCAGAGATGAAGTTTTCTCGTCTTTTCTTACGGAATTTTTATGTTCGTCTCTTCTTGCGTTTACCCTTCTGTTCGTTTGTCCAATGTAAGTTTTTTCACAGTTGAGGCACGGAATTTCATAAACTCCTTGGTTTTCCAAAGGTATTTTTGTTTTAGGGTTTCGAAGGACTGTACTGATTTTTCTGTCTGCTTTGAATGTTGTTTCAATGTTGTGCCTTCGTAGGATTTTGGATATTCTATCGGTGGTGCCTTTCACTTACCCTATGTGAAAGGCACCACCGATAGAATATCCAAAATCCTACGAAGACACAACATTGAAACAACATTCAAAGCAGACAGATGTTTGTAGAACATTCGATAGACATTCTGCCTCTTCTCAGTACATATATAAAATGGATGATTTATTGGTTTACGACAGTTTACCAGTCGAGCCGAATATTTGCCTTTCTTTTGTCGTCGCCCGGATGTCTACTGGTTTCGTTACAATACATATCTATGAATGTTATATCTATCCGACTATGGAATTTTACTACTTTGATATGTAATTTGATTCAAATATGAATACAGTAGAATATGACATATCAATAATTAAACGTGTTCTACAAGTTTATCATTATTTGATATGTACCTCATAGTCTCTAAGCTCATATTATGTTAGACATCTGACATATCAAGTCATGTAACTAGTATAAAGCTGTTTCAAAGAATAGTAAACCGCAGGCGATGTATGTTATAAAAAAGCGGAGAATTTCAATATAAGAGACTGTTCCAAGGAAAGGACTGTGTGTCAGTCATGTCAGTCTAGGGTGCTGATCAAATATATTGCTATAGCACCATCAGCCTAAGCATTTAAAAAGTATTAAACACATGTTTTTGGAAGCACGTCATTGAAGATTAGAATGTGATATTGATCACCACGAATTGAACGAGCTAGAAATATACTAGAAATTGAAATCAAAATTTCCCATGATTGGTATGAAATCGTCCAGGCCATTCGAGGGGTCTTGGTGTCATTGAAGTTAAGTATCGCACAACGAAAATGCCGAAAATGCTTTAGTCGGTTCAGTATTAAATGAAGAGAAAATCACGTTCCTGAAATGCAGCCAGTGTATGTATAATAATCCTAAACCAATCAACAAACGAAAAGGTTACATCTTTTATAACTGGTGATGAAGAAGATGTTATTGACAAACACAATGAAAAAGTATTACATGCGATTATTAGTCAAAATGAGTTAAAATATGTACACAAAAACATCCCAACTGAAATAATAATAAAAAAGAAATACTTAGATACGAAAAAGAAGTCGTATGGAAATAGTATACTTTCTGTTTAACCTTAGATATATTCCGGCAACACAGACAGGTCACAATTAAATGTGGGGTAAAAATTTTTTTCAAATAATTCGATGCTACAAATGTGCAGGGTATACCTGCTACTCCTTCTCTCCTTAACTGCTGGTGACCTAACTATAGATATCCCTTCCCCTGACAATTACACTAGATTGCTTTAGATCACAAGTTAAGCTTTTTAAACTTAAGACCCCTGAGGATAACCTTATGTAATCATACTCATCAGAGGTAGACTCAAAGAAATTGGTTAGGAGTCGTATTTGCCATCAAACTTATAAGTTGTTAATATAAATGAAAACGTAATTAAGTGCCGTTTAAAAGATCCAGTTGCTACGAATAGTAATGAATTAACATGTTTGGATTTCAGACACACTTTTAATTACTCAAGCAATATCTGTGTTATTACCAAATTCCCGATTAGTTCGCCCACTTGACACATTATTGTGTACAAGAAATTGTCCAAGTATTCTGAAACTTTTAGTTTTGTTCAAACTGGACGTAAGACGTAATGTAAACATTGAGTGTAAAGTTGAAGATATGAGAATCCAATACACCTATTTCACAACGGCCTTTACATAATAATTATGTTTGTAAATATATCAAGTTCGAGAAAATTCAAAATTATTGGTTCTTTCCATCTATTGCAGCTACAGTTTTAGTAATATAATATTTTACAAGTTTCATAACTAAATTGATTGGTAACGATACTAGAGAAATCGCGGGCAACTAGCTAAATCACAAGCGTTTGACTCCTTATTGGGAATCTGTCAATTCAAATTTTTATTTTTTATGTCCTATATTTCCTACGCTCAGTGAAAACAAGTTGCTGCACAATATAGAACACTATTATAAATTTGTCATGTATTAAAGAGAGTTGTTCATTCAGAGAAAAACTAGAACATCACAAATAGCTGAGCAAACACCTAGCAACTTATTTACAAAACACGTCTGTTATATATACGGGCTGTACCACTAAAATCTCCCAAGTCAAATATATCGGAAACAGATAAAGATGTTTGAATATTGTAAAAAGTAGTTAGGTACTAAAGAATGTGATTGACTCTAGTTTGCTCTCACAATTGTGTTTTATTACGTGAAGATATAGATGGAGCTGCGATGGAAAGAATTTTTTTGATCGCCACAATCTTCATTTGTTTCTTATTTGAAAGAGTATTAAAATTAATGTAAATTTTATTATTTGTGTTAGTTTCCAAATTTTAACGGTTTCATAGATATTCGTGTTTAAAAAAAGTAAGAGTAATTTTAAAATCTTGTCTTTATTTTGTTTAAATACTTAAAAGGATCAAATATAACTAACAAAGATGTTCAAAATTGTTGCCTTCTTGATTACTACATAACGTATATCGCCAGTTCTCTTCCGCAAACATTTAACAAAGTATTTCTACTAATTTTTTGAACACTTGCATAAATTTTATTATAAAGGTCGCCCATATCTGTTACGGATCCCTTGTAAACTTTAGCTTTCAAGTAACCCCACAAGAAATAATCTAACGGGGTTAGATCCGGCGAACGAGCCGGCCACCTAAGGACGCCATTAGTACCAATCCAACGACGTGGGAACGTTTGATTAAAATAGTCAGTAACTATGTTGGCATTATGAACAGGTCTTGATGTAACCACATATTATTTCGCAGCTCTATAGGTACATCTTCCAAAAGTAGTGGTAATTCATTTTGCAGGAAATGTAAATAGCCCACACCAGTTACTATTTCATGATAAAAGTGGGGGCCTAAGATATATCCGTTTAAAAAGACAATTAATAATTAAGCAAATGTCACTAATGTATGCTAATGTCAAAATATTTACTAAATAATCAAAGCAAGCATACATACATATAACACAGACATGAATGCTTGTCTGCCTACATACCTGTGGATGCCTATGAAGTGGTATTTATAAAGAGGAACTAACTATAAAATTTAAATTTTGAAGTAACTATAATAGCAAGAATTGTGAATATGTTTACTGCTATTTTTCCCTAAAAATTAAATATTTAAACAAAATAAAGACAAAACTTTAAAATTACTCTTACTTTCTTTAAACAAGAATATCTATGAAACCGTTAAATTTTGGAAACTGACACAGAAAATAAAATTTATATTCATTTTAATACTCTTTCAAATAAAAAACAAATGAAAATTGTGGCGATAAAAAAAATTCTTTTTATCGCAGCGCCATCTATATCTTCACATAATAAAACACAATTTTGAGAGCAAACTAGAGTTGATCACATTCTTTAGTAACTACTTTTTACAAAATACAAATATCTTTATCCGTTTCCGAGATATTTGTCCTGGGAGTTTTAGGTGGTACAGCCTGTATATTCTATCACCAGTAAGTGTAAAATACGTATGTATATTGTGCAGTTACGTAATGGTATTTCTCTAAATGAACGAGCTCTATAAAATTAAAACTTTCAACATTCACGTAACAGTTTGAATCACTATTTAATAATTTCGTAAAGACTTGTAATGAATTCCATTATTAAAATACTTGATATATCATTCATTTTATGTAGTTCTTTCATATGATTACAAATAATAATCAACAACAATTCGATATAAGAGAATATATATATATGTATGTTTTTGTAATTGATTTACTGATCGGCCATTTGCATTATAGTGAATTTTATGATTCACTATTTCTGCCCTCAACCTTTGCCAAATTTGACATAATGCCATAATAGCAGTTGAAAAAGTCTTTTTAGCAGTGATTTTGACAATTACCAACATAAACTAATCAACTTTAACAAAATATGCATTATCAATTATACATAGGTTATTAATGCTATTTTATCACATTGTCAATGTTATAGTTGCACGTAGAAATGAATCATAAAATGATGTTCATTTTGTAAATTAAATATTTAGACACGACTCTGGCGGTGGAAAATACGCAGGAAGACGTTTCACATTCGCGATTTAATATCATGTAATTTTTTAAATCGCAATGCGTAAGTCAATTACAGGGCGCCGTTACCGCTCCAATAAATTTCATTTCAGGTGGTTGTGTAAGGCGACCGATTTTCATGTGTGTGATTTTATTGTTTCGGTCTCGTAAAATTTGAAATAAACTTTTTATTTAGAAAATAGTGGTTCTATACTAACATGAAACGCACAAAAGAGTTGTTCATAGGTCAATCAGAAGCCGTAAATAATTAATCGTTTAAGAAAAATATACTGTGTAACATGGGCTGATGTAACACACAATATGTATTGGTCAAGTCAAGAAACATACATTTAAAAAACTGTATCAAAACGACGATGGAATCAATTTAGAGTGGCTTAAGAAGTCGAGACTTAATTTCTTTTTACGGTACCGGAGAGTAAATATTTATACGGGTTACTTTCTAGAGTGCGACGAAAATACACTTCGGAGTAACTGATGAACGATTGAAACAAGATACGAGAACGCACTGGTAATGCTGTGGAAATGCAAAAACGTGTTGGAAATATCTTTTATCTTCAATTATTTATTTCATTCCGTCTCTGTTAATTTATTGAACGTATAACTAATCTTTAGAAGGTTTTTAGATTGCAGAATTATATATTATGTATTTACACATATAACAGCTTTAAAGATGTGACTGAACGAAACAGAAAGTGTGACAAAAATAATATCAAGGCTTTTATTAAAATTTGGCGAATACATAACAGACATGAAACACCACAAAATTATACAACTAACATAAAACCTATATATCAATGATAAAAAGTATTGTTTGTATGTATCTCTGCCTCTCTGTTTGGAAACACGATTGCGCCTAAACGACTAAAGCCATTAGCATATATTCTAAGCCTAAGCTTAGTCGTAAAGGGGAGTTAGCTTTTGAGCGAAACCATTAAACTGGAGGTTGCACTTTACTTCACGCATAATTTGGTGATATTTGGTTAACTGTTTAGTTTAATGAAAATGTATAAAAACATAAAAATATTCAGAACTCAGTTTCGAACAACTTCTATATAAGACAATTTTTAATATTCTTGCGTCTTATTTATTTATCACAGATATATTAGAAGTATAAACATATTTAAAACTCAACAACGACTCTAAACAAAATTTCAATAAATAATACTGAAATTGTCCTTATTTTAGCAGTAATTACATGAAAAATATACATAATGTAATAGATGTATATGCAATAATCCCGACTTATAAAATCCTAAGGAGTGGTTCACATTAACATGTTCCTCGGTTCTGCTCATCCACCAAATTCTTAACTGTGGTAAAGAAAAACTAACTTAATCTATATTCTGCAATGATGGAAATTAAATACTAAGTACTGAATACTACAGCCATCATTGTAATATGTTTGACGGAATACTTAAAAACAGCTGATCCAAGCGCCGGAACCTCCAACGACTTCAACCAGGAGGAAACTGAATTATAAATTTGTCAAATAATATACTGCAAGGATATCTCAAATAATGAAGACTTTATGCTGTGGCGGAGTGTAGAGACCCTTGTTTCTTACATTAAAGTTATGAGCATCTGCACGGAATCGTTTCTTTCTCGCCAGATAGGTTGGTGTGCTAGTCCGTATTACGTTGTGGTAATAATTGCATAATACCTTCTGCGACCATTGATGTTAATCGAAGAAAGGTCACTAATTTGTATAAAATTTGTTCATATTTACAGATTCCGTATAGGAATACGCATCAAGACGAGGACCATATAATGGATAGGCCATAACTAAACATATACAATACTGCTTAATCGAACGGTTAAATATTAGACATTGAGGATATAATATTCTTAAATTTAGCTTGAACAAGTAGAAGCAAACTTTTGTTTTCAAATTTAATTTGGTCACGGGTCTTTAAGTTCTGAGCTTCTTTATATTCTCCAAAGTCCAAACAACAACACACAAGACGTTGATGGATTCACACCAGAAGTAGCAATTCACAATTATGCCGTAAATTTATGAAAGATACAGATATGTTCTAAATTTAATTTCGAACAACTTTTGAATGAATTTTATTAGAATTTGGTTCATTGTGTGTTATTTTCATTCTTCAGGTTCAAATTGTTCCACTTATAAATAGCCGAGTATATAAGTAAATCTGTTCATAAAAACAATTCCTTATCAATTTTCTCTGTTCTAAGTTTATAATATTCATTCACGAGATATCATAACTATGACCCCATCAGTACTTTGTTTATAATTATGTAACCTAATTTAACAGAAAAAGAGAAAAAAAATACGCAAAATATTTATACTGACATGACCTTTAATATCACTATAAACACACATATTATTAATATACTATATCAAAATATTCAATATGTGAATAAAATTTTGTCTGCGTTTTTGAATGAGCATAGTTGTTCTTTTCACAGAAAATGCTACCATATATTTGGATTTGCAGGTGTTTAATGATAAAATTAGATCAAAGTATGGAGTGACAAATTTAATTAGTTAATAATTGCAATTCGTGTTGTAGCTGTTTAAAAAATTTGACTTCCTCGTTCTCGTACTAAATTTATAATTGCTTTTCTTTATTGTGCTATTCACAAATACAATGCAGTTTTCTGCTGCCTTATCTTTGAAAGAGTTGTGCCTGTTGTGAGTAATTTTTCGTTCATTACGTTTCTCACTGATATATTTCAAAAGAGGCGTGAGAGTGACGTTCTTGCTTTCGGATTTTAGCTGTAAGTCAAATTCCGGCCGCTCGACTATCTTGGTCTTATTTTTCGTCGACTCGATAAAATTTAGAAAATACTTATCGTTTTGGATTGTACTGCATTTGACATCTTTTCGTTTGAGATTCCTCTGCGGTACGTTTTGATATGGAGCAAATTCTACAACAGCTGTGTATTCTGTTCCTAAAATTTAGGAAAGTAGGCAATAAGTGCACGGTTTATGCTATATAGAATAAATGTTGACAACATACCATTCTGACTCAGAAACACGTAATTATCATACTTTTCCTTAAAGTCCAGAAGATCTCTATAGTAAAGGAAATTAATGTAAGCTCTGGAAAATAAATGTTGACCTTCACCACTGGCCTTTACAAAATAAAAGTAATTGTGCGGAGCAATAGGTGACACTTGTTCTTTAAATATATCCAAAGTAAAATCTGGAGGTAATCTACGAATGACTATTTTTGAAAGTAAATTATCTGCACTGTCACAGTAAACATTCATAAATTCTAACATGTTTGACATATAAATTGAGTATTCGTAAAATAAAACTACTTGATATTAATAGCAAGTGCAAGTAAGTATGTATACTGGAGACGCGTTAAGTTCAGTTGCACGTCATCGATGACGTTTACATGTTGTCATAACTGTATTAGAGAAACTAAAAAAGTTACTTTGTTAAATTATACTTGAGGGCATTTATTTCATTAGCTTAAATAGAAGATTTATAAATTGATCGTAATATACGCATTCATGGCAAATAAACACATAATTTCCGTTTCAATATTAAATTTCTTTGTTACATATTTTTAATAGACTAATAGTTCAATTCGGTGTTGACAGATAAATCATATCTGTCAAAAAGACGTGCGTTTTGTATATTCTTCCTGTGAAATTATTCATGTTTATTTTTGCTTTAATGTAAATTGTTTAAAAACAGTGCTTCTTAGAAGTGTATTTATTTGCGTCCATTGAATATAATGCCGTAAGGTTTCTGTAAACAGTCGAGGCTTTTTACAAACTTTTCTATAATCACGTGTTAAATTTAATGTGAATAGCGTAAGTATTGCTTATTTTAAATTATATTATGGATCCGTAACATTTAAGGTTTTTCGACAATCTAAATTAATATAATAATTAAGTTGAGAAAGACTGAAGTCTTAGAGCATTTCAATTACGCAATATATTACGTTATAGTTATTGTATTGTGAATAATTTTTTTCTTTGGTTATATCAAATGTCAGTGACAGAAATAAAAATAGATCCGGCAACATATACAAGGCGAGTCGTCATGGACCTAATATGACGTCCAACTGAATGTAACGCGTTTCCACCATATAGTATTTTTCTGCGGACAATATAATTCATATATCATATGTACATAAATCAACCAGTCGAAACGCATAATGACCTTAGATACATACTATCACAATGCTGATAAAAAAACAAGAATAATTCCATATAATTTGGAATTATCTATTATTATATTTGCACGTAGTTTGACAAGTAAATTTTGTAATAGCAGGAACCTGAGTACAAAGAGGCTCTAGTCAAAACACTGCGGAATCCTTGCATGAAATGTATTTTGAAAAGGTCAGTCTCCAATTCAATTCTATTGAAGAGGTCAGAATCCAATTCAATTCTTTTGAAGATATTGAATTTCAAGAAAATAGAAAAGCAAGATAATCTTTCAAATAGCAAAATTCTCGTGGCAAAAATTGCAATATATTTCAAACTTGATACTTCAAATTCTAGAACTCCCACTGGAAGGATTAGGTATACCCCCTTATTTTCTAAACGTTGTACCGAGAGTAAGTGGTTAATTCCAGAAAACGAATTCGATCTGTCCAAGCAGGTAGTACCATAAAAGGATGCCGAAATGTCCAAAATACTTAACCACTGTTCGCTTGCCACCAATCTCGTATTGGAAAATAAATAACGATGCACGGTAGTTCAAGAATTAATACCTTATCATTGTGGACAACACAGACAGTTAAAAAGGTTGGACTTGATACGAAATATGAGAAACTTTCTGAAAGTAGTAATCGTTCCACTGCAGTTATCCACCTTATAAACAGCAATGTACCCTATTAATAATTATTGAAAATTACTGGGCGTAGTAATAAAATATCGATTAAATCTTATTTAAATATGCAATAAAATCAAAAATTAATCAACTAGTTGAGAGGCTGAACAGAAAAATAAAGACATAATGATAATGTAGCCGCTTCAATTTCTGTGCACTCTTACGTCCTGATATGACGTGAGTAATATCCCATTGAATAAGGAGGAGGTGCCAATCGTATGTTAAAAGTACATTTTTTATGTTTAAAATTCTATAAAGTTCGCTGGTGCTCCTGTGCGTGAAGATCTTAAATTTTTTGGGTATATATTTTCAATTTTACCGTTAGACGGATAAAACAAATTGCAGATGCAGAGGCTGCAAAAGTAGCATATTATAACTGCTTTCACAGATGAGCAACATATGGCATAATTCTGTGAGGTGGTTGTGGGGCAGTAAGGAGAATTTTCCTGCAACAAAAATAGGCTATTAGAGCAATAGTTAGCATCACAAGATATACAAGTTGCAAAGACTATTTCAAGAATTTAAAAATACTTACCTTGCTAGCGATTGACATCCTCACCTGCCTCACACTAATACACTAATCAAAGAAATACAAAACTTACAGTGGTGTCCACAACTACAACACAAGGGGACGAAATATATTAATATGTTTTTAGTGCTTGTGTTTTGCTTTGTATATATTTGATGATTATTTCAAACATGTAGGTACATACCCTGTACTTTTTTTGTAAGTAGGTAAATAGAATCAATCAAAAAAAATATGTTTGCGGAAATTATAGTAACTTAATAACAATATAAATAAGACAGTAACTCTTTTATTCCATCGAATATAATACGTAATTTATTTAAGCGAAGATATTAGATTTAGTGTACATTATACATGGGCGAGATAGGGGAAGTAGATCCAATTTCACTCAGACTAGACCGATTCGTGATTTGTCGGCTCTCGGAGAAACTGGTAGGTAATACGGTACCCGAGAGCCGACAAAACACGAGAGAGTCGGTCTAGTCTGAGAGAAATCGGATTCACTTCCCCTATCTCGCCCATGTATAGTGTACATACCGTAGTCGACTAATTTTAATTTCGGTTTATACTTCTATCCCATGCAGAAGATGACCTTATAATATGCAGCGATACCTGCTTGCTAACAGTGGTGGGAGAGCAACGCAGTGTCGGGGAACCCTCACTCCTTACATTTCATAGGAAACATTTGTCGAGTGTACTGTCTTGGCAGCTTCGCTATATGTTTATCTTTAGTTTATTTCATCGCGCTCTTATCCTCTTTCTACTTTCGTATCAGAAATTAAAATATGTCGACTACGGTATATTCATAAGCAATATCTCATCTAATTTAATGAAAATGTGTTATATAAAAAAAAGTTTTGCTTATTAAATACAAAGGTGGTTATATTTTTATTATAGTTTGTATTTACGTGTTTTCAGTGCGTACCTATATCTTTCTTAGAAGTGGTCATAAATGAAAGAAAAATTATTAGTCGTTTTTACATTTCGAAAATGTCTAGTCCTTCAGGAGTTATAGCAAAAAAGAGGAAAACATTAAATTTCATTTTTGAGTCCTTAAGATTCTTCAAATTGCATCTTTAACTTTCCCTTTGCAGTTGTAATTGATAAATTTAATTTTTCTTAAGTAGGATTTTTGAATATGTTTTTTCTCTCTTTTTAATGATATATGTATAGGCATGTCATATATATCTTAAAAATAAAATCTTCAAATATATATAATTCTCTTATATTCTAAACCTCGTCAACGTATTGAAATAATATTTAATTCCAAATTAAACTTTCACAAGTGATAATGTCTACAACTGCAAAATGTCAGCAAACATATCGTAAAATACACTACGTTATAAATAAAAAGTGTCCAACAGCACGCCGCCACCACGTGCACTATCCTCCAAATCGAAGCGTTTGTCTTTTCTCCTGACCACATTATTCCATGAAAGTGCCTCTCTCCTCCACGCAATGGAGCATAACTATGTTTCCGGAATGCTGACAAAACAAATACATATACCTTCTTATCCATAAATTGTGTATGCGATGGCATAAATTTGAACAAAATGATAAAAACATTTTCAGAATACTTTCGGATAGCCGGAAAGGCAGATACATGCGTATATTGACAAAAGTAATTTTCTTCTACAGAATATACAGTATGATCAGAATGCCAAAAACCAGAAATATTATATTTTCAATTAAAATGATTTTTAGCAATGATGGCAATATTGCATATGGATTAAGAAGAGATTCATTTCGAACTAAATAGCAATTTATTATATAATATTGGAACCCAGTAATCAACATATATTTGTAAATACGTTTAATTGTGTTATGGTATTTCAAATCTTCCTTTTCTTCTGGTATCATAGAAGTACGTATCCACATTTTTCTTAAATTTCTACTCATTGTTCTGCTGTAATACCACCTTGATTATTAGGTAGATATTTTAGGCCAATCAGGTAACTACACTTCAAAATGCAAATGAACTTAATGTTTAAAGCAAAAATCAAAAACAATGCGTCTGTAGTAGATAGTCGGTGTGAAAGGTGTAGGTCCTTAAATGTGCCACACGCTTTTCCATGTGAGGATCAAAAACAAATAGGGATTTATAGCTACCGCAATTAAACTCAAGAAGTTCAATAACAGAGAATAATGAATAATTAATATTTATTTAACACAGCTATATTAATGCTCATCCGTTTCCAATTATATTTAAAGGCACTGGATCAGGATGTGCACGATTTATAGATCTACAACTTATGCGTATGAGCGTATGAACTTCATATGCAATACAATAACAATGCCACACAATAATGTCCCGCTATTAATTTTTATGATTACATTTACATTAGTGTAGCCATCCACAGCATGCAAATAGTGCCAAATATGAGGGCCTTGGATTGACAACAAAGCTTAGAAAGGCTTTGATCTTAAGATTCTAAAAGTGCCTTTGTATTTAATACATAGTCACTCAAAGGCTTAATTTCTTTTTTCGAGAGAAATGTCGAAATCTACAAATAATGTTTGGAATATTATTGAACATAATTAGCAAGACAAATATATAATTCAATAAAAAACTGAATAAAAGGATGAAAGTTCACCAAGACATGATCAACAAAAATATTATTTGACTAACTTTAAGATGCCTGTTTACACGTTTACAAAAAGATATCGCACATATGCTAGTAGCCTGTAAAACCATTCCAAATGTGTTAAGTAACAGAAAATGTTTTATTTTGCATCATAGTAAACACTGCTGTTTGCTGTTTATTGTATAGGTTGTATTAAATAAGTATATTATGCAATGAGGATTTAATGATTGCTATTCAGACACGAGAATGAAAATTACGATACGAGCCGAAGGCGTAATGAATACGAGTTGCATACACTATTTTTTCTACGAAATAAAACATTATTTTTTGAACATTCCATTTCATAAATTGAGTGTAAAATTTTCCGTGCGTTTTTGCGAATTTAGCTGGTAAAAAATTGTTCGTGGCTACTAAGGCTTGTTCCATAATTTCTGGTGGAGTCAAATATTTTCAAAAAAGCACAAATTTTAACTACTGAGTAGTAAATTACAGAGAACTATCAAATTTAATTAATTTTTATATCTGTCAGATATTAAGTGGCCATATTGAATATTGATAAATATTGGAATGTCCCATTTCTATTGGATATAAACTTGTATCTTAATGAAAATCTGTATCTTAATGGACATCATTAAAGTACAGGTTCAGCATATCTAGTAATACAATTAAAGTATGGGAGTAGAGAAAATACATTTCAGTTTTTTCTATTTCAGGCGTGCAAAGGATGCGCTGATGCCTACAGATGCAATTGTACCAACATAAAAGGCAAACAAGGGGAATTAGGAATTCGTGGAATGCCTGGTCGTGCTGGTGACTACGGTGATATCGGAGAAGATGGACCTGTTGGCCGTCAAGGTGAAAAAGGAACTGCCGGAGAACTAGGCTCTACTGGTGAAAAAGGATATCGTGTAAGATATATATTTATTAGCATATTATATTATCAGTCTGTTGTTTCATACGTTTTGAATACACTTTGAAAATGTTTTTCAGGGCGATGAAGGAGATCGTGGATATCCTGGTATTCCCGGGCTCGCGGTAAGTCTTTTATTGATTTCTGCTTTCTACATGGTTTTGCATACTTCATATTCTATAAAATTAATAATAATAATTATACAACATATTCTACAAGTAACAAGTCAACATTTTCGTTTCCATTACAAATTATAAATTTATACAAATTCACTAATAAGCATTTTCAATTTCGTCGTATTGGTGGTGAAAGGAGCTAAGGTAAATTCTTGGGTAAAATTATTTAAGTACATCATATTAATCAAAGAACTATAAAAAAATACAGTGGTGAAGAAAGTAAAGTGATTCTTTACTTGTAACCTTAAATTCTGGTAAAAGAAAAAGGTAAAATGAAAATACGTATATTTCTTTCAGTGGTAAACATGTGTAATCGGCGTACATTTCTTCAGCAATGTCTTCACCAACTACTCCCATTTTTTTTTGTAGTTTGAGTATGGCTAAGCCACATAGGAACAGTTCCTGTTAATGATTATTGACAATCTTTCACGGCTTGACATCAGTTTCAAATAACTCATTTGTCAGTTATGGATCAATGCGTTATATAATTCCATTTATCAACATTAAAAATTATTATTGTTATGGGTAAATAAATCTTAGATGTTTTATGACAAAATTAGTAGCAAAGCAGTAAATGTGTTTTATGGAAAGTACCAATCAGCTATGGTGGTTAATCGAACAAATATTTCTTCAGGAATGCAGCATACCATAATACAGATTTTGACATCCGCAAGTGGAAAGAACAAAGTTTGCAAACACATTTTTCTGGGCAATTTAGATATTTCTGGATAAAAAGTCGAAACAATGATAAAAAAGTTATTGGATACTGGAATTGTAGAATATGATAATACAGGTTTATATCATGCTCCCAATAAAACTTCAGAAGACTGTAAGCAGTTTGTACGAAGTCATATAAATGCAATTCCAATTGTTGAATCACACTGTTGTACAAAATCATCAAAAGTGTTTTTCTGCTCAATTGACATTTCAGAAAATCGCCTCTATCCAAGTTACTTCAAATTTTGTGAAAATATGCTTTTTTTATATTTTTACCGGCGAATTTAATAATGGTTTCCACAGGCCAAAAAAAAAGATCAGGGCAATTATTGCCCACGGTTTAAAAAGAAATCAGATGCTGAACAATTGAAGTAACAACATGACTACGATTTACGTATTTAAGAGAACAAGAATCCTGAGATCACAAAAACACAAAAATGAAGATAAAGAAAAGGCCCGTAATTATGTAAGTTGTGGGTCGTCGAATATCAATTTGGACAAAATCATTGCCACACTTCAACTAGAAATTGAATTATTGCACAACAAAAAGAAATTGAAAACCTATCGTTTGACGGTATATACTGTTGCTGATAGAAGTGTCATAAATTACATGTGGTATGAAATTGATGGAACTAAAGGAGCACCAGAAGTAACTATATATGTTTGTGATAGTTTCTTTCCGGCTTATCTGTTAAAGTCTCTAAAGTGAAATTTTATACAGACACAGCCGAAATACGATGTTGTCTGCTATTTTGTTAATAGCTTTCTCGAGAATAAATGGATGAAAGTAAATGTATTTATTCGCAACAACTGGTACACAGTTGCAAGGCCAGCAAAATTGAGCAATACTTCCTATATCGAAGAGAAATAGACAACACTTGGTGTCAACATTTTAAAACGTATAGCAAAAAATTAATAATAAATAGAAATAAAAACGTACATGTAGATGTTAAATGGCTAGAGAAGAAAATATTCGCCATTACTAATTTATTATAAAAAACACATGAGCGACAATGGTTCAAACAGTTATGCATTAGGAGGCCAACCTGTAAGGAAATTACTATAGATAATACTGATCAACTCGACCAGTATCAAATACAATTAAAAGATTTGCTATCTTTATACCAGGTATCATCAGTTTTATGAACCCTACACACAACTAGTATTAATAAAAATAATAATACATTTATTGTCATAAGTTCGAAAGAAATCATAAAATACAAATATATAAAGATCTATATACTTGCAACATTCAATTTGAGAATTCATCTACACTTGCAAATCGCAGATGACCCAGCGTTTTTTTAAACAACTTGGAAGCCTGTTGTAGAACATAATCTGTATCGAGGACTCCACTCAAAATAACAGATTCCTTGAAGGGATACTCAAAACAGTTCCAGTGATGAGCAAGTCCCCATCGCGACAGATACCTACATCACAGTCTCTGATAAATGTACTCATTCTATTAAAACCAAATCAAGACCTCCAATACAAACAGAAGTCGTTTTCGGAAAATGTATAGCATTTAACTGACCCTATCAGAAGGTACCTGACAGGTTTACAAATTTTATCGGGTTATTTGAAACATGTCCGAACGCGATTTGCGGTCATGTATAGTAGCGTATCGTAAACATAACCTATATTCATAGCGTACCGGCAAAACGAAAGAAGAAATGGATACTCAATGAATACTCCAACTACAGGTACTCGTTAAAAAGTTTTATTAGCAAGTTTGTTTGTACTTAAATTTAGGGACACGGTATCGAATAAAAAGTATCGATACACTGTACTCATGAGTAGTATCGGTCGAAAAGTATCGTACTCATAAAAGTATCGATAGAAAGGTATCGATACCGCAACGTATCGATCGATGTTTGAAACGAAATACTAACGTTTACAGAAAATCTTTATAGAAAAACAAAGTAACAATACCTTGGGGTATGTTTCCAGATTTTCTATGAAGTTTTTTGTATACCTTTGTAGTTCCTCTCATACAAATTCATCATCTATCCATTTTTTGAGATCTGAGAAATTTTAAAGAACTCTACAACTTCCAGTCTAAAATACATTCCGTGAGCAATAATGCAATGCACAAGACAGTACAGTCTGTTCCGTACAGCACATACAAAGCAACATGTAATATACATATAGCGCAGCATGTTATATGCACCTGCATAGCAGATACACTGCAAGGCCTATAAAAATATTTACGTTAAAAAAAAGAGCAATATCTCAAGTGTTCAATCGTTTTATTGAGTAAGTATTTTACCATATAAAATTCACAATAAGTATATTACATCATACATTTGAAATCTCCCATTCTTCCTCCGTACTATCGCTTAAAAATAGAAGTTATTCTAGCCGTTTTGGTGATAGCCTATTTCGTGCTTTCGAAACAGTACTACCTGCCTTTGAGAACAATCTCTCCGCAGGCATGGATGTAGCTGGAATAGCCAGGTATTCTTTAGCCAGCTTATATAGTTGTGAAAATATAGCGTCATCTCATCTTTCAGATTTATTGAAGATTGTATGTTTAAAAAAGAGGAAGGGGCATCGTGTCTTTTCTTTTGTTTTGTATGGACCAAAGTTTTGTTATGGCTCCAAAAGACATAAGATGTGTCGACCGATGAATCACTATCTGTCTCGCTACTATTGCCGGTGGAGGCAGGATTTGTTGCTGTCAATCGCCTTATCATAGATATTGTTCGGGCACAAGCTCTGGCGTCTTGAAAATGTATGTTCTTGAATCTAGGATCGAGTAAGCAAGACATAACTACTAAGTGACTATCTTCCACCTGTCCAAACCTGCGTTGAATTTGTTTCATGACTTCGCTCTTAAGGGCTCCTGCCACACTGTCACTAGATACATTTAGAGCATCTATTTGTGCTTTCAAACAGTTGATCATTGGTATAATTTTACTGATTGTCACATACTGCTCTCCAGATATCTCTTTAGTAACGTGTTCCAGTGCCTTTAAAACATGGAGCAGATCTTTAATATTCTGCATTTCTATGGTCGAGGGAGTAGGTGGTGCTTTTGTATTAAGCATCAAAATTTGGTGCACGACAGGAGCCAGTTCGATATACCTCTCAAGCATATAATAGACAGAATTCCAGCGCGTTTTTACATCTCAAATCAACTTCAAAGTAGGTCCAGTTTGTTTTTGTCTTAATAAATCACTTTGAATCACGCTTACCTTGAAATATTTAACAACTTCTCAGTAAACTCACAGTAAACTAAACTCTTTGATCAACATGGTGGTCGATTCAGCAATAAGATTGACTGTGTGTTTCCCTCTACCTACGAATTTTGTAACACCAGCTACCATGTTTGCTCCATTATCAGTAATAATGGCGGTGATTTTCTCAGATTTTATTTTTATCCCTTGACAAATTTCTCGCATCTGTTTAGAAAGGTAGTCACCAGTATGCCGTTAATCTAGTGCAATAGTAACAATGCAGCGCGAGGTAACTTTATTGTCATCGAAATAGTGGGCAGTGATACCTAAATAACTGGTAGCGGTCATCATCTCGGTCCATACGTCACAAGTTAGTGAGATGTGGCTTAAAGCATCGAATTTTAGTTCAATGTTTGATCGCATAATACTGTAGAAACTGTCCAAATTTTCTTTAAGAGTGTCTACGCTCGGAATTTTGAAAGATGGACAAACATGACGCAACAATTTTCAAAATCCACGACCCTTAACAATGTCGAATGGTCGTTTGTCCACGCATATAAAATAAAGCAATTACTTGCACAATTGAGAGTTCGCCCTCCCTCCCTCAGCATAGGATAGCTTTCTTTGCAATGTTTCTTCAATGGAAAGTTGCTTTTTTTTTGTAGGCGGTATGCCTTCTGCGTCCGCTGAATTCTCTAATAATTGCACAGAGGGGGAGAACCTGTCCCAAGGAGCGATGTCGATAGGCTCTCTGGATGATGATGGTTGTTGCTCTTGAGTCTTTAGCCATTGTGGTGGTAACTCGATTTTCCTTTGTGTGACTGCATTATCTTTCTCGCTAAAAAAAATACGGAATAAGTAAGTAATCTTTCTTATGAAACAAAAAAATAAGAACCTGCATCTTCATATCAAGAAGAGCAGTGCATTTCGAGTCCCTTTCATTAATGATTCAGTACTATAACCGTTATCACAACGAAAGTAACAAAAAATAGCATACATGAAACTTAATAGACTCCACTTAAGGTACCTTTAGTTGTGGTGGTATAACAAGGTTGTATATGGAGTCCTTTACCCTCAAAGAACGAGGAAATAAATCAAATGGAAGAGAAATATTCTTAGATTATTAGCAAATTTACCTTGATATTGTGCTTGAGCGATGCTTTTGCAGATGTTTTTTCATATTCGATGTATTCCCCGATGACTTCAAGGTTTTGAAGAATATTTTAAATTTGACTTCATTACTGTTTAGTCGATTGAAATACTTCCACGGTTCACTTTTGTGTAGGCCCCATTCTAGGCGTACACCGCGTACATACGAACCACTTGCCGACACACTAATGTTATTTTCAATTTGCAAGAAAGCCGAATCAACGTTCAGAACAAAGACTCTTTGGTTTCGAACAGATGTGGCCATGTAAAATGTATATCGCGGAGGTTAGGTTAGGCGGTGGCGTCGCGGCTCGCGGCGCGTCAGTGTTGCCAGCCTCGGCTCTAAAAAGTACTCGATACCTACCATGAAGTACTCACTGAGTGAAAGTATCGATTGCAAAGTATCGAGTACAAAATTGTACTCGATACCTTAAAGTATCGATACTTTTTCCGTGTCCCTACTTAAATTGGCTATGACAATGCAACTCAATGCAAAGAGAAAAAAGAAAGAGTTTTCATTAAAAAGTATAAAGCAGTTGTCGCAAAATAAAATTTATCAGAGTTTTCTTTTTCAATTTGTCTCTTATCAAAAAATATAACAGTTTTGTGTATTGACACTAACGTTTTGTAAGGTTATATTTGAAAAGGGAGTAAAACAACCTACACTACCCTAATCACTTAACAGGGTTATGAAAACCGAACCGGGTTGTTGAACCCGGTTACTTTTTCAATTTTAGAAATATGGTTATTTACACCGCTGAATTAACGAACGCATTGTGCTAACCGTGTTGTATGTAGCATGTTCAGATTGTGATCCTAATACGAACTCCGCACGAGGATGACGCACATGCGCAGTAACATACAATAAAGGCGCTAGTTTGAAATGCCTACAATCTTTGGAAAGTATGTAACAGAACATGAACTTTAAAATTAAAATCTGCATAAAAAAATAATGAAATATTTATTTATTAAAGGAAATTTAAAAAGAATACTCAAAAAGAAACAATACTTTCCTTTTAAAATATTTATTGGTTATAAAAAAGTATTACTTTTTTCTTACAAGTTCCCCACGTTCTACATCTGTTTGCTTGTTTGCAATGCTATAGCAGCGGATTTTGTATATAACATCGCCACAACGTGCTTAATTAAAAGAGAAACGTGACTTTCATGTAAAATGGATAAATCAAACATATGTGTATCTAAGGATACAAAGTACTTATTTTCTACTAACTAGTTAATAGAAATTGAACGTACAAATAGCTCAAAAAACACTGCCCCTGCAGGAAGTTCCCACGAGGCAAAATCACTATATGCTCACTTGTTCCACATTAGCAAATACGTATTTTCATCCTTCTCTAAAATTGTGATTTTGCCAAGTGGGTTTATTATTGTTTTGTACAAGGATATGGCGTACTTGGACTTCAGCTATTTTACATATTTTGGTGACATCTTGTGAAGGACGTATTAAACCACCATGATTTTTTCTGCTCAAAAGATGAAAACTACCATTATCGACAGATGTTTGTGAGATTTCTTCTAATACGGACACACATTTAGCACACTTAACAATGCGCTTCAATTGTTTGACAACAAAACCAGAAATAACAACATTTTGTGATAACAATGTAAGTGATGGTATGTAGGAAATTGTATAATTATGATCCGTTTCAATGTCCTTCCGCATTTCCTTAATAAAAATACTCCAAAAATATAAACAAAAAGCCAGTTTCTAGTAGCAAAATCACTATATGCAATCTACATTAGCAAATATATATTTTCATCCTTCATTAAAATTGTGATTTTGCTGCTTGGAGTCTATTGAAATCAGCGTACGGAACTTTAGTGATTTCACATTCGAATGTCAAAAGACTAGGGACTGCGCATACTCGTAATCCCCGAGTTAAATATTCAATTTGGCATAAAAATTTCATCCTATGGCATTGCTCATCCATACAGGTCAGTGTTGTAACCCCAATCCCCGGGTTTAATTTCCGAAAACGCCTAAAGAGAGCAACGGCAACACACGTAACTTTAGAAAAAGCGAACGATCAGATGTCGATGATACACCTACAACATACCTCACAACACGTTTCTGATAATCGAAACGGTTTTGCTATTTTTTTTGTTTTATAGTATGTAATTATTACTATTAATAATTTAACTCTTTTATCCTTGATAATTATATAATATAGTTTTAGATATGATATGGTGGTAAACGAAGTTAAGTGCTTATGACAAATGATACAATGCTGTTTAACTTTCTTTAAATTAGTCTCATATTTAAGTCTTTACTAAAAATCATTATAATCAATATTTAGACAAGGATATAGGCCAAACTATTTTTTAACATATACATTAATAACTTTTCTCTAAATAGTAAGTGTATGACATAGCTTTCTTCACTTCCAGTACGACAATTTAAAAATCAAAACGTTGTAAATATATTTATTTTGTGATCAGGGTGAACCTGGAATTGAAGGAGTTAAAGGACATATGGGTTTAGATGGTTGTAACGGCACCGATGGTTCACAAGGTGCTCCAGGCAGACCTGGATATTATGGTAATCGTGGTGAAATGGGTGCACTAGGTCCTGCTGGTCCAAGAGGAGAACCTGGCGAAGGAGGGAGTAACTCGCCCGGAAAGAAAGGTGAACCGGGTGACCTGGGATATGCTGGAATACCAGGCAATCCAGGTCCACCAGGACCAGTGGGAGAATACGGAGTCCAAGGCCCACCTGGACAAACAGTAATTAATAATTAAAAATGGTTCAAACTTAAATCGAAACAAAAGTGAAATTAATAACAATAAATATAAAAATTGATGATTTTCATATTGTTGCGGTTTAAATTTGAACTAAAACGGTTAGTAAATAATGTAATGATTTATACCACATAAGTTCGATCTATAATCAACACACAAGTCATGATACTAGCTCTTCATAAATATTACATTGGCAATGTGAAATAAAGTACAAATGTCATTAAATGTTATCGCCAATAACGCTACAAAAGAAATGCGTGCATAGAAAATAAACGCACTCTGCTTTAAAGATTTATTATAGCTACTTCTTCTTATTTGCTTTTACAACTTAAGCGTTTACATGTCGTTATTTGACAAAATAAGGCAAATAAGCTTAGTACGAAATCGTATAGTTGGCTATTGTACGTGATCTAGTATGCACAGGTGTCCCAAAAACATACCGACAAACTTTATGGGGCGGTTGGGGACATAAAAACAAACATTTTTTGTTTAATAAACATATGCCCGCAAATGAACCATATTAACATAAAATAGGAAAAAATGTTTTGGTTTATTTTACAAAAAAAAGTTGAGGAGGACAATAATAAATCAGTTTTTGTTCATGTTAACATTTGTTTTATTGACAAATAAATGCTGCTTTTCTTCCATTACACTATGCTGTACCATAAGCAAGGTGCATGTCGGCAAGTTCATCAAATGAAAATTTATCTACTAATGTCACAAATAACTACTACGATCTCAAAATCGGAATGTTTATTGTGATAAAGAAATGTTTCTGCTGCCCAACAAAAACCATAGTTACAATAAAGAATGTTTAACGAAAGACAGTGGCATCCAACCAAATCAAAAATTACTTTAGTTATTGGATATAGTTTAAAATATTTTATTGCTCTACAACACAAACGGCTCATTTGCGGACACACGTCTATTAAACAAAGAAAGTTTGTGTTTATTCCCTACCTCCCCTTCAAGTTTGTCTGTATGTTTTTGGTACTTGCTGTATAATTGCACTGATTTAATCTAGGTACTGGTTTCTTTTAAAATAGTGCAGCTTTGTACTACGTACAACTCTGTGTATGGAAAATAGTACTATTAAATATATATACCTTTTCAATGAACTAACACTAGTTAACTTTATTTTCAACAGTTTTTGAGATTTTTAAATTTTTACATTGCAACCACAACAACAATTATACATATAAAAACGTCAAAGTTTACTAATTTTTTTTGATCAAAGCAAAATTACTATCTTCTTGTATTCTACTACCGTCAGGTGCTATCAATTTCATCATACAGTTTTTTCGTTTGGAGTTTTTTTTAATGTAGAAATCTCAAAAACTGTTGAAAATAAAGTTAACTAGTGTTAGTTCATTGAAAAGGTATTTAATAGTACTATCTACGAATTTATAAAAAAAAATATAGCATTCTATTAAAAAAGAATGCGTATGACGTCACAGCTCTAAAGAAGATGACGTCACTAATAGGTGCAGTGATTTAAAACCAGCGCAATTTTAAATAAAAATTGACCTGTTTCAACGTTTTCGACAAATGTCATTAGTTTGGAAGTTACTAAATTTATTCCATACGTAGTTTCCACAGTGTATGATACGGGAAATGTATGTAATCCGTCATTATATAGAATTCCAAGGAAATGTATATAATGCCTAAAATCGACAGTAAATATGTGAAATAAATTTTATTATACATATTTCCTAGGAATTCTGTACATGTTCTAAAGCGCCATCGGAAATGTATAGAATACGGAATGTCGTGGGGGGTTGGGCGGGTTGCTATTGCGTAATCGCCTAGTGTGTTCGCGGAGCAGTTACTGTCGCTTAAATATTCATTTGCGTAAGCACGTCTCACGCAAAGCGTTGATACCAAGGAAAACTTGGAGAACATCATGCAGAACTTTGATCAAAATGAAGCGGATCCAAAAGCCTCAACGTTTCCTACTTCCTGCGGTGAATACAGAGCCAAGCCAAGTCACTAGTCACAATTTGGAAGTGTGTGAAATAAGCACGCAAATCCCAACTAGTGCGCAAGGTAAGAAGTAAAGCGTATGTTCTCAAGAAATTACTGGAGCTCATACTTGTAGACAATGCAGATGTGCCATCCACACAATATGCGCTGCTGCTGAAGAATCGACCCTTGAAGGATATGGGTCTAAAGTTCTGTGTCCATTGTGCTCAAAAAATATAGGAGCACTAAAAAATCGTCACAGTTAAGGAAAACCTACAACAACAGGCAGAAAAGATGTTAAAAACGAGAGACCAGAAGTTTCCTCCAGTGTCTATTGGCACTTCTGTAAAGGTTTTCGTACTAGAGGTCGATAAAGGACGTGGTGATGCACAAAATATTATAAGCGTGATCTTAGATAAAACTGATAACAAACATTATCAAATTGGTACAATGAATGGAATCGTAAAACAACTGTGTTCTATATCTCAGTTCAATACAGGGTGAGTCATTAGTAGCCGCTTCCTCGATTGCACATCCGGTTCCGCCGAAAATACACAGAACTAAATTTTTTATATGACTCACCACATATTTTTTGATTTTCTAGTACTGCTTTAAATTGTCTATTCAACTGTTTTTTCGTTTTCAAAATTGAGCCAATAGTGTTTGAGTTTTTAATTTTTTTTGGAAATTTTTGACGAAAACACGTGTTCAGAAAAAAACACATTTTATCATTGTTTTTAAAAGTAAAAACATTAACTTTGGTGGTGCTTATAGCCAAGAAAATTCTGCATCATTAGGTATAAGTTGCACCCGACAATATCTCAATACACTTTGTTTTTCAAGGCCCACTTCCTGAAATTTTCACATACCAAAAACTTATTTTTTTTTAATGGAACATCCGGTATTTTATTGTGGCATTTTGTTTCCTCTTTTATTCTCTTTCGTTTTTGTTAACAATATCCTATACCTGTCTTTTGTAATTTCTGAGATAATCACTATAGAAGCAATTAGCGGTCAAATAAAGAACTACGAGCGCTGTTCTATGCACCCAAATATTCGTCAAATAAAAACTTGGAATGCGGCCGACTGCCTGAGTCACCTGTTAAAGAAAGTCGATAAACATTTATGTCAAATTTATAAAAGCACGGCTATTATTCTTATGAAGAGTTAATAGATATGATTGACGTTTTGGGCGAATCTGAAAGAAACTCTTTGTATCCAGACTTTATGCACAGCGATCCCTGGGGCCTGATTCTCGAGTCGAGAGAACAGAGATTTCGAGAGAATAATGGAGGGGATTCTCTTGAAATGTTAAAAATCGTATTCTTGAACTTGAGAGATAGATCCCTTCCCTCAAGAGTTGGGAGAATTTACATCTATCGGTTCAAGTCAAGCGAACATATTAAAAGTTAAGAGAAGCATGCGCATATCGACTTAAATTTTGTACATATGACCGATCAATGCTTGTTATTAAGGGGAGAAATATCATTATTCAGCAGATAATTTTTATGTTTTTTCATGTATATGACTTCCCACATATCTAAGTTTCTATTGTTGCTTTGTTTAACTAAACTAACATTTTCTAGGCTGAAGTTGTGACTTGTATCAATATGATGTAGAGCTAATGCGGATTTTTCTACATTGTGTAATTTGACATGAGCCATGCGTTCTTTATATCGTATTTGAACGTTTCTTCTGGTTTGTTATCTTGTATACCGACATCTGATAACACTTAAGACACTCTTGAAATATGTATTAAACTTTTGAGTAATATCTTATTTAGAATTGTTAATCCATAATCCTGTCACTGTTAAATTAACCCGTTGTCTTTCTCAGAAATATTTTGTATTTCCCATTGAACTAATTCACAGAATGATATATTGTTAATATTCGTTGTAATTTTGCTTTAATCGTTTTTCAACTACCTTTAAAATTGTTCTGTATAACATGTATTTTTATTATAAAATGTCTCGTAGATAATAGGTTTAAATACAAATTATATATTAAACTTTTCATTAATATCTTATTTAGAATTGTAATTCGTAATCCTGTCAGCGTTAGTTTTACCCGTTCTTTCTCATTAATATTTTGTATTTCCCATTGAACTAATTCTCAGAATTTTATAGTGTTAATATTCGTTGTAATTTTGCATTAATCGTTTTTTCACGCTACCTTTAAAATTTGTCTATATAACATGTATTTTACTTATTATAAAATGTCTGGTAGGTAATATGTTTAAATAGTTATTAAACTAATTTTGTGAAAAAGGTGTTTTATTTTATTTTATTATTTTTATTACTTTAATATATGTTACATTATTTCTACATGTATGATACGTAGAAAACAATATTCACATTTCGATGTTTAGTCTAACACTTTCCGGAAATCCAACTGATATAACCCATAAAACCTTTCAACATTACACACGCTATTTAAAATAAATAGTTTTCGTATTACATATTACCTAATATACACTGTTCTATACAACAATTGTCCTAATCCGCCTTCATTTGCAACCTGGCAACATTGCATTGCTATTTCCTACACGATCGACACACATCCCTACCTAAAAACAGCTATTCTTGAAGTTAGGAGAACCAGGGATGGGAGTGTGATCTATCACTTCTCTCAATAGAACGTTCACTTCTCTTAAGTTCGAGAATCGGGCCCCTGGTAGAAGTCAACCGAATCCGGAAACCTTCGAAAATATAAAAGAATGGTTTGTGTGAACGGAATGTACTGAATATGGAAAAAGAACGGAAAAATCAATAATAAACGGTGAGAATAAGACGTTTATGGTACTTGCAAGAGTAGTCGAACTCCCCCATACTAGTACTACGAAAATTAGTCGCCAGTTAGATGTAAGTCAAATTTGAGAATCCAAAATAATTAGGAAATACGTAATTCATTCGTAGCATATTCATACACAAGGTTAGATGAAAGATTTTCAGAATCGCTTACATTTTTGTCAATGTGCAGCAGATAAATTATCCTGGCTTCTATTAAAGTGAATATGCTTATCCTCACAATTATTTCCGTTATTATAACACATAAAAACCCTCACTTTATCAAACCTGCAAACTTTCAAAATCGTTGATCATTAACTGTGTGGGGAGGAACAGTGGGTAGTTATATAATTGGACCTTATTTCTTTGATGAAAATGTTAATGGAGGAGAGTATCTTCGCTTTCTCGGACGGATTTTCAAAACTTTTTGAAGACATCTTCAAACATAACCTTTATTTTATTTCGTTGTTAACCAACGGTGTAAAAATGAAATACTGCAACTGGGCATTGCTGGAATTAATCAAGTGAAATGCGATGCTCTTCATTCTGTAAAATTATTACTTTTGGGATAGTTGGATTTAACATTTACTTTGTTTGGCAGTTGACTAAGGAAGTAGGGCCCCATTCATGCCTTCCATTGATTGAACGAATATTTTGGTGCATAGAACAACAGCGCTCGTAGTTCTTTAATTGACCGCTAATTGCTCCTATAGTGATTATCTCAGAAATGACAAAAGATAGGTATAGGACATTGTTAACAAAAATTAAAGGGGATAAAAAAAGAACAAAATGCCTCAATAAAATACTGGGTGTTCCATTAAAAAAAAATGATGCAGAATTTTCTTGGCTACAAGCACCACCAAAGTTAATGCTTTTACTTGTAAAAACATTGTGAAAATGATTTTTTTCTGAACACGTATTTTGGTCAAATATTTTCAAAAAAAATTAATAACTCAAAAACTATTTGCTCAATTTTGAAAAAGAAAAAACAGTTGAACAGACAATTTAAAACAGTACAAGAAAATCCAAAAATATATAGGGTGAGCCATTTAAAAAAATTAAGTTCCGTGCATTTCCGGTGGAACCGGAAGTGTGTCAGAGCTTAATGTATTTTTACAATATACGCCACAAGCAACCATGAATCTCCCGCTAATTGTTTTTCTTTTATTTAAACACAAAAGAGCAATCGAGGAAGCGGCTACTAATGACTCACCCTGTATATGTCCAAAAGGTATTCTGGATATCAAGGATGTTTCTGAAACCGAAATATTACTACGCTCAGTTGTGAATCTACAATCAACTGGAACCGGGCAAGGATTCAAAAAGTAACTTTACAAGAAGGGTTGTAGTTCAGTAATATGTGGCCTCAAAAATAAAATGCTGCGTAATTCTAAGTGCCACTCCAACTTGCAAAAATAAATAAGTTTTTTTATAATTTAACCTGGTTATTCTGATTAATGACATTCACTAATTCTACGGTACCTATAATGTTAATTCTTATGCATTTCCTAGTACCATTTAGGAATTAGATATAATGCCTAGGAAATACATATCTTTTCAAGGAAATGTATGTATTAAAGAACGTAGTTACTCTCTAGCGATCTTCGTCTAAACTGCGTGTTATTCGTTTTCGTTTTCGTTTTTCGTTTTCGTGGTCCATGAATAGAAGTTGAACTTGGTTCTTTTTCTTCTCGATTGTGTGACTTCTTGAGAGGTTTGGGAGTCCAAATCTGTGAAGGAGAGTCACGGAAGAGGACAGACGTGAACAAGAGGTTCAACTTCTAGAAGAAGAGCTTCTAAATTTGAAGAGTGCAGCGTTTGGGCGGTGCGTTCTGAAAGTTGCAGTTTACTGTACAAGGACAGATTGAGTGTGTTATTCGTTTTTCAATATTTATTTGTATAGTTGCGTTGGTAGTTGGAGTGAGTGCCACTCTGCATGCCGCATCCCTATTGGGTCGTCGAGTCGGTGGTGGGGGAGCGTCCTCGTTTACACCCTCCAGCGGTATAGTTGTTGTTGGGCGACTGTGATGAATACATCGCTCCATTAGTGCTGTTCTCCAAATGTCCAGCGGCCTTTTCGCATCATCTCTTCTGTTGAAATTATCGAGTCGTTTTTCTATCTCGACAGCCTCACGTATTATCCGCTTATTCATATGTACGACTCTTGCTAACATCTTTGTACCGTCAAAAATTATGTCATGTCCGGTCAAAGAAGCGCTACAGATAATCAAGAACAGATACAATCCACCGAGCTACTTAACGGACCTTCTACAACACTGCCTTTCACACACACGTATTTTATGTACGGGAATCAGAGGTACAGACAAATAGAAGGAGCACCGATGGGTTCCCCTATTTCCCCTGTAGTAGCGAACCTATTTATGGAAGACTTTGAACTTAAATCACTGGACACGGCACCGAATAGACCGAAATTATGGTCGAGATACGTGGACGATACGTTTGTGATTTGGCAACACGGTACAGAGAAGCTGGATAGATATCTAGAACATCTTAACAGCGTACACCAAAACATCAAGTTCACTATGGAGGTCGAAGAACAACAACAATTACCCTTTCTAGACGTACTCATATATAAAAAGTCTAATAATACACTGGGTCACGCGTTATATCAGAAGAAAACGCATACGAATCGATATCTGAATGGAAGATCACATCATCATCCGGCACAATTAAACTCAGTCCCGAGAACGCCAATGACAAGAGTGAAAAGACTAACGGATGACGACCATGTACACACTGAAATAAGAAACCTACGACGGGTATTAGTACAGAATAAATTCCAACATAGAACAGTCAACAGAATACTGCAACAGACAGCACGAGACGCAAGAGCACAGAACAGAAAACAAGACGAAAATTGGCCTAAAATATTCTTACCGTACGTAAAGGGAACAACGGACAAAATTGCCAAGAGACTTCGTAGTTTGAAATAAAAACAGTCTTCACAACGGACCGCAAGATCGCAAATGTGCTAAAAACACCTAAAAGTAAAATAAACCTAGAAGGACAGGACGTTTATGAAGTACCGTGCAAAATGTGTGTGACCAAACGAACCGGCGAATAAGTGTACGACGGGAGGAGCACATAAACTCGATTGCTAAGAAAGAGCATACATCCTCGCTGTACCAACATCATGCAGAAACAGGACATGACATCAATTTTGACGGTACAAAGATGTTAGCAAGAGTCGAACATATGAACAAGCGGATAATACGTGAGGCTGTAGAGATAAAAAAACGACCCGATAATTTCAACAGAAGAGGCTGCCGGACATTTGGAGAACAGCACTAATGGAGCGATGAATACGTCGCTCCATTAGTGCTGTTCTCCAACAGTCGCACAACATCTACACCGCTGGAGGGAATAAACGAGGACGCTCCCCCACCACCGGCTCGACGACCCATAGGAACGCGGTATGCAGAGTGGCACCCACTCCAACTACCGACGCAACTATATAAATAAATATCGAAAAACGAATAACACGCAGTGAGACGAAGATCTTTAGAGAGTAACTACGCCTGAAGATGATAAATGAGATTTTATCGAAACGTTGCACCGGTCTTTCTCAGGACGCCAGAACTTCCACGCGGGAAGAATCGCGATTACATATACATACATATATACAAATAATACTGTAATATTTTAATAGTTGTATTTCATACATATTAATATTTGAGATAATGATCAAGTAGCAATTTATAAGGACACCAAAATTCAAGAGAGGTTCATACCTTCTCCGGCTCGGGAGTAAAAAGTTGGCAGTTAGAGTATGGAAATAATATGTTTCAACTTTCAGTGAACTTGTCACAACATGCTACAATTGGTTGTAACATATTGTGCAGTACGGACCTGCACCGAAGACCGACATTATCACAAAACCAAAATACTTGTAACATAAACTTCAGGTTAATATATTATAATTATACAGTCCATTTCTATTTATTTGCATCACGGCGCAAAGCCGTACACATATTGTAGAAGTTTTGCAGATCCCTTAATACTAAGTATCTACAAAAATTATAAATTTTTTATAATACCGATATTATTTTGGTTAGTGCAGTTATTCTAAATTCCTGTTTGCATATTGGTGACCACATGTTGTTAATACTTTTATTTTATTCATTTGAATAACCGCAAATTATAAACTTGTGTATTTTTAATAAATACGTTTAGTATTAATTATATTGATAATTATAACTAATATTATTATAAAACATATTCACTAAAAATATACAAATGTGTTGGTATCTATTTTTGGCACACACTATATATCCGAAAATATTTAGGGTGACCAAGGTTGGCCAGGAGATTACGGTCCGGATGGAGAACCAGGCCTCGAAACATATGGGTCAAAAGGAAGGAAAGGCGATGTGGGTGATCCTGGAATAAGAGGTGAACCGGGAGTATCAGAAGCAACAAGACCAGATATAAAAGAGATATACAAAGGCCCAAAAGGTATACTAGGAGACCTTGGTAGCCCAGGATTTGCAGGAAAGAAAGGAGAAATAGGTGATTATGGTCTTCCGGTAAGTATTTTAGACAGCATATAAAATCAAACAAAATAAACTATTAGGTGGTTCCAAGAATTAGTTAAAAAAAAAGAAATGCTAGAAGGACGTACATTTGTAACTACCTTAGAAGTCGCTTCCTCTATCACACTCTCCTGAGCAGTAGTAATATTCGATCTTCGAAAGTGGCCCTTAATTTGCAAACAAATTGAAAATTAGTAGAGCCAGGTGCATATATTGGTGTCACCTTAAGACCGCCTATTTTGTTTTTAACGCCGTTTTTTTTGTCGGTTGTGCAGCAGTTGTTTAACGTCTGTCAAGTGTGAACATTGAGGTTTAGTCATAGAAATTGTGAAAATTCACTACCGAAATAGTTTTGCGGAGACGATTCGAAAATGTCGTGCATTTTTATTTTGTCCGATTAATAGAGAAATTTTAGGCGATTTGCGACCTGTCTGTGTTTGTGCAGCTCGGTCTAATAAAAACACTGCAAGCAGTTAGTGAGAGGGATGACCGGAATCCTTCTACTTCAATTCGTCATAATTCTCAACAACTGAGATTTTTACGAAGCAGTTTAAGCGAGAAGAACATGCACAGCACCGAACGTTCACAGAATGGATCTACACCAACAACAAGTGAATGGGAATTTTTCGAAGAAACTCATGTTTTCTAATGAGGCAATTTCCAACTTGATGGCAATATCAACAAACCGAATTGTGGCATTTGGAGAGCCGAGAATCTAAGAGTGATGCTTCAACGCCCCATGCATCCACCACGAACTCATTTTGGGCTGGCAGACCGCTTTTCCTCGAAAATGCGCCTGGCAATGCGGTCACCGCCAACGGCGTTCGATACCGTGAGATGATACACAACTTCTTCTGCCCTCAAATTACTGAAATAGATCTTGAAGACATGTGGTTTCAACAAGACGGCGCAACTTGCCATATAGCGAACGAAACAATAGAAAATTTGAAGGGAGAGTTATCTCACTCCGTGGCGATGTGAATTGGCCACCGAGATCATGCGGTTTGACGTCTTTGGATTTTGGAGTTTTTTGAAAGGAAAAGTGAATGCCAATAACCCAAGCACAATTTCTGAATTGAAAGACGAGATTCGACGCGTCATAGTTGAAATTCAGCCGCCACTGTGCCAAAATGCCTTCGAAAATTTCATCAAAAGGACCAACGACTGCCATCAATCACTAGGTGGTTATTTATCAGCTATTGTGTTCCATACATAACCTCCATGTTTGCACTCTTTCCAAATAAACACTGCATTTTTTTCAAAATCAAAGTATGCGGTCTTAATGGGGCGCCTTTATATATCGATACCTCAGTTCTACCGAGTAACAAGTCAGAAATTGAAGTTTTAAGATAATCGCATTTCAAGAAAATCGTTTTCTTGACTTTATTATTAAATTTTTGTGCTAAGGAATTTACGGATAATGATTGGCATACTTACTTATTAATTTATGATTGACTTATAAATAGAAAGTATTGGCTTACACTTTTCAAAATTTTCAAAAAAAATTGAGTTGTTACACTACTGAACTTAAAACTTTGTGCAAACTTCCGTTTTGTAGTATAATTTACGTTCACCACTTCACTATCATCATTTTTATTCAGTTTGTTATAAAAACTCAAACTAACAAAATTACAAAAAATTATTCAGAAAGAATTTACATGAAAAAAAACATTAATTTTTTTTATTCTGAGTCGCAAGAATCACTTTCTCTGCCTGAAGCGTCATTGTTCAGGTCAGTGCGTAGGTTTTCGTAAAACGTCCAATATACTGGTTTAATGGCATTTTCCTTAAACAGCTCCAGCAAATTCTTCTTCTTGGCAGCGGACATAGAGGGAGGACTTTTATAAGCAGGCTCTAATTCTAAGTTTTTTGTTCGTAGGATGTCTTATATGCTATAACAAAAGGTTTCACTTTTTCAACTTTTACAATTTTGATATCATTCCAAATCACTTTTCCGATGTCTTGGTTTTTGGTATAATTATTACCCAACTGCTGAGACAATCTCTTTAGATCAAAAATATCTTTGGTGCATATTTCGTTGACTTTGTATGGGGCTCCTCGCTTCTTAACTCCTTCCACCACTGTTGCCCATTGTGCCGGGACGTATATTGGTCTACTTTTGAGAACTCTTTTCTTTTCTTTCTCGATTGTGGCATGCATACTGTCCCCTTCATTTTGTGTATGCCCAACTACCAAAAACTTGTGTGTAATTGATTTTAACTTCTGAATATTTAAAACGCAGGCAAATATTAATTTATTTTTATTGTGACCGACGCAGTTGTCAGAATAAAAAATTACGTTTTCCCTTTTCCAGTCGTCACTTTCTAAAAAATTAAAGATACAACTTCCAATCTCATTGGCCCCTCTTTTTGCCAGACCCTCGTGCCAAAGGAAACAAAAGCCTAGCTTTTGTTTAACATCAAATATGGTAAAGTTGTAAGTGGCCAATCGTCTTTTATAATAAAAAGATTTTACATCACCACACGGTGTCGATAAAACCGCCTGCAAATCAAAACAACAAACTTGCACATTTTCTTTTGTATTTTCAACATCGTTTGCCTTTTCGATTCTGCTCCGTTCTTTCTCTTTAATATGATTTTCATATTTATCTTTGACTTTATTTTTATTTTCTTCATTCGCGTTTTTAAAATTCTCACACATACAGCATTGGTCTTTTTTTGGGATGTGAAATGCTATATTGGTTTCTGTATTCAATATCTTTGTGTACATTGAAAGTTTTGCATATTCTTTGCCGTTAGTAATACAATTTTCTTTGTACAATCGGTACATAGTGGCCAAATTTAAACTACCCTCTAAATATTCTTTCTTAGTCCTGGCCCAACAATAATGAGATGAATTGCAAATGAATTAATGTGCTGTCTGATGCCATCAATAATTTCAGGTTGTAGTCTTTTCTGATGTCCGTGCTTTCCTCTTCTATCTGACGTCAAAAAACCATGACTGTCTTTTTTCTTTGTTGTGGTGAAAATAGTTCTGTTATTAATAGCAAGTGTACTTTTAAAAAATGATTTGCACACTTGGATGGTTTTGTCAGCAATTTGCAACGTGTATTTCCAATTCTTCGAACGATTACTCTCGGGTTTACTATTGCGATACGAAGGAGTAATTTCAGACAAACGCGCGTTGATAAAATTTCTTTGCAAGTCAATAGAACCTAACTCCCAATACGTTTCAAAAAATTGTTTTCTTTCTTCGTTTGGAAATTTTTTTGCACATTGTAGCCGGCAGTTTTCCTTACAAGGAGGTCCCATTTCTTTCTTCTGAACTTGTTTTCCCGTCACAGTTACATATTCATTACCCAAGTTTCTATTCCTTTTCCTAACATTCTTATCCCAATTTTCACTATTTCTGGCTCTTTTTCTTGTCAATGGTTTAGATTTATTTTTTTCATGACTTCTTGAATTATCTTTCCCTGATTCGTCACTGCTAGACAAACTCGGTTTATAATTTTTATCCGCAACACTGTCATCACTATCATTGTCACTCTGAAGGTGTACAATACTGTTATCAGTGTTGTTGTCTTCAATGGATTCCAAATGTGCAGAAGAATTACTCGAGTCATTACACAAGTAAGGTTTTTGTAAGAAAGACTGCTTTGATGTTGTTGCCTAAATTAAACAAAAATTATTTCTTAAGTCAAAAATGTTTAGGTAGGCCTTACCGCATTCACAATTTTTCCCGGAGAAATCTTACATTCACATGATTTTAAATCGTTAGATTCGCAAGAGATAGACGCAATCTCCTAAAATTATTGCTATTATAACAATAGTTTGATTTTGTAAAGATCATTATTAAAAAGAAGATAGGTTATGTTATTCAAAAGGAACTTACATGTGAATTTTCTTTGAATCCATAGTTGCTAGTAGCTAGTCTAATCAAAAATTGGGTTCGCGTCTCACTTACTTCTTTGGACTGTGGTTTATTATTGTTTAATCCACTCATTGTTAACACAATAGTGCAAGTACCATAACAGACTTGTAAACTTTTCAATTAAATCTCCACTTCTATAATATAACAACCGAGTTGTTACAGTATTGAAGTGAAACTTTATTTTAAATCTGTCAAGTTTATAGTGTAACTAGTGGCATCTACAAACAAACCTTGAAAATTGTACTTGTTACTCTTAAAATACACTTTTTGCTTTTGTATGGTGTGCTTAACACAAAAATGATTTTTTTTGTTTTGTTACACTATAGAACTGGGGTATCGATATGTCCAGTTGTTGAAATAAAAATCATACTTTCGTAAATTCGTTTGTCTATCTAGAATCCTTTTTTGTTGCTTTGTCCCGCACCAAGATATATTCTTCACATTTTGTCTCGTATCTTTAAAGCGCAACTTATTCTACATATCCACCAAAATCCTATTCATATATGTAGATTTCCCTTAAATTTATCAATCTTAACAATTCGTTTGATCAATAATTAGTTAGTTAATTAATAAATCGCCTTTGTCAAATTCAAACTTGCATAACTATTTTCGACTTGTTTCATCGTTGATACCTTAATTGCCATACCTAAATCCTATATACCGTTTAAAATTATTGACCTTTATGTTTTATCCATATCGAACACAAATTACGTTCAATGTAACTGCTAGAACTGCAAAAATATTCAGCGTTACATATAAATTATAATTACTACTACCACAATCTATACTTGTTCAGGGTCAACCGGGATTTCCTGGTGTAAGAGGTTTTAAAGGTGAACCCGGTGAAGACGGTCCTAGAGGAAAAGAAGGAAAACTTGGCCCAGCTGGCCCTAGCGGTGATAAGGGAGATAAAGGTGCTCCCGGAATTGAAGGCACTACTGGAATTGATGGAGAAGTTGGTTTTCCTGGTGAACCTGCTGCTAAAGGCTCCCCGGGCGATCAAGGACCAGAAGGACCACCTGGAATTTATGACCCATATATGGATGAGGGAGGACAGCCGGGAGTACCAGGACCTCAAGGTGAAACAGGACCTCCTGGAGAAATAGGTATTAGTGGTATTCCAGGACGTCCAGGGCCACCTGGCAGTATTGGTCTACCAGGATTGCCAGGCCCTCCAGGAATAGATGGACTACCTGGCAGGAAAGGCACTTCCATCAAGGGGGAGCGCGGTGACGAAGGATTGCCAGGATTCGACGGCGCAATGGGAGAGACAGGTACCCCCGGAGTTGCTGGCCCAGTAGGTGAAAAAGGAGTAGTCGGAATTACCGGTATAGGTGCAGCTGGTATAGATGGTCGTCCAGGACGTGATGGTTTCCCAGGGCCACCGGGTGCACGAGGAGATACAGGATATGCAGGACCCAAAGGATATCCTGGAACAGGACACGACAAAGTAGGTCCACCAGGTGAAATAGGTATACCTGGATTACCAGGATTGCCAGGTGTACCTGGAATGCCAGGCTATGACGGGGGAAAGGGAATTAAAGGAAGGCGTGGTGACGATTGCGGAATATGCAGACCAGGTAGGATTAATTTATGTCGACGCTTTTACAGCTATGATACTAAACTAAATAAACACGCTGGTCATATTAAGGAGTTTGTTGTCGTTAGTATATTACTATATCAAGAAAATGACAATATTTGCAGGAACACCTGGACCAGAAGGTGAAAAAGGAGATGACGGTAGAGATGGTCAAGATGGCAAAGAAGGATATCCTGGCTTGCCTGGAGCAAGAGGCCCTCCTGGTGAACAAGGAAGACCTGGTGAAATGGGTCCTATGGGTATCGCAGGGTCAGACGGAAAGCCGGGAATGCAAGGGGTCCGGGGTAATCAAGGTGAGCCAGGTCCTGCAGGTGATAACTTATATCAGTTAGAGAGAGGTAAGCCGGGTGAACCTGGAATTAGCGGGCTTGATGGGCTACGGGGAGCAACCGGAGATTTTGGAGATGAGGGGTACAAAGGCGTACGTGGAGATCAGGGAAGTATAGGTGAACCAGGCGATTTAGGTTTTCCTGGTATGGATGGTAGACCTGGAATACCAGGATTACCTGGCGAGAAAGGTGATCGGGCTACATTTACTAAAGAAGAGTTAGCAGGAGAACCAGGATTTCCAGGTTTTAAGTGAGCATAAAATGTCTCTTCTGCAATACATATAAATACTAAACCTTATCGGAAATTTCAGAGGTCCCAAAGGAATGATGGGTGATTTTGGTCCCAGTGGAGAACCTGGTAAAAAATTTACACCACCGCCTAATATCACTGGCGAAATTGGAGAAAAGGGAATGCCTGGTGACACGGGTAAGTAATACCAAAGTAATTAGAACAATTGAGGAAACGTTACATTGCAAATAGTCTATAATAGCAACTTTCATGGTTTCAAAGTTTCAAGTAAAACAAAAATCACATAATAATCATAAATGATGGCAAAATATTGATATGGTGGTAATAGCACAACTTTCTTATACGCCAAAGAGTATTGTATTGTACACTAGCAGAATGTATAAGCCGGACAGCGTGTGAGTGAGAAAAAATAGGGATAAACGGCATGATGGACGCCAATGTGTAGGCCAGCACCCACCTATCCTTTTTCTAACTCAAGCTGTCCTGTTACAAAATTTGTTACGTTAATTTTAACAGTTCTGTATATTTCGGAATATTGTTTCTTTTATTTATTTTGGTAGGATTATTGTTATGTTTTCTGTCGTTTTGACGTTAGCAATTTTCGCTTTGAATTAATTTTATCCATCACGTTACATATTTAGTAGTAATGCTTTCAGTATTTTTAATTTAAATATGAATTAATTTAAAAGTTATTGGGTTGTTCCGCATCTTCTGGCAAGCTCGGTCTTTAACGGAGAATAGACATAAGGTATAAGATATACAATAGATTTCTACTTCGCGGGTCTGTTACAGCAAGTCATAGTCAACTCAGGTATATGCAAATCTTATTACGCTTGGTCTATTGAATGTATTATTCTAACTGATACATATACAACCTTAATTACGCTAATCTGGTGACTTCGAATTTAAATAGTAATTAAGTATTATTTACTTTTGTTTTGTCTTAGAGAATTTTTCTTTAATTTTTCCTTCCTTTCCTAGTAGTTAGTAGGTTTCTTTTTTGGTTTACAAGTACCGACGGTATAATTATACATGTTGGTACCATTACAATTTATAGTTCTCGTTTTGGCCGTCGAGTGTGTTATCGTAGTAATTAGACGTCTTCTCATCTATTTTGCATTTTATCGTTGATTGATTTAGAAGCAGATTGATTTACGATTGATATACACTGCTAATTATTGGTGAATTAATACCGATATCGTTCCGTAGAAATTACGCTTGTTAGCGGATTAATGTTGCAGTAATTATTTTATAACTTGTTTGAATATTTTGCTTTTTTCGACGTTCTGTCGGTTAAATGGATGCGATCGATTAAATCCATATCTGGTGAGTGCTTTCTCTTAGTTTTCCGTTGTGTATAATTGTTTTTAATGTATGTCGTTTTCCCTTGTCTTATAGTTTCTTATTTTGTGCAGAATTTCTCGCATATATCGTCATAAGTGACTGAAAATTAAATGCACATGGTGACCGCCATTGTGAATTATTGGTATTTGAAGAATCCCTTGTAATTTACTGTAGAAGATAATTTACCTACCGAATCAGTAGTGCTAAGAATTTTGCCTGTTCTTACGCGAAGTTTATTTTTCCTGGAAGCCTGAATAGAAGAGATATTTTCAGCTTCCTCCCGTACGTGTCAGGCCACGTCCTCTTTGTAAGATAAGTGTTTTTCGTTTTCTCATAATTAAGTGTGTTAATCTGTAAATTACCGTTAGCCTAATTTGTTGTTTAATTTTTAAATTCAATTTCTTTATATCATAAGGTTCTTTCACTCTGAAATTTCATATATTTTCCCGTAGCCAAATTTTGAGCACGGAGGTTTTAAGTAAGATTGGCGTAGATTAGAGCTAGAACGCTAATTAAATTTTCATTTAAGTTGTCATTTAAGCATTTCGAATCTAGTGCCAGAACTTACCCGGTGTTGGCATAAAATAATTTCAGTCTACGAGGGTTAACGTACAAGTTGTCATTTAATTGTTATTTAAAATTTAAGTTTGGAGGCCTTAAGTCAGATTTTCATTATATTGTTTTTTTTATACAACCATTTGTTATAGTTTCATTTAATTCTTAAGTACAATAATATTTATATACAGTATGTAAGATTGGCGTAGATAAGAGCTAGAGAACGCTAATTAAATTTTCATTTCAGTTGTCATTTAAGCATTTCGAATCTAGTGCCAGAACTTACCCGGTGTTGGCATAAAATAATTTCAGTCTACGAGGGTTAACGTACAAGTTGTCATTTAATTGTTATTTCAAATTTAAGTTTTGAGGCCTAAAGCCGGATTTTCATTATATTGTTTTTTTTTATAAAACCATTTGTTATAGTTTCATTTAATTCTTAAGTACAATAATATTTATATACAGTGTGTCTTCTTATTGACACAATTGTAAAATTCTTTATAAAGCTGAGATCCCGAGCTAACGTCAAATATTAAACTTGAAACTAATATTAATATCACATGTGCGATATACAGGTGCCCAGAAATAGGGTACCTCTGACACTTTAATTGACATTGTCACATATTTTTATTTTGTACATAACGAATTAATACCTCTCGTAATCTTATGTAAATATCTTTTTTCTTTTATCTTAAAATTTCTGTTTTTATAATTGACTTTATATTTTACACAACTCGTTGTGTATTAAATTGTTTGTTGTTGGGAATTTGTGGTTTTGTCTTATCTTATGCTACCTTGAATATTTAAACTGATTTTTCTCCCGGATCAAAGATCATTTTGGGGCAGGGAATATAACACATAGGGAGATGGCGTCCGTAAATTCATCCATCTGAGATTCTGTGTAAATTCACGACCCACAAACGAATGAGTTAGAGGCAGTTCCTTTCACCATATTTATCATCTGCACGGAAGGGTAGCGACAGGTAGGGCATCCTTGAAGGTATAAGCATAAACTTTTCGAAACTTTGGTGATTAAGCGGCGATACAATTATTTTAGCTTGGCCATTACTTTTTGCTATCAGTGTCGAAGGATGAATAATTTTAGTATCACGATGACACCATTATTCTGGGCCTTTGTTTGATTTTGACAATTAAGTCAACTCATTTTAAACTTTTGGAAGGGCGTAGCAAATTCGGCTACATTAATCAAGATGACCAGTTCTTTGAACATTTGTTATTGTTTCTCTGATTTATTATCACAAACCTTAAAAATAAATATTTTACTATTAATGCAAAACACCAAACAGTTATATACTTATACGTAACTGGAATCAACGGTTCTACTTATTTCGATTCGAGGACTAAAAAACTTATAGTACTTTGTTTCTCTTTGTACGACACTTTTCTATTACTAATACCATATACCACCGTCACCAACATCACAACTATAGTCGCCGGTGACTTCAATATAGATTTCTTGACCCAGGATCAAAAGTGTACACAAATCTTAAATATGTTCGAGTGCTTAGTGCGGAAATGACAATACTTGAACCGACAAGAATCTTTAAATCAAGCAATACCTATGTAATAGGTATTGAGGGCAATATTTTACGTTGTGTTATACATCGCGGAAATTGCCGCATACGTCCTCATATCTAGTGCACCTACTTATCAGTGTTTTGTAAAATAGAATAATACAGCGCCAATAAAGGTTTTATAATGTAAGGTTTGTGTTACTCTCTCATGTTAGTGGCCATACAGCCCGGAGCATCCATGGTCCTTATTGCACCTACTTGGACAATTTATTAATAGTAGATAATAATTCAAAGTTATTAATCAGAGATACGCGTACCTTCTCAGTAACTTACTCTGATCACAAAGCCCAGGTTTTATGTGTAGAAAGAGAAGAAGCCAAACCAGTGAGTGCAATCAAAGAAGTGAGAGTGTTATTCAAAAGAGCAGTATCTGAAGAGGACTGGAATGATGTATTTAATAGCCGTTATGAAAAATTTATTATTTTTATAAAAATATTTTCAAGACATTTCAATGCACATTTTCCTGTAAAGGAAAGACAACCTACTCCAATTTCTAACAACTTACTTAATCTCAGAGAAACTGTTTCCACATTACAAATTATTTCAGACTACGATGTATAAACCAAGGCTCAACTATTATAAGACACTATCACCCCTATTCTGTGACTTTTTCGTTACGCATTTTCGAACGCATTCTACCTCAAAATCGTTACGGTCGAACTTTCGTATACTGTAAGTTTCGAAGCGTACCGATGTCGTACGAAATTCGAAAATACTCGGAAACTTACGTTCGTAGCGTAACGAAAGCAAATAGTGCCTTTCAAAAAGACGGATAATCATTTATTATTGTTTGCTATAGCACATAAAATCGATAACGCGGGAAATAGGTTTGTTATAAAACACTAAAAAAATGCCCTTTCATTAACATCTATGTCTATTTCAGAAGAAATATCCGCCTTCATAATAGACGGATAAGAGATGCGAGTAACCTTTTGAATTACCAGAAGGAAGATTTATGCAGTTTTTCGATGAAAAAATTAGAATCTTGAAAGTGCAAACATTAATTTCATTCATTCATTTAACAAAATTCTTTATATTTTACTTTCTCATACATGCTTAGAGGAAGAATTGAAATAAGACCAAATAATATTAACTAATAAAACTTTATTCCCTGTCAGACAAATCACTATAGCCATACTTTTGTTGCATAATTTTCAACTGGTACGAGTAATATTTATTTTTTGCATATGTGTAGCAGTCAAGAGATTAATGGCTTCTATTTGTTTATCCTGGCATTCTTGATAATTTTCTATAGCTTTATCTAATGCACCATTCTTTGTCTTCCTGCAAAATTTGGTTAAAATATAGTAGGTACATTTCAATTATTTATGTATTTAAAAAAAAATATTAAATAATAAATAAGCTTACATTCTGAAATATTTCTCGCTACTTGGTGGCTGCACCTATTTTTGAAGAATGCTTAATGTTATTTTAAGAGATACAAAACTTGTTAGTGCCGCAAGTGCAAATATCAACTGGGTAAAATTTTCCTTCCAAAAAAATATTTCGAGATACTTTTATTGTTCTATTTATATTACTCATAGACGAACACAAACTTTGAAGACCCATTTGCATTTTTAAGTGCAAAAAACTACCTGAAATGCAGTTTTACAATATTTTATTTACAGAAAAGTTAACATATAAATTAACTAATATTTTGATGTACCTATTTGGCACATCTGACACAGTGAAGTTTGCTCTACATTTACAGCCCGTCATAAAAACATCTGTTCATTCGTAAAGGTCGACCGGCCTGTAGGAACGTCTTACAGAATACGGTTCCAAACGAAATTCGTTAAACGCCGCGTATCGAAAGTCAGCTGTACGAAGTTCGTTATCGTAACGATCGATGTTACAGAATAGGGGTGTATATAATACTTCTGCAAGTGCATCTAAGCGTGTATTTTGAACATCAAATAGGGACATGTGGCTTATTATTTATTAGTGCCTATTCTGGTGAAGGGGTAGAAAAGAAGTTACATTCAGAAGAGGATTCAGAATACATAGCGCAACAATTTAATCAGCTTTTTTCCTTTGGTAATGCAAAAAACCAGATACATAATTGCGATGCAGGTGTTGCATACAACACTTCTTCATTTTATCTATTCCCTACGTCTAGTGATGAAATCTTATCATTTACTAAATCTTTAAGTAATTCTAACTCGTCGGGAGTAGATGGTGTTCCAATAAAGTTTCTCAAAGGCTGCGCCACCAACTTTTTTGTCCCTCTTTCTCATACTGTGTGTTCAAAAAGTCTGGAAACACCCAAATAAAATCGAAACGAATGATTTTCGAGAAAAAAGCAAAAACAGGTCAATTAGTATTTTCAAAAAACTACTGGCTGATGGTATCTGTTTGGAATTTTTGATGACCTTGAAAAAATTATGATGTCATCAAAAAAAAAGTAAATGGCAACTTCGCATTTTTAATTTTATTTTTGATAGATCTTTTAATTGTCTAAATGACTGTAAAAAATTTTTTCATTTTACTTAAGAAAATGACCGAGAAAAATTTAATTACTTCTTCGAAAATGGAAAAGTTTGTCTTTAAAAAAAAACATAGTTGGCTTAAAAGTCGATTATTTTTCAAACACATTTTGTTTTATTTGTGACATTCTGTCAAATACGAATTGTGCGTAAGTTAAAAAAATCTGTTTAAAAATGGTTTTAATTGAGAGGGAACGTATTCAAATATTGATGATGGTTGGTTTTGGGGATAGGGCTCGTTCAGTTAGAGAAGTTTGCGACTTATTTAATACAGAACATCCGGAGCGTGCCCCAATTAGTATTTCTGCAGTGAGTAAGATTCACAAAAAATTTCAAGAAGAAGGCCATGTTCGAGATCGCCCTAGAAGTGGTCGTCCAAAGATCGCAGAAGATACGCAACTCGACGTATTATTGTCAGTAGAGGAAACTCCAAATTCTAGTACACGGCAGCTTGCTCGGGAGTTTAACGTGTCGAAGAGTACAATTGGTAATATTTTCCGGAAAACTATGTATCATCCCTACAAAATCTGTATAGTTCATGAGCTGTCTGAAGACGACTTCGACAGGCGTGCACAGTTTTACGAACAACTGATGCCTATGTGTGATAATGATCCGTTTTTTATCAGAAATATCTTATTCTCAGATGAAGCTACGTTCACATTACATGGGACTGTTAATAGACAAAACTGCAGGTACTGGGCACGCCAAAATCCACGCTGGATGAGAGAGGTACGAACTCAGTATCCTCAGAAATTAAATGTATGGGCTGGTTTAATTGGCAACAGAATTATAGGGCCTCTTTTCTTCAACGGTAACCTGACGGCGGAAATGTATTTGGATTTTTTACAAAATTATTTAATTCCGTCATTAGCAGAAATATTTCCGAACCATGAAGATCCTAATTTGCCCAGCCAAAGAATTTGGTTTCAACAAGATGGGGCTCCACCCCACTATGCGGGAAATGTTCGGCAATATCTCGAGAATACCTTCCCAAACAGATGGATTGGCAGGAGGGGGGCTATCGAGTGGCCGGCTAGGTCGCCAGATCTAACGCCTATTGATTATTTTTTGTGGGGTTACCTAAAAAATAAGTTATACGCAACTAAACCTGAAAATTTGGAAGACTTGCGACAACGGATTGAGATTGAAGTACGAAAGATCACTCCTGAAATGATAGAAAACGTTCAAAATGAATTTTATTATCGTTTAGGGTATTGCCAAGATGCTCAAGGACAACATTTTGAACATTTATTGTAAGAGTTTTTGCTGATTTCTACGATTAAAATTTTCATTGTTTTCTATAATGATTTTTTTTTTCAAAATTTTTCTTAAGTAGAATGAAAAATTTTTTGATTGTCGTTTAGACAATTAAAAGATCTATCAAAAATAAAATTAAAAGTGCGACGTTGCCATTTAAATTTTTTTTGATGACATCATAACTTTTTCAAGGTCATCAAAAATTCCAAACAGATACCATCAGCCAGTAGTTTTTTGAAAATACTAATTGAGCTGTTTTTGCATTTTTCTCAAAAATCATCCGTTTCGATTTTATTTGGGTGTTTCCAGACTTTTTGGACACACGGTATAGTCAACCATTCTTTCAGGACTGACTGTTTCCCAGATTATTTAAAACTTCCCAATATTGTGTCTATTTACCAAAAAGGCTGTCCTGATGACATAAATCACTACAGACCGATAAGCTTATTGACGGGTTTTACTAAATTGTTTGAAAAAGTAGTGCATGAGCGCTTATTTAACTTCTTTGTGAAACATAAGTTAATAAGTAAATCTCGATATGCTTTTCTCAAAGGCCAAAGTATTGAACCCGCACTGTTTGATTTCACAAATCATATCCTGGCTGCTCTTGAAAATAAAAGAATACCGTGTGGTGTTCTCGATGTATCAAAAGCTTTTGATAGTATTGAAGATCAATACTTACTTCAAAAGCTGGAACATCACGGAATTAGAGGTTTTGCTCTTGCTTGATTCAGTACTTATTTATCAAACAGGTAGCAAAGGATTATTCTCACTAGGGATTATAAAACAGAGCACTCTAAGACTGAAATTGTAAACCAAGGGGTACCACAAGGCAGCATCCTAGGACCACTGCTATTCTTAATTTACTTTAATGAGATCTACTCTCTAAATTGTACCTACAGTCCAAGTTCTTTTGCAATGAATTATGCAGACGATACAACTCTTTTTGTGCAGGCTGACAATCTTAACGACCTGTAGGTTATAGCCAGTTCTTCCAGCGAAGAAATTGAAGAATGGTTCAAAAACAACTTGCACGTAAACCATGATAAAACAAACGTAATGCTCTTCAAATCTGCACAACTTACTTACCCGGCGCACGTAGAGTTCAATAACTGTAAATATCCGACAAAAGTTAGTGCCCGCTTGCTCGGGGTTTTTGTCGATGAATTTCTCAAATGGAAACAACACATTGATATATTATCCAGAAAACTATGCAGTTTCTGCTACAGTGTTCGTCTAATAAGAGAACTTGTCAGCAAATATGTACTTAGTACTGTCTACTACAGCGGTTGCCTGTCAGATATTAGATTTAGCATTGTGGTCTGGGGTGGTAGTGGCGATATATCTAAGATCTTTATGGTACAAAAGCGAATCATACGTACTATATACAAACTAAATTTCAATCAGTCATTCAGAGGCTACTTCAAAGATAATAATCTTTTAACTATTTTTGAAGTACTAATATTCTTCATTAAAAACAAATCACTGTTTGATAAAAATGCCTCTAGGCATGAGTACGGTACCAGGGTTGAAGATCGCTACTGCTATCCAATACAGAGACTTACTGTGAGTGAGAGTGGTTTGGGGTATGCTGGATTAAATCTTTTTAACAAATTGCAAAAGAACATTAAAGATATTAATACTCTAACTGTATTGAAAAATAAAACATTTATGTTATTATGTGAAATGTATATAACCATACAGCTTAGAAGACTTCTTGAAGTAACCATTACTGGTATTACATTATTGTTTACTTTAACGATTTCCTTGTAATTATATAATAATAATAATAATAATAATAACTTTATTTTCTCCCATAAAAATAAAAAATATTACGACATTACTGATAACAAAGAGAAAAGTAAATTATAGGTAGAAAACGTAAGGGGTAGTTCAGGTGCACAGAATACTCTGAGCTCTGCTCTTCCACTAAACCCTTATATTCGTACCAATCAATATTATACAACTACTGCGTGTGCGGGAGGCGTTATCAGGTTCTTATTCCTGACGTTTATATTGTGGATGTCACCGAAATCTTATCTTGTTGTAGAGATAGGGAGGACTATGATTACAAAGAATACTATGAAATAAGATTGAAGGGTGAAAAGCTACGCGGTTACGCATGTGAAGCCATCCCAACTCCGCCAACCTACACGAGATGCGGTCATATTTGCGAACAGTGAAAATATAACGCATGCAAGCATTTTGCACCCCATGCATCCTGCGAGCATCCACACTGTCCAAACACGGACCGTATACAACCGACATATATGTAAACAGTGACAAAACATAGCTCTGAGTCAAAATAGTCTTCAATTTTATACTGAAGGTAAATCTGTAGGGATAGAGCAACTTAAAATTATTATATGCTCTACCTATGACACCAGAGATGTATCTTCTATACCTAAACGTGTTATCTATTATCAGCCCCAAGCTCTTAACTTCCGTTACAAGTGGTATAATATCACCTCTCAGTTCCACCCTCACACTATCAATGCAACCCTCAACCTGCCCCTTCCCACCGAACAAAATCGCACTGGTCTTAGCGGGATTGAGCTTTAGTTTGCATGGCCGCACGAACCTCGCCAGCCGGAAACGAGAAATAGATTTGGGTGTCATCCGCATACATATGAATGCTACAATGGGTGATACAACTAGGCATAAGATGAGTGTAAACGGAAAACAGCAGGGGGCCCAGGATGGACCCCTGCGGCACACCCTGCCGAATCAGATGGCACGCGGAAGTACCGTGTGGAAGGAGAACGGCCTGGCCTGATAGCGATCACTTAAGTATGATCGCATCATACTTACCACACCATCACCACACCGAATATAGTGGAGGATAGAGAACAACATTCCATGATTTATAGTATCGAAGGTCTTGCTGAAGTCCAACGTCACCAATAGAGAAAGCCTACCCTGATCCCTCGATTCAATGATGTCGTCCGTAACCCGCAGGAGAGCCGTGTCACAACTATGTCCCCGTCTGAACCCAGACCGACATGATATTGTAAGCGGCCAGATGCTTTTTAACTGATCCTGCAGTATCCTCTCCAGCAGCTTACTAATTGTGGCCAGGATACTAATAGGCCGCAAATCCCCAGAGTTAGCTGCGCTATTTGATTTTGGCAGAGGCAACACTATGGCAGACTTCCACAAAGACGGAAAATAGTTCTCCTCAATACAGCAATTCACAATATGAGTTATATATGGAAGCGTGTGGGGAAGAATAAGGCGCAAGAGATTCATTCCAATCCCATCAGAACCAACAGCCCCGCTCGTAATGGTTGAGAGGTGTTTCATTACCGTACTACTGGCGACTGTTTTAAACTCCAAAACTGAGCCTATACCCCCGCGGACATCCCCCTGATACGAGCGTAATGTGTCGCCGTCACAATCCAATACAGGAACGCTATCTATAAACGCATTGTTGATATCATCGGCACTACTCGCTAGAACCGAACACATGCGAGTTTTATTTGGCGCTATTCGGAGTTCCTTCAACTCATGCCACAGCCGCTTGCCATCATGCTGACCGTACAAGTATTCGAAATATGCCTTCCGCTCACTGCGAACAGCCAACGTAACATAATTACGCAGCTGTTTGAAATAATCCCAATGAGCCGGAGATCTCGTTCGTCTACATCTAGCCTTTGCACGGTTACGCAGGTCCTGCATGAATTTAATATTATTTGTAATCCAGGGTTTCTTTGGCTTAGTTAGTCTAACGGTTCTTCGTGGAGCATGCAAATCGAACAAATTTAATACTTGACAATTAAAGAAGCGGATTTTATCGTCCACGCCCATCCCAAAAATTAAATTGAAAAGTATATCAGCCAAATCAGAAGCGAAAACCTCGTAATTAAAGTGCGAAAAGTCTCTATATGTTCGAAATGTGGGCTGGAAGTCACAAAATGAGCTAGTCGCGCGACACATAACCAGGTCATGATCGGAGACCTCAGAATGTACAACACACGAATCCCGCACCAAAACCTCCCTAGAGGTAATACGCACATCCAACATAGTAACTGACGAATCAGTCACACGCGTTGGTTCCGGGATTAACTGAACCATTGACAAAGAATGCAGAATTGAAAACAGCCTATCAGCATCCCCACCTCCCACAAGTAAGTCTATGTTAATGTCTCCCGCACAGAACACGCTATCAGACTCCAAATTGAATTACAAAAGCTGGGATTCAAGATCATCAAGAAATAAAGATTTGTTCACAACTGAACCAAAAAATAGTTCTTAAAGTTACTGCAGGATTTAATCCATACCTGCTCGAAAACTACAGGTGAAGCCATAACCCGCTCACAGCGCAAACTCGTACGAGCATAGATTGCAAGTCCCCCGCCCCGACCCGCCCTATCCTCGCGAAAGACATCGTATCCATCTATATTAATAAAATTGTCGGGAACCTCACGCGAGAGCCACCTCTCTCATAAACAAAACACATCTAAATCATCACGTAACAAATCAATGACACCGCTCAATTTCGGGAGCAACGATCGGACATTCAAGTGTGCCACAACTATATCTCGGGGCATTTAGAGTTATTACCAAATAAAACTTAAATAACTAAACCTAGGAAAGAAATATAACACACAGTATATACATAAGATAACAATAACAACAAGAAAATGTCGATTCTCCTACAATACACGAACAATTGCCTGCATGTTCCCATCTTGGCAACCAAAACAAAGTGATACCTAATGTATATTGTAATATTTAAAGGTAAATAAACACAGACAGAAATGCGTATAAAAGAAACTACTACACAAGAAATAAGCCGCTATCTGGCAAATTCAACAGTTTCTTTTATATGAATAGAAAGCGGTCACTGCAGGATTTATTTTATACTTACTTTATCTAAGCCGCGATAGTTCATAATTCGTAAATTGTGTTATCAACCTTAGTGTATATAATACAGCTACTAGTCCAGGCCATCGGACACTTCATACGAACGCTTTTCATCAACGCTGCTCTTCTTTTTGTCAGATCCTCCCGAACGATGATTTTTGTGCCTTTTAGCTGTACTTACTGTTTTAGCTTTTCTTGTTGTTAAACACTTTATCCCTGGAGTTACGGCTAACGAATCTTATTAAAATTGGTCTACTACCATTTTTCGTTTTCCCAAGACGGTGACCGGTGTCAATAGATTCCAGTGGAAGGTTAACACCAAGTTCTCCTTACATATGTCCATAACTACCGCCGCCGCAGTGTTTTCATTAGCGGTCTCAGGCACTCCATAAAGTCTTAAATTATTTCGACGGGAAAACTGCTCAAGGGCATCTATCGTTTCGTAGGCCTTGTCTAATTTAGTCTCAAGTTCGCCTACCTTTTTTTCGTACCCCTCGATTATATGGGAAACTTTTTCAGCTATAATGTGTCCGATTTTGTCCAACAAAACACTTTTTCTACGATTTTCGTGATTGTAGTATCATCACGAAGCATTCGATCGCTAGACATTATTATAATTGGAATAATAGCCTCAACAACTCACTACACACGATACACGAACTTGTTCAACTGCAAGATAACAGCGCACGTCTAGTCCATACGAGGGCTCGACACAGAAAGTATACTATTATTATTATTATTATTATTATTATTTAATAATTTATGTGTGAAAGCAGTTTAAAATTCGACAACCACTTTAATATCCAGTTTTGGTTTCGAATTATGATTTTTTCAACATTTAATCCCAAATAATAAAAGCTTTCGTCCACATGTTATACACGGCTGAAATCAGACAATGTATTTCTTTAGGCGTTTACGATAATTGGTGCGCTCCACATCGGTATCTACCGAGAGCGTTCGTTCGTTTCGGCAACCAGCAAGAAATCAAGTTGATCAGCTGATTACCACAACTACCGGAGGTACCGGAGCGGTATCTACCGTTCCTATTATCGTAAACGCCTTATCTATTCTAATACGGTGGTAGAATTCAATATGGCGTCCATAAGAAATAACAAAGTTGAGGATGCTAGAGTTGACAAAATAAAGTAAACAATTTTCCTTTTTTAAAAGAATCTCGAACGTCATGTTTCATAGATCCATCTTCTCTTTGTATCCTCAACAAGCACAGAATTTATCAACTTTGTCATATTTAAACCTACGTTCTATTCATCAGTCTGTATTATCAGGCACTTTTTACATATAACAGAAGATTCCAAAATTAATAGGTATATGATATAATTTTTTGCATTTAATTCCACTTGTATACATACATTACACAACTTGACACAACTCAACATAATAGAGATATTTTCCAAAATTTAACTGGGAGCTTCTACTTCAGACGTATTTTTCTGTCTTTTACCTACATCTCCTATTAGCTCTTGCTCATCTTGTCCCCGAGATGGTCAAGCATGGGATGGGCTCGATTGTGGCTGTGATACCTTTTGTTAAACACACACGTGGTGTTGTATATCTGGTACTTGTTCTCCTTCTGGTACTTGATTTTATTGAAAGTGATTTTCATGCATTTCAAAAGCATAATTTGGCATAGCTTCTGGATTAGGAAATACACCTGTAGCGTGAACACTAGCTGAGAAAATAGTTGACCAAATTGATAGCGCGTGATGCGTCTTTCAGGATGCATTCTTGACCATAGTCTGCAAACTTCATATAAATATCTAAGTCGTAGGTTTTCAAGCACAGGCCCATATGACGGCGAAGGTATAAGCAAGATAAGACAAAATAAATAAATAAACATATACATAGAAAAACCGATTTGTAAAAGAGTGAACCAAAAAAAAAAAACTAGAAACTAGAAACAGGTACCTACTCATATATTTATTAAAAAAATTATCGACATTGTATGGTTCCCTCGCCATCAGTAATTCTTTTACCCTTTTCTTGAACCGGTGTTATGATAGATCTTTAGCTTCCTCCTCCAAAGGGTTACACAGCTCCCAAGCTGTATAACCCTTATACGGGGTGGGGCAAAAGTCCCGCTACCATTTTGATTGCCTATAACTTTGTTCAAAGAAAAGATAAGTAAGTTTGGTTTTCATAAAAAGTTTATTTGGTCTTTACATTTTCTTTTCGTTATGATTGGACAATTATATCGGCTAAATGGTGACCGCGATTCGTTATGCAACTTTCGGCTCTTTTTAAGGCATTTTTCATGACAGCCTGCAACATCTCAGGCTGAATTTCTGCAATTTCGTGACGAATATTGTCTTTAAGATGTTGAATCGTTTGGGGATTATTCACATACACTTTTGATTTTAAAAAACCCCATAAGAAAAAGTCTGGTGCTGTCAAATCCTGAGATCTGGCTGGCCATGCTAAATCGCCATTTCGCGAAATTAGTCTTCGTGGAAAAACGTCATTCAATAATTGAATTGTTGAACGGGCTGTGTGTGCTGTGGCCCCATCTTGCTGAAACCACATGTCCTCTAGTCCATGCTCTTCCATTTCAGGCACAAGAAAATTTCGAATCATGTCTTGGTACCGTTCAGCAGTAACAGTAACTCCAACACCTTGGTCATTTTCAAAAAAATAGAGACCAATCATGTTTCCAGCATGAATACCACACCATACAGTTGTTTTTAGTGGATGCAATGATGTTTCATTGATTAATTCAGGATTCTGTGTTCCCCAAAACCGACTGTTCTGTTTATTGACGTGGCCACTGAGAAGAAAATGGGCTTCATCGCTCATTATCAATTTAGACGAAAAATCTTCAATTTCATCAGACAGCCTTAGAATTGCATTACTGTACTCAACTCGTTGATCAGGATCTCTCGGTAGCAATTTTTGGACTAATTGAATTTTGTACGGGAACATTTTCAAATCAGTTTTCAAAATTCGCCTTAAACTGCGTGCAAAAATGTGTAACTGGTAACCACGTCTCCGAATTGATGTTTCTGGAGACACTGCAACACTATCGCGCACCAGAGCCACATTTTCAGCGTTACGAGACGTCCGTTGTCTTCCAGAACGAGGTCTGTCTGCTGTCGTAACGTACTGTCGAAAATTTGCATGTAAACGATAAATTGTGGTTTTGTGAGGCACTGGACGATTAGATATTTTTGACGCAATTTCCGCTGAGTGGCAATAATGGAACGATTATTTTCAATAAATATTGTCACTATTTCTGCTCGTTCTTGTGGCGTATATACAATTTAGACGTCTACACAACACAATGGTTAAAGCTAAACTGAGCTAAACGTCTCATAACCAAGATGGCGCACAATCAAAATGGTAGCGGGACTTTTGCCCCACCCCGTATATCTTTATATTATAAGAAAATATTTCACTTCTAAAATTATTCCATATTAGTGAAATTTACATTTCAATATCACAGCCCGCTATACTGCTCTAAGACTAAACGCAAACTCTTGTTTTCGTTTCATTTATGCGAGTAGAGACACCATTATAATTGACAGCATAATTGCTGAACTATAATCATTGGTCATCTGTACTCTATAGCCATCTCCCCTTATCAGTCTTTGCAAAAAGAAATGTTATAATATAATTAAAATTATTTGCCGAATATACAACAAATGTATTAAAAATGAGTATTTATCTTGGTGTACAGGCACTATAAAATGACAATTTGACATTGACATCTAAAAAGGTTCAATGACTATTAAGATGTAATGCAAAAAAATTGAAATATATAAAAGTGAAAATGTTATCAAATGCTATCTCTATTAACAATGTAGTATCACCAAATGATATTGATTTATCAAATACAAGCATTCAGTAACACCACACAATAATATCGACGCAAACTGCAAAATTAAAAGAATAGGTATGTAATAATAGGAATAGGGCATGATTGGTACGCGACAGTCCCATTCCTATTATTACATTATACCAGTGGCGGCTCTTTAATGAGAGCAAGTGAGCAATTGCACCCCCTGGAATTTTGAAACAAAACAAACCAAGCGGCGACTAACTGTGAAAGTATTTATTTATTACGTATTCATTGTTATTGAACAGGAACGTGGCGTGTACGGCACGCGAAACAACCTACATGCACCGATCGTAGTCATAGATATAATGACGACTAAGACTAACAGCGCACGGATGTAAAGACCCCTTCCACCGAGAGAAACATACCCATGTGCAAGCGCTACTGTTGCTGCGTTAAGCCATTAAACATTACATTGAAGGTGGGGAGAACTGTATTTTGTTCTAGTTCCATATCGTATAATACATAGCATGTGAGCAAGATTCCCGTCGGCTCAACGCTGTTGTAAGATGAATTTCGTGTCTGCGATGCATAATAACACGTTTTCGCGGTTAACGTATGATGAAAAAATCGCAATAAAAATCTTAAACGGCCGATGCCTCAATTATGTTTAGGAAATAAACAGTCTGTTAAAGGTAAAGACGTTATAAGAAAATTCAAAATGAATATTTATCAGTAAAATGACTGGATTTGTGGGTGTGAAATTAAAAATACTTTGTTTTGTTTTCCGTGTCTTTTGTTTGGTGGTGAACCGTCTTGGTCAAAGAACGGAATAAAAGACTTAATTCATCTTAGTGCTAAAATTACGAAACATGAAAATTCCGAAGGGCATTTGAAAAATATATTTAGTCTAAGAATGTTAGGAAAAAATAACATTCAGAATGTTTTAGATCATCATATAGAAAAGCAGTTCAACAACACAATGAACAGGTAACAAAAAATAGGCATGTGTTAAATTTAATAATAAATTGCATTAGATTTTGTGGCGCGTTTGAACTGGCACTTCGGGGTCATGATGAACGGCAAACGTCGAATACCAAGGGCATTTTTCGGGAATTGATAAATTTTACGGCAGAATTAGATAAATCGCTCAGAGATCACATCGAAGCAGCACCGGTTTATAATTGAATTTATAAATGATTTCCCAAATTTTAATGAAAAAGTGATAGAACTGTTCTGCAAGTCAAAGACACGCAAAATGGACTTCGTTTATCGTCAGATGTAATCAAACTGTAGTGTTATATTTATTATTCCCTCAAAACAAACTGTACAATGAACAGTACCTGTCTGGAACAGTATGTCGGTGAAACTTATAAAGATTGGGTAAGCGTTCTTGTATTATACTTTTACTTTCTTATACGTAGTATAAGGAAGTATTGTGATGATGAAAATTTTCGACCTAGAGATTTTTGCAGATGTCCACGTTTTGAGGTCCCCTGATACCAAAAAAGTGGTTTTCAAAAAATGTGTGTGTGTGTGTGTGTGTGTGTGTGTGTGTGTGTGTGTGTGTGTGTGTGTGTGTGTGTGTGTGTGTGTGTGTGTGTGTGTGTGTGTGTGTGTGACCACGATAGCGATCAAACCGCTACAGATATCAATTTCAAATTTTGTATTTACGAATATAATCTTCCTCTCGAGAACTGATTAGATTTTGAGCAAAATCGGCAGACCAGAAGTAGTAGTTTACTTCAGTGAAAAAATCGAATTTTGCAAATATTTCGTCAATTACTAAGTTTAAACAAATTTATAAGGAATTCAAATGTACTCAAAATTAAATTTGAGAAAAATTGTATTAATAAAGTTTTTCGAAATTCCGACCAGAAGTAGGTCTTTTACTCTTATCGAAAATCAGTTTTTTGCGAATATCACGCAAGTCATGCTTTCTAGGCAGGTAAATTATCAGTATAAAAGTATTTAGAACGTATTTCTAAATGTCTTTTGTATAAAAAAAATTTCAAAATTCGGACCGGAAGTAACACTTTTACTCTTACCGAATAACGATTTTTTGCAAAATATGTCGTAAATTATGCATTCTATATACACCCTGTCCAGTTTAAAATGCAGTACATGGGGATATTGGAAACCGTTGGAGATACAACGTCGGTTAAATGGGAGAAAAGTTGCGTATTCATTTGTCCATGAATAATCCTACATCAGATTTTGAAATTTTTGTTTCATTGGGCAGATACAGGGTGAAAAAGAAAAAAATGCATTTTTGAAAATCTTCCATATTTTGTTTCCTAGAAGAGATAAATTTACAAAAGTTGCAAGCTAGAGATAACAAGTCATGAGGATTTTAAAAATGATTAAAAAAAAAATCTAGGTCTACTAGATTTTGCGTGACAATAATCAACTTTTGTTTTTCTTATGGCAGGCATATTGGATTTTGACATTTTTAATATCTTCAAAAACAATGCTATTCAATGATGTATAACATGTTTATGTTCAAGATAGTAAAAACATGAAAAATAGAGAAAGTAAGATTTTGACATAGTAGGCCGTGATAATAAATGTGACATTTGTATTAAACAACTCTAAAAGCTGTGAAGTTTATTCTGAACTGTCAGTAATCTTATTGTTAATCTCGTATTGTTATAACTATCTGTACTGTGCGAACCTAAGATGGATTGTTTTACAAATAGTGACAAATATCAAATGCTGGAGTGTTTTATTTTATGTGGAAGAAATGATGAATTGGCTGCAGAAATGTATTTCGATAGATACCATGAAAGGCGGCAGCCAGAAAAAAGCATTTTTCGCCGATTGCGTGATAATTTGATAATGCATGGAAGTTTTGTCAAACCCGAAAAAAGGCAAAACAATGAAAATAATGAAAATATTGTTCTTCAAGCAGTAGTTAAAAATCCCCGTACGTCTTTACGGGTAATTGAAAATACACTTGGCGTCGCTAGGTCAACAGCTGGTACTATTTTAAAGCGTGCCAAATTCAAACCTTATCGTGAAAGAGCCAGTCAAGGGCTTCAAAATGGTGACGAAATACGGAGAGCACAATTCTGTCATTGGTTCATCGAAAAACATAATGAAAATCCAAACTTTTTTGCGAAAATTTTATGGTCTGATGAGAGTCGATTTACTAACTCTGGAATGTTTAATCGTAAAAATACTATCTTTTGGTCCGATGAAAATCCACACCTACTTCGTGGCATTAGACAGCAAGTCAGATGGGGATTTAATGTCTGGATCGGCGTTATTGATACCCATGTTATCGGTCCATTCTTTTTCAATGAGAATTTAAATTCTGAAAGGTATTTAGAACTTTTGCGCACACATGTTGCTGAACGAATTGAAGAACTTCCACTTGCCACGTTGCAAAACATGTATTTTCAGCAAGACGGAGCGCCTCCACACAATTCCATGTTGGTTACAAATTATTTAAATAATCAATACTACAATAACTGCATTGGTAACCGAGGACCAATAGGGTGGCCTGCTAGGTCCCCGGACCTCACATATCTTGATTTTTTTGTATGGGGCTATCTGAAAAACAAGGTGTATTCGAGATCTTATGAAAATGGGAAGAATTACGTCAAGCAGTTGAAGAAGCAGTGAATGGAATGACACCGAACATGGTTAGACAATCTTGTGAGGCAACGATGTAGATTGTGCATACGAATGAACGGTGGCTTATTTGAACAGTTGTTACATTAATGATTCAGCTACCTAACCACCTTTATTTAATGAATACTAATAAATAAAATGTTAAAGATATTTTAACAGTACTTGGAGACTTGTTATTTTTTGTTTTTTTATCAGTATACACTTAAGATATCCACAGTTCCATGGCCTACTATGTTAAAATGTTACTTTCTCTATTTTTCATGTTTTTACTATTTTGAACATAAACATGTTATACATCATTGAATAGCATTTTTTCTGAAGATATTAAAAATGTCAAAATCCAATATGGCTGCCATAAGAAAAACAAAAGTTGATAACTGTCACGCAAAATCTAGTAGACCTAGACTTTTTTTTTAATCATTTTTAAAATCCTCATGACTTGTTATCCCTAGCTTACAACTTTTGTAAATTTATCTCATCTAGGAAACAAAATATGGAAGATTTTCAAAAATGCATTTTTTTCTTTTTCACCCTGTATCTGCCCAATGAAACAAAAATTTCAAAATCTGATATCGGATTATTCATGGACAAATGAATACGCAACTTTTCTCCCATTTAACCGACGTTGTATCTCCAACGGTTTCCAATATCCCCATGTACTGCATTTTAAACTGGACACCCGGTATATTTATGATGAGTACAAAAGTACATATTTAGAGTTGGATTTGGAATATTTTTTGTATAAATGAAATTTCAAAATTCGGACCGGAAGTAACACTTTCATACGTATAAGAAAGTCGTGTGGTGGCCACACCTCATTTTTTAATTTTGAAATTATGCACTCCCTATGTGAACCACCCCGAGCCGCCCCTGCATTATACTCTATTTTTAAAGTAGCGAGACGAATTTCTGAACAGACCACTTTGACAGTGAAATACCATTGGTTGAAAGCAAGGCCAAATGACACCGTATCAATCTTGCTCAGATTCTGTCAACTGACAATGTTTATCCTTAAGCCTTGTTGTTTTTATTATTTCTCCGTTATTTCATTATATACTTTACCAGCTCTTTTCAGAGCTCGACAGTAATAGTTATCAGATATACTCGATATACTGTTTTCAAGATTTTCGTGCATGTAATTTGGGACAGGGGTATGTTCAGAAATTCGTCTCGCTACTTTAAAAATAGACTATACATATTTCTTTAATTTTGCAATTTGCGTCGATATTATTGTATGGTGTTACTGAATGCCTGTATTTGATGAATCAATACCATTTGATGATACTACATTGATAATAGCGCTAGCTCTAAGCTTAACTTTTTAGAAGACATTTTTAAAATGACAGCTTGTTTGTCAAATTGTCATTTTCTAGTACCTCTACACCAAGATAAATATTCACTTTTGATACATTTATATACGCTAGTGGTCGCCCAGTGGTCAAAATTCGACCTTTTTATTTAATTAATTTAATGTATTTGTAAACATATTATACATAAATTCTACCTTTCTGCTTTCCTTCTCGATATGAACTTTAAAGGCGGCTGCACAATCGATCGGGAACGGGAACGGTAACGAGAACGGTAACGGGAACGCAAACGGTAAATTTAAGCAGATGCACAATTGACGGTAATACTCCGAAAATACCTAGGGATATTTATTGAGAGTAGTAAGTGCTATTTCAATTTACCAAGTTGCCAACTTTGTTGATTTATGTTTAAAAACTGTATTTATTGACTGGTAGTTGACAAACTTTACTGAATTTTTAAAAAAAAATCGAAAATTATGAATTTATGAGATGATGAAACTTTTCTTATTTGCATGCATTTTATATTATGTGTATTCATGTACTATGGTGGACTCCCCAAGGTGGACACCTAATATACCCTGGGTAACAAGTACTTAGTACATTACATTGGTATAAGTCAAAGTGACACAACTGACTGAAACGCCACTAATTGAAACCATATTTACAATACATAAAAATAAAAAAAATACTATAGCAACTAAAAGGTGTCCACTTTAAAAAGTCCACCGTTGTACATGTAATGTATGTTTTTTTATCATTTCATGTACATACATACATACCCACGTGTGGAATTTAGGTTTTCCGCAATTGAAATCCACGTGTTTTGTTTTACTTTTTCGTCTTTGTAGTCTTTTAATGATTTATTGTAAATGTGTGCATATTGCTCAACAAAATAAATTAACAATTCGTCATCCATTTTTAAGACAATTACTGACATCTGTACTGACATATAAATTTGGGTTATATATGTAATTTTAAAGCCTTCTGATTGGTTCCGGTAATATACGGGAACGACAAAGTTAAACTTGACCAACTTTCCAGTTCTCGTTACCGGGTAGCTTGTCGTTCTCGTTCTCGGAATTGCATTGTGCATGCCTACATTTACATCGTATGATTTCACTTTTTTCCCGTTACCGTTCTCGTTACCGTTTCCGTTCCCGTTCGATTGTGCAGCCGCCTTAACTATGCCAAATCTCACACTCCTCCGTGCGCACAATATGCATAAAAAGGGGTACAAAGTTTTTTCTTCAGCATTAATATATAGATATTTAACAATGAATGTTTTATTTTATTTTATTTAATGTTTTTATATAGGTACTATATACTCGTATAAATTCCCTAGAGACAATCTCTACTCTGTGCGACTGTTAGACCACAGACTAATATGTGTTTCACATTGACGCATTTTGTATTTCACATGAAGAGTTTTTTTCTCACGTATTAATATGTATGTTTTATGTAATTTAATTTAATTTATTTATAACACATATTATACATTAATTTATCATTTTACACTCCTTCTCCATATGAACTTTAACTATACCGGTTGTGTCAACAAGCATTAGCCATAGGGACTCTCATGCATACGTATATACGATATATACGTATGTATATGTATGCCAACCGGGTACCTACTGCCGGCGACGTATATATCGTACATACGTATGCATGAGAGTCCCTATGGCTAATGCTTGTTGACACAACCGGTATACCAAATCTCATACTCTTCCGTGCGCGCAATTTTGTTAAAAAGAGGTACAAAGTTCCTTCTTCACGTATTAATATATAGGTATATAATACATAATATAAAAAATCTACTTCTATTTTAGGATTATTGGGTCCAAAAGGAGAAAGAGGACCACGTGGCGATCTCGGCTGGCGAGGACCACCTGGTCTACCTGGGCCACCTGGTCCTGCAATACCTGGTATACCAGGTTACAAAGGATTTCCAGGTTTAGTTGGGAGTTATGGACCACCGGGTAAAGCAGGAAGGCCTGGTACGCCAGGAAGCCCCGGTATCGATGGTAAAAAGGGTATCAAAGGTTTCCCTGGTGATGACGGATTAAATGTTATTGAGGGAGTTAGAGGACGGCCTGGAGAAAAGGTTAGGATAACCACACAAAACCAATATACCGGGTGTAGAATGGATTTTCGTACATAGGGATTTTACATGCAAAACTAATAATTTGCGAATATTCCCTCCCCTAATTTTTTTATAGGAAAATGTTAAACACACACAAGTTGTAGACAAAAAAATGTATCTAAATTCTTTGATATTTATTTTCTAACACCTTCTGGTCCTGCTAGACTTGAAGAAAAAGTATTAGGAATGAACCGATTAGTACTAGCCATGAATCCTGTCAGCAATAAATGTCACGTTTTGACAATCAAAATAAGTTTGCCTATTCTTAAAATGAATTGCTATAGCCAAGAAGAGAAAGTCAACTTTATTAAATGGTACTACTCTGGATTGTCTTTTAGGGACATACAAGCAACTTTTGCTGGATTCTACCCGGAGCGACCAATTCTAAATTTGAACACCCTGAATAGAATTGTCAGGCACTTTGAGACAAACGGCACTGTTAATAAGAAATGTAAGTGCCAGAATGTAACAGCTGGTGCAAGTAGAGAGAAGGTAGATGCCGTTCTCTTGAGCGTTGTAGAGAACAAAAATGTTTCCTTAAGACAAATAGGTAATAATTTGGGGATTCATTTTACTACTGCTCAGAAAATTTTAAAGAGTCAAGATCCGCGGTTTCGGTCTTGTAAATACGAAAAGCACCAAAAAATATTCGAGGAGGATAAAGAAAAAAGAATGCAGGTTTGTGAAATAATGATGGAGATGGCAAATGATGACCGAAACTTTTTATCTAGGATTTTATTCAGCGATGAGTGTCGATTTCAGTTAACTGGTGAACCAAATCAACAAAATTATCGCTACTGGAGCACACAAAATGAACATTTAATGTTGCAGACTCATACGCAATACCGGGGTAGTGTCAATGTTTGGGCTGGCATACTAGGTCCTCACATAATTGGACCGTTCTTTATTGCAGACCGCTTAACTGGTGCTGCGTATTTAAATTTTTTGCAAGAAGAAATCGGGCCAGCTATCGACGAATTGGGAATTAATTACGAATTTTGGTACCAACATGATGGATGTCCGGCGCATTACCAGCGCGATGTTTTAGAGTACTTAAATCATGTATTCCCAAATCGCTGGATAGGTCGAGGTGGAGAAATTAATTGGCCTCCAAGATCTCCGGATCTTTCGCCAAATGATTTTTTTCTGTGGGGCACATTGCATGATCGGCTATACAATGGAAGGACGTATCAAAATGTCGACGCTTTAAGAGCTGCAATACTTGCAGAATGTCGTCAAATATCACACTATCAACTGGCCGCAACTAGAAGAAATTTTTACGACAGATTGGGGTGCTGCTCAGCTGTCAACGGAGATTTGTTTGAGCATTTAATTTAGTTATTACTACAACTACCTTTATTACCACATTCAATAAAATTTTAAAATCTCTTCAGCACGTTTTTTATTTTCTGCAAACGACTTAAAACCTATGCTTAAAACAGATTTAAACGCCTCTACTAAAATTGTCACATTGTTGTGTTAAATGAATGAATGTTGTTACTTTTGTTGTCACATGTCACGGCTGTTGCTATTTTGTATCATTTCTTCAATTCTTTTTCCTTTAATGACCCGGAGGGTGATAGTAAGCAAAGAAGAAAAAAAATGGGACCTATTTTTAAAGCTCTATAATTTTTGTGTTTAACATTTTCCTATAAAAAAAATAGGGGAGGGAATATTCGCAAATTATTAGTTTTGCATGTAAAATCCCTATGTACGAAAATCCATTCGGTATGTAATGGAAAGTTAGTTAAACATGTTTAAATCTACATGTGCAATTTCAAGTTATTTATGTATATGTATAAGGAATACGAAATGTTTCACATGGACTTAATTGATTTTCCGATTGGCGATTAGCATTTTAGAGGATTTATTGTTTCACAATTTCTGCTCTTCCGTGAATTCCACATAATTGTCAAATTTTAACATTATAATCCCATAAACTAACCAGTTTTTGCAAAATATCGCTTTATAAAGAGAGTGTTTAATTATATTTCGTCATATAAGAAATGTTATAGCACAGACAATACAAACCGTCCTTTTGCATTATTAGGTAGCGGTAAAAAGAATGCAAACATTAGACTTCGCCATTGTATTTTTTAAATTCCAAGGACAGACAACCTTTAGATGGCACCACCAAAGAGGATATGCTAACTTATTACTTTTAACCGATAGATGTCATTTGTTTAAGATTAAAAAAAGAACATTTAAATTTCAGAGTTTTATAAAATATAAATTCAAATATTCCATTTTAGACACTTTTGAATATTACCCAGTATAAATATTTAAATAATATTTAATTAATTACATAAATAATCGGCAGAATAAAAATAAAATAATGTATGTCTGTAGAGTGAGTGAATGAAGTAAACGCATATTCATAGAAAAAATGAGGTGTGGCCACCACACGACTTTCTTATACGTATGAGCGTTTCAAATTATAGAATTTTAAGAATTTTTTTTATACAAAAATTATTCAAAATCCTGTTCTAAGTACTTCTAATCTCTTAATAAATATCTATAGAATGCATACTTTGCAAGATATTATCAAAAAAGTGCTACTCGCTAAGAGTAAAAGTGCTACTTCCGGTCCGAATTTTGAAATTTCATATATACAAAAAATATTGCAAATCCAGTTCTAAATACTTTTGTACTCTTGATAAATATATATAGAATGCATAACTTACGACATATTTGCAAAAAATCCCTAATCGATAAGAGTAAAAGTGGTACTTCCGGTCTAAATTTGGAAATTTTTTTTATACAAAAGATATTGAAAATTATATTTTAAATACTTTTATACCCGTAACGTACTTGTCTAAAAAGCATGACTTGCGAAATATTCGCAAAAACTGATTTTCGATAAAGTAAAAGACCTACTTCCGGTAGGAATTTCGAAAAACTTTTTAAATAAAATTATTCTCAATTTCAATTTTAAGTATATATGAATTCTTTATAAATTTGTTTAAACTTAGTAGTTGACGAAATATTGTCAAAATTCGATTTTTTCGCTGAAGTAAACTGCTACTTCCGGTCTACCGATTTTACTGAAAAACTAATCAGATCTCAAGAGGGAGATTATACACGTAAATACAAAATTTGGAATTGATGTCTACAGCGGTTTGACCGCTATCGTGGTCACACACACAGAGAGAGAGAGACAGACACACAGACACACACAGACTTTTTTTAAAACCACTTTTTTGGTATCAGGGTACTTCAAAACGTGGACATCTGCAAAAATCTCGAGGTCGAAAATTTTCATCATCATAATACTTTCTTATACGTAGTAAAAGAAGACATATACACATAATACTCATTAGTCATTACTAGGGAGCGGAATCGAGCGAGTCATGACTCATCGCCCATGGGCGCGCTATTGAAATGTTGTATTTTAAAAGAGGTTTTAATTCTATTTATATAATTGAATAACAAGTGGCTGGTGATTATAAAATACAAAATACCCTACTATTTGTTCATTTTCTCTTCTGTAAGACTTGTTCTCTTTGAATTAAGTACATCCTTATAGATAGAAAACGTCTTTTCTACATCGCAACTGGTTATATTTACGTAATGGAAATACATATTCTTTTATTTCAGCGTGTTTAGCATACACAATTGCCGCAATGTTATTAAACCTGGATTTCTATTAAAAACTGCGTCTAAGTCACTTGGAATTATTAATAGCCACATCTAATGTGGTTAATCCATTTTTACTTTCTTATACGTAGTATAAGGAAGTAATGTGAAATTTTCGACTTCGAGATTTTTGCAGATGTCCACGTTTTGAAGTCCCCTGATACCGAAAAAGATGTTTTTAAAAAATGTCTGTGTGTCTCTATGTGACCACGATAACCGCTGTAGATATCAATTCCAAATTTTGTATTTACGTGTCTAATCTCCCTCTTGAGATCTGAGTAGTTTTTCAGTAAAATCGGTAGACCGGAAGTAGCAGTTTACTTCAGTGAAAAAATTAAATTTTGCCATTATTTCGTCAACTACTAAATTTAAACAAATTTATAAAGAATTAATATGTACTTGAAATTAAAATTGAGAACAATTTTATTTAAAAAGTTTTTCGAAGCTGCTACCGGAAGTAGGTCTTTTACTCCTATCGAAAATCTTTTTTTGCGAATATTTCGCATGTCATGCTTTTTAGACAGGTACGTTACGGGTACAAAAGTATTTAAAACGTAATTTTCAATATCTTTTGCATAAAAACAATTTCAAAATTCAGACCGGAATTACCACTTTTACTCTTATCGAATAGCGATTTTTTGCGAATATGTCGTAAATTATGCATTCTATATGTATTTATCAAGAATATAAAAGTATTTAGTGCTAGATTTGCAATATTTTTTGAATATATAAAATTTCAAAATTCGGACCGGAAGTAATACCCTTAGGGAGTAGTCCTTTTTTCGAATATCTTGCTAAGTATGCATTCTATAGCGATTTATTAAGAGAACAGAAGTACTTAGAATAGGATTTTGAATAATTTTTGTGTAAAAAACATATAGTATAGTTTGAAACGCTCATACGTATAAGAAAGTCGTGTGGTGGCCACACCTCATTTTTTAATTTGAGATTCGATTTTCAAAATATGTCATTAGTTTAGGCAAATTTCCAAAGTGTTCCTGAAGGAATAACAACTGATTTTTTAAATTTGGGATTTGTGTTAGTTCCTTGCACTCAGAAATACTTCGAGCATCGTCATTTAAACATGTAACGAAATTTTGTAAACTATCGAAATTCTCTGCATGAAAACTATTTCTGTGTATGTTTTAGCAAAGCTAAGTGACGATATTTTACAGACTTTGCAATAAATTTCGGAATCACTGACAATTAATTTTTATCTCAGAAAAAGTAACATAAACAACGTTCTAGATCTAAATAAATGATAACTAAAAATGTACGCGTATGTTATTGAAACATATATATTATATTGCGAAATATATATTATAATGAATTTTAAAAACTCGTCACCCTTGTACCTACGCCGATGAAGAAAGGATTTTATTCATAAAATTCCTTATTTTATGGCAGTTTTTTCTCTGATTCCTGGAGTAAACAGACGTTACAGTTCGCCCTATGAATTAGTGCTATTCAGATATAATGTAAACAACACGCAGTTGTTTACATTATTTCTTTTCACGGTTGTGGCTCCGTGGTAGTTTAGCTCGCTCGATTCCGCTCCCTAGTCATTACGGACGCATACCTCTAGGGGGAATTCCCGACTGCGTATGTTATAAATATATACAAAATATATAACCATTTATTTCTGGCTATTTTTAGATTCAAAAAAAAATTAAGGCTATAAAATCTCAAATATAATAAAGCGTTCTTAAAGGTTTTTATACACGGAAATCAATATTATTGAATTGTCTACAGAAAATAAGGTAAACTAAATACGCTGGAAATATTTTACTTCATGTCTTCACATACACAGTTGATTCATAATTAAAACATTGGCTATAATACTTCCCAATTTATGATATTTTAATTTGTACTGAATTACTATACTAGCTTAAATATATACAGGGTGTTACTCACGAAATGTTACTACTTATTTCTTGAGAGCAATCTTATCCTGATTTTGATATGCACATAAACGTAATCCAACAGCAAGCAAACAAAATATTTAAGTTTGATGCGTTTCTATAAAATATGTACTTGTGTTTCCTTTTCTGTTGTATGTATAAAAAATAATTTAAATTTATGCATTTAGTTTAGTATAGTATAATTGTAGTATAGTTTATAATTATGAAACTTGATTTAAATAACATTCCAAAATGTAATCACCCCTAGCAATTGCACTGTAAATACCAAGGTCTCGTAAATACTAGGCAAACATGCCCGAGGTAAAGAAGTCTTAGAATGCAGATAAAGTAATATAATCAAGAATTTTGAATTAAATTATCATGAAAAACCCTTAATTTTTTTGTATCTATGTTAAAGTAAATAGAATGTTTAAAAAGCAACAATCATTTTATTCCTTTATTTTTCCAATTCTGATAATTTTAAAACAAATTCACAATCATTCTAAACATTCTGAAAGTGCTAAAGAATTATTAAAAATTCTATTATTCACGATCGACACTGATATTATTAATTATCGACATTAAATTATCAATAGTTTACTGTCGGAAAGATTTGAACTTACGTATCAGAGGTTTGCCGGAGCCAACCGTTTCACAGCGGAGACATAACTACGAATCATTTTTAACGTCTAAAATTGTATTAAAAACAAATGTTCGAATCTTACTGGCAGCCAAATTTTTATAATGTCGCTAATTAACAATATCAGTTCCGAGTGAGAAGAATATAATTTTCAATAATTCTAAACATTCCTTATTAAAGAATACAATGAATTTTATATTTTATAATAAAAACAGGCACTGTTATTGTTTCAACACAAAATTGTTTTTGTCTTATTTTAGTTTTCTGTAAAACATTACAAGAAATAATAAGTAACAAGTCATAAAATTTAGTAATAAATATATATTATGTATATTACAGAAAAAAAATTAATGACTAAATACATTCTGGCAAATATTATCAATATAAATAATCACAAATTCCATAAAACCCAGATTTAAATAATGCATTCGTTCTCGCCCTTGAAAAATAAAATATGGCTAACTGAATAAATAAAATACGTAAACTTAGTTACAAAAATTATTTAATAATATCACTACAATATTGTTTCGCCAAACTTTGGCTTCATCAGGTAATGAGTAACTGAATATACAAAATTATTACAACATAATATATAGTGTCACAAAAGTATGGGATATGAGTGGGGGTATTTTATAAACTATAGCATTGTAACAACGGGGAATAATTGAACTGAGTCTGATCGTTTAAAGCACGACCTAATTTACTATATCTATTAATTTCTAAGGTTTCTAATAAATTAAGTTTCTGTTAGATATAGTATAGTCACCTCCGCGGATAAGGCTGATTGTGCCTTTACGAGTAAAGATATTTCGAAGCGGTTTTTTTTTATGATAGCTGCTCATTAGGAGCACAATTAAAAAATATTTTGTATTATACAGAGTGCTCCATAACTTCATATAGGCGGGATATTAATAAAAGATTCTCGTCGTTGAAATACAAAGTACAGGGTTATTGACTATATTTGGACCAATAGATAACTTTGTTATTTGAAGGATTAGAAAAACGTTTAAATTAGGAAAGTTGTAGGATTTCGCTCAAGGCGCTAGAATTTGATATCAGAAAAAACAAACGAACGTCGTAAAGCCGTCAAAAACGGCTGACTTAGTTTTTTTTTAATCGAATACCCTATATACTGTTACATAATCTGATTCTAAATAAAATTTCGAGTATATTCCATTTATATAACATATACCTACATTCAACTGTTTTCGCGCTATCGCTGATTGAAAATCGTACTACTAATATGTTTTCTACACCCTTCGTACATGAATTTACGTAAGTCATTACGGGGTTTCTATGGAAACATCGGTAAATGTCAGTTGCCATTAATAATTAAGCCTCCAGAAAAAGGGAAAAAGTGGTTTATTTTCACTCATTATGGGATATACTCAACAAGAACAACTTAATATATTTATGGCATACGTTAAATGTAATAAAAATAAAAGGGAAGCCAGGACTTTATATGCAAGATTGTATCAGAACCTGCAAGTTCCAAGTTTGAACACCTGTGCGAGAGTCTACATGAAAATAATAAATTCTCAAGATTTTAAAAGAAAAAAAGGACAGCGCGACAACCTGACGATCATGTTCAGTTAAATGTTCTTCTTTATTTTAATGGTATATACAAAACTTGATTTTACTAACTTATTTGTAAACATTTTAAATAACTTTTAGAAAATCCGACTCACTCTATACCTACAGAATGTGAAGCATTAAATACCACATTCTACAGAACCCAAAGCACACTCAAGAAGTTCAGATACAAATCTTATAAGTTTTGGAAAGTTCAACAACTTTCCGAAGCAAATAAACGCCAACGACTTGAATTTTGTAATGCTCTGTTGGAACTACAGTTGGAACAACTACGTATGGACGACACTTTTTTTGACAGAATAATATGGACAGACGAAGCATGCTTCGCAACAAATAGTGCCTATAATAAACATAATACCCATTATTGGTGTCAAGAAAACACTCGCCTTGTTAAAACCGTTAAAACATCAGGATGGAAAGCTTTCAGTGTTTGGTGTGGCGTTGTTGGCGATAGAATATTAGGACCTATCTTTTACGAAGGCGGTCTAACTGGTGATAGATATTACCAATTTCTCACTGAAGAAATAGAGAACTTTTTGGATGAATTACCGCTTAACATCCTCAATCGATCTATTTGGCAACAAGATGGTGCCCCTCCTCACAACACGGCGAACGTAACTCACTTCTTAAATGAAAGATATGAGACTTGGGTTGGAAAAAATGGTTCAATTCGATGGTGTCCCAATAGCCCTGATCTTACTTTGATGGACAGGTCTTTCTGGGGATGGCTTAAAGAGCGAGTGCATCATGAACACACATTCGACAATTTAGCAGATTTAAGACGGAACATTTTGGAAGAAATAGAGTTTATTCGAATCCATCAGAAGCAGTCGTTGAGGGATGCCGTCCACAACTTAAAAACGTGTTATCGTCTTTGTGTCGAACAAAACAGAAGTCACTTTGAGCACTTGTTAAAGTGAATATTCAATATTAATTCCACATTTTTTGTAATTAATTCATTAGTTTTAGTTCAGTATAAACAATGCCGTAAATTAAGTTGTTCTTGTTGAGTATATCCCATAATGAGTGAAAATAAACCACTTTTTCCCTTTTTCTGGAGGCTTAATTATTAATGGCAACTGACATTTACCGATGTTTCCATAGAAACCCCGTAATGACTTACGTAAATTCATGTACGAAGGGTGTAGAAAACATATTAGTAGTACGATTTTCAATCAGCGATAGCGCGAAAACAGTTGAATGTAGGTATATGTTATATAAATGGAATATACTCGAAATTTTATTTAGAATCAGATTATGTAACATTATATAGGGTATTCCATTAAAAAAAACTAAGTTAGCCGTTTTTGACGGCTTTACGACGTTCGTTTGTTTTTTCTGATATCAAATTCTAGCGCCTTGAGTGAAATCCTACAACTTTCCTAATTTAAACGTTTTTTTAATCCTTCAAATAACAAAGTTATCTATTGGTCCAAATATAGTCAATAACCCTGTACATAGAGTATGTAACAAGCCACATGGATTTTAAATAATTTTGAACTCGTTAAATATATTGTATTATATTACACTTTTAAAACAAATGCGTGTAGAATTTAACGAAATCACACGAACCAAGTACGAGCACGACATTTCGATCAATGACAGCACGAAGTCGGAAAATCTTAAGGACTATAATCGCTTGGCAGTGTATCAATTCCCCTTACCCCACCTGCCTGTTGCGACCACTTACCTCTCCTACAAACTGCACTCATGCTTCCTCTATTATATTACAATCTCTTTGGTTATGTGCCTATTTATTATACATAATATACAATAACCCTAAGGTTCATCATGCATAACACCTCTTCCTTCTTAAATATCTAACTTAATAAATTGCCCCCACAGGCATCAGAATCAATAGTTACTTCTTTCATAATATCTTTTTCAAGTAAGGGTATGTTCGGTAGTGATTTATACGAGGCAGGCGCCATAAATTCTCGGCCTGATATACAAAAAAGAAACTTGGAACAATATAGCTGCTCATTAGGAGCACATTTAAAAAATATTTTGTATTACATTATTATTAGTCTTTCAGAGACGCATATCTCCGTAGGAGGGGCCTGTAGGAAAAATTTTTATAGGAACTTGTCATCTTCTTTGTTCATATTTATAATTTTTTTCCATAAATCCGTAAATTTCCGTAAGTCAATTAGCGACACCCATTATAAAGTTTGGAACAAAATTCATAAAAGCGTTCTATATAGTTTTTAAGAAAATCGGTCGGCATTTGTTTTTGCACAATCATTTTTTTTAAATGATAACCTTCACTAATGTTTTTCAATTTTTAATAGATCTTCTTACTGATGAAACGGTGATGTAAAAAAATTGGTACCTTACATAAGAATTTTTTTTAATGAATGGCACATTTACTTCACAACTTCAATAGATTATTTAGTAAAAATACAAACATACAACAATATTAAATAAATTAATCAACAAAACTTAATGCAAATGTTCAAAGTGCATACCTCCAACCATTTGGCATTGACCAACACGATAGTAAACACTTTCTATACTGCGCTCAATAATATCTGGCCTAATTTGTTGCATTGCATCACGAATTCTCTGTTGTAAATCTTCCAAGTTATTGGGTATTGAAATGCACTTTTGATTTTAAGTAACTCCCATAGATAAAAATCTAAAGGCGTTAGGTCGAGGGAACGCGCTGGCCACTCAATTGGTTTCTCGCCGCCCTATCAATCTTCATGTAAATGTAGCATCTAGGTAATGGCGGGCTTCTATGCCAAAATGAGGAGACGCCCCATCTGATTATAATTAATATTCTGTTGAGGTACGTCGCCATCTTCTTTATTAGAAAAAAGAGCTGCCACTGCTGGCACCAAATTACATTGAAAAAACATTAAATATCGGAGAGCAGTCAGGTCTCCTTCAAAAAAGTAAGGTCCTAAAAACGCCATCCATCATTTCTGCCCATACATTTAATATGTCTTGATGTTGAAAATTCATCCGTGACCAATAGCTATAGTTATGTCAATGTACTGATCCGTTGATGGAAAAAAATGGCTTCATCAGAAAAAATAATGTTGTTTAAAAAGTAGGGATTTTGATCACATCGAAACATTAATTCTTCACAAAGTTGCAATCAGCGGTCTGGATCATCTTCGTTTAACTCGTGAATTAGGCGCACATTGCACGGAAGATACATTTCTTTTTACTTTCTTATACGTAGTATAAGGAAGTATTGTGATGCTGAAAATTTTCGACCTCGAGATTTTTGTATATGTCCACGTTTTGAAGTCCCCTGATACCGAAAAAGTGGTTTTTAAAAAATGTCTGTCTGTGTGTCTGTCTGTCTGTGTGTCTGTGTGTGTGTCTGTGTGTCTGTGTGTGACCACGCTAGCGGTCAAACCGCTGTAAATATCAATTCCAAATTCTGTAATTACGTGTATAATATCCTTCTTGAGATCTGATTAGTTTTTCAGTAAAATCGGAAGACCGGAAGTAGCAGTTTACTTCAGTCAAAAAAATCGAATTTTGCCAATATTTCGTCAACTACTAAGTTTAAACAAATTTATAAAGAATTCATATGTACTTAGAATTAAAATTGAGAACAATTTTATTTAAAAAGTTTTTCGAAATTCCTACCGGAAGTAGGTCTTTTACTCTTATCGAAAATCAATTTTTTGCGAATATTTCGCAAATCATGCTTTTTAGACAGGTACGTTACGGATATAAAAGTATTTAGAACATAATTTTCAATATCTTTTGTATAAAAAAAATTTCAAAATTCAGACCGGAAGTACCACTTTTACTCTTATCGAATAGAGATTTTTTGCAAATATGTCGGAAGTTATGCATTCTATATATATTTATCAAGAGTACAAAAGTATTTAGTGCTAGATTTGCAATATTTTTTGTATATATGAAATTTCAAAATTCGGACCGGAAGTAACACTTTTACTCTTAGGGAGTAGCACTTTTTCTCGAATATCTAGCAAAGTATATATTCTCTAGCGATTTATTAAGACAATAGAAGTACTTAGAATAGCATTCTGAATAATTTTTGTGTAAAAAATTTCTTAAAATTGTATAGTTTGAAACGCTCATACGTATAAGAAAGTCGTGTGGTGGCCACACCTCATTTTACTTTCTTATACGGAGTATAAGGAAGTATTGTGATGATGAAAATTTTCGACCTCTAGATTTTTGCAGATGTCCACGTTTTGAGGTCCCCTGATACCAAAAAAGTGGTTTTTAAAAAATTTCTGTGTGTCTGTGTGTGTGTCTGTCTGTGTGTGACCACGATAGCGGTCAAACCGCTGTAGATATCAATTCCAAATTTTGTATTTACGTGTGTAATCTGCCTCTTGAGAACTGATTAGATTTTGAGCAAAATCGGCAGACCGAAAGTAGTAGTTTACTTTAGTGAAGAAATCGAAATTTGCAAATATTTCGTCAATTACTAAGTTTAAACAAATTTATAAAGAATTCATATGTACTTAGAATTAAGTTTGAAACAAATTGTCTTAAAGAAGTTTTTCGAAATTCCTACCGGAAGTAGGTCTTTTACTCTTATCGAAAATCAGTTTTTTGCGAATATCTCGCAAGTCATGCTTTTAAGACAAGTACGTTACGAGTATAAAAGTATTTAAAACATAATTTTCAATATCTTTTATATAAAAAAAATTTCAAAATTCAGACCGGAAGTACCACTTTTACTCCTATCGAATAGCGATTTTTTGCAAATATGTCGTAAGTTATGCATTCTATATATATTTATCAAGAGTACAAAAGTATTTAAAGTTGGATATGGAATATTTTTTGTATAAATGAAATTTCAAAATTCGGACCGGAAGTAACACTTTCATACGTATAAGGAAGTCGTGTGGTGGCCACACCTCATTTTTTTAAATAATTTTACAACAAAACTGTGGTCCACCTTCTTATATAGGGCAAGTTGACTTGTTGAAATATGATGATGTTCATCTGCTACAAGTAACAGTGTTAATTTTGTTTCATCACTTATTCATGGTCAACCTTCTCGAGACAAATCTTTTAAAAATAAAACAAATCTTTTACACTTCCAGTTTCCGTAAATTTAGCGACCAATTTACTTACTGTAAATCTTGCAATTGGAGGTTTATCAGGATGTGCTTAACTGAATATCTCACATGCTTCCGCAAGAGTTCTTAGCCTATCGCCGTATCCAACCATTATTTAAATCTCTTTTCTTTCCCGTTCACTTGAGTGTGCCATTTTTTTTAACTTCAAAATTTAGATTGGTTTTTTACAATTTAGGTAACTGTCAAACTTCTCCCAGTTGAATTAAAATTTTTGTTAAAGTAAATTTTACTTTGTAAATGTGTCATTTATTTAAAAGAAATTCTTACGTAAGGTATCAGGATATTGTGAAAAACTGATATTAATGATATATAATTGCCTTAAAATGGTACAAATAGAATGATACATTTCCAGACAATCGTTTACTGTTAATCACAGTTTTTCAAGATGTCTAGTATAATTCTATATACTCCTGAATAATCGGTTTTTAGCGAACGCTTAACTGTAACTACAGTTAAAATGTTGCATGAGTACCGTACATGGAATATTTTACTCTAAAATTTTTAAATAACAATGCGAAGTCAATTAAATACACCAATTAGACAGTTGAATAAATTATGGATCTAAATATAAGCAAATGACTGTTCCAAAACAATTAATATTCGATAATTCGAATTTTTTAATTTATTAGGGTGTGAAAGGTCAAAGAGGTGACGATGGGCCAGAGGGAGTTAAAGGACGAGGAGGTAAGCCAGGACTCAAGGGGATAAAAGGCGACAAAGGTGCTCCAGGAGACGAAGGAGCAGAAGGAGTAATGGGTCCGAAAGGTCAAAGAGGTCTTCTTCGTCAGGGTCCACCAGGGCCGCCAGGTAGGCCTGGAAGGAGAGGCTACTTCGGAGATTTTGGAGATATTGGAGAAAAAGGAAGTGATGGCATATCAGGTGCGATGGGTTTACCAGGAATGAAAGGAGACCCAGGTTTTTACGGAGGGCGAGGACTCGATGGTGACATAGGTAGCCCTGGCTTTGAAGGGCGTCCTGGTAAACCTGGAATTGATGGTCTACCGGGAATTCCTGGAGAATCTGGTGATGCTGGATTTCCCGGTAACCCGGGTCTTCCAGGTCTACCTGGCTTTGACGGACAAAAGGGCAGAAAGGGTTCATTTGGAGATGTTGGTCCACAAGGTTTATCTGGATTAACAGGCAGTCCTGGATTACGTGGTGATGAAGGAGAACCTGGCCAACAAGGTCCAAAAGGTCCAAAAGGGGACCCTTCGCCTAGTGGAAAAAAAGGCGATGTAGGTGAACCCGGTTTCACCGGGCCTCCTGGCGTTAATGGCACTGATGGCTTTGATGGTTTACCTGGAGATAGAGGAAGTCCTGGTTACACAGAGATTGGTGAAATTGGAGAGAAAGGTGACATAGGTGATATAGGTTGGCGTGGAAGACCTGGGTATTTTGGACCACATGGTCCGCCTGGTGACGTTGGTCCACCAGGACCACCTGGTGAAATGGGTGATCTAGGAATAATGGGTGCTCCGGGTTTTAGAGGCAGAGATGGATTAAATGGAATTAAAGGAGTACGAGGAGATATTGGTTTTCAAGGTATACGCGGAGGAAAAGGTGAACCTGGAATGGATGGTGATCCTGGCCGTATGGGAAGGCCAGGTGAAATTGGCGACATAGGACTTGTAGGATTTCGTGGTCGACCTGGTCCCAAGGGTATAGAAGGAGATGTAGGTACGATATTTTTGCCAAATTAATCAACATGCAAGAAGTAGTTATGTGCATTACATTACACTGTTATATGCATTACAACAAACGTTAAATTTAATTAGGTAAAATTTATAAGACGAAATACTCTGTAACATAAAATTGTGTTATAGGACCAATAGGGTATACCATACAGGAACCTGGAATACCGGGTGACATGGGAGAACCTGGAATAGACGGATTTACCGGATTTAAAGGACAGAGAGGAGACGATGGAATTCCAGGTATTCCCGGAGTAAAGGGTATGCACGGAGATGCAGGGTTACCGGGTCTTCCCGGAGATACTGGAATTTTTGGACCTAATGGTGAAAGAGGAGACAGAGGTTTTCCTGGTTCCGTCGGCCTACCCGGACAATTTGCTGAAAGAGGAGAACCGGGAAGAGAAGGCTTGTCAGGACGTGATGGTTTTGCAGGAATACCTGGACAGAAAGGAGCGCCAGGCGATTATGGAATGGATGGGCCCCAAGGACCAAGTGGGCCACCTGGATTAAGTACTCCAGGACTACCTGGGATGAGAGGTGATACAGGCTTCCCAGGAGCTCCTGGAAGTAGAGGAAGAGACGGCGAAAGAGGAGAACCCGGAAGCAGAGGACTAAAAGGTCGCCCTGGAATACGAGGCGATATTGGTTTAACTATCAATGGACCGAAAGGAGAAACGGGTGAACCAGGATTAATAGGCAAGTATTATGTATCAAATTTTAATTCTATAGAAAAACAAATAACTTGGGTTGCCTTGTATGTGCGTTCATTATAAATAGTAAACTATTAAAAGTATAAAACAAGAAATAGTTATTTATAATCGATAATGAACAGATGAATGTATGCTTATCGTCATAAATTTCATTGACGTTTATTAAACCCACTTGTTGCTTTAATTTTAAAATAAAGTCAACAGCGCCATCTAAGAAAAAGTGGTAGAGGAATAGAAATAAGAAATAATTATAAAGAGATTAGAATGATAAAAAATGAATTCAAGACCTTAAGACTAATTAAAGAACTTAAAAGTCAAACATGCTAAAAAAGTTATAATAGTACAATATATTTATATATCATGTGCTTGTAGGAGATATCGGTATTCCTGGTCCTAGAGGAATAGTAGGTGAACCTGGTCCACCTGGGTTACAAGGATATCGAGGACGACCAGGCATGCCAGGTATAATAGGAGATGAAGGTTCGCCTGGATTTCCAGGTATACATGGAATCAAAGGTGACAGAGGAGAGTACGGTGATTCAGGATTAGATGGTTTACCTGGACCACCGGGCGTAGACGGATACTCCGGATTACCAGGATTTGCGGGAATACCGGGAGAATTTGGTAAACCAGGACTACCTGGATTAAAAGGGCGTCGTGGATTATCTGGTAAAGATGGTGAAGACGGATTACCGGGTTTCCGGGGGCCAAAAGGATTGATGGGTCAACAAGGTTTCGCTGGTTTTCCTGGAGAAAAGGGCCGTAGAGGTAAACCCGGTTTTCCGGGTACCGACGCGCCAAGTGCTCCTGGACCTAGGAGTCGTGGTTTCTTCTTTACGAGACACTCGCAGTCTGAAAGAATACCAATTTGTCCGAAAAATTCGGCTGTTATGTGGACTGGTTATTCATTACTGCACGTTATGGGCAACGCCAAGGCTCATGGACAAGATTTAGGGGCTCCCGGTAGTTGTCTGAAACGATTTAATACGATGCCCTATCTTTTCTGTAATTTGAACGACGTTTGCGACTATGCTCAAAGTAATGACTACAGTTACTGGCTGTCAACAACAGAACCAATGCCTGCAATGATGACTCCGATACCTGCATTAGAAGTAGCACGATACATATCAAGGTAAATTAATCTTGACATACATAACTTTCATTGTTTCATCGTATCATTTGTCTGTCTTACTTTTTCGTTATAGCAAATAATCAAATCCATTTTTAAATTGCTTGTTTGGTTAAATTCTTCCTCTTTATTTTCATTATTACTGATACCAGTTGAAGTTAAACTATTTTACTCGTCGAAAGTCTAAATTCGTTCCCAAGTTGGTGTTATTAAGAATAACATTATCCTACTGAATTTACCCTGTGGTTGCTACTGCACTTGAGTTCTTTGTAATTTGTACAACAATCAAGCGAAATATAAAATAAAAAATCGTTTACAGGTGTGTAGTATGCGAGCTACCGACAAGAGTTATAGCAGTACACAGTCAAGGTAATGCTATACCAGACTGCCCTACGGGCTGGGAAGAACTGTGGGTTGGATACAGTTTTGTTATGGTAAGTACGTAATTAACTTTTTATACAAAGGAATTACCTAAATATATCATATAATTAAGAAAAACAACCAAAATACTAAATATATTTTTATAGAAGTATTATAAATACAACAGTGCCAACATTGGCAATACTTATTTAATTATAGATAAGATATATCGTAAAACTGGAAAAACGAATGAATTGTTTATAGTTTTTGGCGTTTAAACAAAATATTGCAGTAAATATTTTTCTTTTAGTAAACGCATGTTTTGTACTTAAGTTATAATGAAATAGTACCCATTTTTTTGAAAACTTTATTGTCTTTATAGTTTTTATGAACATTTCACATTAGAATTTTAAAATATAACATACCCCCTAGAATTGTTTTTTCATTTGATTAAAATGTCATGACAATGACGTCCGGGAGATCAATCTGTAAACTATACTCGCAACGCAGTCCATTTATATCGCATTTATTTAAAGTTGTTCGGGTCCAGTTTGATTTCATCGTTTCAGATTTGAGAGAGAGAGGGAGAGAGTAGTAGTAGTAGTATATACTCAGTGACATTAGAAGTGTTACATCTAGAAGGAGCAATTTGTTCAACTTTAGTTTTTTATATACATTATGTGTCAATTTCCATTAGCCATAGGCGATTAATCCATACAGTACGTGGCAACATAGTACCCCTTCTTTCCTTTCCAATGCCAGCACGACCGATGTATGTTCGTAAATACAAGTTAGTGTGGTTAGCAGTAACTATTCGACCACCGGCTTGGGTGTTTGTAATGCGTTCAGAAATAATATTTACGAGTTGCAAGGATTTGTTTTTCTTTTTCCTTTCAGTAAATGCAGAGAATTATTAAGCTGCGTTTACGCTGCATGACACAAACAAAAGCGTAATTCTAATAAAATTAAGAATAAGGTAAATAAAAAAGGATTCTGAAAATAATAATGAACTACTAGATCAGGAGATCGGTGCGGCCATTTGATGTTTCCCGTTCCAGTAGTAAGACGGCTTTTATTGCAGACTAGATCGCAACGTGTTCGCAGCCAAACATTGAATGTAAAATCTGGTCGGGAGAAGTGGGAAGATCGGAGAAAATCGTTGTGATGTCGATTGTTGCCGGGATTGGTGACGGACAGTAGGGGTGCCGCGTTGCCACGTATTACTTGTATACGTATAAATCGCACGTAAACATTGAATCCCTATACCTAATGAAAATTGACACATACGGTATAAGGCATGCAATGGAACAATGTGAACTGTTTATCTGATAATATTTTGCAATAAAAGAATTTTATCCCTTATTTTTTTAAGAAACCTGTTTATGCGAGCAGACTAGTACAGAAATGTTTAGTTATTGCGCCTCCGTCTACTACTGTTAAGCGTAACAAAATGCCTCGAGTTCGAAGACGTCCAAATTATCACCATGGTTGTGACTTTGACGGGGGTAGAATTAAGACTAATTGAACTGCAAGACGGTAAAGTGCGTGTGTTATGTGTGGACAGAAGAAGGTAGAGGAACACGAAGAACACTAACTGGTCAACCAAGGCGTGCCACAGAGCGTCAGGATAGGCGCTTCAGACAACTAGCTTTACGGGACTATTTTACCGCATCAAATCGCTGACCAAGAGTTTGAAGAAGAAGGTAGACCTGTTACTATGCGTACACTATATCGCCGCATTCGAGCCTTTGGACTTTTTTCATACCGTCCACGATTAGTGCTTCCTTTGACTGCGGACCACTGTCGTCACCGTTTGAACTGGTGCAGCGACAAATCGCGATTCTGTCTAGGTATGCACGATGGCCGTAGAAGGGTAAGACGTCGGCGTGGAGAGCGACGTGATATTGGATTTGCTGTTGAGAGACATGTACACCGGACTGTTGGAGTAACGGTTTGCGGGGGCTATTGCCGATGGCAGCCGATCACTACTTCTCTTTATTCGAGGCAGTATGACACCTGCGCGTTATGTTGATGACTTCCTACAAACCACTTTACTACCTTATCTAGATGGCCGTCCACACGTCCTCTTTCAACAAGACAACGCACGTCCTCATATTGCTCGTCAAACTATGGACTTCCTCTAAGAAGTCGGCATTGTTTTGCCGTGGCCACCCCGTTCACCGGATATAAACCCCATCGAACATGTGTGGGATATCATGGGGCGGAGACTGTCCATTTCGCATCATCTTTCACAGACTCTGGCACAGTTAATCCACGAAGTTCAAGTTGCTTGGAACGAGGTGCCACAAGCAGATATCGACCAACTCATTTTGTCGATGCCTAGACGTGTACACGAGTGTACTCAGCTACGGGGTCGCCCAACACATTATTAATTTTTTTTTCGTATTACATGTTAATAAAACTTCTTGCAAATGTTATCGTTTCATTTATGTTGTAAAAGTACCAAAACATAAAGTTGAACAAATTATTCCTTCTAAGTGTAACACTTCTAATGTCACTGAGTACCTATATACATTTTATTCATTGCACAATTGCGCTAAGAAAACAAAAAAAAGTTATTTAGTATCTTTTATTATAACATTAGGCACTAGGGTTTTAGCAACAGTACAAACCAAGAACAAAAAATAATAAAAAAATAACATTAACAATAAACACTAAACACTATCTTAAATAAAAAAAAATAACAAACTATTTCATTATATATATTATAGAAGTAGATATTATTTTTTAAAATATGACTTAACCGCTTGAAGTGCATTTAAAGATGAATCTCGTAAACGATCCAGCCACGGAAAATGCCCTTTTAGATTGAACGCTTATAGGTGGTATCGTTAGCAAATATTCATAACATAAATTGGAGATTCTGACCACGACAACCACCATTTTTAAAAAGTGCTATTTCGCCTTATATTATTTCAATTAATTTATTTGGATTGGCTTTGGTTAACTACATATATAGGTACTGCTCCTGTGGACAAAGACATCGTCTTCCTCTTGCAATGTTGGTGTTGATACCATTGATAATCTTTTTGTCAAATTTTTGATAAATGTGAGTATTTCCCTGATATCCGGTTAATCAGAAAGTACTTCATCAAGTCATTCTACTCTTTCCAAATATTTATATGGATTGCAGAGATAGGACAGCACATTTGAAGTAAGAGTTCTTCTTTCATTTATTCTGTGCCTTAAGCAGCTTGTAACTTTCTGCTAAAAGCTGTATCGTTTGTTGGCTGTGGATGTCCATTCATCGAATGGTATGCTGAAGCAACGATCGCTTTGTCTTAGGACTTTTATTTCATTAGCGAAATTGTCAGACCTTTTCACAATACATTAAAACTCTTATTTTGTTGATGGAGATGTTGACAAATTCAGAAATCCCCTTGCCTCTAATCCTTTTCTTAGATCTCTAGAAGTAATAAAAATGGATGTCCATCTAGTGCTGCCATTCGAGCGATGACCCTATCTAAAGAGTTGTCATCCTGGGTTGGATTCACTAGGAAATAATCCGGTAGTGTTCTTCTTTTCCTTTGGTACCATTTGGAAAGAATAAGATGAGAAGGAAGAGGAGCTTCCCTCTTTGTTGATTGCAACAATTTCGACTTGGAGAGCGTGGGTGTGGGCGACAGTTGCTTTTGGTACTGGTGGCTGAGTTAGCTGCACCGCACGTTTTTCCGTGCGCTGCCTTAAAGTGCTTGTGTAGTCCTTTTGTCGAACCGCCTTTAGTCATAATAATTTTATTGGGACATAATTTACATTTCGCCGATTGTTTATCCTTTGATATTAAAAACTGTTGCCATATTCACTTTGGATCGTTATTTTTTTTTTTGAATGTATCGTGTAAACTGTCGAATCAGAATTCGCCGATTGTTAATTCGCCGATTGTTTATCCTTTCATATTAATAACTGTTGCCATATTCACTTTGGATCGTTTTTTTTTTTTTTGAATGTATCGTGTAAACTGTCAAATCAGAATTCATTTTAATTAAAATGCAGACAGCGGATGTGCAGGTACAAAAAACAGAAAATTATATTTATTATTATAATTATTTGACGGGCATAAGCACGTATATAGTACATACAGGCTACAGGCTAATCACTGTTAAGTACACGATACTTATACGTATATTATCATAACTCAAACACTGGTAAATCCATTTACTCGTTCAACGAGGCAAGATTCAATGAATAATATAAATCTTACGTGTTTCTTAATAATCGCGTAGTATGACGAACGCCGGTGATTACCTTATTTATTTACGCATTTCACATATCATAAATGCCGTTTCGGGACTTTTGAAGTCTCGGACCTTCTCTGTGGTCCCGAGACCAAAATTCTTTTATGAAATCCCGGGACCAAATACCGGGACTTGAAACCCTACTATTGAACATTCAAAATCAAATAACTTCAGACCCTGCCGTATTGTGGAAGTGCATTAAAAGCTTGAGAGGTGGCTCATATATCCCGGGGTGTATGCGTTATAATGGAGAGAAAATAGGTATCTGATCCGCAGGCAGTGGTTGATGCTTTTGCTAATGTCTTTTTAAACGCATTCCAGCCAAGTTCTCCCTTTACTTCGTCAACAAACTGTGGCCCCAATAATATTAACACCTGCCCTGTGTCGTCGAGTGATATCACGCGATGTGCTATTGCAATCCAGTTTGCGAACCTTTATCTTTCGTTTTTAATTTAATTATCGAATTTCTACTTTTCCTGGTATATTATGGAAGTTTAGTAGAATTATTCCTGTGTTTAAAAAAGGTGAGCGCTCAGATCTCGAGAATTATAGACCAATTAATTTGCTAAGTAGTTTTGCTAAATTGTTTGAGTGTGTTATTTATAAGCAGATTTTATGGGATCTGTAATCTATCTTTCTCTACATCAGCATGGATTTACACCAGGTCGATACACCATTACAAACTTGCCTGAAATAACACTTCAAGAGCATTTTACAGTTTTGACCATTCCTTATTGATGAATAAGTTGGATAGTTTCGGTTTCCCTCTTTGTCAACTTAAACTAGTCTCGTCATATTTAACAAATCGATCTAGTTACGTATTCTATAGTGGATATCAGTTTAGACATTTCACCCCAACATCTGGGATTCTACAGGGATCCAACCTCGGACCATTGTTCTTTATGGGTGTCCATCAGTCAACTAAAATATCTTTTCGTAACTATGCTACCAACTATACAAAACGCGCTCAGGTAAAATTAACAGCTGTCAATCAAGAGATTAGTGTACCACCCGCTGGGATTTTACTTCACCCATAAATCTACGATTATTACTATACTTCATTCACGTTAAGAATGCAGTAGATAGCGCAACAATCGGCGTCTGTATGACACTGGCACAATCATAGAAATAAACAATGGCGGGTGGTTTGAAATATAAATGTCAATTTTATTCTCTTAACCTCAAACTTCCACTTCAAATTATTTATTTGTAAAATAACTACAACAAATTCAAATTATGTTTTCAAATAATGTACCTATAGCTTCCTATAGTTGAATAATAATAAATAATTCTAACCTCACATTCGTTCTCGTATAGAAATGCAAGACTAAAAAAATTAATGTAATTTACGTTATATATAATTGTCCAGGCACAACAAGGAAATACGTATATTTTTAATAATCACGTATGTAATCAGATAATATTATTTTGCTTATGTGTATGGAAATCATACTTAATCTTGCTTAAAATTTGTCTGTTTCATATAGTTCGCACGGTTATTCTTCGTGTAATCAGAGGAGAAATGAGACGTGAATAAAAAAATACAAGATCTGTCAAATTTAAATGTAATATACACGACGTTGTTGAAATTATTACTACACTTTTTTAATGTAAATCGGTCGCGCGTAACAGCCAATCACAGTTCGGGAAATGTTCTCCTATCTAATCCAACGCTGCATTCTTAACGTGAATGACGGAAGCCTGTGTTTAATATTTTAGTAAATGATAAATTGTACTTAGATAAAAATTTGTTTGATGGACAGGTAGAGCGAGAAAAAAGCTACAAGAAATATGAACTTGCACTTCCTTTATTCAATACAGTTTTAATAAAATACATAATAAATAAATTACCATCAAAATTAAAGAAAGACACAATAGAATAATTATTATTAGATACAAACAATTTCAATAAAACACTTTATAAAAAAATATATAGCTAAAATACACACTATACATACAAATTTAATAGTAAAAATATGCTTTTTATTAGGTACAAATAAAATAAACAAGGTAGATGTACATTATTCTGCATTTTATAGGGATGCAATTTATCATTGACAATAAAATAAAATTGCATATTCACCGCTAATTATTATAAACGACTATTATCAGTTATAAATCTTTACATAATTGATTGAAGACGGAGATACGTGTTGAAACTCCATAATTTACAAGTAAAAATTGAAATAAATTCAAATTGAGTTAAAAACAGTTTTATTTAATTCACAACAATTGTTTCACCCTACTAGGGCTTCATCAGGTGATGAATATTATAATACAAAATATTTGTAGACGTTCTTATTTATGTCTTTTCCTAAATGAAGAGGGGGGAGTTTGTGACATTATATTTCCCGCTCTTAACCTAATGTCACAAACTCCCCCCTCTTCATTTAGGAAAAGGCATAAATAAGAACGTCTACAAATATTTTGTATTATAATATTCATCACCTGATGAAGCCCTAGTAGGGTGAAACAATTGTTGTGAATTAAATAAAACTGTTTTGAACTCAATTTGAATTTATTTCAATTTTTACTTATAAATCTTTACATTTAATATCTTTTAAAGGCATGTTTTGTTATTGGATCTTGAATCTATTATATTCAGATAAATATACAGTAAAATAAAACTTTCAGTTTACTGACCATTGCATATTTCTTACAATTACTTCGCAATGGCAGTCCCTAAAAGTATAAATAAAAAAATAGCAACATTTTCGATTTGTTATTTCCAAGAGACCTTAAATTTGCTACATATAACTATGATTTTCTGTTAGCGTAACTTTATTATTTTCGATGTAACAGTAGTCAATTATGTTGTTTTTTACTGCATTTTCTACGTCCATATTTCGGGCAGCGTATGGACATTTTATTTCCAAAATAGCATCTTGATCGATAAGCCCATCTGGAGAGGCAGCCAAAAGTTCGTACATTTTATTCGTCGATCACAATACCAACGATATACTACAACTATTACATCATGGATTTGGATGACGAAGGTGGATTGTTTGGTGCTTTCTACCACACATCATTTTATACTAGTTACAAAAGTAAGGCAAATATTGTCAGTCAGATAGAAAAAAATATAATCATTATATTTACCTCTTATTACGCAATGTGGTTATTCTTCTTTTTACGCTTTTCCGGCGATTAATTCCAGAAAACTCATTCTTGCCATGGATACCCATTTTTAGAACGTTACTTCAACTCAACTTATATAATCACTATGGACGCACACAAACTAAGTTGAAATAAAAGCAAACAAACCATATTTCTATTGTATCTCTAACTATTATGTCTAATCATGAATAATCCTTTAGCTTATCGGAAAACACAGGGAGCAGGTTATTTTGGGAAATTGTCACAATTACGTTTGTTTGACTGTACAGCTAGTAAATTAATCACGTACATACTAGGCCCGGAATGCAGTTTTTTTTTACATTAAATAAATTTATAATAACAAATATTTATAAAGTACTTAATAATAATATATTAAATTGTACCCTTTTTATATAGATATAGAAGTTGAAAATAATAAAATCAAATTACAAGCAACAAATGACCTCAGGTTCATTCGGGTTCATTAAATATCATTTACTTAAGGCTGGAGTTCGCCCGTGTTATATGCCCATAAGGAATATCAGTACCATTTTAACGAAAAGTTGTAAATCAAGAACAATGAAATTTTCACACAGTAAATGTTAAAACACACTCATCAGGTTGAGTTATTTTGAAAATCCTAGTGCCCTTAGTTTTTTCAAAAAAAAATCATAAAATTAGTAAATTTGGAAGAAACAGAACGAAATTAACTCAATTTATAAAAGGCACTATGCTGATGTCGAATCCGAACAAAAAAATGAATTTTGATTTTTGGTTTCGCCTCAAATGGTACCGAAAAAATCCATTAGATGGGTGTTTTAATTCGAATTTAGGAACACTTTCTCTATTAATTTTTGTTGTATTACTATCTTTATTATAAATATTTCTCTGTTTGTTTCTCTATTGATCAAGGGTTATAATAAAAACTGCAAAAAATCCATATGCAATCACACATCCATCTATGGACCCCCGTTAGGGTTAGGAATCGAAGACCGCACCGTTAAATTTAATAATACGTTGCCTAAGTAGGTACCTATTTGCAGATAAAATCGACAGACGAATTGGGGTGTCGATTAGCGAGTCCGACCTCTCTTCAGGGGGGGGGGGGGGGAGCAAGAGAAATTATGAGGGTTCATAAATCACATCTCAAAGAAAACTGTTTCGATGCAAAAGTTATGTTGGTTGCATATTATTTTTTTTTAAACAGAGAATTAGACTTTTATTAAAACATTTATTAAAATAATAAATGTAGTTCGCCCCAGCTCGCAGCACGCTCAATTTTTCAATTATTCAACCATAAAAAGTGTTAGGATCAAAATTTAGAAATAATTAATTTAGTCAGACCTAGAAAACAACTTTGTTAGCCTATCGAAATATGGATCTCCCTGTAGAATTGAAAATTGAGGATGTTATTTACGCGAAAAGAATTGGTGCTTTCGCGTATACATTTTCGGTACTGATAGAGACCCTTAATATATTTTTAAATGATTTACTGAACTTAAAATATTCTTGCGGATTAACAGTTTGAATGATAGTTGTATACTTCAGAATAACTTGCAGATAGTCAATCAGTGGTCTGTTGATAGTAACATACTTTTAAACATTGGTAAATGTGCGTTTGCTACGTTTGCGAAGATCACCAATCCCACACTCTTCTCGTATAATGCAAACAACATCACGCTAACTAGTGAAAAACAATTTAAAGACTTGGGTGTTTTATTTGACTCAGATCTTCAATTCTCGAACCATATATATGAACTCTGTAATATCGCCACAAGATTTTTGGGCTTACTGATCCGTTCCTGCAGGGGTTTCAGTAGTAACTTGGCTCTTAAATCTATATATTTTGCCCTTGTTAGTAGGAGTAGATTAGAGTACGGAGCCACTATTTGGTATCCTTACTACTTATATCAGCAGTCGGTATTGGAAAAAGTACAAAAGCGTATCTTGAAGTTCCCTCGTTACAAAAGTAATGGTTTTTACCCTGCTCGGAACACGGATTACTTTTAGTTACCTGACAGGCATTTCATTGTGTTTTTATCAGACAGAAGAAGATATACAGAGCACATTTTTTATATAACAATGTGGTAGACTCGCCCGTACTATTGCGTCAAGTCGACTTCGTCGTGCTATGAAAGACCACGGGTTCCCCTGACATTTTTTCAATGCCCAAACCGAGAACTAACATGCTTTTGAGAGCGCCTCTCTCCCATATGGTGGCAAATGTAATAGATATTTTCCTGAATGTTTCATATAGGCTGATCACCCTTGATGCAGTAGAACATGTTACTTTTATTTACTATATTGTGTGTTTTCTAATTTCAATTTATTATTAGTTTGTACCACATGTACTACCTAAACTTATATATGTTATTTATTTGGAAAGTGGAATTTGAAACTCTGTTGGGTAATGAAAGTATTATTATTATTACATCTATTTCACGATATAGATTCGTCAGAAAAAATCTCGTACACATGAAATTAGCAGACACCTATATGAGGAGTTCATAAAAGTGTATTTTGATCAGATTGATAACAATGATAACGTTCTTGAGACCATTTTGCACCTGCTTATGTTAGCTTTTTAGTTGTATGCTAACAGCATTTCTTATTATTAATTAATATAAAATAATAAAAATTACATTGTTTAAGTGTTTTTACATGGTCCTACCTATAACGTATAAAATTGAAAACAATTTTAAAAAAGTTCTCTATCATTTCTAATGCACGCCGTACGTAGGGGTATTTCTTAAATTTAGCTGGCCAAAAGTCGAATTTTCAGAATTGCGCTCAGTTATAAAAAAACATCATTTTTTTCTTTTTTGCACTTTTAAAAAGCCGTTTAGATTCTGTAAATTTTCGCGAAAATAATAGTTTTCGGAGACTTTTTGTTTTAGTGCCAGTCATTGCCCGGCTATGTGTCTCATATATTCTTAAAATATAATAATTGTACTTTTTATAAATGAGAAAATTGGTTCCAACTAATTCCTACTCCATTTAGAGCAGTTTGAAATTTCTGGAAGTGGTATGATGTCTTGCAAGAAAATATTTGACCTGATGAGATAACAAAATGATCTCGATTATAACGATCAATTAGAATAGATCGAAGATTACTTGATTTCATATACATCTTATACCGAAGAACAAGCAACGGAACTAAAGCGTAGTTTTTCAAGATTGAGATTTGAAATGAAACATCGCTGTGTTTTAGCAAAATACAGAGGTGATTTATTTGTGACAAACAATGAAAAGTGGTTTAGTGGAGTGTTTCAATTATCCATAGTAGCGACAAAACCGGGTAGACCAACGATATCTTTTGAAGATGTTAGTGAGAGTTGTCTGATAGCTCAAATGAAATTATCTGCGCTGCTCAAATGGAATTGAAAGCACAAGAAAATAGATGTCCGTCAAATATACTGAAACAGATTTCAGAAAATAAGGATCGGGCTAAAAAGAGTACATGAACTCAATTGAGTGTGACAAGGTACGTGCAAAGCTAGTTAGTCCGGAGTAAGCACTAGCAAGCACATGCAGATTTGTGAAGAACTCAATATGACAGAATCAGACAAACAATGTTATCCTCCCGATGAATCTTTCAAAATAACGGAAACCTGCGTCGAGGTGAATTTACAAATTGTTCTATAATAACAGAGAATGCCATTTTGCCAGTACGACAATTGTCTGAAGAAGCAGCAAAAGCCGGAAATAAACATTTTCGTTTATATAAGCAAATTTTCGCATGGAAATTTAATAGAGTAAGACTGTAAGTGAAATATTTTAAATAGTCTGTTTTTAACAGCAGATCCCCTGCTTACATCAAGGTGAATAAATATCAAGAAAAACAAAATTCTTTTATTAAGGAATGATTGGAAATGTTAATATGTGAAGAAAGTTAAGACTGTTTTCTCATTTAATATTTTTATCCACAATCACTATATTATACGGTCATAATTCAACTGCTTAGCAACCTTTTATGGGGTCTATAAAACACTAGTGTTTTATAAATCATAAAACACGCTATAAAACACGCCATAAAACTCTCAAAATGAATTTATTTATTAAGATTTACATTGATATTCAAGCTAATAGAGAAAAGGTTATTATTCTTCTTTTGTTTTATTGGCGAAGACAAATTAACTTCAACCGTAGATGGAATTGAACTTTCACAAGAAGTTTCACCGGTATGATTCATTGCAACTTGTTTCGCAGTCTCTTTCTAAATCATTTCCCCTGTTTTCAATTTATTTGATAAACAATTCTCCACGTAGCTTTCTGCGACATTAGGCGACTTCCATCCACCGTGACGTTTGATGGCCATAAGATCGCCACCAGCATTGGCCAATAATGTAGCTGAAGAGCGTCTCATGCTATGACCAGTATAGGAACTAGCATCCCGTAATTGCAAAAAAGAAGCCACTGCAGCAGGTATTCTTGACATAGTGTTGATACCCACAGATTGACTTGTACATTTTCCATCTGTATATCGTAGAAAAAATCTGCCCTGGGAAGCGATAGAAGCTGGGCGTAATTGCATATACTTCCTACACATGTCCAGAGCGTTAACAGAAAAACCCTCTTCCAATACTGTAAAACTTCGAGAAACGTAGGTTTTTGTATCAGCAATCGTAATAAACAAATATTTTCCTTTATCTTCGACATTTTCAATTTTCAAGTACGTCAACTCATTACATCTACAAGCGCCAGCTACACCCATTATAAGTCCCACCTAAGGAAGAAACTCTAAGTTTGAATGCAAACAAACAAAAATCACAACTAAGTGTTACCTTCATCATCAAATATTTTTCATCTGGAGCCTCCTTCAAAAATTGTGTGATGTGTTTGTTTTCAAGAATTTTGGCCTTCTTAGGTTTGTAGGTACGACACTTGCTTTTCAAAAAGGCGATCAACTTGCTGTATTTTGAGATATCTATATTTCTGTGCACTTTTAATGTTGTCTTCAACCATATGATGATGCCGCAAACTTCTTATTAACATTGTAGAAATATGCTAGGAGTACCTCTTCGTTTATCGCTCCTTTTACACCACTTTTTTCTTTCCAATTATTGAAGTCGGCAAATACTTTTTCGTAGGCGTCCTTTGACTTCCACGGCAATAAATCTAAAGTTGCTTTCTGAGCTTCTTCAAGTATTTGTTCCGGAATAAACTCGCTCTCACAAATCTCTTCCATCTTTTCCACTTTTCAACAATGAATGCTTACAAATGGAGTCGATAAACAATCGAAAATACATAGTAACCGATCCAAGACCTCCCGATATTTTTTAGTTAATACGAAATTTCAATGATTTTTGAGGTGACAGCCGCTGTCAGACCGAAATGTCAGATCATTGTTTCATAAATTTCGGCGATTCTGATTATAAATAAGTGTGATTGTGGATAAAACGTTGTATTGCATACGGGTTTTAGATGCATTTTATTCACTTAAGAAAATTAAACGCTCGAGCAAGCTCTCGCGTTTAAACATTCTTGCGTGAATAATATGCTATCTAAAACCCTTATACAATAAATAACTAATAATTGTGATAGTTTTTTATTTTTTATTTAGTTTTTAGATATACAGTATGTCCACGGATCGAGTTCCAAAGAGGAAAAACTTTTTTATTTTGCATTTTACAAGAAAAATGTATTCTTGATAAAAGTTTTTGCATGTCCCGAAACGGCCAAATCAGTTTTAACCTTTTCAAAATTTCTTTTAGTTTAAGATAAAAATCGAAAAATTGGTCGTTTTATTTGAAATTTTTTTAAAGTCCCAGAAATTAAGCTGCGTTGTCATGGTAATTATCCATATTTAATTATCTAATTAACTGTCAGTTAGAAAAATCAACCATAATAGTTGAAAATGTTGTCAAAAAACCAACGAATTTACCTAATTCAATGCTATGGCAAAGGTAATAAAGCGATCCGTCTAGTTGTCGAAGAATTTAATCAAAAGTTTCCGGATATTTACATCTCAAATAGAGGTGCACGAGCATTGGTCAAAAAATTCCTATCCACTGGTTCCATACTGGATGTAAAGAAAAAAAATATAGCACGCGATGATGACGACGCCGCCACTCTTCTTGTAATGGATTCAGTACGGAACTATCCCAAACTTTCTTTGCGGCGCAGATCAGTCCATCTGGGGGGAATTAGTAAATCGCTCATTCAAAAGATTTTGAAACAAAGGAAGTTCCATCCCTACAAGCCCATTTTTAATCATGCATTAGAACCCGGAGATCCTGCGAAACGTTTGTATTTTTGTCTGTGGATGGGCGCTCAAATTATGGATAATCAATACTTTTACCGAAATATTATTTTTTCTGATGAGGCCACGTTTTCTACTAATGGTACTGTTGCATCTCAACATGTGAGATATTGGAGCGATTACAATCCGAATTTTCGCATGCCTCACAATCGACAATATTCGGCAAAAGTTAATGTGTGGTGTGCAATTTCTTATCATGGTATCATTGGACCATATTTTTTTGATAATACTGTCAATCAGCATACGTACTTGGATATGCTGCAAAATTTTGTTGATGAACGTTTGGACGATCTACCGATTAATTACCTCGCAAGGTGTTATTTCCAACAAGATGGTTGTCCGGCTCATTATGCTAGGATTGTTGTTGAATGGTTAAATCAGCAATTTGGACAGAATTGGATAGGTCGAAATGGTCCCGTGATATGGCCACCAAGGGGCCCTGATTTAACAATGGCTGATTTTTATCTTTGGGGTCGTTTGAAGCAAATAGTTTATGCAAATAATCTTCCTCCGAACGTAGAAGATTTAAAGGAGAGGATTAGAGACGCTGTGACGTCTTTAACTCTCGAAGAAATTCGAAGAAGTTATAGAGAATTGCGCCGACGCACATAGGGGTATTTGACTAATCTAGCGGGACAAAATTATTTATCGTTCTTAATCGTTTGGAAATTAATCGGTAACTCAATAAAAGTATGCAAACGTACCTTCACTTCTAATTTTCAGCAATGCAGCAAAGGGCAAAAGCAGAAGGCGAAAGAAAAACATAGTTCTTATACGTAACATTTTTTTAAAAATTACAGCTGTGAAATATATATCTACTGACTAAATAAAAAATAAGTAACTATCATAATTATATTATAAAACTAGAAAATTTAATATTAAATGCAAAAACAGTTAGTTTTCTTCACATTAACATTTCAAGTGTTTCCTTCATAAAAGAATTTCGTTTTTTCTTCATAATTATTCGCCTTAACAAGAGCCTATTTAAAACGTCTCTACTACAGTCTACTCTGTTAAATTTTCGTGCGAAATTTTGCCTATATAAACGGAAATGTTTATTTCTGGCTTCTGCCGCTTCTTCAGACATTTGTCCTATTGGCAAAAGGGCATTCTCTATTATTATAGAACCATGTATTCAAATTTTATGCATGGTAGGCGTCATAGTATGCCTACTATACAGCGCAACAGTTCAGCATTATCACTGGTAAATGTCCGAAATTTTTGTACATCTATTATGTACCCACTTGAAATGCATTCAATAATCACTTTGATGTTTTTTATCAAAGTAACATCCAGTCCTGTTATTTCAGCTGCCAACTCAGGATCTTCAATAACCTTCGGCTCGTATTCCCGTCATTAGTGTTTCCGAATCCAGCTTTAGGAAAACTTACAGGGAGACCTAGCTTGCTTTTAAATTCGTCTTGAATTCTCTCTTTGTTTCTTTGTAATAAGTGTTTGTCTGCTTCAGATTTGGCAGACAAATTTTGCACGCTATCAGAAAAACGTATATTCTCAGTCTTGCGTCTTTTGCTCCTCTCACTAACATCTTCAAAAGATTTCGTTGGTCTGCCCGGTCTTGTCGCTAATATAGGTAATTGAAACATTCCACTCAATCACTTTTCATTATTTTTCACAAATAAATAACCTCTATATTTTGTTGCCACCCAGTGATGTTTCATTTCGGATCCCAATTTTGAAAAATTACGCTTTAGTTCCGTTACTTGCTCTTCGGTATAAGGTTTATGTGAAATCAAGTAATCTTCGATGCATTTTAATTGACCGTTAAAATTGAGATCATTTTGTGATCTCATTAGGTCAAATATTTTCCTACGAGTCATCATACTACTCCAGAAGGTCCTGAAATAATAAAAACATAATTTATCGAAAGTTATAAAATTTTCACATTTTCATGTCAGAAATTTAAAATCGCTCTAAATTGAGGAGTAGGAATTAGTTGGAGCCAATTTTCACATTTTTAGAAAGTAGAAGTGTTATATTTCAAGAATATATAAGAATCATAGCCGGGCAATGCCTGGCACTAAAACAAAAAGACTCCCAAAACTATTATTTTCGCGAAAAATTACGGAATTGAAATGCCTTCTTAAAAATGCAAAAAAGAAATAAATGGGGTAGACATTCTATAATATTGTGGCTATAAAAAAAAGTCACTTACCAGCAGTTTCAGAATCCATAACTAAAATTTATTTTTTCACAAGAGAACACAAAATAATAATTAATGAAATATAGAGTTTTAAAGCACGAATATCGAGAACACACAACCACTGTGAACAATACCTGACTTTCGACTGACCCTATCCCCTGTAAGTTGGGAAGGGTGAAATGAAAACATTGCGGCTGGGTTGCCCCACTACCCTGTTATTCTAGAAACCTTTTCGTTTTTACCTGAGTGCAATTCTGAAAATTCGACTTTTGGCCAGCTAAATTTAACAAATACCCCTATGTGCGACGGCTAGAATTGTGCGTTGAAAAGGGCGGTGAATGGATTGAATAAAATAGTTATTAGTTATATCATTTTTGTTTTTGAGTTTATGAAAAAATTTTCAAATTAAACGACCAATTTTTCGATTTTTATCTTAAACTAAAAGAAATTTTGAAAAGGTTAAAACTGACTTGGCCGTTTCGAGACATGCAAAAACTTTTATCAAGAATACATTTTTCTTGTAAAATGCAAAATAAAAAAATTTTTCCTCTTTGGAACTCGATCCGTGGACATACTGTATATTTCATAGCTGTAATTATTAAATAAATTTTACTTATAAGAACTATGATTTTCTTTTGCCTATTGCTTTTGCATTTGCCCATTGCTGGAAATTTAAGTGAAGGTACGTTTGTATACACTTTGAATGAGTTACGGAATAATTTCCAAACGAATAAGACCGATAAATAATTTTGTCCCGCTAGATTAATCGAATACCCCTATGTGCGCCGTTTCCCAACTTGTCTACGTTTGTAATCAGCTTTGGCATGCAGACATATCATTGTTTGAAAGCATAGTGAACGCATGCAAAGCTGCTTATACGTAGTGTTTAAATTTACAAATTTAGTAAGTTGGTAAGGTTTGAAGAATAAAATACCGAAATCATCCAATTCGTTGGAATGGTCAAGCACCGAGACGATAGATGTTTCAATCATCCAGGAATACAGAACAGGAAGACTATCAAGAAAGTCCCAGGACAACATTTATCGGTTTTCAATACACTAACAGCAGAAGAAACAACACATTGTCTAAATTACGTGAAAACAATGAAAATGACAATGGACTTCATTCAAACCAGAAAGTATGTTTTACTATTATTTAAATTACGTAACCACATAACTGATGTAAACAGTTTAAATTTGCATTATTACAATCATGACGTCATTTCAGTTTAAAATGTATAGTGATTCATGAAAGTAATAAATTGTTGGTAATACTCATTGAAAAATGCCCTTCTATTCTTCTACAATTTTACATCAGATTTTTATTACGTTCATATTGAGCATTTCAAATGAAATAGTTATTTTCTTCTGATCGGCTTCAAAAAAATAAAATTGCGGTTTTATAAAATAAGACTGTTTACAACCTAACCGGGTTTCATGTAGATGAACTTCATGGAACCGAAAGAGAAAAATATATTATTAATAGGAAGATGCTGATTTTGACTCTAGCGTCCACAAATAGAGTGTTCTGTGAAGAATGAGGACACGGATCATAGTCCTGGAAGTTCTGCATTGTTTGAGGGAGCAAAAAGGATTACTATAGTTGAATTGTTTTAACAAGCAACATGCACTAATAAATTAAAATGGTGTCAAATTTTAGATGTTTTTACCTCTTAAGTAATATAGCCTGCATAAATCATTTGAGATGTGTCATAATAATAATAATATAGAGTTGTGTTGAAAAATTGAAATTAATATGTCCGTCTGTGGACATGCTATAAAAGTTTCTATATGCAATATACTTATTGATCCACTTTTAAGTAATATTTTTATTCTGAAATAACGTGAATATTAATTCAATTGATTGCGGTTTATAAAAGTTGTAAATTAACGTGTTTCACCTATTTTGTTTCTTTTGTATGTGTTTCTTATGAAAAGATGTCTATAACGTACTGTGTTGTTAATTGTGGAAGTACTAGAAATCTCGATGTTATTACATTATTTAAAATAAATTTACTAATTCAATAGCATTTGTTGCAATTATTTGCAACCCTACCAATATAGAGATTTTCTCAGTTTATTGCTATACAACACACTACACAATAACAATTCATTCGTCAACACAGTCACCTCATCACACATATATTTATGAAAATTGTATGCTTTATAGAGTTATCCAATAATGGGTGGAGACCGTGGTTAAAAATCTTAAATACAATGTAAAAGGAGAAATCCCTTCACAAAAGAATTTAAAAAATCTATATACGTATTTCAGTAGAAATCTGTACAAAAACAGAAGAGTGTTAAACGTAGTATTTCTGGCTAAGGTGTAACCTTAGAAGATATGCTCTTCACCAAATCACCAGTGGGATAACACAACGAAACTGCGATGCATATGGCACGGTAAAATTATTTAAAATTCCCAACTATACATGGGCGAGATAGGGAAAGAGATCCGATTTCACTCAGACTAGACCGACTCGTGTTTTGTCGGGTCTCGGGAAAACCTGTAGGTATAACGGTACCCGAGAACCGACAAAACACGAGTCGATCTATTCTGAATGAAGTCGGATCCACTTTCTCTATCTCGCCCATGTATACTCCAAACCTGGCCCTTTTATAAAAAAAAATGTACATTAGTACGTAGCAAACATAGTAAAATTTTACACGTTGCGGAGACTATCATGATAATAGTATATTATGCAATGAGCATTTAATGATGGCTATTAAGACACGAGTAAGAAAATTACAATACGAGGCGAAGTCGAGTATTGTAATGAATAAGAGTGTCTTAATAGTCATTAAATGCAAGTTGCATACACTATTTTTTCTACGACCACATAATAAAACATTATTTTTTGAACATTCCATTTCATAAATTGAGGTTAAAATTTTCCGTACACTATTGCAAATTTAGCTGGTAATAAATTGTTCGTGCTTACTAAGGCTTGTTCCATAATTTCTGGTGGACTCAAATTTTACATTTCACTGTCATTATCCCTCATTTTTACCATTTATATTTTTAAAAAAGCACAAATTTTAAGTACTCACTTGTAAATTGCAGAGAACTGTCACATTTATTTAATTTGTATATCTGTCAGATATGCAGTCGCCATATTGAATATTGTTTGAATATTGGAATGTCGCATTCCTATTGGCTATAAACTTGTATCATAATGAAAATCTGTATCGTAATGGACATCGTTAAAGTACAGGTTCGGCATATCTAATAATACAATTAAAGTATGGGAGTAGAAAAAATCATTTAAACAATGTAATTGTAATTATTTTATATCAATTAACAATAAAAAATACTGTTTCAAATACAGGGAAAAGTCTAACGTAATAAGGTATGGAGTAAGAAACGGAATCTATTGGTAGAACCGAAAATAATGAATTTTGACTATTGGAGAATCCCACAAACAAAATATCAAAACTCAAATTTACATATTTTTAAAAATGCACACTTACGATCAAAATCCCTATAAATATGTTATCTAAAGAAATGAGATGTTGCATTGCATCATTTCAAAAACTTTTTTCTCCTCTCCCATTTAAAGCAACATAGCAATTACTGAAGAACAAGAATGTAATTTCCCATTAGAATCAATAAACTTTGATAAAATGTGTAACACCATAAAGTTTAATTAATAAATATATTTCGTCGTAGATATAACTGGTTAACACAAAATGTATAATTCTAAAGATAATTTCTTAGTTATATTACTAATAGCACAATAGATTCGTTCAGTACGATATAATGCAAATTGATCTGACGTTCTATTATAGTATTTTTTTAATAAATAAGTACATATTTTGAATCACAATATTTGACTGAATACATAAAATACTTAAACTTAGTTTCAAAAATTATTTAATAATATCACTACAATATTGTTTCGCCAAACTTTGACATCATCAGTTTCTCATCACCTGATGATGCCAAAGTTTGGCGAAACAATATTGTAGTGATATTATTAAATAATTTTTGAAACTAAGTTTAAGTATTTTATGTATTCAGTTAAATATGGAGTTTCAACATGTATCAGCCTCATCAATTAACTATACCATATTTGATTATAGCACGTTGACGCTGGTGCCGACGGATCTGGACAATCCTTAGCATCGCCTGGTTCCTGCTTGGAAGAATTCAGGCCAAGACCTTTTATTGAATGCCAAGGACACGGTCGTTGCAACTATTACACGTCAGCATATTCCTACTGGTTAGCCACAATAGAAGATTATGCAATGTTCCAAAAGCCCAGACCGCAAACGATAAAAGAAGGCATGGATCTTACCTCAAGAGTGAGCAGATGCTCAGTCTGCATGAGGAAAGTAAGAACTTCCCTTACTGACATAGATAATGAAGTCAGTCCAAGTAGAATTATCAGACCTAACGTTAGATCAGGTCCAAATATAAATAGAAGACGTTCTAGAACAAGAGCAAGGCAAGGCCAACGATCATATAGACATCCTTTTGAGAAAAGTGTTCAACAGTGATAATATAGTGCCATACAATTTGATAAATTATTATCATCACGAATTATTAGAAATTAATCAGTCCGGACAATATCCTGAAACAGAACTTGGAGAAAGATAAAGCCAGATTAGTATGTGTATTATAATATATGTAAATATAATGTCAATGCAGTTTTGGGTTAACAAATAATATAATTAATAAAATTGAGTCCTAGCCTAGTAGAAGATAATTGTAATGTAATACAATATGAACATTCATGCGAAAGTCACTATTTCTAACAAAATGCGAATCCTATATATAATATATACGTATGTATATCGGTGCTATTTTTGTAAATTTAATTTAGTTATTAATATAATATTGTATAGAAAATGTTGTCTATTTAATGTAATTAGCTTGATTTTTATATGTATGAACACTGCCAATTTCTTAATAAATCATAGTTAACACATTTAGCTTTCAATATGTAAATACCCACCTGATTATTTAAAATAGTGTATGTTATTATTAAACTTATTGCTAGCAAGTTGAAAGAAGTCTCTATTAGCTAATGTCTTATGTTTTCGTGGTTACAATATTCTTTAAATTCTTTCCATGTAAAGGCTGTTCCCTTGTCTGACACAGTCTGAATGGAGTTGCCAAAAACAGACTGGTGCCATTGCAATATATCTATTACTTTCTTGGCAGCTGTCGTCTTGGCGGGGTAGATCCACATGATCTTAGTAAAAGCATCCACCACTACAAACAAATATTAATCTTTGTGAGTCGAAGGCATTTGGTCCCAAATGATCAACGTAATAGGTATGGAGTGTAACTTCTTTAATTATTAGTGTCAGGAAACATTCTTGTTTGCCCGCTATTGGCTATTGCTACTAAGCGTGGTACCTATTCAATTTCGATTCACTTGTGATATCTTCTCTTCCAAATTCGATATCCAATAATTTTTCATAACGCCTTCCTTCACTTTTCTCACACCAAAATATTCAGATTCGTGTACTGCTTTTATTTCATTTGGCATGCCTTTAGGCATGACAAGCAATTCATTACCATTCACACATTTGTACAACACATCGGCATCGTTTAGTTCGACATAATCTTCGTAAACAACATTCTTCAATAGCATGAAAATATGGTTAAGCACCAACCCAACTCTGAGCAGCTCTTACTTGTGATAGGAAATAAGTAACACAATTCCATCTCAAATTATCCCTTTAAAGTCATCGCTGATAAATTTTTGAAATATGGACGGAGAAATACTGCTTTGTGTGTGATTAGGGTTGCCACCTTTCTGATTACAGGAAACCGGCCTTTGGGGTGATTTAATGAAAAGCGCCGCAATTATCGCGAGACAGACGAAAAATTCTTGGGACCACGCCCCAATTTTGTCAAAATTTATCAATAAATATTTTTTATGGGAACCCAAAGTATGCGAGTATAAATTCGATTTTTCAAAAGTAAATGGTAATTAAAATTTTAAAATAAGAAAGTAAAACTTTATTTCTAAAAAATACAAATAGGTAAACATTACATCTGTTTAAAATTTGAAATGGTATTTGGTGTTTGATTTTGCTGATTTAATAAGTTCTGCTTTGTCACTTAATGATGAATAAAATTCCGAACAAGAGAGCTGGATGTTAGAACGAATGCAAAGTTCTGCTTTTACCATTTCAACTGACAATTTGTTTCTGTCATCATTCCATAGCTGATTCATGATGCTGAAAATCCTTTCCACATAAGCATTGCTACAAGGAACAGATAAAACCATCTGAACTACATTTCTTAAAATTGGAACTTCCACTCGCTTAAAAAAGATACACCATTTCTCCGCAACAGAAATATCTTGATTAATGAAAGAAGGAGATGCATTTTGGAGCAAAGATAATTCTTCATAAAGACTATCGCCATCGGCATCTTGAAGATCCATGCCAATGTGCGATGCAATTAAGATTACCTCATTCAGTTCTGGAATGCGGCCTTTCAAATTTAATGATTTAAATAACAGAAACACATTGTTTTCAAAATCAAACCATTTTTCTAAGTATTCTATTGCTCGATTGTAGACTTGAACTGCTTCCTCTTGAAACTTTAATTTAAGGTTGCTTGTAAAGTTCGCTAAAGCCTGATTTGTTTTGAAGCCAAAAAATAAATCCTCTTTCCGTCTCTTTAATTTGTCTCTTAAACCGGACATAATTTCATATACATCCGTAATAACCAAATGGGATTGCTCCAGTGTTTTAATTGAAGATTGGAAAATAAATAGCACATGATGGACAAAATAAATGTAGCATTCAGCAAAAGTTGGTTGATCTGATAGTTGGTCTTCTTGGTCTCCTACAAATTTCCATATGATACGATCACAATTTTCTGCCCCTTGTTGCAAGAAATAAGCTTTTATGGCATTCCAATTCAATAACAAGCGATCGAGAGCTTGAAAAAGGCTTAACCATCGCACCGGTATGTGTCTTAATACTTGATGATACTCCTGCTGAACAAACTGTTTTTGGCGCTACAATTAAAAGAATTGAAAACCTTTAATACCAAAGACTCTACATCAAAACTCAATAATTTAAGAGAGTGCTTGGCTGCATTGTGTAATATGTGGCAGTTACAATTAGCTTTGATTATCTTTGGTTTTATTTGTGTGAGTTTTTGGTAAACAGAGCAATGTTTTCCATAGTTGACGGATGCATTATCACCTCCATATGCAGTTACATTGGCAATATCAAGTTGCAGTTGTTGCAAAGCATTCAATATACTATTTGTAATTGACTCAGAGCTTTCATCAGCCTCTTCGTAAAAATCAAGCAAACAATCCTGAATTCCTTCATTTGGGTCAAAAAAACGAACAGCAAGAGGAAAAAACTTTCTACTACCTTTGTTGGAGGCGTCGGTAGCTATCGAAAAAGGAATGTTTTTTTCTTTTAGCTTTCTAGTTATTAATTCCAATGAATAGGGTGCTAGCACGTTGCGCGCGATGGCTTCCATTTTGGTTCGTCCCAGATGAATTTTGGTAGCTATAGCTGAATCTCGGTAAATCTGTCCATCAAGCTTATTACCTGAAAGAAATATCAGTCGCAAAAGTTTCATTGTACATCATAAATAAGGCTTATTAACTTTTAATCAAATTGAATCATATTTATTGAGCATTATTTAAATGATCAAATTAGTCTTTACTTACCACAATCAGTTGAAAGGTAGCTAAGACCATGTTTTACGCAATGAAACGTTTTTGATATTTCAGCCATGGTGACTAAATGGGATTCTTTCGAATCCTTGGGAGCAAAAAATTTTGTCATAACGTCACACATCTTGCTAGCTTTTTCCAAATTTAAATGCCTTGCGGTGCCACTATGGGATTTTACAGCTTTGACGCCGTCGTATTTAACGTTGAATGTAATTTTACACATAGTACATCTGGCCATATTAACATCCTTATCATTTGCTAGCCACTTGTGGTAATTAGGATTTTCAAGCCAGTCTTTATTAAATTGGCAGTTTCTTGTCTTAACTTTTTTCTTTGGTGGTGTATTTGGTGTTTCTGCTTCACCGTCATCGCTCATACTTTACGATTATTTAGATTTATTACTGAATTAATAACACACAACCACAACGAACGTATAAATCAACTAAACTAAAAAATAAGAACGCAACACCGCGCCGTTCACAAAGATATATAACTCGGTAAAGCCCTGGAAAATAGGCCAAAAATTCGCAACGAATCTGCCATCTTGTAGTGTAATGTAGAAATTAATAAATAAACAATAAATGCGGCTACCCATCAATAGATGGCAGACCGTGTTGTGGTTTCTTGACCGATTTCATTATTGCTCCTAGCAGCTTTTCCAAATTCGGTGAAGTATCTATTGAGATTGTAAGAAAACCGGCCTTTTTTGGAGGCTAACCGGCACCCGGCTTTGTTAGTAGAAAACCGGCCAGGTGGCAACCCTATGTGTGATAAAGGACGTGTATTTTCGATTTCCTTCAGCAACTGGAACATAAAATCCATTTCTGAAGTCAAGCACATTAAATACCTTAGTTCCTTGGAGCTAATCCAATTGGTCTCCCATCAACAGTAATGGATACCTGTCTCTGATTACCTGCCTGTTAAGTTTTCAAAAGCAGACGCGTGGTACCATCCATCTTTTGTTTGGTGTCAAGATCACTGGTCTGCTAAATTCTGAACAACTTAGGCGTAAAATACCATTCTGTAACCACTCATTCACGTACTTGTCCACTTCTTTTTTTTCAGCAAATGACATCATTCTCTGAGAATGGGGCTGAATGGGGTTAGAAATGTGTCGTCTTTTAGCACTATTTCAGTCTGCATTTTAGGATTTCTAGTAACATTTGGTTCATACTTTCTCACTATTCCTTTAATGTCGTTGATCATCTTCTTATCCGTCAAGGTCCGTTAACTATACTGCCCTCCTAAGCAAGAAGGGCGTATCTAGCAATTTAATAGTTTTGAGTTATAAGCATTTTACTGAAAGACTTTATGCCGTCCATACTTATGATTAGATTTTTCTTAATGTTTGCATACTTGCTAAACTCTGTGTTTACTGCTTATCCCCTTACTCATCTATTCACAAGATTTGATTTTTATGGAAAAAATGTTAGATACGACCTTTTCACTTAAAGAAAGTATAGTTGATGCTAAACAAAATGGGCGTAACTACAACAACAATTGAATCAATAGGACACTATTTATAATAAATATATATATTGCAACTAAAATTTTACTACCATTTAAGTAAGTTATAATAGGTAAATAATAAGTAATTTTATAATTAATATTAGGTAACTGACAAATTTAAAAAATGTTTCTTTATGTATCCTGTATTATTGCTTCATCCTCTTCTACGTGTCCGTCCACACCTTCGTTGACTGGAAGATTTTCCCAAAATGCTAGTCTATTTGTTGGTAAAATAGAAATAAGTTTGGCTAAAAGGGTGTATTTTCTTTCTTTCGCGACACCTCGTGCTTGGAGTTTAGTTGAGGGTTTTGGCAATGGGTTTTTGGTCCATTTAGCAGTTAGAAAATTTAATTCCACAAATGTAGAATCTGAAAAGGAATTTCTGTATTTCATAGATCTTTGTCCTCTTTCAAATATGATATGCATCATATTTTGCAGCAATGGACGTGGCTCTATTTTGTTTAGTTTGTATTGTGAACTAAAATCCACCCAGTTTTTGAAATCTTCAACTTTCATGTCATTCACAAACCCTTTCTTGTTAGCATTTTCGACGCATTCTCTAAAATCATTAAAATCGTATACTTTTCTTTTCCTTTTCAACTGCATCTCCACCTGATGGTGGAAGGAGTCCGCCGACATGAAGGTGTGTCCAGGTTCAAAGAATTTTACTTCCAGTTTATTCAAATTAACTTCAACAGAATTAACTATATATATGAAGAAAGAAAGAAGAGCCCAATTTTTATTTTGTGCTGAACAATTATCCAGCCAAATAATAAGTTTTCCTTCATCACGAACTTGAAGAAAAAATTATAAAAGGTAGATATAATATCTTCCTTTTTTCTGCCGGACACACCTTCATGCCATATGAAAGCATACGGTCTTGATCGCTTTTTCCCGACAGGAACGAATGATTCATTAAATGCTATGATCCGCGGTGTAAAAATGATCTCTTTGTACATGTCACAGCGTGGAAGCATGATGACCTAAAATTGAAAGAAATCGTTTTCAACAAGAATTAAAAATTGTTTTAGTTTTCTTGCCTTTTGTAGGTCTGCAGAATAAACAATTTGTTCACTATCCCCGTCTCTTTTATATTCTTCTCTGGCTCTAGTATAATTGACATGATGAAGTGTCCACTTCTGACAATTGCTGCAACCGTCATCCAAGTTATCTTTATTGTGGGAGGTGGTTTTTCCATGAACCAAAAATTGCTCGCAAGCCCAACACTCTTCATGCCCTAACTTCACAAAGCTGAGATTTTTTTTTGCCACACATTTACGATATACTTCGTAAGACATTTTATACTCTGGATTTAGACTTATGAAGTTGTTATACATGCTCGTTGTCGAAATATCACTAGGCAAATAGCGCCTATTAGGCGCATGTTCCCTTCTGTAATGAGAAATGCAGGGGTTGAAGGACTCTATATGTCTGTTAATAATTTCTTCATCAATCTTATTGCTGGCCGGAGTTTTCCCTCGTCCATCTGATGCAGCGACAATTTTAGAGGCGTGTTTTCTAGATAGAATATTTCGCAACACTTTGTCATTTTTTCTATCGTATCCTAGAGTTCCGAGAAAAAAACTCTTGCATACAGAGTGAGAATTTCCCAGTTCACACTTAAGATAGTAATAAAAAGTATTATTTCTTCTAGAATTTTCAGCTACTGTCTTCCTTTTAACAGTTGTAGTTTTGCTGTTGTGCAACATAAAGTTTCTTTGTTCAGATAGACTTAAAGCCCAAAATTGATCATTAATATTAATCTGCCTTTCTTTAGAAATTTTCTTGAAACACTGCTTCTTGCATTTTTCCCCACAACTTTCTTTTACTTTATGTTCTTCGATTAGTTTATTAATTTTTCGCTTTTTTCTTTCTATTATTGATTCATCATATAGCCTTCTTTTTCTAATATTACCTTTCTTTGTATAAAATTTAACTTGTTCGTTTTCACAGACCTTTTGAGTGACTGTATCTAGAATTGCTTGCAACAAAGACTTGATGAAAATTTTGGTTTGGCGCCTTTGGATTATTATCAGAGGGACGTTGTTGTCCGAAACTATCGAGGAAGCATCGGAATCGCTATCTTCATTTAAATCACTCAAAGACGGGACATAATGTTTATCAACAACTGAATCATCATCCAAGTTAGAAAAAGCTAATTCTAAATCATTAGCACAAATATCCAGGGCTATGTTATTTTTACTCAAATTATCATGGTTCATAATATTTTGGTTGGTTAATAAACTATTCTTGAAATCGTGACTACTCGTAGAATCATTTGCTTGAATAATATATTCATTTTCAGTAGAAGGAGAGTCAATTCGCTGTACAATAACTTTGGACGTTGAATCATCATTAGTAGTATTAGTAGTAACACAAGAACGTTTAACTTGTCCAATTTGTGCAAGGGAAACCAAGCGTTTTCCTCTAGAAGACATGATCTAAAGATTATTTTTTTGAATGTTAAGTGTGAAATGCCAAAAAAAGATTAGGAAACTTACTTGATATCTTGAAATTATGTTTTAAATGTGTTCTGAAGATAAACTCGTGCCACAAACTTTACAGTAAAAAAATTTACCAACCTAAGATAAGAGCTACAAACAAACTAACAGTGTCTTATTCTCATAACCTAAATGTTTGAAGTCGTATGTGGTAGCAACACTAGCGTCATCATTCCGACATTACTAAACAAGAAAGACGTATCTGCAGTAATTCAATTACATTACTAAGCAAAAAAGTCGTATCTGCTATAAAACTGTAGGTACGACTTTCTTGCTTAGTAGTTGTTAGATACGACTTTCTTGCTTTGTAACATGCTAGGTAGCGGCACATACGCCCTATTTCAGAGGTAAATAATTCACACTGAACATTCAGTTACGACCACTGGAGCTTTTCAGTAGATGGGCAGATACGCCTATTATATAACCATACTGAAACATTTTTTTTTCAAAAATTGCAGATACGCCCTTCTTGCTTAGGAGGGCAGTATATAGGTTGCCCGATCCCGTGAGTTTATGGACAAGGGGAATGAAGTGAGGTGCGCGGGCAATGACGTAGTTGAGTTTCTCACTTGGTATTGGTAATTTAACCTATCTTGTGGTATATGTTTGTGATAAATATATTGTTTTTCCGGCTTGTTTTGAAAGTAGAATATTTGCAAATGTTCTTTTAAGAACTCAGTAACTTGTTATAAGAGCGGTGGCAAACTTTTTTCAATATGCCAGGTCAACGGTGTGCTGTGGCACTTTGTAAAAACAATTTTATAGGAAGTAAAAAACTAGGGTTGAATATCTCCTTTTATTCATTTCCAAAAGAGGAAATATACATGAAACAGTGGATAATGCATGTTGTAGAAATGACGTTTGGAATCCTGTTACCAGTCGAATATGTTCAGCACATTTTAAAGAAGATGATTTCAAAGAAATTTAAAAGCTGAACTACTTAATTTGAATTATAAAAGATTTCTAAAACCTACAGGTAAACACAGAAATATTACTAATAAGATATAAAATAAAAGAAAAACTATCTCTTGATTAATACTGCTTTCAACAAAATTATTAAAAGAAATTATTATTATTTAGATTATATACCTATTTAAACCATTTTTTTTGTAATGCGTTAAAAGTATCTTATTTTTTTAGCTGTACCATATTTATGTACCGTATTTATGTTACAAGCTGAAGATGTTGGACCATCTGCCCGTGATCAACGAATGCAAAGAAAAGAAAAGAAAGAGTTCGTTGAAGAAATATTATTAGTGTCTAAGGAACCTATGCTAAAAGCTGATGATACAATTTGTATTGAAGATATTCCCTCATGCAGTAATGAATCTGATAATGAAACTTTACCTGTAAAGTATATTGTATATTGAATTAAATATTTAAACAAGAATAAAGTCGATGTGACGGGCAGAAAAAGAAAATTGGAAGCAAAATATTCAAAAATTGTGCATTAATAAAAATTAATATTTTGTCCATCTACATTGTACAATCACATTTCAATTTAACATTTTGTATTATTGTGTATCTTATATCTATAAATGCATTAATACCTTTGGCCAATCTCGTTTTCCTGTTATCAGTTTTATAATATATACAAAATTTGTTTCTTGTTAATTAACTATGTATATAGATAAAATTCTTTTTCTGTATTATAATAAAAAAAAATTAAAATCAGTATAATTTTGAAATAAATCTTCCCATAATAAACTATTTTTCTTATTTTTGTACTCAACCTAACAAGTTAATAATGAATTTAGCATGTATGTAAGTAAATAGATAACTCTTGATTTACTTGCCACGTGTATTTCTCTTTTAATAATGTTAATATATATTATGAAGTAACATAGCAGTGCTCACTTTTTATGTGTTAATACTGGCAAAAAGTAAGAAGCCTATTTACCTATACATTATTTTATTTATGCATTTATCCATTAACTCCTGTCCATCTTTTAAATATGGGAAACTGGCATACGTCACTCGTAACTCGCACGTTCATTGGTTGAGACGGGATAAGGCAACCTATATAGTTAACGGACCTTGGATCACACTCCCATCCCTCGTTCTCCTAACTTCAAGAATAGCTGTTTTTAGGTAGGGATGTGTGTCGATAGTGTAGGAAATAGCAGTGCAATGTTGCCAGGTTGCAAATGAAGGCGGATTAGGACAATTGTTGTATAGAACAGTGTATTAGGTAATATGTAATACGAAAACAATTTCTTTTAAATAGCGTGTGTAATGTTGAAAGGGTTTATCGGTTATATCAGTTGGAAAGTATTAGGCTAAACATCGAAATGTGAACATTGTTTTCTACATATCATACATGTAGAAATAATATAACATATAACATAAGGAATAAAAATAATAAAATAAAATAAAACACATTTTTCACAAAATTAGTTTAATAACTATTTAAACATATTACCTACGAGACATTTTATAATAAGAAAAATACATGTTATACAGACAAATTTTCGAATATTAACAGTATAAAATCCTGAGAATTAGTTCAATGGGAAAAACAAAATATTAATGAGAAAAAACGGGTAAAACTAACAGTGACAGAATTACGGATTACAATTCTAAATAGGATATTAATGAAAAGTTTAATATATAATTATTTAAACCTATTATCTACGAGACATTTTATAATAAAAATACATGTTATACACAACAATTTTTAAAGGTAGTTGAAAAACGATGAAAGCAAAATTACAACGAATATTAACAATATATCATTCTGTGAATTAGTTCAATGGAAAATACAAAATATTTCTGAGAAAGACAACGGGTTAATTTAAGAAGAAACGTTCAAATACGATATAAAGAACACATGGCTCATGTCAACTTACACAATGTAGAAAAATCCGCATTAGCTCTACATCATATTGATACAAGTCACAAGTTCAGCCTAGAAAATGTTAGTTTAGTTAAACAAAGCAACAATAGAAACTTAGATATGTGGGAAGTCATATACATGAAAAAACATAAAAATTATCTGCTGAATAATGATATTTCTCCCCTTAATAACAAGCATTGATCGGTCATATCACAGTCACAGTATAAACCTTTCCAGTAGTTGCACTCGCAAAATTTATTGAGACCAAGTAGTTTGTTGCGCATTGTATTGCGCAGTGTCGCAGTAACGGTAAGAAACAGAATTAGACTTGTTTATATCTTGCTTGCCAACAGATCTTTGAACGTTTGAACATAACCAACCATTTTTAAAGTGAATCAGGTTTATGTGTATAATTGCGAAGGATTTGTTTCATTTAGTGCGTTAAATTAATTGAGCACAATGAGGGAGTTTTTTGAGAATACGGGTGCAGCCGATTTTTGACAAAAAAAACTAGTGTACCTTATAGAGCAGCACTAATTGAACAACTTTTACTTATAAATTAATCCGCGCTCACGTACAGGAACGGAGATAATTAATAATTAAGGTGCTCACCGAGTGATTTTTCCATGTCACATTTTTAGTCGTATCTGTTATACACACCGTTGAAATTATGAAAATTGTAATAAATGAAGTTTATTTCACTTTACCACACAACAATTACATTTGATTTTTATGTTTTTTAATAACTTTTCTCAACCCAAACATAACAAAAACAAACAAGAAACCTAACCTTAAACCACCTACTGGAGAAAGCCCATTCCAACTTTCATGCAGATTCGGACAAACGACTGTCATCCATAGAGTTATATAGAAGATAGATGGTCGAACAAACTTGTATTTTTCAATATTTATTTGAAAATTATATGCAAATCAGTAACAAAAGACGTTATAAAGTGTATATTATTTACAAATTTGTAGTTTATTTCATTGATTTTTTTACATGCCTTTTAAATCTGTGCCATAGTTACCAAACACACTCAGCAGCCTACAAGCAGCTAAGCCCTGAAGTATCACATGTGATCCTAAAATTTCGTCAACACATGCGCCACCTACCAACTGCAGGCAGAAGTAAAACGATGTCTACGCAATCTCAATTTAACATTTCCCCCCCTGGAGTAACTCAGCTCGAGGGAATAATAGTCATTATTGCGAGTTAGTATACACTACTTTATCGACGACTAACTGAAAATTACTTAAAAAAATCAAAATAATTAAACGAAAATGTCAGATTACTATATCAATATGACGTTTGACGGTTAGACAGTTAGTAAAATGGCCGGACTTGTCTATCGTTACTACGACAACGTTAGGAACGTTATGTTCTTATTGGCGAAATGCAGGGAATTAATGGTAACGTTATGGCCCATTATTCCCTCGTCGCATTTCATTATTCCCTCCGGGTATTATGAGTGTTATTATTAGCCAATAGTGATTATTGGGTTTAATAATATCCTACTTTATTGTTTAGTCGTTGATAAACAATTATATATTCTTTTGTACTAAATGATCACGGGTGATATTTGATTTTTGTAATTTTAGATAAAGAACAAAGAGCGAAATTGTAAATACATAATAAATAATAAAAAATGCATAGGTAGTAATTTTTTGAATTTTATAACCATCTAATCTAAACACATAATTTTATTTATCCCTACCACAGATTTTGCGCAAGTCAAAGTTGACAACACAACAGTCAGAAATGTTTTATCAATGACACGAGAATTTTATTGTGAAAATGGCAAAGCTATTAAATGTATATATTATATGCGCTTTAACATTTATTTTTTGTATTGTTCTATCAAATTGTGATCAACCAGATAATGATATTCCTGTATCAAAATTAAGCCACAACGTTGGAGCTCCAACGCTAACTTTTTTATATTGGTTTGTTAAATGTGTGGTTATGGTCCTAATTTATTGTAATTGAATTAACATTTATAGTTATTCCTGTGGATACCGAAAAGCTTTCGACGAATATGCTTCAATAATACAACAAAAATATCCTTTTATTATAATTGATGGAAAAAACTATGATCCTCCAGGAATAAATATGTTTATTGCAAGATTACTAGTAAGAGAATATGAGTTTATCAAAACATTATAATATTGCTAATGTTTTAGGGTATCACAAAATTACTGATCATTGTTTGTATCCTTGGAGGTATTGATATCTTTAACTATTTCAATCAACCTCAACCAGGTTGGTGGCAATGGTGTGTGCAGAATAAATTATATGCATGTCTTATGCTTTTCTTCTTATGCAATGTAATAGAGGGACAGTTAATGCAGTCAGGAGCATTTGAAATATCACTAAATGACATACCTGTATGGTCAAAATTGGAGACAGGAAGAATTCCACAACCAGCTGAATTATTCCAAATTATCGATAGTCAAATGAAATTTACTGAACAGACTATGGAATTTAATAATGGTTTTGCTAAATGAAATTATAATAAATTAGTATATATATATATATATATTGTAAAAAATGGTCATATAGTTTCTATTATCATCTAATTCCATCATTATATTCTTGTGTTAAGTGTTAAAGAAAAATTTTGTTTTCATATATTTTGTATTAATAAATTAAAAACATAAACATGATATGTTGTTCGTCAATTGTCTAATGTAGGTTTGCTCTTTAATGATCTAAATAAGTAGACTTCTCAGTATACAAATGACATTCTGATTTTGAATTGTTTTGATAAAATGAATTAAGTTTGTAATAACAACATTGCTTTCTTACATAGTATTTCTCCATTTTAATATGTGGTATTCTTATTATGGTAAGTATCACTTCCTTATCTATTAATATTCAGACCCTGCTAATATAAAAGTTTATTTATTTAATGTTAGATATCCCAATATAGTGTAAGATGTATTACATGTAATGAAAAAACAAATTCAGAGTAATTATTGTATTGGATAGGAAACATTTTCATTCAAAGGATTTTTATGGTCTGATATGTTTGCTCTTGCTTCATATGCACATATAGTAACACCATGTCGATGAGCTTCAGTGAAATCGCCTTTTAAACCAATATAATATATTTTTGTTGTATCGGCTCCAAAATTAGTAGGAAAGTGAATCGTTAAATGATGTACACTATTGAAAGTTACTATTCTAAAAAATAAAAATTATATACACATAATATAAAAATAATGTATTTTACTTTGTTGAATATTCCAATGATCCATTTGTATCAATATGTAAATCAAATTCTTGTTCTGGAGTACATGCAACATCATCAAAAGTCATATGTGGTCGATTTTTAAATCTAAAAACATAATAAAACAATCTAGGTACTTATGAAAGACATACTTTCCATACAATCGCATTTTTGAAGGATGACTATCAGAATCACCCCCTATAACTATTATTCCTTTAAGTTTTACACTGCCAGTAAAGGGTATATTAAATAGCAATTCTTCATCTGCATCAGATTCAACAAACTAAGAAAAATTAAATAAATTTAACTAGAGTAATGAATTTGAACTGTAGTACATACAGCATCAAAATTTAATCTTTCTTCCCATGGTTTGAAAATAGTTTTTCCAGACCCGTTAAGTGCTTCGTTCAAACATTCTAAGTTATCTTTATCAATTTTTGCATATAAACTGTACTCTAGTCCTGTTTCAGGACTTTCATGGTGGTTGTGATCGCCTTCACAACTATTACCGTGTGGGGCCATTCTTTTACAATTAAAAAAAATGGTTTTACTTTGTTTTACTTCTTTTTTGTATCAATTGTACAAGCTTTAGGATTTAACCCATAAAAAGCATTTATAAAATTTAAGTTGTCATTGGTCATGGTTGATGTCTGGAAATTAATTGAGCACAATTACTAATAGAGAGCATAGTTGTCATTGTATCGTAGTGACATCTATCAGTTATTGTCGGCAACTAATTGAGAGAGTTATGATGTTAATGGTATCTGCCATTTGCTTCATTCCCATTCTGAATATGCCATACATAGCATTTTTTGTATATGTATATAAATCTATAAAAAATAGAATCCAGCATCTATTCCAAATTATATTATATATTCATTAATAAATAAAATTAAAAATTTATTTACGAAATATTTATTAAACACAAAACATTAACTCCTTTAGAAATACATTGAAATCTTTTTCTACAATTCGTATAGAATTACACCTTAACACATGCCCTGACAATGCTGTTCTATCTCTTATATTTTGTTAAAGTTGATTATAGGTAATATCGATAATATAAAATCTTGAAACTCCGCGTATGAGATTTCAATATCGAATTTGACAATTAATTTGAATTCAAGCAGGGATGAAAATTGTAAAACTTAATAATCACAAAAATGCAAATAGCACGGCGGCGCAATTCAATTACAGACACATTATACTGCTTCCTCTATCCAAATATCTCTAAATAAAAGCCCTACAGAAATTTAATACCATAAAATAAATGTATTATATATTACTTTACTTATATTTTTTAAACAGTTGTTTATTTTGTAGGCAAGCAATTGGTCGCATTCAGCAGACGCAACTGCTGGCTGCATACACTACATCAAAGGGAGCAGACGACCATCTTTTGTAACTCATTCTATTATCGCTACGTATCGGTAACATGTTGAGTAACATTTTAATTTGTATTTTATGCCAATTTAATAGACTTAGATTTTCATTTGGCCAAAAAAGCACATTGCTATTAATACAAAGTTATTCTAACTTAAGAGGGGCGTTTACCTATCGAAAATTAAGGCATCGCCGTTTCGCGTTTTTTAAACTCATTTTGTAATTTTAGAATCTCAAATTTGGGTTAGTGATGCAAAAGGCATAAATTTATAATGTCAAGGTCAGTTTTTGTACTAATTTATTTTCTTAAGAAAGTTATGTGTTTTAGAAATAACCACAAAAATGCATGAATTTAATTAATGTCTACTAACTAAGGCTGGTACACAAAAGAAAAAAACTACCTCTACGCGCCATCTGCACATTTGATGTACGATATAAAGAAAAAATCAAATTTATGTAATTATTTTTAAAAATAAAAAACATTAAAGAGTAAACATTTGCCGATTTTTCGCGACTGACCGTGCACTAACCAGGTTAACTGTCACGGTCACTATTGGTGAGACTTCCCACTCCACGACTAATGCTCGGTTAGTGCTTTCGCAAAAACATCAGTGCATACCGTTTCTGCAGTGAAATAGCAATATAAACAAGACACACAAGTTTACTTTACATAACCTATATGTGTGTTCATGATGGAAATTCGTGAATTAATAATTTTATTTGGTGGAACATTTTTTTTTGGGGGATGGTATCATTGAATGGCTACTATTACTGAAACCTTTACATTTAACACAAAGAGCTAACTGGTGCTTTAAGCTAAGGGAAATTTACTTTCGACCTACAGTTGACGATGATGTATGGATAAATGTATATCATGAGAAAACTTTTTTCGAACTATTTCGTAAAGGCACTGCAAATTGCAAGTGCTTCGAGGTTATTCACTTCACCACTGTCAAGCTAGCTGTCAACAATGATAGACAGAGACAGATATAACATACCGAGCGTAACACTCCTCCCGACTTGTGTATGCAGCGGTTAGCAAAGTGACAGATATTAATGACGTCATTACATCTTCCCCTCTGTTACCGGATTTCGCAAAAATGTTAGAGTTACTCTTACCACAGTAACCACAACATACCAGGTCAGTCGCGAAAAATCGGCAATTGTCACACACATTTTGCACGCGGTTTTTCGCGTCGTCTATCCCCACTTTACGGTATCTCTACCGGTCCTAGCAAGACGAAAATCTATCGAAAACGGTCGGCTATTGCAGACTTAAATTGGAGTGACAGTTTTATTACAAACTGTCACTCGCATTTAAATGTCATATATACCTATAATATTCGAGTGTATAATAATATAACAGTTATGGGCAAGCGAAAATTGGTTTATTATAAAACATCAACAAGATCAACAGTTCCGTAAGTACTCATTCTTTATACATTATTTGAATTATTATTAGAATTTGTGAATAAAACCGAAGCGCTGTGACAGAACCGAATATCGTCAACCTCCACCTACTTACACCCCCTTGCGTCTACCCGTCCCGCGAGTAATATAAGTTGCATAAGTTTCTATTTGTTGGTAAACGCCACTCTTAAAAAAACAATGGATTTTCAAAACCTTAAAATAAAAAAAAAACTTATGGTCAAAAATAATAAACTGCCTTTTGTTATTTCAAAGCAATGTTGTCAGTTCGATTTATTATGTAACCAACAAGTACATACTTAAAATGTCGTGTTATTATAATGAGTTACCAACCTAACCTGTCATTGTCGAACTGACAACTATGTTGTCTGTGACTGTATCCATAAGACACATACTGAATACTAAGGTTGCGACGGTCTATACAAGAGCCATTTCAAGACTAAATAATAATATTCATACACCTTTCGACATTTGTCATAATTATCTTTTGTGTTTGTTCAATTTGTTTGGAATTGTCATCTAAACATTTTATATTTGTCGTCAATGCTTGCGTCCTAAACAGTTTAGCCAAATGTTATATAAAATATAGGTGTAGAAAAATTTATGTTTAATAGCATTACATATTTATAATATTTAATTTGTAAGTGGCTTTTATGTAATAGTATTTTACTATGGGAAAAATTAATTAATTTTGTTGTTTTGAAATCATCGTCTTTAGTTCGTACTTTGGCCGTGTCGGTTGCCAAAACGACTCGACTATAGTAGGGCCAATTCAATGGCTATACTATATATTGCCGAAAATAGCTATATTAATATGTTTTTCTAAAGAATAAATCTGATCTTCTTTAGCCATTTTTGATACCAATAAGAACAAATGTTATTAACAGCCAATACTACAATGGAGCAGAACATAATTCTCTGCTGAATGCGACCATTGCTGATGCTTTGTATTGTTTGAATGACAATTATAAAAAACGTCACACATCAAATGTTTAAAATTAGAGTGTATTATGAAGCTAAATGTTTCGAAACAGATGTTCTCAACGTGAGGAGCTGGGTTGTCACATTGACATTGGTAGTTATATTCAAATCTCGCTCGTAGGCCCACCCCAAAACACAGCCTTTAATTCCCCATATTCAGAGAGGAGTTCTTTGCAAAGATTTGTCGACTTTTGTCTATTTTGATAGTTCCGAAAATGCTCGGTTAAGCTCTTTCAACTCGGGCGATTAACAACAGAGGTCTGTGCGCTGTTATTATTATTATATTCTACCCTTGAAAATTACATCAAGCGACTTGACAACGTTCTATGTACCAAATAAGGATAGTTATATACGGATCATTATAAAATAGCAAAGGAGGGCATAAGAGTCCGTACTTCAATTCCTAGGTGGAATAGACTATAGCGTGCCTTCAAATACTTTCCTCATTAGAGCTGGACATGCTTTTTTTAATGGTTGGTGTCACTGCACGTAAACGCGACACAAACGCATAATTTGGATAGTTTGGTTATGTCATGTACCTATGTATCCATCATTTAGATTTAAGAATGACAACTGTCAGAATTTGAAGTTTTCAAAGGCTTAGCATGTACACCAACATTGATTACTTAAAAAACTTAAAAAACAGCCTACCTTAATGAGGAAAGTATTTGAAGGCACGGTAGTATAGGCACCTGCAGTGGTTCTTCACTTTAGCCTAAAATATGAGTACATTAACATATAGGTAATAATATTTAATATTATTAATATTGATTGTGTACATACATACTTTTGTCGTAGAGGGACACGTAAATATAGTATTATTTAAATATTATTGGCAAATAAAAATGTTTGCTGGATTTGGGCAATTTTTTTCTAGTGTACATGTAATAAATAAAGTAGCCTGTACATAGCTACGAGTAAAGAATAGAACAGGAGGGAGTCTCCTTAATAATAATATTTGTCCAAATTTGGTAACTAAATATGGCCGCCGCAATGCCTAGGCGTGCATAAATATTTTGTAGCGGGTATATGTAGGGGAAGGGCGGGTATAGTGAAATAGACGGGCAAAGTGAAATTTAACATTAAAATGCTTGTCTTTCATAATTTTTGTCATGTATTGCCATATATAGGGACTTTTACCAGCTGAGACATCTAGGATGGTAGTATGGCGGCGCTCTGCAAAGCAAGTGGTTTTGTGCAAAGATTATAAACCTACAAAGGATTGCTCATTCCCTATGCTGTAACGTTAGCATATCCCCCCTCACGGCGCGCACTGCGGTGACGTCACAACTGGACCATGCTCTTCAAATCGTAACGTTTCCAGTGTTTTTAGTACATAGGCGTGTGTTGCACGTGCCAAATTAATGAGATTGTTTTGCTTTATTTTATGATTTAAATCTATATTTCGCGATTGACTTTGTGTTTTTATTGTGTTAGTAATAAAACCACTCTTTATTAAAATTTTCAATTAATTTAATTTTATTGATAGGTAGTGAAAACCACGTGAAAACATAAGCGCTATGCCGGGTCGTAGATGCGCCGTATTTGGTTGCAACAATAGCAGAGTTGTAACCAAAGCAAAAAATGAAAGTGTCATTTACCATGAATTTCCTCGCGCAAATAATTTGGTCTCCACAACTATAAAAAAAGAATGGATTCGACGATGCCAAAGAGCCGATAAATTCAATCCCAACACAAGCCAAATTTGTTCTGTGCACTTTACGTCTAATGATTACGAAAGGGATTTACAGAATGAACTATTAGGTAAATATAAAAAAAATACATATTAAGAATGGCATTACAGATTACTTAATTTAGGATTACCAGTAAGAAGAAAACTGAAGAAGACAGCAGTCCCAACAGTAAATTTACCTCTTGAAAAGAAAGAAAAAAATCAGACACAACAAATACAAAGAAGCGAAAGACTTTTAAAGAGACAGAAGCAAAAAGAAGTTGAGGATATTTTGAAAACTAGTATACCATCTGATATTAACCCCCAGGCTTCAACTTCACAGGTTTGTGATGAGCATCTCTCTCAAGAAATAATGTCAAGAACATCTGAAGAAAAGCGTTCACATGAAATAAAATATGACTATAATGAATTACTGACAAAATATAATGAACTTGAAAAGCAACATAAGCTATTGAAGAACAGCAGTGGGAAAAAAATAAAATTATTGAATGACCAATTACGCCATTACAAAAGTAAATGTCAACAACTGTGCCAAAATAAGAAAGAAGAAACAGACGCTGTAAAAAAAATGTTTACCAAAAATCAAATGAACATGTTATTAAATAGGAGGAAACGAGTCAACTGGACTTCCGAAGAAGCTGCATCAGCTTTTACTCTACGGTATTATAGTAAGAAGGCATATCTGTATGTTAAAGATAAACTTCACTTTCCCCTTCCTGGTTTATCTTCTCTCAGAAGATGGGCAAGTAAATTGAAGATTACTAATGGAATTTTAACAAGCGTTTTGGAATTTATGCAATTAGCAGGAGAATCCATGAATGATTTTGAAAAAACAGTAGTGTTATGTTTTGATGAAGTAAAAGTACAAAATATCGTAGAATATGACGTTGGAAATGATAGAATTTTGGGTCCACATAATTATATGCAGTGTATTATGGCACGGGGCTTGTTTTCAAATTGGAAACAGCCTATTTTTCTTGATTTTGATCAGAGAATGACTTCGAATATTTTATTCTCTATTATAGACAAATTGTCTGAAAAGGGTTTTAAAGTGGTAGCAATAGTTAGTGACTGCGGCAGTACAAATGTTGGTTTATGGAAAGACTTAGGAATAGACATTAACAACACATCTTTCAAACATCCCGCTACCAACAGAGATATATTTGTCTTTGCAGATATTCCACATCTCCTGAAATTAATTAGAAATTGGTTACTGGATACCGGCTTTCAATTAAAAGATGGAAGTTTGATAAATAAGAATCCATTGGAGGAACTATTGAAAGTGACAGACACAGAACTCAATGTCTGTTACAAAATTTCAAAAAAACACTTGGAATGCAATGGACCTCAAAGACAGAATGTTCGTTTGGCTGCGGAATTGTTATCAGAAACGACTGCAAAAGCTCTTGCTCGTTATAAACCAGGTAATGATCCTCTTCTTGCTGTAAATGTAGCTACTTTCATTAGCGATATAAACCAATGGTTTGACATATTTAATAGTTACGCACCTCGTAATAAATTAGCGTCCAAAAATGCTTTTGGAATCAATTTAGAAAGTCAGGTAGCACATTTGGACAAAATTATCGATTTAATAGAAAATATGAAACCCATTGGTAAAACAAGTATACAGACATTTCAAAAAGGAATAATTATATCTACAAAATCATTAAAAGGTCTTTTTAATTCAATGAAAGAAGAATTTAATGCTGCCTATATATGCACACACAGACTAAACCAGGACTGTTTAGAAAACTTTTTTTTCCAACTAAGAAGTAGAGGAGGAGCAGATGATCATCCATCGCCGTTAAATGCACTGTACAGAATTCGTATGATTATTTTAGGGAAGAACCCTGGCATTCTTAGTAGCCATGTGAATACTGAAGAGGCGGAGCCTCAGGAATATTTATCAGCAAAAGTCTTTGAACAAGCTGAGATAGCATTAAATCCTTCAGATAATAATTTAGTCGAAATTAACTTATCTATATCCTCTTCTTCTTCAACTTCTTCCAACGATTCAAGTAATTTAGAGACTGCCAACGATGCTCTAGAGTATATTGCTGGATATATCGCAAAGAAATTCAAAGATAAATATCCTGATCTGGGCGATTATACACACCAATTATTACTCACGGAACATCAGTATAATTTACCCTCATGGGTTGAACACTTATCGTATGGAGGCTTAATTAAACCTAAGAGGTCATGGCTCCAAAAAGTAAAAAAAATGAATAAATATTTTCTCAAGTACCATGGACCTCAACTTGAGAAAAAACACTCGGTTACCAAACAGCTGAGTAACTTTATTTATCAGAAGGAAAACATCCCTTTAGATTTAGTTCAAAATTTTATAAAACTTAGAACAATTATTAAAATAAATTATGAAAATATTAAGCAAGAAGAAAAAAAAATCAAAAACAGAAAAAGAAAAATTGTGGCTTCTGAAAGAAAGACCGCAAAGAAATTTAAAAAAATTGTCTCTTAAGTTTAGTTAAAATTTAAATAAAAATTTAGTTTTTATTTTATCCATTTTTTTACCAGTACCCAAGATTTACTGAAAATACTGATTAATTATTTTAATAATCTACTATTTATTTTAAATATTGCAATGCTATGAAATCTGTGAAAAGCGTAAGACATTATATTTCAACTATTTCGTAGGTCCGGTGACTACGTCACTGCCGAGTATGACCGATCACGTCCGAAGCTGATTGAGCAATCCTTTGTAGGTTTATAATCTTTGGTTTTGTGTAGAACTGTTAGTAATTTCGTCGGAAAAACTGTAAGTATATTTCAAATTTTTTAAAGCCCTATTATAGCTTTTGTAATCTTTTTCTTGATTCACTGTTTGCCTTTCGGCAAAACAGGCAGTTGAGATTATATTTACCAATAAACAGCCCATTCTCACTGTGTTCAAAATAGTTATTACCCTTCTATTCCTATTGTGTCACGGCGGGCAAAGTGAAATTTGATATGACGGGCAGTGTGAAATAATATTTCACTTTACCTGCAATGTTGGAAATTCCTTTATTTTTCTTTCTATTTTGTTCTAGTAACAAAATGGTTACAAATATCAAAGAAAAACGAACCAACAAATGTGGGATAAAGAACAGATGAATGCGACACTGCGAGCCGTTAATGAAGGGGCAAAAATAAACGCCGCGGCGAGGACCCATAACGTTCCAGTTGCAACACTATTTCGAAGATTGAAGAAGCCAATCAAAGAAGGAGCAATGGAAGGATTGGAACGATTTCGGCCCGTGTTTAGTTCTGATCAGGAAAACATCCTTGTTGAATATCTCCTACAAATGGAAGCACGGCTCTTTGGTCCAACAAGATCGGATCTTAGGCATCTTGCCTTCCAACATTCGTTTAATAAAATTGATCAAAAAGCTGGGAAGGACTGGTTGAATGGCTTTCTGAAACCACACCCAGAATTGTCTTTACGCCTTCCTGAAAAAACTTCAGCAGCGCGGGCGTCAGCATTTAATGAAGTGAATGTTATTAAGTTCTTTGATCTTCTTGAAGGGTTGTACGAAACTCATCACTACTCCCCAGATAGAGTGTACAATTGTGATGAAACGGGAATTACGACAGTACCGAACAGACCATATAAAATAATATCTAGGAAAGGGAAGAAGCAGGTGGGCGTATTGTCATCAGCCGAGAGGGGAACTCTGGTTACTGCCGAAATTTGCTTCAGTGCCACTGGAAATTATATTCCCCCGGCACTGATTTTTCCAAGAGTCCGTACTCATCCGATTGCTTAGGACTGACGACCAGCTAGCAATACCCTCAACTTCAACTCCTTCAACAAAGACACTTCCGACACCGACAATTGTTTCACCTTACGATATTTTACCCATTCCTCACGAGGATGGGTCAGGCACTGGTGATGAGGCGACGCTGCGTTCTAGGGGTAAGAGGCGCAGACGCACCACCATTTTAGCTACAACTACACCTGCTATTGAAGAATTAAAAAGGAAAAAGACAGGACAAGGAGAAAAAGAGTCAAAAAAGAGAGCCAAGGTAGTCAAAAAACACCTTTTCCCGTCAGACACTGAAACTGACACGAGCCTCAACCTAAGTAGTGATAATGGCTCTGAGGAGCCCGAGTTCTCAATAGATGAAGACAGATGTGACAGAAACAATAACCAGACCATCACATCAGATATAATTAGAGTAGATAGCTGGGTTGCTGTCAAATATGGAGGAAATCTTTTCCCAGGTTTGGTTCTAGATAAATCCAGAGATGGGGTCAATGTAAAATGTATGGAAAAAACTCAGAAATTTTTTCGATGGCCCGTGAAAGAGGATCTAATGACATATTCCTACAGCGACCTACACATGATCATTGGCGAGCCAAAGAAAATGCGAAGAGGTTTCTTCCTTGTTCCAGAGCTTTCTCCGTTTGTCAATATTTAGTTTATTATTGAGATTATATTATTTTTTCTTCTTATTTTTTTTCTGTTTCCGTATTTTTATGACCTAAATTTAGAAGAAAATAAAAGATATGTGTTTATTTCAGTTATTATATCATTTCACTTTGCCCAGACCTTATTTTCACTTTGCCCGCATTAACTCGGGCAAGTGAAATATTACCTCCATGCATAAAAAATAGTATTTTAGTTGAGTGTGATACGATGCGGCAACCATTTTTTGGGGTTTTAACCACCAATAACATTCAAGCCAAATGAGCATAATTTGGGATTCTATGGAGCACATTTGAAGATGTGAGAATTTTTCAAACGTTAACTATGTCACTTTGCCCACCCTTCCCCTACACTTCCTGTGTTCTCGATAATCATTTAGAATAGGTTGTTAGTCCAAAAATAATTAAAGAAATATCGTGAGTGTATTATGTTTTCAATTCTTTTCACCTTTTTAATATATTATAAACGGGTTTAAATGAAATCTGCGTCAAAAATATGACAAATATTAAATGACTTGAATATATATGTTAGGACACTGAACACATAATCAGAGATGTCAGATATATGACAATTTATTTAAAATACCTCTTTTTAAATTATTATTGCCTATGTTGAATGCCAATGAAATAACTTACCGATGAAGAGAAAAATTAATATTCTTTGTTCTTGCCGTTTTAGAACGACCACAAGCCACACAATTGACCATTATAGAAACACTAAAATGTCATTTTTGACATAACCGGACATAACTGACCTACCGAAAAGGGTAACTCCGTCTAAAAAATACCTATTTCCACACCACGTTATGCTCTCTCCTGTTCTATTCTTTACTCGTAGGTACATACATAGCCACGTATATGTCCTATATACGAGGTATGTCTCAGAATTAATGAGAATGAGTTGTTTACGCTTTATGTAGTAACGACTGCAGCCGTCTGGAGTCAACTACATGTGAGTGGAGTGGCTAGGAACGCAACCAGAATAGGAGTAGGTATTTACCGCCAAGTTCCAATACCACGTTACATGTAAAATGCACGCAAATATCGAGCAACGATATGCAATTAAATTTCGCGTTAAACTAGGAAGAACTGCTTCAAAGACACTACAACTGTTAAGAACAGCATATGCAGTGGCGGCCCGTGATTTTGTGGGAAGGGAGCGCACCGGGGGGGGGGGGAGTATGAGTATTTAATATCAAAAATTAAATACAGACAAAAAAATAAACTCAATATGTTATTTATTTAACTTGTTTGAAAATAAAATCCATCCGCCGTTCCTTACGATCAGCAAAATGATTAATAGCTAATTCATTGATGTTTAGTGTTGATGTCAGTAATTGTTTTTCAATGGATCATATTGAAAAACAATTACTGTTACACATGTCCGTAGTATCAGGAAAGCAGAAAAGCGAGGAGGTATATCAAATGTATTAGGAGTAGATACTACTGTGAATATAGAATTCTATATTCACGATATAGTGTGGCTACTACTTTGAAGATGGCGCCACATTTATTGTGTTTTACTCCTAATACATTTGATATACCTCCTCGCTTTTCTGCTACCCTGATACTACGGACGAAATTTCAAATGAATGTGCAGTGAGTGTTTCGGTTTCAGTTACTTGAAATATTCTTTCTTGACAGAGTAAAACAGTCTGTCTAGAATTTAAGACATCTGCCGCCCCGATTCCGATTATAATTTAAAATTACCTTAAATGCAGAGAATAATTTTTTTAATTTAATTCTTTTAAATTTATCTGGGTAAGTCTACATTTGAAATTTCTTCTGTAGTATCAGGGAAGCAGAAAAGCGAGTAGGTATATCAAATGTATCAGGAGTAAAATAAAATATATTATCTGTTGGCTCCTCTGCTTTCCTTGATAATACGGACGAAATTTCATATGTGCAGTTTTGCTAATTGGTCATGTTTAATGACCATTATTATAATAATAAAGAGTTAATTATATACCGTATGTGTCAATTTTCATTAGGGATTCAATGTTTACGTGCGATTTATACGTATACAAGTAATGCGTGGCAACATGGCACCCCTACTGTCCGTCACCAATCCCGGCAACAATCGACATCGCAACGATTTTCTCCGATCTTCCCACTTCTGCCGACCAGATTTTACATGTTTAGCTGCGAACACGTTGCGATCTAGTCTGCAATAAAAGCCGTCTTATTACTGGAACGGGAAACATCAAATGGCCGCCGCGATCTCCTGATCTAGTAGTTTATTATTATTTTCAGAATCCTTTTTATTTACCTTATTTTTAATTTTATTAGAATTACGCTTTTGTTTGTGTCATGCAGCGTGAACGCAGCTTAATAATTCTCTGCATTTACTGAAAGGAAAAAGAAAACAAATCCTTGCAACTCGTAAATATTATTTCTGAACGCATTACAAACACCCAAGCCGGTGGTCGAATAGTTACTGCTAACCACGCTAACTTGTGCATCGGTCGTGCTGGCATTGGAAAGGAAAGAAGGGGTACTATGTTGCCACGTACTGTATGGATTAATCGCCTATGGCTAATGAAAATTGACACATGCTGTATACGTTTTATCAGTGCTTCATTTAATCCCAATACAATTATAAATTACTATGACTATTTTCATAAATTACGCTTTCTTAAGAGAATGTGAATTTGAAAAACAATTATGCTCGACATTTAAAGTAATTTTAAATTATAAACTGAATCGCCAGTGATAATATGTCTTAATTCTGTGTAGACAGACATTTTTTTATCTGTCAAGATAAAAATGCAAGCGGACATCCTTTGTATTTGAAATTTCGTCCGTAGTACCAGGGCAGCAGAAAAGCGAGGAGGTTTATCAAATATATCAGGAGTAAAATTAAATATATTGGCGCCATCTGCACAATAGTAGCTGGTCTCTATCCTAAATATAGCTACTATTGTGAATATAGAATTCTATATTGTTTTACTCCTAATACATGTGACTATAGAATTCTATATTCACGATATAGTGTGGTTACTACTTTGAAGATGACGCCACATTTATTTTGTTTTACTCCTAATACATTTGATATACCTCCTCGCTTTTCTGCTACCCTGATACTACGGACGAAATTTCAAATAAATGTGCAGTGTTTCGGTTTCAGTTACTTGAAATATTCTTTCTTTACAGACTAAAAAAGTCTGTCTAGACAGAATTTAAGACATTATCTGTCGCCCGGATTTCGTTTATAATTTAAAATTACCTTAAACGCAGAGAATAGTTTTTTTAAATTTAATTCTTTTAAGAGAGTGCAATTTACGAAAATACCCTTACTTAATACTTTAACAATATATGTATAATTGTAATAAAAATAAAAATATTTTAAAGTTACTATAACCACCTGGTGTGATATCTCAGCATTTATATTTGAGGCGTCATAATAAAAGAGCCGAAACCGATATCGGGATACTCGAATTTAAGTTAAACAAGTATCCGGATACCTGGATCCGGATCTTGATCCGGATTTCGAGTTATAATGAGTAACTCGGATACTCGAATATCCGGATAGTAAGAGCTCTACCTTTTATATATTCAATTCTTGACTCACAAGCGATTTTTCATAAAGAGTGAGGTAAATTGGTGTTTTGAGCGACATTTTATTGATAAATACTGAAATTACTGTGTAAACACAAATAACCAGAAACAACGCCTACTTAGAGTGAATACACAAAATAAAATATGTAAAACTATTACGACCGGAAAAATACCAAATACATATGTACATCAGGGATTTACACTTAAGACCGTGCTCATGTTGAAGAAGGACAATGCTACTAAATCGAAGAAAATTACATATGTTGTTGATTTGAAAGCAATATGTCGAGACTATGTTGGCGAAAGATTTTGTAAATTGTCTTCTGCTATTTTGCGAATCTCTAGGGGCGTGCAATTATTTATTTCGTCCTTTTTGTTGATAATTTGAAATAATTTATTGCATAAATCAGTCTGAATTTTAATCATAATTACATATAACACTGCCTATATTCAAATATTTAAAATGTTCACGAAGTTTGTCGAAGACAAGGCAAAGCCTTCACCGATATTCCGAAGACATCCGAACATAAACGAAGTTTGCCGAAGCCAAGGCAAGGCCTTCACCGACATTCCGAAGACGTCCGAACCCATACGAAGTTGGCCGAAGTCAATGCAAGGCCACCACTGACATTCCGAAGACATCCAAACTCGTACGAAGTTACAGTTTCCATAGACGTTTTAACCATAATTACATATAACACCGCCTATATTCAAATATTTAAGAGGTTCGAACGAAACATGTCTCTCATTTTAAGCTTTTTTGAATTTTTAATAACCAAAATAGAAAAAATAGTATAAAATACACGTTGCATAACACATTTTGCACACTTGTTCTTGTTCTTAACTTGAACGCGTGCGCAAAAATCGTGTGTTATGAAACTTGTAGTTTAATATACTATTTTTTGTTATGTGTGCTTAATTAGGAATTCTCCACAAAGCGACCCTGTCTGGACTTCTAATGGTAGTAGGGATTTATAACACTTTGGTGAGAAAGTAAAAAGACATAAAGTAAGTGAAAAACATCTTAGTAACATGATAGAATATTCAGTTTTGGGAAAGGTAAATACCAACTGAACACTGCATATAGATAGATTAAATATAATTCAGCACAAAGAAAACGTCAGTAAAAACAGATATACTCTTGGTAAATTAATAGACTGCATTAAGTTTTGTATCATGTTTGAAATCGCTTTAATGGGCCATGACGAAACACAGTGCAAATGCGGGGATTTTTCGTGGATTGGTTAATATATTGGTAGGAATTGACAGCACCCACAAGTCTAATAATAGAGTTTTTATGGGTTTGTCAAAAACCATTCAAAATGAATTGCTGGACAGTATCTACGAAGTTTCTCGCACTTTGATTCTAGACGAAATTAACAAAGCCCATTATATCGCTATACAAGCAGACGAGACGACAGATTCGGCTACATTTTCCCAGTTAGCTTTTATAGTTCGATGCGAATTGGTAATTTTGTATAATAGACCAGATTTTGGAACTGCTTCATCTGCTCTAACATTACTGTAATGTTTCTATGAAAATAATTTAACAATTACATTTGCCGAATCTGTGTTGAAAGTAATTTGCACCATACCGATGACAACAGCTGAAAGTGAACGGTGTTTTTCTACTTTGAAGAGAATAACAACATTTTCTAGAAATACCATGTGGGAAAGCAGACTATGTGTCTTTGCAATGTGTGAATTAGTTATTAATTATTTTGCTGTTCGTAAGGAACGGCGGATGGATTTCATTTTCAAACAAGTTAATTAAATAGCATATTGAGTTTATTTTTTGTGTGTACTTAATTTTTGATATTAAACACCCAGACCCAACGGTGCCCTCCCGTCCCAAAAAATCACGAACCGCCACTGATTAAATAATAGGTAAAGAACGGCCATATTTATACAGACACATAGACACTACCTTGAAGCATTCCCTAAGAGAAGGCGCGGATGTAATTCAATTTACCGAGGCCAACTGAATGTCGCAAGGTCTGAATTTGAGAAATATATTGTTGTGTAAAATTTCGGCGATGAGGATATTAAAATCTAATAGGAAGCGGGGTGCGAGGCGGCTGTAAATCACGGAAATCAAGTCGATAGTCGCTCGCTTTGGCGAAAAAGTAACAAACACGGAACGAGATGCCCTATTGTGCAAACATTCCCGTGAATATATACCCTATGTTCATATCTCTATTTGAAAAAATTACATCTTGCTTACTTGTTAGTTAGTTACCTACCTTCAGTTTTATACTCCATACAAATCTAACACTATGATAGACTAGATGGCTCTGAGCAAAAGAGTAAAAAAGTATAAAAAGTCTAAACATTCAGACAGAATAAAACTTGAGCAATATTTTTTATTTTCTTTAAAATTTGTCCAAAATTCCCTTTTTCCCTATTTGATCAAGAAATCCCTAGATCTAGGGAAAAATTCCCTAACTTGGCACCGCTGTTTGGACGTGCTTAGCCCTTTTAAAGACTCGGAGGTGGGAGAAGAATGTTCGGGAGAAATTGGCGGCAGCAAGACGCTGTTGGATCACTCCACCAGAAAATGCCAAATACGGAATTCCATACAACAAGGAACTGTGAGAGCTATTTAGAGAACTTTAGACGGACGAAAAAAACCATACGTCGCCAAGCTTAAATTTGAACAAACAGTCATTCATAAACCAAATATCTTAAATTGAAAATATAATTTGAATAAGACTGATCTAGAAATATTTATCAAGTAATATACAGGGGTAAGTGAATAAAATATTGAACGCGTCTTTTTAAACGTACCAACCTTCACTTTATTTTTGATCACTTTGTGACTGCAGTTTCAACATGTTTCATGTCATTATCAAACTAGAGTTACATGAATTGATTTTGATTCAAAATTATTTTAAATTCAAAGATAAATTTTATATTCAAAATGAAGCTAAATATGGGCTCTTCACTTAGCCCATTATTAGCAGATATCTTTATACAATATTACACAAAAAAAATTAGCACACGAGTTATCCAAAAAACACTTACTTTTCTGGCATCGTTATGTAGATGATATAGGTTGGTTTTAACGGAACAACCAGACAAATTAATAACTTTTTTAATTTTAAAAATTCTATTCACCCTAATATTTATTTTTACAGCAGAAATAGGAGAAAATAATAAGTTGAATTTCCTAGATTTAATCATATCCAAATAAAATAAAATTAATAGAATCTACGGTTGGTTCTTGGTGAAACATTATGAATATTAAACGAATAAAACACTTGGTTATATTGTTTCACTTAAGGACATATTTATTGTTCTCTGACACGTGTTTCGACCTCTCGGTCATTAACGAAGAGTTTACAGACTTAAACTAAACTAAGAAAGTTACCAATACCTATTTATATGTATGGGCTAGTGTCTTGAGTACAGTGTCAATAATGGGGGTGTTTATGAAATCTAGTTGTGTGTTTGTGACATGTTTATTTGCTGTTGTAGCTTTTTTAATTTCTAGAATTTCTAATAAATCTAATTTCCTTCCTTTATAACTATTATGCAATAATGTATAATTATTGGTATCAAATACATGTACAAGGTCTATGCAATATTCAGCAAAGCCTGTATTTTTATTATTGTTTAAAATTGATTTTTTATGTTCATTGATGCGATCTTGTACGGGTCTGCCTGTTTGGCCAATGTAGATTGCGTCACAATCACTGCAACCTACCTCATAAACACCTGATTTGTCACACAATTTTGCTTTTTCTTTGTTGTTGACTAAGATTTTTCCTAAATTTACTTTGTTCACTTGGATAATATTTAAACCTAACTTTTTTAATTCGTTAGAAACTCTGCTGCTAAGTCCTGGAATATAGTTAAGAGAATGATACCGCTTGTTGTTTGTATGTTGAGTTTGCTCAATGTAAAAATTTTTTATAAGGATCTTTTTTTGTTTCTTTTCAATCAGTCTGTCAATGAGTTGTGTGTTATAACCATTATTTAATGCTATGGTTTTTAAAATATCTTTTTCTTTTTTGTAGTTGTCAGTATTTAAAGGAAAGTTGAGTAATCTATGGATTAAACTGTGGAAGGCTGCCATTTTTATATTCCAACATTGGTTTGAATTAGCGGGAATGATAGTATCTGTGGTAGTTGTTTTTCTAAATATAAAATCACTAGAATTGAACAAAGATTAGAATTTGATATATTTAGAAAAACAACTACCACAAATACTATCATTCCCGCTAATTCAAACCAATCTTGGAATATAAAAATGGCAGCCTTCCACAGTTTAATCCATAGATTACTCAACTTTCCTTTAAATACTGACAACTACAAAAAAGAAAAAGATATTTTAAAAACCATAGCATTAAATAATGGTTATAACACACAACTCATTGACAGACTGATTGAAAAGAAACAAAAAAAGATCCTTATAAAATTTTTTTACATTGAACAAACTCAACATACAAACAACAAGCGGTATCATTCTCTAAACTATATTCCAGGACTTAGCAGCAGAGTTTCTAACGAATTAAAAAAGTTAGGTTTAAATATTCTCCAAGTGAACAAAGTAAATTTAGGAAAAATCTTAGTCAACAACAAAGAAAAAGCAAAATTGTGTGACAAATCAGGTGTTTATGAGGTAGGTTGCAGTGATTGTGACGCAATCTACATTGGCCAAACAGGCAGACCCGTACAAGATCGCATTAATGAACATAAAAAATCAATTTTAAACAATAATAAAAATACAGGCTTTGCTGAACATTGCATAGACCTTGTACATGTATTTGATACCAATAATTATACATTATTGCATAATAGTTATAAAGGAAGGAAATTAGATTTATTAGAAATTCTAGAAATTAAAAAAGCTACAACAGCAAATAAACATGTCACAAACACACAACTAGATTTCATAAACACCCCCATTATTGACACTGTACTTAAGACACTAGCCCATACATATAAATAGGTATTGGTAACTTTCTTAGTTTAGTTTAAGTCTGTAAACTCTTCGTTAATGACCGAGAGGTCGAAACACGTGTCAGAGAACAATAAATCTGTCCTTAAGTGAAACAATATAACCAAGTGTTTTATTCGTTTAATATCCAAATAAAATAGTAGATTAACATTCAATATTTTTATAAAACCCAATTACACAGATGCGATTATCCCGTCAGATTCATTACACCCTTGGAAACATAGAGCATTGAGTTTCTCACTAACTAAAGAGCATCTTAATACAGAAATTTCAACTCTGTAACAGATAGCTTGTAACAACGGATACAATTCCAATATAGTGGATAGGGTTTTAGTAGCTAAATTAAAAAACAAAACAATGTATCAGATCTATCCTCAGGTAAAAACAACCAATAACCGTAAATATATCTCTGGGACATATTTGGGAAATATTAGCGAAAATATAAGAAACATTATTGAAAAAAATAACAAATATTTAGTAGTAGCATTTAAACCACATTAAAAATTACAAGGGGGTGTTGTTTAATGGTAAAGATACACAAAATAAGTTAGCCAAATCAGGGGTCTATAAACTATTTTGTAATGATTGTAAAGGAGTACCTATACATAAGTCAGACTGGCAGAAGTTTTACCACAAGGATCAAAGAACACATACGGTCTTATAGATTACAAAAAACAGATTCAACTTTTGCAAATCATTTAATAGAATATAACCACACATTCTCAGAAAATAATAATAATTTTGTAACCGAACATCAACAATTTAAAATAGATTAGAGTAATAGGTATCTAATAAATATAAGGCTATAGAGTTCAGTATGCCAGCGTACATTTGCTTCATTGACCTAACAATGGCGTTTGACAGGGTTCGTTTGGGAGACAGTCTGCATAATATTGATGGAAAATAAGGCACCGGCGAACATAACAAAGATAATCCATAACCTGAATAACAATAACGTAACAAAGGTTAAAGTAGGAGATCAATTCACTGACAACATCCCAACACCGGAAGGAATTAGACAGGGTGACAGCCTAAGTCCCTTTTTGTTTAATCTTCTCATGGATAAAATTATAAACAAAGTAACAGATCTTAACCTCGGATACAGGATGGGCAACAAAAGAATTGGTATGGTACAGAGACAACTCTACAGGTTCTTCCAAGTGAGCCGCCAACTCAATATGAACATTTCTATCAACAAAACCAAATGTATGACAATCACGAAAGATCCGCTCAGATGCAAGCTAGTGGTGGAGGATAATCCCATAGAACAGGTGATGTGCAATTCAGATATCTGGGCATAGACATATCAAGTACCCACGACCCAGTTAAAGACCTGACGAGCCAAATTAACAAAGCATCCGCACTATCAGGATGCCTACGAGATATAGTCTGGTCAAATCCGTCATGCGAAAAGATAGCAAAATTAGAATCTACAAGACTTGCATCAGACCGATTATGACGTACGGTATAGAAGTCCGCGAAGACACCAACAAGACGAAACATATGCCAAGGGTCGCCGAAATGAAAACACTGAGAACAATAGTGGGGAATACAAGAAGAGACAGGGTGAGAAACTCGGATATCAGGGAATAATGCGAGACACAGGATATTGTGAGATGGGGAAGACAACGTAAGGGGCAGTGGTACAGCCATGTAAGACGGATGGACGAGAACAGACTCCCGAAGATAGTCCTAGAGAACAACCCACCCGGCTACAGACCTATCGGAAGGTCACCTAAGAGATGGAGAGATAGTTGGCTATCTACCTCTCAGGAAAAGACGCTGGGGCAACTTCAGAATTAACAGATCGACAGATCTCTAAGTAGTAGTAGAAGAAGAAGAAGAAGAGGGACTTAATTTGTAGTGTGTCTCAGATGTTACCAAAAAGAAGATATATGTATAATATAATAATTTTTTGTGTAATATATATATATATATATATATATATATATATATATATATATATATTGGTAATTCTTGATAAAACAAGATAATTACTGTCTTAAATGACAGAATTAGGGTTGTTTGGGTGTTAAAATTGAAACACTATTATAGCTTTGTGACGTTTCGGTTTATTGTTTTCAAACCTTCTTCAGACCTGTGTATTTAAAGAAAACGTGCTTTACAAAAGATGTTAAAAATTCAGAATAAAATAAAATATAAACTGTTTTGATTAATAGTTGAAACAAACAAACAAAAGTTATGATGTTTTACATGTTAACCACGGACAAACAAAAATAATAATGTTTTTACATGTTAAAAACAGAGAAAACAAATTGTTTTCATTAATTAAAAATTATACAAATACTTACATTTGCTATTGGTTAATACAGTTTTTTGTTTAGGAAAACATTATTTATAAAAACAGTAACACCCATTATAAAACACATATTTGTCACGTGCACAACTCAAAAAAATTTTATTACTATATCAATTATATTAATGCGTTAATGGATAAAATTTCTGCTTGAAATCTCAAGAGTTTTCGTTTTAATATTATACCTATAGTATATGTCTTTTATGTGCAGTTTCTCTCACCTGTTTGTTCGTATTTATATTGCATTGTTTTTTTTTGTGAATTTTTGTCTTGTATTTTTATGATGTGTCTATCGTAAAAATATTTTATTTATTTTCGTATGTGTATGTTATACCGAGACCATTTGTTAAGTTATATTTATCACTGTTTAAATGTAGGATAATTTATTTAACAAATGGTCTCGGTATAACATACACATACGAAAATAAATAAAATATTTTTACGATAGACACATCATAAAAATACAAGACAAAAATTCACAAAAAAAACAATGCAATATAAATACGAACAAACAGGTGAGAGAAACTGCACATAAAAGACATATACTATAGGTATAATATTAAAACGAAAACTCTTGAGATTTCAAGCAGAAATTTTATCCATTAACGCATTAATATAATTGATATAGTAATAAAATTTTTTTGAGTTGTGCACGTGACAAATATGTGTTTTATAATGGGTGTTACTGTTTTTATAAATAATGTTTTCCTAAACAAAAAACTGTATTAACCAATAGCAAATGTAAGTATTTGTATAATTTTTAATTAATGAAAACAATTTGTTTTCTCTGTTTTTAACATGTAAAAACATTATTATTTTTGTTTGTCCGTGGTTAACATGTAAAACATCATAACTTTTGTTTGTTTGTTTCAACTATTAATCAAAACAGTTTATATTTTATTTTATTCTGAATTTTTAACATCTTTTGTAAAGCACGTTTTCTTTAAATACACAGGTCTGAAGAAGGTTTGAAAACAATAAACCGAAACGTCACAAAGCTATAATAGTGTTTCAATTTTAACACCCAAACAACCCTAATTCTGTCATTTAAGACAGTAATTATCTTGTTTTATCAAGAATTACCAAATAGTGGAATACATCAGCAGTTACAAAACTGAAAACCATTGAAGTTTATATACCGTTTGACTGAAATAAAAGTAGATATAGGGAAATACAGACACGCACACTTGTGCATGCAAACATGAAATGGAGGGGTACGATAGTAGGGGAGTACAGATGAGTTCATATCGGGACACCGGGGTACCCAGGCTTTAGTGCAAAACGTTGAAAGTTAGTATGTAGACGTTTGCTTTAAGGAATTGCTACGCTCTTTACGGCTTTTGTATAATATTTTGGTAACTGATGTATAATGTATTAACATTGAACTAAAACAAAACTCTATAAAATTTGTAACTAAAATAAAATTCTTATAAAAAATTAAATAAAATTCTCACATTTAAAACGAAACAAAATATTAAATGAACTATACAAAATTTAATGTTGAAGATGTTCAAATGTCTGTCCCTCTTGCATCAAGCAGTACCCTAAACGATTATAAAACCCATTTCGTACATTCGATAGCATTTCAGGAGTAATCATTTGTATGGCGTTAAGAATTTGTGAAGTATTTGCGAGTTTGCTCAGATACAATGTATGTACGTTCACGCTCTAAAGTTATGGAACGAATGTGTTGTCCCCGCTCTCGATCTCCCCACTATCTCCCCACACCACCGGTCTTATACATAGGTACATGTTTATGTGTGTGTATTTGAAGATGCATATTAACTTTTAACTACGACAATCTGTATATATATATATATATTATTTGGTAACATCAAAACACTCAATTCAAAGTTTAATTGAGTGTTTTATTTTACTTATATAAAGTATCATGAATCTTCACAAAGTAACAACCGAAAGTGTTATATATTTAATGAAACCCTTTATCGCGAGGTCCTTCAACGTTTGCGGAAAAAAGTTTTGCGTGTGCGACCTGACATCGCCAGCTCGTGGATCCTGCATCACGATAACGCTCCCAATCACAGCCCATTGACGCTTGGATAATTTTTGGTAGAGAAAAACATTCCAGTACACCCACACACGCCTTACACTCTAAACATGGCTTCACGTGATTTTCTTCTTTTTCCAACGCTTAAGCGGCAATTGAAAGGTTTCCATTACAGAACAATAAACGACATCCAAAGAGTCACGACGCAGGTTCTAAACAGCCTAACGGAACAAGACTTCCAGAATGGTTCCAGGAATGGAGAACTCACTGGAGACGCTGTGTGCATTCCCAAGTATTCTTTGAAGGGTACAATATTAATTTCTAGATACATTCAATAAAACACTTTAAAACTGATTATTCTCATTAATTCTGAGACATACCACATTTTGGATTTTATGCCTAAATATATTGTATACCTAAGTATATTATTATTAGTCATTGTCAAAAGCAATCAAGAAAATGAGGCGTGACCACTACATGACTTTCTTATAAGTATGTGCGTTTCAAATTATAACAACTTTGTTTTTTATTAAGTTTTAAATACTTTTATCTTCTTAAAAATATAAACTTGGGCAGGTCCGAATATTGAGAATTCTTTTAGAAAAAATATTCCAAATCGAGCTATAAAACTGTAAATGCTTTTGTACTTTTGGTAAATATATAAATGCATAATTACGAGATGTATATGTTATGTTACTTCCAGTCCGAATTTTGAAAGTGCTTTTAGAAAAGTATTCAATAGTTAATTTAATTTGAAATTGCTTTTACATAGCTTTTGAGCACGTTGGAGAAGTAATGCAATCCAATAAGGTAACATAATTACCCGACAGTTTAGATTTGGATGAAACTTTGCTCCTCAAAGGTGACATGGCACGGTATTCACTTTCATATCTCGGAAACTATAATAGATATTATTATAGTTTTACTTTCTTATACCTAATTTAAGGAAGTACATATTATGATGACGAAAATATTCGACCTCGAGATTTTTGTAGATGTCGACGTTTTGAAGTCCTCTGATACCGAAAAAGTGTTTTTCTTTCATCAACTACTAAGTTTAAACAAATTTATAAAGAATTCAAAAATAAGTGGATTTGAAAATAAAATTTTAAAAAAAAATTTCGAAATTCCTACCGGAAATAGGTCTTTCTAGGTAGATACATTATGACAACAGAGCAGTGGCGCAGTCAGAATTTTGTATTAGGGGGGGTTTTCAAAAAAAAAAAATATTAAGCGTATTAAAGAACCAAAATTTTGAGCTAGTTAAGTCTGACGTAACCTGAAAGAGAAAAATACTTTCGAAAACAATTAAAACTGTTTGCCACTGTTGCCAAGATTTTTTTTAAACCAAAACACACATATATATTTTAAAAATCATCTGTGTCTGTATCTGGCGGCCTGGGGGGGGTTTTAACCCCCAAAACCCCCCCCTCGCTGCGCCACTGCAACAGAGGTATTTAAAGTTTAATTTTCTATAGTTCTGTATAAAAGAAAATACAAAATTCGGACCGGAGGTAACACTTTTACTCTTATCGAATAGCACTTTTTTGTAAATATGTATCTCGTAAATTATTCATTCTATATAGATTTATCAAATGTACAAAAGTATTTAGAGCTGGATTTGGTATAATTTTTTGTATAAAATAAATTTCAAAATTTGAACCGGAAGCAATACTTTTGTTCTTATCTAATAGCACTTTTTTGCAAATAGTCGCGAATTATGCATTCTATAGATATTTATTAAGAAAATAGAAGTACTTAGAATAGGATTTTGTATAGTTATGTACATACGTATAAGAAAGTCGTGTGGTGCCCACACGTCACTCTTTTCTTTAAGTAGGTGCACCTATAACATAAGGGTAGTGTTATGGAATGGAAATATTTGGACTCATGAAATATATTACGATTGTAACAAATCAATGTACTTACACCTTTTGAAAGGTATTCGTATTTTCATTTTGGTAGTTTCCCCAACATTTTCAACTTTCCCCTTTGCAATTTTTATATGTGTATGGGAGCAGTTTAAAACCATTTGTTGTATGTATTTTCACTAGAAGCCTAACGAGCCTATTTTAAAATATGAATAGAACTAGATAGAACATATATTTGAATTACATAGGGTAAAGGCACATAAGAGTACGCAGCGTATAAGAGTACGCATTGCATTTTACAAATTATACAACAATATATCACCATCTATGAATGCATGTGAGAAATCCTAAAACATATGTCTGTAACAAGACAAATGCATTTTGAAGTATTGCGCATACAGTCGTTGCAGCAAGCAAAACATATTTTTGTGTATTGTGGATGTATGTTTGGGCCAGTGTGATTTAAGGAATAAATTTGTTATTTGCGGTACTAAGAAGCTTCTCAGTGCTTCATAGTATAATATAAAGTATTAGGTAAGTAATAAAGCCCATTATTTTAAGTTTTTATGTTGTAATAAGTAATCGTAACCTATTTTTCTTAATTCAAACCAATCGTACAAGAGTACGCACTTAAAAGTTTACAAGAGTACGCGCTGCGTGCTCTTGCAAACTATATTTATAAAAATGTAATCATTCCTTTTTTCTCATTGAGTAGGACCTACCAATAATAAAACAACTTTATTAGCCTTTGTAATTTTCAGGAATAGAAAAAATGCGTTCTTATAAAAGAAAAAGCCATAGGAAGCTTGTATTTACTGAACAGCTTATGGCGGAGATTAGGGATAAAATTAGTAACGGCCAGAGTAAACGAAGCATTTCACGAGAATTGAATATTCCAGAACCAACATTACGCAAAAGATTAAAAATTGGCACTGTTCCAGTATCACTTGGACGATACAAATGTATTGTTAGTGAACAACAGGAAAATGAACTAGCAATGTATGTGCAAGAAATGGATTGCCGATTTTACGGATTAACCATGAAAGACTTAAGCAGTATTGCTTTTGAATTCGCCAAAGCTAATGGCGTACAGCATAATTTTAATGCTGAAAAAAGGGTTGCTGGCAAAACTTGGATACGATGTTTCTGTCAGAGACAAAAAATCACATTACGGCAACCAGAGAAGTGTTCACTTGGCAGGATGATAGGCTTCAACAGCTACCAGGTTGATTTGTTTTTTTAAAACTTGCGAGATATGTACGAAAAATACAAGTTTGCAAGTAATTTCATATACAACATGGACGAGACAGGCATATCTACAGTCCCCAACAAGCTGCCCAAGGTGTTTACAAAAAAAGGAAAAAAAATGCGTGGGAAAAGTTGCTAGCGGCGAAAGAGGTCAACTGGTTAGTGCAGTATGCTGCATGAGTGCTGGTGGGGTATATGTTCCTCCAGCATTAAAAATGAAAAAATGAAAGAAGAGCTGTATACAGAGGCGCCTTCAGGAACTTTACCACTAATTTCCGAAACAGGCTTTATAAATTCTGAGTTTCTTGAATGGATGAAGCATTTCCAAAAACATGTTAAAGCTTCCAAAGATGCTCCTGTTTTATTGGTATTAGACAATCATTCATCTCACCGAAGCCTTAATGTTATCAAATACTGTCGTGAGAATTCCATTCATCTTTTATCGATCCCGCTGCATGCCAGTCATAAAATGCAACCATTAGATAAAGGATATTTTGGCCCATTAAAAACTGCATACAACCAAGCAACTGACCATTGGTTAGTTACCAATCCTGGTAAAGCTATTACTCAAAAGCAAGTTGCTGGTTTATTTAAAACGGCATATTATAAAGTATCTAATCTCGACAAAGCAGTGCGGGCATTTGAAGCTACAGGAATCTGGCCTTACAATCCCAATCATTTTAGTGAAGAAGATTTTGCTCCTTCACTTGTAACTGACAGACCTTATAATCCATGTGAAGAAGTTCCTGAAGCTATAGAACTTGCTGGCGTTCCCATGGAATTAGATGAGATAGCTGAGGAGACTGAAGTCTTTGAAATTGATTTTAATGCGTCCACAGGATTGCCTGTAAATCCTGAACATGCAGAACAAATAATGACTTCAATTTTAAAGGACACTAATGCTCCAGAGACAGATAATCTAAATAATTTTAAAATATATTTGGATGTCGAAAACGCTATGAAACCTGGGCCTTCATCGACCGAAGACGAAGAAAACAATCGTGAAAATATTCTAGATTCTTATGATAATAACCAAACCGCTGAATCGAAGCAAAATAAAGTTCCTGTAAAACCAAAAGATCTACGACCACATCCAAAATGTAGTCAAACGAAGTCAACCAGAAAACGTCGAAGTCAGAAATCAGAGATATTTACTAGCACACCGTTAAAGGATGAACTAGAAGCAAAGCAATCCGAATTGACAAAACAGGTGGAAAAAAAAATTGGTTTAGGGAATTCAGCAAAGCCTGCAGCTAAAATCACCAAGCAAGCAAAAACAGTAAAAGCATGTACCTACATCAAAAATAAATACAAACGTCAAAGAAAGAAACAGCAGGACGAAGCCATCAAAGGCAGAAGAATGTAAAAGAAATAAAAATGAAACAGAAGAAATATTATGTCCATCTTGTGATGCATTGTATACAGATCCACCATATGAGGACTGGATACAGTGTTCTAAGTGTAATAAGTGGTGGCATGAGAAATGCACTTCTTATGAAGCAGGAAATTTCATATGCGAACTATGTTAATCTAATATCGCGTACTCTTATAATAACTTCTGTGTACTCTTATAACGACGTCTTACAAGAGTACGCAATTGTAAGAAGTTTGAAAACTATTTTTGTTTTAATTGTAATAACACTAAATTGTCTTAAGTATTAATAAATTCTTCCAAAATTAACGCAGGCTTTCATTGGTTTCAAAGATTTTGTTGTTTTCAGTTTAATAGAAGAAATACACAAGAAAGTTCACTAAGTGCGTACTCTTGTACGTCATTACCCTATTTCAATTAATTGCAAGGTCATCGAACTTAAATCCACCCCCTAAAATTCACATTGCCTATTCAATGTTTTCACCCTAACTATCATATGTAAGGGATATGATATGACCATAGTTATGCGCTGTAGATAACATCTTCGTAGTTGAACGGTGGCGCGGCGCCTCCAAGTTTGCGCCGGGACGCCAGTGTCAGTACAGTGCACGATTTGTTGGAAAGCTGTTGACTTCTCTTTAAAAGAACATATACCCAATAGAAATATGACGACATTACAACAGAAAACAGTGGAACGAGAATTTCACATTACTCGGTAAGTGATTACAAATGCTTGTTATTTATTTTTTCGTATAGTTAAATACATAGGTACCTATGTTTCCGTACATTGTTTTGATTAGTTTATCAATCAATAAGTACAAATGCAGAAGATAAAATTGGTATATTTAATAAAAATATAGTATTTGAAAACATGTAAACTAGAAGCAATCACTGGCTCTTATTTTTATTATCAAAATGTAGTGGCTGGTGCAAGCACGATATTTTCAGCGATATTGCACCTTGCGATATGAAGTTTACATGAAATATCGATCCGGTTGAGTCACACAGTCAGCTCTAAATTGAGAGGGTATTTTTAATGAAATTACAACTGATAACAGCATATGTTTCCTATCACATAAAATTTGCCGAATATATTATTCCAACGTATTTAATGGGTAACTATATTTAAATAGATTCGGCAAATATTTAGCTCTCATTAGTTAACCCACATATCTATAACAATTCCACGCAAGCAATAAAATAAAGATAATATCCATAAATATATACAGTGAGTCCTATTTGGCGTGTACTTTATACCATATAGGAAAACAATTTATAGATGATAACTAAGAATGTCAGTTCAGTCATTCCTGCTTATTTAGAAACAGAAATTACACGCATTTTCTAAGTTTACATACGTCAAATATGGCGTTAAAAAATATTAAAGAAACGTTTCTGTTTATTGTGTAAGGATTTGCAAAAAGTTATTAAATTTATTTGGAATGACATTTTGAACCTTAGTTTAATTGGTACTACAAATCTACCAGGCGAAACCGAACATATTGTGTATTGGAATTCGTAAATATTAAAAATAGAATGCAATAAAACTTATTTATTTTCTTTATTTTTATATTTCACAAGATGACATTATCTTTTAAAAAATGCCCAAGATACAAGCATCTATACTCCATTCAGTCTAAGAATGGAGCATTGGGAAAGATAGGGCTTAAAATAAACGTTTGTGATTGGTTGAAATCGAGTGTGCATTTACACCGGCAAAATAATCGCATTTAGCTCGTTCTGTCAAAAATTTGTTTACTGACAGTTTTGTTCAAAGAGTTTGTCGATTTCCGTATTTTACATAGTTATTTGTTGTTAATATTCTTAAAAACTAGTTCTCCTTAGAACTCGCAAGTGAAATATTCATTTGTTAAGGTATTTGATCACTTTCGTTAACTTTCCTTTCGTACTGACAGTTTTGTTCAAAGAGTTTGTCGATTTCCGTATTTTACATAGTTATTTGTTGTTAATATTCTTAAAAATTAGTTCTTCTTAGAACTCGCAGGTGAAATATTCATTTGTTAAGGTATTTTATCAATTTCTAGATATTGTAAATAAGATAATAATTGAAATATCTGCTAATGGAAATAGTATCTAAAATTTATTGGATTTTAAGATGAAATATTGCCCTTTACACCTTTTACTCACATATTGATAATGATACCTACATTCTTGAATGTTGTAAAATGTACGCGTTCTATTTACATGTAGACACAACGTGTTATTCCTGTTTTCCTTATATTTTAATATTTTTTGTGTGAGCGATATTCTGTTTTGGAAAACTTATCAAATACTGATTAGCTGTTTGCCTTTTCATGTATTGTTAGTATGGTTATCATTTTAAAAGCAATGTAAGTCTTACTTAAATAAATGTCAATAAACACGTAAAAATCAAAATATAATGATATCATATACAATGTATATTCCTGCTATCCATCTGACAGTAAACATATGTTTTATTTGTTTTCAAAATACAAAATTCATCGTGTGTAAACTGTGCTCATATTGTAGCGCCATCTACTCCATTCTTAGACTGAATGGAGTATAGCTTTTAGTAGCTATATATACTGTTAGGTTTTAATAGTACCTATCTATCTAATAATTTCTTACAGGATATTTTGTGTCTTATTTGTAGCATGACAGAAATTGATTAAAATGACCAACAGTGAATATTTCATGTTTGTTTATAAGGTAATCTGTATACCTTTATTTTAGATAACAAAATTGTTAATTTCAATTTTTCAATCTAGAGTGCTGTGATTAAGTCAAAATGTTGTAGTGTTTGAATTGCACTGCAAAAATACGAACATTGCCCTACATCATTTTCTGTGCCGGTCATGAAGCTACAAAGCGAAATTTGATTTCTATTTAAAAGCAACATCATAGGAACCTACACAACAATAGATAAATTCATGATTATTTTAATATGCTAACACTTTGTTGAATTTAAATTTATAATTATTAATTATATTACTTATTATGTTTCTTACTAAGATATCACTATCTAAAAACCAGTACATAGATACATTAGATTATATTATTCAGTATTACTTGAAAAGAAATAAGTAAAACAGAAGACACACAGGAAAAAGACGAATGACTAGGTGCTAAACAAAACTATGTAGCGTGACAAGAACGAGCTGATATTTTGTCAGTTAGTGAGTACATATTTGGTTTAGAAACTGTTAAATTATTTTTCATGGCACTAGCAGAGAATAACGATTAACGAAAAGTGACAGTATAATCGAATCCCCTTGATTTTTGCGTATCCCACACCTCGTTGAATTTGAGTAATAAAGAACCATGTGTGTTACAACCAAGGACAGGATTCACCAGGACAGACCAAAGACCGAGTCCCAGTGGCATTGGTGGCAGTGACAACTAATATTCAAAGGTCGCCCCGCCCATTTTGTCACTTCTCGATGACCGTTGTTTCCCGGCAGTAATTTTGCTATATTATCATATAAGCTATAAAGACGTTGTTATTAGGAAGTAATTTCAAATTCGAATAGAAAGAGTTGGTATCGTGGGAATATTCAAGGAATCTCCTGAGCGTCTCAACCTTAGTATTCAGTATGTGTTTTATGCAGACAGACAATTCATATTTGTCAGTTCGACAATGACAGGTTAGGTTGGTAACTCATTATAATGACACGACATTTTAAATACTTGTTGGTTAGAATATTATTCTAATATATTATTATATATTAATTTGACACTTAATAGGAAGGTTATGTTGTGATACTTACTACTTACACGTAACTACAGAGCGGACGTCCCAGATTTAAACTACGACGGAGCAAAGAAATAATGTAAACAGCACGCAGTTACTGAATAGCACTATTCTTATCGTGAATTGCAACAGCTGTTTATGCCCGAGAATGAGAGCAAAAAAAGTCCATTTAACTCGTAAATTTCCTATCTTCATCGGCGTAGATAGGAGCGTGAGGGGTTTTAAAATTTATTATATTTCGTAAGATAAATATAGTATGGAAAGTTTACTCGATTTGAACTACAAAATAAACAAATAATAACGTATTTTGTATTTTATAGATCACCACCCACTTGTTATCCAATTATATAAATTAAATTAAACACTTCTTAAAAATACAAAATTTCAATAGTGCGCCCGTGGGCGATGAGTCATCAACCTTTCGTGTCCGCTCTGTACACATGACTTACAACACACCGACAATACCAACCATAAACATAATAAATCGATCTGACAACAATGCCTTGAAATAAAAGAAGATAGTTGATTACAAATTGTTTACGGTAATAAAAGAGGTATATATACCATAAGAGACTGGACTGTAAACTAAGGTTGAGACGTTCTATAGTACATATGACGTTACATGACAGAGGAGTTTGTCACTAATAACTGCTAAACAGAAAATGCGTAACGTTCGTCTAGTGTAGCTTATTTAACTTAGAATAATGTTGGTGTAGCCATTGCACTCTATATTGAAAAATAAATCAATGAAGGAAATATCATGGATACATAATAAAAATAGGAGAAAGAATATCGGGTTAATCCGCTGTAGTGCAACCGCAGACACGTGTTTCAGACTCGTTGGTCATTGTCAGTACGGTGTAGCCAAGGAATAAGGTGGGATATCCTTGGAGATAGAAACAAAAGGAAGACCATCGGGAAGACAGACCACCAATTGCAGCTTAAATGTCAGAAGATCCTCAGGTCTGAGTGACAACAACTGACACCGCCGCGAGGCAGACATTGTCAACCCGCGCGCCGTCCAACCCAGGAATGATAAATCAATGAAGGAAATATCACGGATACATAATAAAAATAGGAGAAAGAATATCGGGTTAATCCGCTGCAGTGCAACCGCAGACACGTGTTTCAGACAATGTCTGCCTCGCGGCGGTGTCAGTTGTTGTCACTCAGACCTGAGGATCTTCTGACATTTAAGCTGCAATTGGTGGTCTGTCTTCCCGATGGTCTTCCTTTTGTTTCTATCTCCAAGGATATCCCACTTTATTCCTTGGCTACACCGTACTGACGATGACCAACGAGTCTGAAACACGTGTCTGCGGTTGCACTACAGCGGATTAACCCGATATTCTTTCTCCTATTTTAAAAAATAAAGATAAATAATGCTAATACCACTGAAATATAAATTATTAGGAAACATGTTTCCTAACTATGGTTTGAAATAAAAACAAATACTCAATACTTAATTTATTGGTAATCTCAATTACTATCTATAGTTTAATTAAAATTAACTAATACTTTATCCATGGATTCGATATGCCACTATGCCGGGTGTCCCAGCTAAGACTTTCGGGTCATATATCTCCATTATTATTGTACGAATTTATATAAAATTTGGAATATAGACAATTTATTAAGTGAAGAACCGTTGCGCTATACTGAACCAACCATAGTCTTTAAAACGTGAATTCAACTAGCTTTTATTTTCTGTTATTCAGGCGAGTTAAAGGCACCATACTTTATTAAATGCAAGTTACTGGTTTCAGACTTTCCAGTTTACAGTGAATCTTCTTGTTAATGTCTTTACAGTGTGCAAACAATTAAACTCACAGAACACCCATAGAGGTGCTTAACCATCAAAAGATATTTTCGTGGAATTTGAAAAAAAAGAACGATGAGTGAAAATTACATTTTTTAACTTCCACTAATTTCAAAAGTAACAGAACAATCCTCATTCAATAAAGTATCTACATTTTAAATATCAAAAAAATTCGTTCAATAATAATGGAGATATATGACCCGAAAGTCTTAGCTGGGACAGCCTATATATAAAATGTCATTAATTATTTATAAAATTATAATAGGTTGGGCAAATGGCTAACATTTTTCAAGCATTAAGCTGCGCACACTGCACCGACTGTTACGACCGACCGGTACGGCAAAATTAGCAATTTTGGGGAGGTGCGCACACTGGAACATCCGGTACGGCGTACGGCAGACCAGCACGACCGACAAGAACGGAACGGATACCTTCCGTGTAACTCATTTTTATAGTCAGTCCTAAATGCCGAAGCTCCGTTCCGGTCGTAGGTACTGATGGCGTACGCTAGCACCGATCGACACGACACGCCGCAGATTGTCCAAAAGTTCTTTCATTCCGACTTTTTTCCAAAACAGCGAATGGCAAATCGTGCGTTGCCTGTCGGTACACTGCGCGCGTAGCTTTAATTATAGATTTAAAATAGTCAACCTATCTGTTCAACAATCGATGCCAAGATTTGTAAAACACAATTATTACTGATTTTCAAACTAAAACTCAAATAAAATATGTCCGCACCGGTGGTAGATGTCTTTTAAGATGGTTAATTATATTATACAGGCTGTCCCAGAAATAAAAAGACGGAATAGCATGTATGTAAAGTCCGAACAGAAACAGGTCCAAATATATCGCAATAACGAAGAAATTAAAAATTTAATTTTCTATGTTGTTTTTTAGATAAAAAAATTACATTACGGGCCTGTCACAGAATGTATGTTTATAAATACACGTAAGAATGCTCATTTGTAAATAGAAACGAACACGCATTCATAGAAAAATACGCTTTTATTTGTATAAAACGGGAAAAAGCGTTAAACCGTACTCATTCATATAAAATATATTTTTTGTCAAATGGGCGACCCACTTTATTGCAGACAATAAAAGTTGTTTTTATTTTAAAAATAGGAAGGTTGATGCTCTTTAATGTGTTTGTAGTCGGAAACAGCTGATTATTATTATTTTAGAATATTCAATAAATCGTAGTTTTTCTCGATTACAGTAAATATCAAGAATGTAATTATTTTTTTTTTCTAGCAGGTGTAAAATTAAAGTAATTAATGGTTTGATATTTATTATGAAGTATCTATTCCTCTTCCTTTTTTTGGAGGACTAATTGTGAAAGTGAAGCAAGTGGATATATAGTCCAGGGTCAACGTAAGGCCAATTGAATTCTTTATTATTTTTTTCTGCCATCTGCGCACGAATAATAAAAACTTGATATTTTAAGGGTACGTTTTTACACAATCTAGCTTCCGATTTCTGCTACTCCGTCTTTTTATTTCTGGGACAGCCTGTATGTGTAATACATAAACTAAACACATATTCATTCATATCAATGAAATTCTTGGTAACCCTGTAATACACTCTTTTTATAAGTAAAATCTCAAAAATAATCATATCACCTACTTTGAATGTAGACGAGATCTGTTTCATTTTTGCTGTTATTTGCATACATAAAACGATTTTATTTATTTTATATTATTTCATTTTCGCACAGTATTAATTACTGTAAGTTATCCTGTTATACATTCAACGAAGAAAACATTACATTCTGTAAATGTATGTTAATTAATCGTTCGAAAAACTTTAGTTTGGAATTGTTTCAAAAATGAATAATAATAGCGGTTTCAACAGTAATTTTAATAATAATGGAAATATTTTGAATTTCAATGATCACATCAAGAAATCGGGAGTTTTTCTTTCTAATCATTAAGATCAGATGTAACAAGTATGTATTACAATCATCTACGCATATTTTTTCTCTAATATATGCACTTCGTTTTGCTTTCCAACAGCATGATTATTATTAATAATAATCTAAATAATCTTATAGAAAATAAATAATAATAATCTTAGTAATCTTGTAGAAAATAGATAATTGAACAAACGGTAATCATCGTGACTAGTAAGCCTCAATAAGGAGTATAGGGAGTAACTATCGGTTATTCTACTATTTACTATCCATAGTCCGAACTATTAAAAGTACTTGAGCTCTCACTTTAACTTACAGTGATTCGCAAAACTTGCTTTTCGTTAAGAGTTAAGTATAGTGTAAATTGTGATCTAAATTTTTACAAATTCTTTTATATAAAAGCTGCTCCAAATTAAGTTTTAAATACTTTAATACTATCAACAAATCTATCCAGAATGCATAATTTGAGAGATATTCATAAAAAAACTGCTATTCGATCCCAGTAAAAGTGTTACTTCCAGTCCAATTTTTGAATACTTTTATGTTTAAAATTTGAAAGCCATTTTAAACATAAAAGTATTCAAAAATTGGACTGGAAGTAACACTTTTACTGGGATCGAATAGCAGTTTTTTTATGAATATCTCTCAAATTATGCATTCTGGATAGATTTGTTGATAGTATTAAAGTATTTAAAACTTAATTTGGAGCAGCTTTTATATAAAAGAATTTGTAAAAATTTAGATCACAATTTACACTATACTTAACTCTTAACGAAAAGCAAGTTTTGCGAATCACTGTAAGTTAAAGTGAGAGCTCAAGTACTTTTAATAGTTCGGACTATGGATAGTAAATAGTAGAATAACCGATAGTTACTCCCTATACTCCTTATTGAGGCTTACTAGTCACGATGATTACCGTTTGTTCAATTATCTATTTTCTACAAGATTACTAAGATTATTATTATTTATTTTCTATAAGATTATTTAGATTATTATTAATAATAATCATGCTGTTGGAAAGCAAAACGAAGTGCATATATTAGAGAAAAAATATGCGTAGATGATTGTAATACATACTTGTTACATCTGATCTTAATGATTAGAAAGAAAAACTCCCGATTTCTTGATGTGATCATTGAAATTCAAAATATTTCCATTATTATTAAAATTACTGTTGAAACCGCTATTATTATTCATACGTCTGTATTTTTCATACATTCTAAAAAATCTACGCAGCAGACAACCATTTCCAGGGTACTTCAGCAAACATCAAGATCTGCAAAAATATCAATGTCGAACAGTTTCATGTTCACAATACTTTATTTTAACACATATAAGAAAATAAAAGTTGCGTAATATTCAAAAATGTAAAATTTCATAAAAAAATTGATAATATTTGAAACCCAAACTTTTGGAAAATGTTACTAAGAATAAAAAATTGCCATTATACTATACTAGCTACTATATCTCAAATTTGATTCACGTAGAACAGCGATGCACATACCGCGGCCCGCGGGCGCATGCGGCCCACTGTCGATATTTATACGGCCCGCCAACGAATTTTAAAAATTGTTCGAAAAACTACATAAGTAGGTAAAAATCCATTCAAATCAGTGTTTCTAACCTTTTTATTTTATTCTAACTTTTGTAATTGTTAGTAAGATATGCATCTGTAAGTAGATACCTACAACTTTCTTGTTCAGGTTTACTACGTAGGACAGGTATGCTTCTCGTCGTTCCAAGCATATTGTTACGAGACTAGAAATATGTCGAACCAACTAGATTACTCGACGATTCGCGAAACACGTCGATATTATCCCCGACAATGTGGCAGGTTCTCGATGTTAGGTAACTCGTATAAATACAACGCATCGCCCGCTATCGGGGAAGTTAATTTTTAACTACGGACAAGAGAACGTTATATTATTTGAATTGTAATCTGTGAAGAATAAATATTTCATCGTTCGAACGTGGCATCTACCTACGTAACAATATAACATCAATTTTGATATGGATAAACCAGGTCCCAATAAAAAACGTAGTTGTAAGATTGAAGATGAAAATCGACAATTTCAAGACATTTGGACCGAAAAATACTTTTGTGTTTCATCGCATAACAAAATTGTCTGTTTAATATGCAAGAGTAGTGTTTCTATTCCGAAGATGCTGAAACAGCTACTGAAGTTAGCTATGAAGTATCTAGCATAATAGCGAAAACTTGTCGGCCTTTTAAAGATGGTGAGTTGTTAAGCAATGTTTAGATATCGCCGCAAAAAAAAATGTGTCCGAGAGATGCAAAGAAGTTTGAGAAAATTCAACTAAATCGGATGACTGCTCAAAGAAGAATTACCACATTAGCAACTAATATAGAAGAGCAATTAGCTACGAAATCGAAAAGTTTTGAGTATTTTTCTATAGCGCTCGACGAATCTACAGATATAACTTCCACTGCTCAACTCTTAATATTTTTACGAGGTGTAATGCAAAATTTTGAAGTGAGTGAAGAACTGATTGGTATGAGTTCTTTGACAAGTCAAACCAAGGGGAGTGACATGCTCAAAGCTCTTCTGGAAAAGTGTTCTATAATGGATTTGGATTTAACAAAATTATCTGATATTACGATAATTACGACTGACGGAGCACCTTCAATGGTTGGAAGTAAATCTGGAATAATAACTATGTTAAAAGAGTATTTATAAACTAAAAACATAGACACCAATGAATTAATGGAGTTTCATTGCATTGTACATCAAGAGGCCCTCTGTTCAAAATTAGTGGGATTTGAAAATGTGATGAAAGTTGTAATACCTACTGTAAACTTTATAAAATCACGAGGTCTCAATCACCGACAATTCAAACAATTTCTCGAGGATATTGAAAGCGAATATGGTGATCTCCTGTTTTACACTGAAGTAAAGTGGCTAAGTCGTGGGTTGACTCTAGAGCGATTTCTTAACATGATTGAAGTAATCAAAGTATTTCTGGCGGAAAAGAAAAAGGGCATCCTAGAACTCGACAACCCTGATTGGCTGTGTGACTTAGCGTTTCTGGTAGACATCACAAATCACTTGAATATCTTAAATACGCAACTTCAAGGCAAAGATCAATTAATTTGGCAGTTATACTCTCATGGTTCGTGCTTTCAATGCAAATTGAGTCTTTTCAGGACACAAATCAATTCAGCTAATTTCAGCCATTTTCCGAACTACAAAAAAATTATGGAGAAATTCAATAAAACTGATGATGTTAATTTCGCCTATGTTGAAAAAATTGATATTTTGATACAAGCTTTCCATGATCCTTTTGTAGACTTCAAAAAAGTTGAACCTGTATTGGACATTTTCAGCAATGCTTTCAACATTTCACCCGAAAATGCACCGGAATCAATACAGCTGCAATTAATAGACATGCAAAATAATGATAATTTACGAAACAAGTTTAATGAAGGAATTTATTCAACTTTTACCGTTGCGTTGACAAAACCGCTCATAAAGAGTTGCAAATAAATGCATTGAAATGCGCAAGCTTATTTAGATCGACGTATATTTGTGAGCAAACATTTTCAGTGATGAAACTTAACAAAACAAAAAATCGAAACCGTCTGGCAAATGAAAATCTGGAAGCAATTTTACGTGTGGCGACAAGTAATGTGGAGCCAAACATCAACAAAATTGTTAGATCAATGCAATGTCATGCATCAAAATAATAATACATGAAATAAACGATTACATAATTACAACAAACATTTTTGAATGTTCTTTTATTTTTATCACTTGTAGTAATTCATACTATTTAAAAATAAAAATATTTGTGTCAATAAGTATTGTTTGTAGTGGCCCGTCCTTGGCTTATAATTTTCCCGAGTGGCCCCGCTTCCCTATATGTCTGTGCATCTCTGACGTAGAGTCTTATAAACGAAATTGCCTGTAACTATTGCGTCAGACACCAAGTATATTACCGTGCGCACTAATTTAAAATAATCACAATATTTTCATGAATTAAGGGATTAATAATAACAAACTAAAGGAATAATTTAACAATTATTAATATTATACTAATAAGTATTGCTTTCATTTGAAAAATTAAATGTTATGTTTTTTGTATTAGGGTAGATCAGTCCCAGCAACAATGGGAGAAATCATCGGCATAGCAAGAAGAGTCGCAAGTCTCAGAAATGGAAACCGAACAGGATCAATTACCACTGAGGCATGGGTGCGATGACTTGTGGACGTGGAACCGTTGGGAGCGCAGTCAAGAAGTCAAATTGTACGGAACTACTTTCAGAACTGCTCATTTTCATCCCAATTGGAGTAGCGGCACAGCAGGTGTCAGAGGTACCAGGATCCTTAATAATGGTAGATATTTCTGGGAATTGCGATTATCACAACGAATTTTCGGCACGAGTATGATGTTTGGCATAGGTACGAGAAAAGCAAGATTGCATGCAGACTCCTTTACAAATTTGTTGGGTGAAGATGAACAGGGATGGGGCTTGTCTCATAAAGGTTTATTATGGCACGCAGGTAGATGGTATCATTACACAAAACCATTTCGAGAAAACGAAGCTACCACAATAGGAATATTGTTTGATGGAATAGCTGGCACCTTAACTTATTACAAAGATTCTAAATGTTTAGGGGTGGCTTTTCGAGGCTTAAATGAAGTAAAGGAAGCTTTATATCCAATTATATGTTCCACAGCAGCGAAAACCGAAATGACACTAGATAATATGAAGAGAGACTTTGTTAATTTACAGGATCGATGTAGAGCCGTAATAGTCAAAAAGATCAAATCCAAAAACGATCTAGATAAGCTAATGGTACCCCCGAGAATAAAAAATTATTTAGGCGAAGCTATTACGGTCATGGATTCTACGCAACCTTTTAAACCTGTAAATCAAAATTCGTCTAACACTTTTGGATTATTTTGATTAATAAAAGACTGTCACACTAGTGTTGATCAAATCATCTGAAAATAAATAATGACGCATCAAGTTTAGAGTCTTTGCATAAAGTAAGATAACATAATATTACATCTAGAAATTTTTGTTTATTATTGAACAAAGAATTTCACTTTTATCAGATGGTTTGAAAAAGATGAAATCGAACATTATGTAAAGTTAAAACATAAATTACGTATAGTAAATGATTACAGAGAACGCTTTGGGTAATTTGTAGAAGAAATCTTTTATTTCATATAAATACTTGCAGCTCACGAATACAGACAGAACTATAATATAAATCTTTTCATGTTGATAGAATACTCATTTCAGTTCGCTGTATTCTGTCCGCCCTTTTATAATTATGAGTTCACATAAGCCAAATGCGTTCAAAAACGGCACTAAAAAAATGAAAACCGCTTATTATCAAAACTAACAATGTTATAATAGTTTGATTTTTGTACGCGATATCAAAATTTCTTTTCTCTTTTTCGGTATTAGAACAACGTTATTCTAGCACGCATTTTGCTGTTAGAATGGACTCCATTCTTAAACGATTTTTGGAAATCATGCTGGAATGAAAGGCCTTCTGTTACTTGTATTTTAATATTCTATTAACATGTAACTGAATAGTTCAAGCACCTAATTATGGAAGATTTTGGTAACATGATACAGATTTCGCACATGCTTAAATTTGTTTAAATATTGGAATAGAAACTTTGTACATCACTCATTCTACAAGTAATGGATTTATTACTAAAGGGATGTTTAAGCTTTACAAAAATTAGGAAATCAAAAAAACTGTTCCATTACTCCTCAAAATATTTGCTTTTAAGATGTATATGTAGATACACTATCACATGCATTGAAAACAATCCTCGACACAGTCTTCTACTCTTAAATTGTATCTCTAAAATATGTTTTTCATAAGCCTCAATAGCTTCTTGAGGTAACGCAAATGGCTGCATAAGCATTTTTGTTTGATAGCCAAGAACACAAAGAAGCCGTGAAGTGATAAATCATTAATTCAATGCTTTCCTCCTTTAAATAATCAATTATTTAACGTGCTAAGTCAGAACTGGGAATCTCATGATGAAGAAGAACGCAATTTTTCCTGATTTTGTTGATTACTTGTATACCATTCAGCATTACTCTTCTTCGATACCCTAAAAGAATTCTTGCGATATGTCTAGTACAGCCGAAGAAACAATCTATTACTACTTGGAAATGCCTCTTGAGCGAACAACTTTAGTGGAATTTGATTCATCTTGGAATATAGGAACAGTGGATTGTTGCTTAGTTTTACTTTCATACGAATGTATCCAGTTTCTTCACCTGTTACGATGTTGCAGACAGATTTTGTAGTTCCTCGGTCGAAATATTTTCATCAGTTTCTTGTATCAATTAACACGAGTCTTTTTTGAGCGTCGGTCAAATTATGTGGAATATATCGCAAACAAGTCATTTTCACAGTTGAATGTTCATGCAAAATATAACATACTGCAGTCTTCGATACGCCTAAGAATGCTTTTATCTTACCGTAAGTCAGATGACGAACTTGTTCAATCATGTTATGCACAGTATCAATTCTTTCGGAATAACAACCGCTGTTGGTCAACCTTCACGAAATTGACTACTTTATCACAAAAAAAAAATCACAGTAGTTTCTGAAGGTGCTTCATTAGGTATCAAATGTTGAAAGATACAATTCGACGTATCGCTGTTAGGCTTTTACAAAAATCATAAGAAAGTATCCAACAAGAACCTTCAGTGAGATTGTTATGGAACTAGAGAACAAATGTAATACTTCCCACCACAACCAAATTACTGATAAAAACACCGCCATCTTTGATGTCCGATTTTAAGTGAGGGATAAGTGGAAGCATATATTTTTCCCATACCCCTTGCTCCCAATTACTCCTACAATTTCACAGCGTGTAACAAGAATCACGGGACATCCAACATAGCGAGTATTTTGTAATTCCTCCGCCATTGCTACCCCCGTTTCTCCTCAGGAGTGTCCTGGCAGAAAGGGAGGCAGAAATGGCGCTAGCGGCAATTAGCAAAATGTCATCCGTCGAAAATTAGAGATGTGCCCGATTGTCGGAGTTTCACACCTGCAGCCTCGTCCAATTATATTTATGAACGTTTCGGAAATTTATTGTGTCACCTTCAACCTGCCTTAACTTACTTCCCTAGTGTGCGTTGGAAAAGATGGGGTGGAGCCTGTGCCTCAAACTCTCGGTTTTAGGGGATGGGTCACTCAGATTACTGAAGGTGGATGACTTTTAGGCGCCAGCTGTCATTCTATTTCAGGCCCACTCCAATAAGTTACTTATTCCGACAGCTAAAATAATATTAAGTACACTAGGTATAGTAAGACATTCATACACAATATAAACAACAATAACAAGTTTATTATAACAGTTTTGGAATTATCGAATGCCAAGATGCAACATGAAAATTATAGTATTCCACAAATGGGTGGATCAACCTGTATATAATACAAGTTAAACGTAAAAAAAAAGCTATTTAAATTTAAAACATCTATGCCACGCCAATAGAGCATAAATGCGCTTAACAATTAAATTAAATTAAATTTGAAAATATTCAACTATTAAAACAAAGTTTAATCACGTCAAAAGTTGCACTAAAGCACTTAGAAATTCAAAATTAATTTAAATTTGAAATTAATCAACTGACTAAAATTTAATTAAGCTAAGAAATTATAATGTATAATGAGTGATTAATTAACGTACAACAGAAATTATGGCAGAACGAGATCTCGCATCACATTTAAGCCCCTACAGTCATTACATGCTGTAGATGTATAATTTTGAAAATAGAACGAATAATTAGTCAGCCATAACACTTCTGAGTACCAAAAATTAATTTAAAACTACAAAATTTAGGTTACGGTCCTGACGGAAATTATCTAACAATTAAATTGGATAGCTACTCAAAACGTAAATGAAAATGAGCGTGAATTTACAGATATAAGCACAACATATTCTAATGAAAATTAATTAAGCAAAACAGATCAATAGGTTTACAAATAAAAATGATTAAAGATACGTAACTTAACAATGTATTTGATCCTCATGGGGCATCGGTTTTCTCTAAGGCCTCCACCATGGAAAACAATTAATTCCGGGTCCAAATGGGGTAGTTTTACCTTCAAAGAATGACGGATGGGTCAAATATTCGCAGATTTAATTAAACGTGGTTGCGGAAGATAGGCTAACAAGATGGCGGCATTACTTCCGGCATTCCAACACGTGCTCTCACACAAACGCAATCGACAGCACGATATCAGGTAAAAAGAAAAGCTAAAAGGGAAATATACGAAACAAGGCATTACTTAGGAGAAAGAGAATTTAAGAAACTTAGTCACTCACCGATCCAGAAGTCTATTTCAAACAATATGAAAAAGCCTGCCCATGCAGTAGGAAACTAATTAACTACTAAAAGCTTAATTTCTCACTGTTTAATCATCCACGATTTATCGTGAGAATTATACGGCAAATGGCAAAACAGACCATTAAATACAGTGACACTGATTGAAGTGGACAGATCGCTTCTTAAATCAACTCAACGGTTCGATTGATATTGATCGAATGACGACACGAGGTCGGTTGTATGTTGTAAAATGTTTTTTTCTTATTTTAATAACGTGACTACTAAATTTTAGAATTGAGACATGGTATACGAATGCGCAACTTTTAGTACTCCAATGTCTTATTTTTCCTATCCTGTTGCCCTGGAAGTTATATCCACCTTTCTTACTTCTAACTTCTAAATACAACTATGTATGTCCGTTTATTAAAATATTCTCCTTTAATGTAAAATTTGCATTATACCTACTGTTGATGTATTTTAGAAGTTGGCTATAAGAACATCTAATAGGTAATTGAATCTAAAATTTATTTTTTACAGTACCCTATTGCACATTTTTTAACTACCACCACATAATTGCTATTACTTTTGCTAATTTGTTTACTTTGATTTGGAGTACAATTGTGATTTGGGTAAAAATTTTGAAATACTTTTCTAATAAAATGGTTCTCAAATTCACTTTTAAATACTGTCGTATTTTTTCTAAATTTGTTCGAAGTCGAAAATGTTGATCATCGAAACATGTCCTTATAGAGTCCGATCCAAACCTGATGGGACTTGAGATGCGCGAGGCGTGGTTTAAACTCTGTACTATCCGTGCTAAAAATATCGACACCAAAACGCTCGTGTATATTTCCCGCTACTTTTGATTACAAACACCATGGAATAAAATCTGAAATCTACAAGTTTTATTATTATTATATACATGGCAAAAGCAAATGTAAAAGTAAACCTCAACACTAGATAAAATAAATTTAAAATAAAAATAAAGATTAAATTAAATTAAAAAGAGTCAGTATTATTGTCGCAATGTACATTATTACTCCACTATTTTGTTTTATTATTAATAACCACATGGCAAAAACAAATGAAAAAGTAAACCTCAACACTAGATAAATAAATTTAAAATAAAAATAAAGATTAATTTAAATTAAGAAACTAGACTTTTTTAAAATTTTAATAATCGTTTTCATCTGACGAATAGTCAAATACAGAATTAGTATCATTATAGCAATGTACATCATTACTCCACTCTTTTGTTTTATTATTAATAACCACATGGCAAAAGCAAATGAAAAAGTAAACCTCAACACTAGATAAATAAATTTAAAAAATAAAGATTAAATTAAATTAAGAAACTAGACTTTTATAAAATTTTAATAACCGTTTTCATCTGACGAATAGTCAAATACAGAATCAGTCTCATTGTTACAATGTACATTAAAATTCTTTGTGGAAATCATCCATAGTATGTTCTTTAACAATATAGTCTTTAATTTTCTTAACATGCACAACAATATTACTCCACTCTTTTGTGTTTTATTATTAATAAGAAAAAACTGATTTTATAAAAGATTTTAAAATGTATATAAATGATGTAAATGTATGGGAGCACAGTACGAAGCAAAGACTAAACGACAAATGATCAAATAGTAGACTAATGTTTTCACGCCCGACTGTGTACAGCGCTTCCCATAGATATCTTTCTCATTTTATACTGCTTGCTCTCTCTAATACCGAAAATCGTTTTCTACGCAGGTACCATCAGGTTTTGATCGGACTCTACTACGTATAAAAAAGCAAGAGAAGAAGTTAATTCATTTGGGAAGAGATAACCCATATAGCTACGGTCTTCTTCGTGGCATTTTTTGAACGCATATCTTGTTGAATTATAGAGCAATTATATATTTGCAACTGCCACACTCTGTGGTGAGGAAACCAACAACATTCAGTTCCGTTTAACTCTGTACCTACCATAAAAACAATTACAAAACATTTCATAGCAGATGACTTTCATATCTACATGAAGAAATAGAGGTAGATACTCACTTAAGCGTCGTACTTTGATGTACTGTAGCATTCCTTTTACAGATTTTTCTCATGCGATTCTCTGTTATTGTTCCTGTAATTTTATGTGATGCGTGTTATATATAAGTACTATTAAGTACACACTTTTATACGTCCGATTACTAAACTATCGAGCGGTAATCGTAATTAATTGTACATACTACTTACGTACCAAGAGTACCCGTGGATTAAAAATCCATGTGCCATATAATATACATCGTGACTTATGTAATTAAGTAACGAACACATTGTACATAGTCAAATGATTTTATCATTAATATATAACCTATCGGAAATGATGGGACAAAGAGCCAGTGGTAAGAAGTTACCAACCATTTCATTGAAGACGAAAATATTTACAGCAATTTTTCTAAATCCTCTTTCCGAAATGTATATAAAATATTAAGTTACCACTTTGGGTAAATTGGAGAATACGGGTGCAACCGATTTTTGACAAAAAAAACTAGTGCACCTTATAGAGAACCTCTAATTGAACAACTTTTACTTATAAGTTAATCCATGCAAACGTAGAGGAGCGGAAATATTTAATAATTAATGTGCTCACCGAGTGAATTTTCCATTTCACATTTTTAGTCGTATCTGTTATACACACCGTTGAAATTATGAAAATTGTAATAAATGATGTTTATTTCACATTACCACACAACAATTACATTTGATTATTATGTTTTTTAATAACTTTTCTCAACCCAATCATAACAAGAAACCTAACCTTAAACCACCTAGTGGAAAAAGCCCATCCCAACTTTCATGCGGATTCGGACCAACGACTGTCATCCATTGAGTTATATAGTAGATAGATGGTCGAACAAACCACTTGTATTTTTCAATATTTATTTGAAAATTATATGCAAATCAGTAACAAAAGACGTTATAAAGTGTATATTATTTATAAATTTGTAGTTTATTTCATTGATTTTTTTACATGCCTTTTAAAATTATATAATATCCTGTAAATTAGTACGGAAGTGTTTTCTTTAATTTTTTCAAACATTTATAATTCTCTTTTTGCGCATTTACATGATTTATACTGCAATCATTGCAATGATTATTCCCTTCATTTATAGTTTTTTTTACTTTTTTACCATCTGCCTTCCCCCGATGCAAATTCCGTTCTGTTGTTGCCGCCCCCTCCTTCACTCGTATTTCGGTTGATTTATACCATTTTTTTGATGTTTTGCCGCCTCTTCCCCACCCCCGCGCGTTTGTACTTTTCGTGTTTGCCGCACCTTTCCCACCACCCACGATTCCAGTTCTCACCACCCCCACGGCTTTTTACTTTTTTACCATCTGCCTTCCCCCGGTGCAAATTCCGTTCTGTTGTTGCCGCCCCCTTCACATAAGGGGGTGGCAAGAATATTGGTTTTTGCTTTCTGTACCCCATTCGTTGTGCGCACTTGTATTTCGGTTGATTTATACCGATTTTTTTGATGTTTTGCCCCCCTTTCACATAAAGGGGCGGCAAGAATATTGGTTTTTGCTTTTTGTACCTCATTCGTTGTGCGCACTTGTATATCTGTATAAATCAACGAAATACGAGTGCGCACAACGAATGGGGTACAGAAATTGCTATTAATTATTACCCTAAACAAGTTCGTTATCACATTGAATTCATTTATTGTTGAATGTTTGCATTGCATTTTTCGTTAATTTCTATTTTTGCCACCTCCTTTCCCCGCCATCTCGCGGTACGAAAACAGAATTGCAATGCAAACATTCAACAATACATTCTATATGAGAACGTACCTATAGATTTGAGACTACACTAAAATGCACAGGGGACGCGCTTTATGCGCATGCGTGACGGACGTCTACGCTTGACATTAGCGGCAAATTTAAATTTGTTGTTTTTTGAATGTCTGCTTTTATCTGTGAAAATTAAGAAAAAAATTGTCTAAAACTATATTTTGACGATAATTAATATTTAAAAAAATAAAATCTAAAATTATTGCTAGAGACGCCATCTATGAAAGTGTCTTGATTTTATTTTAAATATTGACTAAAAAATTATATAGGAAAAACGAAACAAAATCTTTGCATAATATTAACTGTATTGTAGTAGGTTCAATTACTGCTCATAAGAAGAATCTACAGGAACTTATGAGAGTACTGAGTAGATAATATTTTTTAACTTTATTTTATTACACAATACACACAAACAAAAATAAATTATTACATGTGGTATTTACAAAATAGGTATCTAAAAGGAACAATTTGTATTCAGTCTATAATAAACTATGCAAGTCAGCACCACGCCGTCCTTGTAGCTATTTTCACTATATAGGTAATGCAGTAATTTTGCCATTTTGCCGCCCTCCGGAGATGCCGCCCGGGGCAATTGCCCCCTTTGACCCCCCCCCCCCTCAATCCGGTACTAGTTACTCTACCTCTTGTATCACTTTTGTTGCACTCATAGTGTACTTTCTTGTGGTCCTTCAACTGGCTTGATCTGTGCATTGCATAATTGGTCTCTATTTTTTCTGCATTTTTCCACACTTCGTACTCCTGATTGCTAGAAAATTGAAGAGTTAATTTTTCAATACTTACCCCGTGATTTTCTTGGAGGTGTTTCCGCAAATTTTCATATGTTTTGACGTCGCTTTCCTCTTCACACAATGGACATAAAATGCGGCTTTTTCGAGAATTTTCCACAACTATCCTATGTACTCTCTTGATGTGACGGTTCTTCAGTTTGCAGTTGGCAAAATTTTTATCACAATACTGACACTTTCCTGTAGAATGATCCATTTTCCTCCTTCGCTCCAAACCTAAGTACTTACCTAACACTGAAAAAATTGATAAGTGTAATACAGCCTTTATGTCTGTATTTAATTCAACACTGACTTGCAAAATGAGCTTTATGCTTCATTAGGTTCTTATACGTCAAATAAAATTTATGTTTTACTTTAATGTTTACAAAATATCAAAATACATGTCTTACTTTCTTGTGAATTTCTCTGAAATAAATGCTCTTACATGGCAAATTTAATTTGTGTTTTTCTATACTGTTTTAAAAATATATATTTTACTTTCTTGAGATTTCCTCTAAAATTCATGCACTTACATTGCAAATGATAGACCACTTATTAAACAGTATACTTACTAAGAACAGCTAATTCTCTGAACAACTCACATTGTATAAGTATTTTCAACATCATTATGTATTTTCCAATTGCTTCTAATAAATAAATACCAGAAAACACCTATAAACATTATCTATATCATGCCGTATTTATTTACAGGATATTATATAATTTTAAAAGGCATGTTAAAAAATCAATGAAATAAATTACAAATTTATAAATAATATAAACTTTATAACGTCTTTTGTTACTGATTTGCATATAATTTTGAAATAAATATTGAAAAATACAAGTGGTTTGTTCGACCATCTATCTACTATATAATTCTATGGATGACAGTCGTTGGTCCGAATCCGCATGAAAGTTGGGATGGGCTTTTTCCACTAGGTGGTTTAAGGTTAGGTTTCTTGTTATGATTGGGTTGAGAAAAGTTATTAAAAAACATAAAAATCAAATGTAATTATTATGTGGTAAAGTGAAATAAACATCATTTATTACAATTTTCATAATTTCAACGGTGTGTATAACAGATACGAGTAAAAATGTAACATGGAAAATTCACTCGGTGAGCACATTAATTATTAAATATCTCCGCTCCTGTACGTTTGCATGGATTAATTTATAAGTAAAAGTTGTTCAATTAGAGGTCCTCTATAAGGTGCACTAGTTTTTTTGGTCAAAAATCGGTTGCACCCGTATTCTCCAAAAATTCCATATTTTTAAATTGACATAAAACTCAAAAGGTAATTATTGGTAATTAATAAAGGGACGAACTTGTTTTGTTTGGAAAAAGTTAACAATTTCACCAAATATTTTATGTCTTGTGACGTAACACCAACAGAATCAATGCCAGTCTTTTATTGTAGGACATCCTTGTGTAGTACAAAAGGTACAGCTACCAACATCCTTGTATTTACAATATGGTTTAAAAAGTTTCAACATTTATTTTTTTCATAGTGTTTTATAGCACGTTGAAACAAACACTCCATTTTGTACCTACTTCGTTATATAAGAATTAGAAAATAAATGAATAGTTTACCTGTTATATGGGCTAATAATATAGCTATTATAAATGCGTAATTGTCAAATTACTGTAAATATTTTATCTTAAAATATAATGAAGACACTTAGATGAAGTTCTAGATTATAGAATTTAGTGGCTTCTATTTTCTCTTACCTGTTATTTATTTGAATATTAATGTTATAAGTATCTAAATTTTTTGAAGATATGTACTTAGTATAAGATTGAGTTTGTACTTTATTTGCACAAAAATTAAGGGTATTTGGCCAAAATGTGCAATATTATTTAAATATATATTATTAGTACCTTTATATGTGTGTATCACCTAAGTGAGAGAAATAGCATGTCTCTGATGTGTTATTCAAAGACATTATGGACGTGATTTAAAACTCCGCAAATGAAATGAGCAAAAGCTGACAAAATCATTCCATTTTATTGTTATACATTTTTTTTTGTTATGTATGAGTGAGACAAAAGTAAATTATTTTTTACAACATATTTGTCTTATTGAAATACCTGTAAGTACTATTTTCTACTAATAGTTTATTGTTTAGACATTTCAAAAGTAGAATCCCGCTCACATTATTTGTTTTTTACGTAATCTGAAAATATTGAGAACATCTTTTTGTTGAAGAATTTACACACTCACTGTTTTTCTAAAAGCATTAAAAAAGAGGTAAGTTATACGATATTTTTATTTATTGAAATGGTAATACCTGTAATTTCACAACTTTTTTAAACTGGTGGTACTAGAAGGTCAAATTATGTGCTAGCCCGGCTAGTCGACTGGGGCCTGATTCTCGAGTCGAGAGAACAGAGATTTCGAGAGAATAATGGAGGGGATTCTCTTGAAATGTTAAAAATCGTATTCTTGAACTTGAGAGAAAGATCCCTTCCCTCAAGAGTTGGGAGAATTTACATCTATCGGTTCAAGTCAAGCGAACATATTAAAAGTTAAGAGAAGCATGCGCATATCGACTTAAATTTTGTACATATGACCGATCAATGCTTGTTATTAAGGAGAGAAATATCATTATTCAGCAGATAATTTTTATGTTTTTTCATGTATATGACTTCCCACATATCTAAGTTTCTATTGTTGCTTTGTTTAACTAAACTAACATTTTCTAGGCTGAAGTTGTGACTTGTATCAATATGATGTAGAGCTAATGCGGATTTTTCTACATTGTGTAATTTGACATAAGCCATGTGTTCTTTATATCGTATTTGAACGTTTCTTCTGGTTTGTTATCTTGTATACCGACATCGGATAACACTTAAGACACTCTTGAAATATGTATTAAACTTTTGAGTAATATCTTATTTAGAATTGTTAATCCATAATCCTGTCACTGTTAAATTAACCCGTTGTCTTTCTCAGAAATATTTTGTATTTCCCATTGAACTAATTCACAGAATGATATATTGTTAATATTCGTTGTAATTTTGCTTTAATCGTTTTTCAACTACCTTTAAAATTGTTCTGTATAACATGTATTTTTATTATAAAATGTCTCGTAGATAATAGGTTTAAATACATAATTATATATTAAACTTTTCATTATCTTATTTAGAATTGTAATTCGTAATCCTGTCAGCGTTAGTTTTACCCGTTCTTTCTCATTAATATTTTGTATTTCCCATTGAACTAATTCTCAGAATCTTATACTGTTAATATTCGTTGTAATTTTGCATTAATCGTTTTTTCACCCTACCTTTAAAATTTGTCTGTATAACATGTATTTTACTTATTATGTCTGGTAGGTAATATGTTTAAATAGTTGTTAAACTAATTTTGTGAAAAAGGTGTTTTATTTTATTTTATTATTTTTATTACTTTAATATATTTCTACATGTATGATACGTAGAAAACAATATTCACATTTCGATGTTTAGCCTAACACTTTCCGGAAATCCAACTGATATAATCCATAAAACCTTTCAACATTACACACGCTATTTAAAAGAAATAGTTTTCGTATTACATATTACCTAATATACACTGTTCTATACAACAATTGTCCTAATCCGCGTTCATTTGCAACCTGGCAACATTGCACTGCTATTTCCTACACGATCGACACACATCCCTACCTAAAAGTATTCTTGAAGTTAGGAGAACGAGGGATGGGAGTGTGATCTATCACTTCTCTCAATAGAACGTTCACTTCTCTTAAGTTCGAGAATCGGGCCCCTGATGAGCTGTTCAGCTGACGGATGGGGAACCGTTCCCGCTCAAACTGTTCACATGACAACGAGTGTTCGCGGGAGTTGAACAGGAACTTTCACCTTTATGTGATCACCTTCCATTTGGTACTTTTCACGTTCGAATAAACAATAATAATAAAAAAATGTTTTTCTGCATTAAGTTTCGGTGTAGTTTTTAGTGTAGGCGCCGGTTTTTCTCCGACTAAAATATTCGGTTAACTCCAATATTATAATACATTTATTTCGGCACAATACCTTTAATTTGCTTATCACACTTTTCTAGTAACTTTCTTCAAAATTGTGTATTACGTTGGTGTTGACATGCGTTAATGACGCATGCGTACAATATACGGTCACTAAGTGAGCATAGAATTTTTCCGCTCACAAAAATGGCGACCGGTGCGCAACATGTTCAGAGTGAGCGTACATCCTCTGAATCCGACCACTGAACTCAACTGTTGTGTCTGCTGAGTGCGACCAATAGTGGAACTGCTATATATGGCCGTCACATAACGAGATTTTTCTGGTAACATCTATCCAACGCCTTATAAACTACCATAAAATGGGGTGACTTTGTGCCAGCCGGGGCGTGATTGTGCCACTACGTGTTGATCGTGTATATTCGCACCATATCGGCACATCGATTCACCTACCGCCCCGAACTCTTGTTCAAGAATACCGATATTAGAGGCGAATAGAATGAAATGTATGGTTTGTGTATGCAATACCCTCCATTTCTGTTCCGTGAAGTTATTAAGTTGGTGAGATTTTGCAAAATTTTCGTTTTATCGCATACTTTCTCCTGGCTTGCCTAAAGTGTTTTAATAATGACCGTTTCAAAGTTCACACGTAATTAGGTGTTATATAGGTTATCTTTTAAAGAATACGCAGTGGTCGAGTAGTGCAAAATAACCTGGGTGTGTCACCTTGAATAAGATTCCGACAATATAAGGGGGGAATTTGTGCCACTACCTATTTTGAAATTCAGTTTATACGCTTAATTATCTTTATTAGTTACTATTCTATGTGAGAATTGGCTGTTCTTTTGTTTTATTTTGGTTTGTAAGAATCTCTAGTTTTTGTTATATTTTATAAATAAAAAAATTTTTGCATTAAACCTTCTATTTGGGGCGAGATTGTACCACAAAAATAACAGAGATAAAACTAATTGGGGTGAAATTGGGCCATGTCACTCATACCATACAGTTTCACTATAATATGAAGCTGGGCCTGGCACATTTTCAGCCTGTAAATAGGCGGCATTGTGCTAAAACGGTAAACAAGTAGCTGGCACAAAGCCACCCCATCCTATGGGGGGAAATTGTGCCAATTGTTATAAATAATTTTAGAAAAACGAATGAAAATTTCTAAGTCTTTTTTACACAATTTAGTAACCAAAGGTTCAAAGTATATCGTTAATTTTTACAAACATTTTTCGTGTCTATAATTGTCCGAAATTCTTTGAAAACCATAAAAAGTGGCATAAAGCCACCCCATTTTACCGGTACTTAAGGTATTTTTAAAATCACCTGCTAAAAATATGCAATATGAGCAAAGGGTGATTTTAAACAGCTCTTTTAATCACCTCTCCGACAGTGGCGGCTGGTGAGTACGTTTTGGCGGGGCAATTATTACATAGACAAAAAGTATTCGTTTATTATCGTCGATATACTCCCAGATACTTAGCATGAATCTGGAAGTATATCGCCGATAGTAAACGAATAAGTCTTGTCTATGTAATTGCTTCAAAATCTACAGTTGAAAGCGTCTAGTACGTTTAGTACCACAACATTTTTTAAAATTCAAGAAGTCATACAAAATCCAGACAGACACTTTAAAACGTAATTGAACCCTAATTAGTGTTTCCTTTTGAATTATTATAAAAAATTAGAAATGTAAGTATAAAATTGTTATTCTTGAAACTACCCAACAACTTCATTTTCAGCAACATTTTTGTAATTTTATTTCCTTTCCTTGTCATTATTTTAAAATTATTAATATTAATTATTGTAAAGTTAATGTTTAAAGCTTATTTCAATAAAAATTCAGACTATTTCTTTTGGGTATTACTAGATGCCGTCACATAAGAATAAATATTTTGAGGTTACCAGAATCAAATTCATCGTAAATCGAAGTTATGTGACGGCCTTATATCCCGCATCTTTTGAATTGTTATAAAAAAATTAGCAATGTAAGTATAAAATTGTTATTTTTGAAACTACCCAACAACTTAATTTTCAGCAACACTTTTGTAATTTTATTTCGTTCCATGTCATTATTTTAAAATTATTAATATCAATTATTGTAAAGTTAATGTTGAAAGTTTATTTCAATGAAAATTCAGTGACTATTTCTTTTGGGTACTACTAGATGCCTTCACATAAGGATCAATATTTTGAGGTTACCAGAATCAAATTCATGTGTCCCGAGCATGTTTTTCAATCCCGGAATTACGGGATTCTTGATGCGTAATCCCAAGAAACGATCGTGAAAGATTTCAAGGTCATTTTACCTGCTTATTGAATTTCTAACTACATACGAAAATTTTGTCTGTGCATGCTTTCTTTGCAATTTGATTTTATACGTATGAAGTATGAATCTAATCGATACTTGTCACTTTCATGCTGAAGGGAGGAAGACGCGCGAACTTTAAGCATTCATTTGAATTTATTTGTAAAAATTTAAATTAAATTACGTTTCTTTTATTTATAAATTAAGTTATTTTTAAACATATTCGCTCATCCATTCGACTTTCTTATTTCATATATATTTATATTTTGTAATTTATATTAATACAATGTTGTCCTCTTATTTTGGAAATAAACTATTATTACTATTATATAAAATTACACAATAAATAAACAGCAGTGTGTTTGTGTTATGCAAAATAAAACATTTTCTATTACTTGATTCATTTCGTACGTAGCCTGCATCTTTGTTGATCGTGTCTAATAATAATAATAATAATAATAATATGCAAAACTGAAATATAGTCATATTATTGTCTTCATAACATACCCATTAGTTCAACATTCTAATAAATATGTTTCACCTGCTAAAAATACGTGTAAAGTTAGTATTTGCAAATCCCTAATTCCAGTTTGACAGTTGATCAGTTTTTTTCATGTTTTTATTTTATTTCTATTTTGGCTCCTGGACAGTTTTCAGAATGGATTTTTTGTTGTTGTGAGATTACTAAGTTCGAATAAGAGAAATTCTATATATATATATATATATATTAAGGCAAATTTGATCATAGGTACGTTGTTACTTTATGTTATAACTTTTCAATTCAAATATCGCGCCAAAACGGTATCATTTTTAACAGAATGTATTGGATCCTATGTAAGTAAATTTAACAAGAAATTATAAGTATGCGATATCTTTATATTTTATAACATAACCTAGCCATAATTTGTGAAGCTGTGAACATTCTCTTATTATATTTTACTGTGTTATTATACACTATCTGTACGTTTAAGTACGTCACGAACATTAGATAAGGCACTTCTAACCAAACCGTGAAATTCACCACCCAAACAGAGTCAAGTATTTTTACAATAAAGATGATAAAAACAGTTTTAAATATGTACAAAGATTTAAGTCTGCAAGTACCAAAAATGAAAAGAACAGTAATTGTAATAAAAATCTTCAAAACTAAGTAAGGTAAAGGTATTATTTTAATGTTACTATATATTATAGATAATGAGGCTATTATAAAGATTATTGTTATTAATCGAAACTAAAAAACCGGCGAACTGACCTTCGGAAGAAAGAATGGGCAGGCATATATGATTTGAACTAGGGATGCGCACGATATATTGTTTTGTAAAAAAGTATCCATGTTTTCTTTTGGATAATCGTGATTGAAATCGATATTTTTTTATTTATATTGACTGTTATCGATTTTTTCATTCGATAATATCGTTTAAACAAAAATGCCATTCTACTTATATCGTAGTAAACAATCTTTGACATTTCACACATTTATTTCACATTAATATACAAACAAAACGGGCGTATGTCAACTCGACCACGGCTAAGAATATTTCAGGTAATTCGAAAATTTAGGGATTAGTATTACCGGTCAGCTCGACCAGAGATTTAATCCGCTTTTACTCTAAATTCTATAATACTATATCGGCATAATTATAGGATTAAATTTGTTTACATACACATTAAAATAGTCTAACCTATAGTATATAATAGTGTAGAAAGTAAGTTTGTCATTGGTTATTTATTTTACCCTAAACGGGCTCTTAATATAATATATAGGGACAGAAGTGAAAAGTAATTTACAATTTACGAATAACTCTTGCTGTGGTGTGTTCCTTACTGTGTTTATCATGGAGATGGCAAGTCAAAGAGGTGGTAAACTACTTGTGGTATAAAATCACAAGTTTTCAAAAAGTAGCATTAGCAAATGCGGAAGAATTCGCTGGAGATGTTGGAAACGCGAGTGTCCTGCAAGAATCTATTCTTTGATCAGAGATGAAAATCACATAATCGAAAAGGTTGGCGACCACATCCATACGTCAGATCAAACAATTGTAAGGCAGGCCTTCAGTAATACTATTAAAAGGAAGGCCGACTGCAGATCTGTATGAAAAACCATCAAAAGTTATACGCCAGGAGCTGAAAGAAAATGGATTGTGTCAGACGGAATATGTATATCGCAAGAAGAAAACAAGTTCCAGTGTTACCTAAAAGTAGAGGAGACATTTTCCGATTGTTTCAAGAAAGTGAGTTAAATTTGCAGACTTGTAAACGAGAAAATTTTATTATCGGTGTTGACCCCGCAAAAGAAATAATTGTATTTTCTTGCTTTACTAATTTACATTTTTTGTGTTCAGTTGAAACAGTTTATATGGACGGTACCTTTCAGTTTTGTTGTAATTATTATATATAATTTAGTTCAGAGAATATTTGCAACAAATAGCTGCGAATCTTTTCATTCACACTTTAATTCTAGTTTTTATCACAGCCACCCAAACATATATCAATTTACTAATGTATTATTGAATTTTCAAACAGAAATATATGTGAAAATTACAAGCGCGAAGACCTGCAATAAAAAATTTAGAAAATGTATTTTAAAGAAAATAGATTTTATTGATGACAACTTGTTGAAAAAACAACAAAAACTAATATCAATATATACTTTTGTAAGAAATGTATCATTTATATGTTTACTATTCTAAAATGTTGTATTATATAAAATTTATGTAAAATAAAATTTGGTTTAGTATCTATTTTATTTATTTTATGAGAATATATTTTTTATTTTTGCATGGGTGTTTTGTTAGTTTCTACTAGAAGTATTAAGTATTGCAAATATCAGAAATATAATTTATGTATGTATATTTCTGTAAAATAAAATTTGAAAATAAATGTGAAAGTACAACAAAAACTAATATCAATATATACTTTTGTAAGAAACGTATCATTTATATGTTTACCATTCTAAAATGTTGTATTATATAAAATTTATGTAAAATAAAATTTGGTTTAGTATCTATTTTATTTATTTTATGAGAATATATTTTTTATTTTTGCATGGGTGTTTTGTTAGTTTCTACTAGAAGTATTAAGTATTGTAAATATCAGAAATATAATTTATGTATGTATATTTCTGTAAAATAAAATTTGAAAATAAAAATTAAATAAATGTGAAAGTATTTTGATTTATTATTATCTGTTATTACATTATTTTTACGTTTATTAGGATAAGGCATTTTAATCTCTTAAGCTCCAGAGCTTAAATTTTGTGGTCGAGTTGCACGGTCCTTTTTCTGATTACTTGTATTCGTGGTCGAGCTGACAAGCGCCGAAACAAAACTGTTCATATTATACAGAATACAATAGAATATATTTTTAAGAAAAAAGTTGGAAATTTCAAAAATGCTTACTGGGATGTTTGCTGTTTCGTAGAAATTATAATCCGGAAGCGGCAGCGGAATATTGCATTTCATAGACTTGACATCCCGTATAGTTCGCCGAATCGCCTTCATGGAGCGTTATCTTTATCACAATTACTATTTCCTCAAAATTGTAAAGATGTTTATTTTTTATTTGTATTTATGTATGTGTTTTATACCACTAGAATTATTTATTTTAGTTTTGGATTATCTTATACGTTATAGATACAAATTTATATTTTGTTTGTCTTTTTATTGGATTTTTTTTATTTTTTGAGTAAATATATATTTTAAGTTAAAGATTTTATTATTTGTTACTAAATGGCAACAACCTTAAAAAATTTTGAAGAAAAATGTAAAACGTTCTTAGCCGACAATTTCTTTGCGAACTTCGTAAATGTAAAACAGCTATTAGGCTTTTGTCGGCGTAAACAGTCCCAGTTTAATTGATTTACATAATTCATCTCATTAGTAAAAGCGTAGGCATCTTTCAATTAAGGATAACAGAAAATTCCATATTTTAAATTATTGCAATTTCATTAAACTCGCAAATTAAACTATGTAGTTACTTTTTGGTTTTGTGGTGCCAACCAGCTCGTAACATACTAAATTTTATAATTAGTAACCGTAAAAATTGTTGTTAATTATAATTTTGAATTATAATGAATAATTAAAGTATGGCGTAACACACAACTAACCTCTAAATAATTGCAAGATAATACCGCCATCTATATTATATGTGCTACACTGTTAGGCGACGTAAATGTAAGAGATATCTGTAATGTATGTAAAGACCCACCAAAAATGTAAACAAATTTTATTTCATGGATCACTTAAAAAATTACACATATATTTAGCTACTGTTACTATTTTTACCTTCCAAATATAAATACCGAGTGTACTAGTTATATTACATACAGAGATATCAACAATTCCTGTAGACCACGTGACTACCAAATTAGGCAACCCAATTAACAGCAGTTGGTAGTATTGAATGTTTTATGTAAAATATGGTTAAAAGTGTCAACAATGACAGCATTATTTGTGAATAAAATGTACGCTACTGTCAAATACTAGCGATACGCGAATCTCATAAACGTATGAACACGAAAATCACCAGATTTTAGAAAATTACTGATCACGTGGTCTACAATCTTTCTCGATAGCACTGTATAAATTTACCGTGTTAGTTTTAAATGTAGCCATCTTTTCTAGTACTTGCAAAACCACTAACTTCCCATTTTATTTACGGCTTGTATATTAACTTAATTAAAAAAAAATACGACCGTTCACTTCGTTAAACCTCTATCTTCATGCTTAATGCATAAAATTTACATGTTTTGAATTTTACGCCCGTAAAAATGGAAATATAAATGGCATTTTTTGGGTACATTTCTCTCCCGCCAAAACCTTATCAAACGCAGCCATGCATAAAATTTACATGTTTTGATATTTTACGCCCGTAAAAATGAAAATAGAAATGGTATTTTTTGGATTTTTCTGGCTGGGTGTTTCTAGTAAATCTGCGCGTGCATCGACATGAGCAGGTAAATTGAATATCACTGCAATACATTGCGATATCACGTTTGATAGTATTTAGTTATTGCTGATTATTGTACTTATTGTCGGTATCTTGATCATCAACAGTATATAAAAAAGACATCTTGGTCAAACAATCAAGTACGAGCATTAATTAATGAATATCAAAAGCATACTTGTTTATATGCAGTGAAAACCAAAGACTATAAAAGTTGACATGCACGATCCCACGCACTTAGGTAACTACTTGTTTTCCTCATCAAGGTTTCTTGTTTTGTAATTTTTTTTCAATTAAATTAAGTAAATCGTTAAATTGTGCACTTGTAAGTCTAAGAACATTTTTGTATGCATTCGAATCTTCTATTTTCAACTCGTAATTTATCAATCATACATAAGATGCCTTTTTTTTCCGACTTAACCACGGGCCGTTACAACTGCGGTTGTTGCGATTATTATATAGAAGTAATAAACTGTCGTCTACTGTGTCCATAACAAATCCAATAGTGTCCAATATTTATTTGAAAAACAAACAAACCAACATAACCATAAGTCATAATATTTAGTATCTAGTGCGCATGATTAAGACGGGCGTTTATGGCGTTTACCAACAAATAGAAAGTTATGCAACTTATATTACTCACGGGACGGGTAGACGCAAGCGGGTGTGAGTAAGTGGAGCTACACGATATTCGGTTTCCATCAAAGCGCTTCGGTTTTATTCATAGATTAAGGAATACTATAGATGCGAAACATAATGTATAAACAATGAGTACTTACGGAACTGTTGATGTTTTATACTAAGCCAATTTTCGCGTGCCCATAACTGTTATAGGTATTATACACTCGAATATTATAGGTATATATGACATTTAGTAATTAAACTGTCACTCGCATTTAAGTCTGCAATATTCAACCGATTCCGATAGATTTTCGTCTTCGCTATATAGGACCTGTAGAGATACCGTAATCCACTGGTATAGTGGAGGCAATCCTTAAACCGTTGCACGTCATTCATTTTTTAAAAACCGTACCACCCAAAAAATTATAAAATTTACAATACACAATTATATTTTTCAGATATTTATATGTCAAATTTGTGTACATTAAAATGGCGTGCAAATCATATGATTTTTCAAACAGACTTGACTACGCTGCAGTATATGACGTCATTAACGAGTAATGACGTGCAACGGTTTAAGGATTGCCTCCACTATATAGGGTTTTCACAATGTCTAGAATTATTTTCATCCATAAATATTCCATTTATGGCGGAAAGTACATTTATCAGAAAACAAGAATATCTTGGAAGTGTTGTACATGATACCGCTGTCAAAGTGATGGAAGAAGCAGGTAAAGAGGAAGCTGAACTTGCTAAAGCTGCAGGTGAAGTGGATGCTAATGGAACACCTTGTATAACTGTAATAGCAGATGGAGCATGTTCAAAGCGATCATATAATGTCACGGATTATCGGATGGTTCACTTAAATGAGGGGTTTTGCCGCTTAATCTACCTAATGCAGGCGCACCTAGAGGGCGCCACGGTATTAGAAACAAGAGACCTAGAAGTAAATTTGAATCATGACTTTAACCGAATAATTGAGATGTCGCTACTACTGTGCTGTTTTATGCAAGCGCGTACAGGCCGTTAACCAACAAATTTTGTGTGTGTTGCTAAACATTATTTTTCTTATTACTACTTAGTGGTGTTATAATCGTACCGTAAGTTCTGTAAAGAGTAATATGATAATTTTATTAAGTTGACATAATGCATTTTTAGACTTAAAATATGGATAGAAGCTGGTGCATTGCATCAATTGTATGTGCTGCGTACAAGCAAGAGCGATGCATATTATCCGAGAATGCGAACAAGTAACTAATGGCACTAATAGTTGACATATAACCCGAAGGTGAGCTGGAGATTTTTTGTTTGTAGTTCTGATTCTAAGTGCAACAAGGACCACCTGGTTGTAGCAAGGATTTTGTTGGTTTCCGATTACACCAATTAAAGTTTGCAATTATTAGGAGTATAATATAAGTGAGAATAATTGTAGTTGAGATGTCAGGCGATTTTTGACAAAATGATTAGTATACATTATAGAGGACCTCTAATTGAACAACTTTTTCTTACAAAATTATCAATGCAAATGTAGGGAAATGGAGATAAAAAATAAATTAGGTACTCACCGAGTTAATCTTGCAGGTTACAGCCCATGTGAGATATCCCATATAGAGCATTGATATAATGAAAATCGCAATAAATGATGTTTATTTAAGCTCACAACACAACAATTACCTTTGATTTCCACGTTCTTTGATTGAATTTTAGCAAAATTGTAAATACGAGATCACATGATATCAGCTGTTTTTGTTGACATTTGATGGTGCTTTTAAAATCGCAGAAGTCATAAGAAAACATACAAATTGACCTAAATTGTGTGTGATTATGTGAAATAAACATCAATTATAGTGATTTTCATGATTTCAATGATCTATATGGGATACCTTACATGAGATGTAACCTGCAAAATTGACTTGGTCAGTACCTATTTTATTTTTTATCTCCATTTCTCTATGTTTGCATTGATAATTTTATAAGAAAAAGGTGTTCAATTAGAGGTTCTCTATAAGGTACACTAGTCGCCCGACACCTCAACTGCAGTTTAACCCTATGGGTGTATAAGAAAGCCTTTAAACTACACGAAAAACTTACTACTTGTTTTTAAGTTTCTATATTATGTTTTTTCACAAGCAATCAATCCATGTTTAGCAGTGTTAATAGAAACTTCAGATTTCTTGGTACAGAAGCATTTATGGTTTTTCTTAATGATTTTCCTGTGCAGTTTCCTATAATGAAAATGTGCCTTTATACTATCGTTGATATTTGTTAGTATACAGTTGTAATTATTATATTTTATTATTCAGGAGCGAAACTTGGCAACAGCAAATGGGCATGAAACCTGTGCTAGATGCCAGTACAACATGTAATAAGAAACTTTGCAGCCTACATTTTGACACAACATACTATGCACACCCTCATTCAGTACACCTCAACAGAAATGCAGTGCCGACACTCCATCCCATGAGGCCACCCATGGAGCTTAAGGCAGCCATATCATTGGAAGTCTCATTTGTTTTACGACAACAATAAATTAACCAATTTGGTGTTAGTTATTGCAGGTTTAATTTTTTTGTTTTGTTCTATAGCCATGTAATTAACATTATTTAGTTTTTAAGCCCTAATTGTCACTCTTTTAATTATATATTGATGAAAAGACGTCTACTAAATTTGTTAGGTATCTTATGTATCCATATTTTTATTTATGTCACCTTATTTTATGTTCATCATTTATGTAATACAAGATTTTGTAAATGGTGGTAGTAAACATGGGCTTAAGTCATTGTGTATCTATCGGGTTTAATTACCTACTTTGTAGTATTTTGAGTAGGTACTTGTACTTTTCAACAGCAATTCTATCTTATTGTTAAAACTATCTTTGTAGTAATATATATTGGACACTTCTGAAATATAGAAATAGTAATGCAATAAAACACCTTTTTCACAAAATATAGTTTAATAACTAGATGTCACATTTCGTGTGCACTGCACACATCGTCAGTAGTAACTGTTATTACTGACGATGTGTGCAGTGCACACAAAATGTGACATCTAGTTATTAAACTATTTTTTGTGAAAAAGGTGTTTTATTCTATTAATAAAGATATATTTGTTAGTCAAATATTCTACTTTTGGTAGATTATGCTATTGTTCGTTAATTTATTTTTGTACTGGTAATTTAACTAAAACACATGTTGGATGTTAGTTATAATTTTTCAATAGTAATCATAAATGTATACCTTTTCTACTTTGTAGTATTTTGAGTAGGTACTTGTGCTTTTTCAACAGAAATTCTATCTTAATGTTAAAAATATCTTTGTTAGTCGAATATTCTACTTTTGGTAGATTATGCTATTCTTCGTTACTTTATTTTTGTACTGGTAATTTAACTAAAACATACGTGTTAGATGTTAGTTATTAATATTCATAAATGTAGTTTGTACCTTTTCTACGTAGCAATATTAAAGTGTAATTATTTAAGTAATTCTTTTCTTTAAAACGTTATTGTGTGGTTACAGCATTGTCATTGAATATCGTACTGTATACTGTTTTCCTTAGAAATGATTCCTCATTACTACGAGAACTAGTAAATAGTATGCAATTTAATTACAGTGTTATAATCATGTATCGCGAGATCAAAAATTATATTGATGAAGGTTTGTCATGTAATGTAAAACGTCTGTCTTAAGTTATATCATTGTCATATTGTCCATATTTGTCATTATATTTTCTCTTATAATGACAAATATTAATGACAGTATGACACTTAATGATATAACTTAAGACAGATTTTTACATTCCATGGCAAACCTTTATCAATATATTTTTGATCTCGCGGTATTAAACCCTAATTTTTAATAAACTTAATTTTGAATTTCCCGCTACCAAATACATTTTGAATCGCCCGCTATTTGCTTAGTGTTATTGAAAACTGTAATTTTTTGATGCCAGCGCCTTCTATATCGGCCTTCACGCAATACAAACCGCGGATAAAAATTTTGGCTTGACTGCGCCATCTCATTCTAATTTGTGTATAATGTCAATTATAATGCTGCATCAGGTGTTGTACGTAATCTATATTTGGTACTCTATATATTACAATAACACTCTTTAGGCCTGTATTGTTGGACAACGAACCGGAAAGCTGTTATATCTGGGAGTGCGAAATAAGTATTGTTGCCTTTGTACAAGAGCAGCAAAATCAGAATTACCATGCCCAGAACATCTTTGCTATAGGAACTGGATGAGTACGTCTACTGGAATGGAAAGTGATATAATTGTAGATGGTTTTAAGAATAGCATTCGTATGCATGGTGTTAAATATACGAAATTAGTTGGAGATGGTGATAGCAGTGTTCATAAGAAATTGTTGTTGGCGAAACCATATGGCAATATACTTATTGAAAAAATTGAATGTAAAAATCACCTCTACAGAAACTTTGCTTCTAAATTGTGAGATTTGTCAAGTACTGCTTATAAAATATGTAGTATTACATCAGTTTAATATTTTTACTTTTCCAGATAAAACTCGAAGTGCATCTAAAAGAGCAGTTGCTTCGATTGTGCTTCGGAGAGTAGTATTATCCAGTGTTCAGAAATTTTGTGGACCCATAAGGAGGCTACTGAATATAGGATAAATAAGGATGCACAGCTTGTTGAAAAAATTACTTCTCTCAGAACTGACATCTTAAACACTCCACATCATATTTTTGGAGATCATGATATGTGTCACACTCTACCATATATAATGTGTAAACTTGTGGATTATATGATGATATTGTTACATGTTTGCATAGGCTGATAAATAATTCCAGTAGTCTTCTTTTAGATATGAACAATAATGATGCCGAGCATTACAATGCAGTTTTATGCAAATTTGTAGGAGGCAAATGAATAAATTTTACCCAGCGTGGATCGTATGAATATCGATGTGTAGCTGCAGCTATTTCGTTCAATAGTAAGGGGAACTATCACTCCGTAATGCACAAAGCTCTAACAACAAGTAATTCTCCTGTCATTTAAAAAGAGGTTCATAGACAGAAAAATAAGATCAAGAATGTTATGGAAAGAACGACGACACAGTGTTCTTTTCCGAAGGAGAAAACAGAGGCAGCGTGGCCCTGATGGCGACTATGGTATGGTTGTATCTCTGTCTGATGCACCAGATGTAACTGATGAGAGCCTGGAAGTTAAAAAGAAGGAATATTTAGACCTTCTGCAAAAGACATCGAATGAAATTGCAAACATAAAGAGGGCTACAATAGGACAAACTGCTAACCCAAAATGGGCAGAAGAACGTACCTTCAGGCTATCAGCATCAAATTTTGGCAGCGTTTGCAAAATGAGAATAACCACATCCAGAGCAAAAAAAGTTCAGCAGCTTCTTTATAATAAATTTGGTGGAAATGCTGCAACAACATATGGTTCTCAAAATGAAACATTAGGAATCAAAGACTTTGAAAATGCTTTTGGACTTGTTGTTGACCTATGTGGGTTTTTTATACACCTTCTTTTTGGATATCTCGGCGCATCTCCAGATGGGTTGATTGGAATCGACGGACTGATAGAAGTGAAATGCCCGGCAAATTCTAAATTATTTCATCCTGTAGATGCGGTTAAAAAAAAGTAATCAAATTCGTTAACATTGACAGCATTGGCAATATGTCACTGAAACGAAACCATGATTATTTTTACCAAGTTCAAGGGCAGTTAGAAGTGACAAACCGCTGTTATTGTTATTTTATAGTCTGGACTCCCAAGGGAATGCTGGTAGAAAAAGTAAGTAGTACACAATCGCAAGAAGCTTCAGAAAGATCTATCTCTACCTCACCCCTTACACTGATTGTAAACTTTATAGAATGAGAGACAAAGCTTCTTCATGTATATTTAATATAGTTGCAAATAATTTATTCTAGATATTTTAGATTTCTAGAGATGTTAACTTTTGGAAAGAAAAAATGGAAGAACAACTAAAATGTTTCTTTTTGCAATGTATGTTACCAGAAATAGTTGACTCTAGGAAAAGCCGGAGTTTACAAATAAGAAGTCCACTTCGTATATAACTATTATTAGTTGGGTGGATTATTTATTTTATTGTTCAAGAGTATCTTATTGAACACATATCATTTTAACTGTAGCAAGAAAACCAAATAAGGTGGACCACAAATTATGGCAAAACTTTTATGTCATACACGGCAGATTTATTTTATAAAGCATGATTGCAAGTTTTGGATCGTGCAGAATTTAGGTAATGTGATGATATTCTTTTGGTATATTTTGATATGCATAATTAAAACATTTTTAGATTATACCTAGCATGGCGAGCTTTGCAAAAAAATCCAGAAAGATAAGTGGAAAAGAAAGGCAGGTTTACCTACTGTTTAAATCATATTATGGATTCTTATTCACTTAATTAATTGCCATTGTATATAAGTAAGTCCATACCTTATTTTAAGAGACCGATAAAACTGCTTTGTCAGTAGAGCTGCAGCAGTGATTAGAATTTCTAGGGGTTGATGGAGATACTTTGGAATTTGCTAGTTATTTTGCAATGAATTATGAGGAAAAAAATTTCATCTTATTGTTATCAAATCAAATAGTCATACTACTAGTATGCATCTAAATGGGAAGCATATTAAGGGACTTGACGAAGATATTAGTACAATATTAAAATTTACTTGTGACAAACTCCTTGACTAATAGATGATTATCAAGGAAGGAAAATTGTGTTCAAAAATTAAAGATTTGAAGAAAAGGGCTTAAAGCAAGGGTTGATTTAAATCTTGTAATGGTTATGAAAACTGAAATGGGGCTTGTTGTACATTCACCTGCTTCCAATAAAATGTACTCCTTGAGAAGAGAAAAGCTGCAAATAAGTTTATCACAAATATGAAGCCAGCTGGCAGAGATACTTTTGCACCTGTATTGATTCCTCTATAAAATGTAACATGTACAAACATATATATCTAATAGTGAGGTAGAAAAAAAGGAATTTGGAGACGTCATCTATTAGACTGGATGAACCAGAATCATAACTGTCAGTTAACAATTGATCAAGATAGTTAGCCAATGGAGTTTTGAATCTTACTTTTTTTTTGAACCAGTCAGGAGAGTTTTGCAACAATTACATGCATCTGAATTTATTCCATTCCCATCTTTGTGCAGAAATAGTAAGTTATACACAGTCGCAAGAAGCTTCAGAAATATCTATCTTTTTGCCTCACTTCTTACGCTTACTACAATTTTCTAATAGAAGGAGAGACAGAGCTTAGCTTCCTCATGTATTTTTAATAAAGTTGCACTTAATTCATTCTATATGTTTTAGATTTGCAAGAATGTGAACTTTTGGAAGGAAAAAATTGAGGAACATTCCTTTTTGGGATGTACGCTACACAAAATAGTTGACTTTAGGAAAAGCAAGTGTTTACAAATTAGAAGACCACTTCGTAAATAGAAAATATTAGTTGGGGAAATTATTTATTTATTATTTTAACTGTATTTTAACTGTAACAAGAAAACAACACATGTAAGGGTGAGAGAGTAACTAGATTAACACATGTGTGTATAATTAAATGTTTTTAAAATTGTGGAATATCTCATTACACACAAGCATAGCAAGAAATAGTGGGAAATGCAAAGCTGTTAGATGGCATCCAGGTATAACAAAGGTGTGTGATGACTATATTCTAAAGAAATTACTTTCTCTAATAACAGTCTTATTTTTTTATGATGATATTGTATTTAATATAGGAATTTTGGTAAGCTGCTTGATTCAGAATTATAATCATCTACAATTTAGGGAAGAATGTTAAAGAAAAGAAAAAGGAAATGTATAACTGTAGCAGATAATGATAATAATTATATTGCAATTAAAGCTCAGGATAGAGCGGTCAAATTTGGTGTTTTAACGAAATTAAACATAATTCATTCTCAATATTTTAGATTTGTAGAAATATATTTTTTGGATTGGTATAATGCAAGGAGTATAAAAGTTTTAGATAATCATCTTGAAGTAGTCAACGTTAGTTCAGCGGTTTGAAAGTTGCTTCTAGAATAAACATTAGTTTCAAGGCTTATTTATTTTTTTAAAGGGTGTTATATGTAATTTGGACTATAATAAGGAGAAAAAGTTAGTAATGGTTAGCTTAGAAAGAAAAAAGGAAACAAGCAAGAAATATTTACTTGTGATAGAAGTTTCATATTGAACTATACAGATTTACAGATAAAGGCACATGCACAGGCGCCAATACTATATACTGAGAATGACTAAATGAGCAATGGCACAGCCGTCTCTACTTACAAGCCATGAAATTGGAGATTTGGCAACTGCCCGTGTGGGTCTCATTCTATTAGAGGTGGGTCGATACCGATATTTGGCGATATCACCTAATATGAATATATTCATCAAGCGGTATTATAATACCTAAAGCAATACGTGAATATTAGTAATATCAGGATTAGGTACCGGGTACTACATTCTAAACGATATACTCGTATGCAGTATACGTTACACGATAACATGCTAATATATGTATGTGGGAGAATACGAAATGTATAATACGCATATGTTTGAAGATATAAAGAATTTTATTGTCAGTTTACAGCTATGTAATAGCAACAGTAGTTTCTCTCGAGGGAAATAATTGTCCTCCTACCGACGACCTTGAACCGACGCGTGCGTGAAAATTTCTGAATGCGCAGTAGTCAGCCATCAGCTGTTGAGTTGGCGGGATTATTTGATGCGACTGCTGGGCATGCGATTTGAGAATGGCCGTTAATATAAGTTATGCTGTACACCAATTATACAAACTGTTTGACAAACAATTTATTATGAACACTAATTTTACAAATTAATGGGTAGTTGTACACAGATTAAACTAGGCATTTGTAAAACTAAATTATACATTCTTTTGGCATTTATAATTAACGTCAAATAAAGTTATTAACACATTATTAATTTAGAATGTGTTTAAAATGTGTGTCAAAAATTTTTGTTTGATTATTGTGCATTTCTTGAAACATTTACATATAATTTAATGGATGCTGACGTACTTCCAACATTTTTGACAAACAAATTGTTTTTTATAATTAGTGTGCACGCAGCATAACGTTTTATCAATAATTGTAGTGTTTCGTTTCGCGAATACTTGGAACAAAAATGCCCCATTATTGTTGTGCACCTCGCTGCAAGAATAGTTCGAACAATTCTAAATTAAGCTTTTTCAGGTTTCCGAAAGAACCAATGCGGTAAGATCCCCAGGCGCATTAAAATGTACTCAACTGTTAAAATGTGCATATTGTGTATTGTAGTTGTGAATAATTACTCAAACTTCATGACAAATTCACCACCACCAACGCAAAATTTAATTTTCGAAGATTGATTACCGACAATGGCAAAGCATAGTTTTCCAACAATTATACGTTTAAAACACAAGAAATAAATGAATTCTAATTTTACACTTATTTTAAGGCATGTCCTAACTTTGTAAAACAGCTTTACTAATTTGGCAACGCCCGACCATAATTTCAGTATACCTATATATAAATACCGCATTAGGAAAAAGCCTTCTGTGAATTTTTTTCTTCATTTTCCTTCGAACCAAATGTTAGCTTTAAATTAAAACAGAAGTTGGAGGAGATATCATATAAACATCCCTGCGAAAATTTTCCTACTGAATTTTTGATAATGCTATTTATTCGTGTAAGAATTTTTTATACTTTGAAATTTTGCAATAGAAATTTCAAAGTTAGTGGCAATTCAAATAAAATAACAATTTTACAACACCATTGATTAATTGTGTCAAGAAATTTAAGTAATCTTTAGGTTAGAGGAGCCTTTTTTTGTGTTGTACGTATAATGTATTACATTTTAAATGCGTGTGTAATATGTACTTAATAAAAAGCAGTGTTTTATCATCGTTTTTCGTATTATTGATATAGCTTTTTCATAATTTTAAAAATAGATTAACATAATTATCTCATAAACGATTTGGTTCTGCGTCACTGGCTTATTCATGAATAGAAAAATTTACTACGCCTCTGGTTGCGCGTGCGTGAATGCGTAGTACTATTTGGGACACAAACATCAAAGGTGCCGACGGCGAGAGAAACTACTGTGTCTATACAGCTCTATACTGTGCTACGAGGTATTCGTTTATATCGCTTTATATTATACTACACTCCTTTTTTATCACATGGCCTTTGGAATATACTTATCTCTATTGCTCGAATGTGGATGTCAGATATGCTAGAGGGATATATTCGTGCATATATTCGTAATATCATACGGATTAGCGATATCTAATATTAGTCCATATTACCGATATCTTAACGAATACTAATATATTCGCCCCACCTCTACATTCTATGTAAGACCGTGTGCATATGATATGCATGTCACGTTTATTAGCTAAAGTTTACGTGAGTTTGAATCAAAAACATTTGAGAAGAAGTATTTACAAAGTTAAAATTAATCTCGGGAAGTACCTATGGGTAAACAATTAATATTTTCGTAAATGTGGCCGATAACAGTATTAAAGATAACCTCAAAGTGTCAACACGTTCTTTGCAATCATTTGTTTGCTGTTTATAAGTTTGATTAACAAATACATTTGGAGAAGGTAAGAACAATATACATTTACTAGTTTTGTTCATTTTTTTACATCTTTGTGATGTTTTAGATGCCATGATTGTGCTGTTTCTCATTGTGTAAATCGAACTACAACATACACTTGAACAGGAAGATCTACAAACAACCTTTTCATTTTCAAAGGAAAATTACTTACGTAAAAAGTGGTTACGAGCAATTAATAGAGAAAATTTCGTCACCACAGGGAATTCAGTGGTTTGCTGTAAACATTTTGATGAAGGTGAAATTCAACGGTTTGAGTCATATAAAGACAAGGAAGGTGAAAGTGTAAAAATGGTTTCAAGTATCGTTATTAATAAATAGTGTATAGGTACAGTTTACATTAATAATACCGAATTAGCATCAAATAATCTTATGTGGGTGTTACCTGAAACCTGTAAGTTGACTCGTTGGTCTCTATTACAAAATTTGTTAGCAAGATATATCTAGGTAGTTTATGCAGTGATTTATGTATAAACGCTGAATATTACAAGCATACATAGTGGTTATGCTGTTTATTCAATTAAAATTAAAATTAAGTGTGAATAGTACAAATTTGGCAGTGGAAAGTAATGGTGCTTTGTTTGGTGATGCTTATTGTGGTTATCTGCAGAGAGGAGGACTGATGAAGTAGGTTATTTGTATTTTCACTTATGTGCAATATTTGCTTTTATAACGAAAAATATAAAAATTGAAAAACAATTCTTGAGCAAAAATAATCATCAAAAGATATTAACCTCATTAGCAATTAAAAGTGTATAAAGTCTGATAACTTTTATATTGATTTTAATGTTGTATGTGAATGTGGAACACCAATGACCAATATAGTGTTAAATAATTATAGCAGAAATAAAAATAGTGTATGTCACCAAAAAAAGTGGTCAAACGAGAAAATTATCACTTTGAACAATTGCGAATATTATTAAAAATGTTGAAATATTAATAATGTTTTTTATACGTTTCCCTTTTATACATCCTTTCTTCGTCACATTATACCTACCTACCTAAATTTAAAGAAAGAATTACCTACCAAAAGACCTATTTTAGATTAGGTACGCGGTTAATCTATCTCACTTTCAGCACCTGCTAAAGTCCACGAGTAGGACCCACTTGAGGGCAACTAGGCGGTGTTGCCAAATTTAACTTCATGGCTTGTAAGTAAAGACGGCTGTGGCAATGGTCATTAGAATATGTAACATGAATATTGAGGAATATCAGTTACATTGTAGGTATAAGAATAAATTAACTAGTATAAAAGAAAATCTGCTGCTTTGTTTTCAACAAGTCTTACAAGAATATGCATTAGTTTGTAATAGGAAAGTGTTTAACTTTAATTCATGAAAGTGTATTTCGTTATTAATAAATTATTATTGAAGCCAATTTTTTTTGTACTATACCATTTAATTTATATTACAAAGTGTGCATAATTTTTTATTATCAAATATATATATTGTATTTATTATAATTGTATTAGATTTATTGTTTATTAATTTGACAATAAAAGTTAGATTTTTAAATGTGTTGTATCGTTATTTTGTTCCAATTACAAAAGAAGTTCCAACATTTTATTGTGTTGTTGAATTTCTAAAGTATTGCTATTCTACATATTGAAATGTACTTGATATTGTTACTAATAAATTAAGCAAAATTATGTTAAAATAGATTTTCTGTTGGTCTTATACCATTAGTTGTTTTAAGGAGTCAAGGCTACTGCTTTATAGTGTTTTTTTAGATATTTAAAATATATACAACCAAAATAAATGTAATTGCATTTTAAGTGATACGTTTCTATTACATAATATATTATCAAAGTTCAAAAGATCAAACATTATTTAATTATAACAATTTTACGATATAAAATTCGCGAAATTCTACATTTAAGAATGAAGTAAAAATCTGAGAAAAAGAACGCATTTATTAGCATATAAAATTAGATGTTGCCAGATCTACCTTGCCTTACACATAGACAACCTTAAATACTTTACAGACTTTTATTCTAGCTCTAAGTTAAGAAGTACGTTGCTAATACATGATATGAAATAAAACAGAATGTTGCTTAAACATATGTCGCACCATGTTCATCAACTCCACGCATGCGTATGTTTAGATATCATCTATCTCTATACAACTATATTGTCTTTGTCGCTAATAAGTTCGTCAGCTGATGTAGTGGACTCTTAAGGGTCCTCGCTAGTGAATGGGAAATGTAAAATTGGTTGCATAGCACATAATTTAATAAGCCAAGGATGTCAGAGTACTTTTACACATAGGGAACATATAATAAATATTGGAAATAATAACTCAATATCTAAGCGAATAAAAATTCATTTATGACCAACTATTTACACATTTGTAACTGCGGGAAATATTTATAGGAGAATAACAATTCATTGTAATGTGGGTTGCCTAATTTTAATTTATTTTAAACAAAGTAAAGAATAGTTGAACGAAAAATAAGTGCAAAGCCCGGGTAGCTTTATATCCAATTTATAACGTGAACCCAAGCAAACAAATCTCCGAAGGATTTTTGAGAAGACTGGTTTTTAATATTTTGACATATTAATTAATTTTCTGTAATCCGATAATTTTTTTCTAAATTTGACTCTTCAGCCGGGTAGATTATATAATTCTTCATAAGTTGACGTTGAAAGGTTTTCTCCATCTTTAAAATCAACAAAAATTTCTGGATTCTAAAATCTGCTATTTTGTCATTGTTGACAGATCCACTAGCGAGGACCCTTAATGTTTTTTATCTTTAAAAATAATTGTATAAATTTGATTTTTTCTTTATGTCGTACATCAAATGTGCAGCTGGCGCGTAGAGGTCTTTTTTTTTCTTTTGAGTATCAGCCTTAGTTAGTAGATATTAATTAAATTCATGCATTTTTGTGGTTATTTCTAACACATAACTTTTTTAAGAAAATAAATTAGTACAAAAACTGACCTTGACATTATAATTGTATGTCTTTTCCATCAATAACCGAAATTTGAGATTCTAAAATTACAAAATAAGTTTAAAAAACGCGAAACGGCGATGCCTTAGTTTTCGATAGGTAAACGCCCCTCTTAATTATTTATTTGTTAGCAAATTTTATGCAAAAAGTTTTGTGGCAAACATGCATTTCTACTGAATTCACATGTAAATTTGTTATCAAAAGTTTCTCTATGATACTGCTTTAAATTTACATGTAAATTATGATATAAATTTAATTTCTAATTTTGTATGAAATTTACGTAAATGTCAAACGGCCTTTATACATACTTTTGAACAAAATTACTAGAAAAGTAAGATACAGCAAATTAAAGGTATTATACAGAAATAAGTGTATTATAATATTGGTGTTCACCCAGTATTTTATTCGGGGTTGGAAAAACCTGCCCTTACACTAAAAACTACGCCAAAACTTAATACAGAAAAACAATTTATTATTATTGTTTATTCGGTTCAATTTGTATAATTTTAACATATGGCAGCAATGAAAAGTACCAGATGACAGACGATCACATAAAGGTGAGCGGTCCCAGCGACCAGTTGGAGCGGTTCACGATCAGTCTGCTGAATGAAAGTAAAATCATCAATGTAAATCCAAGTTATGACTGTATATCGCGCAGCGATATTAGATACAGTTGGTCTTGAACTGACCAAGGCCAACTGTATGACATTCTGGTAGAGACATCTATTGGTGCAAGGATAACTACAGTTGCACGTTGGGTTGCATTTTACCTGCTAGCTAAACCCTTGTTTGAGTTTATAAGGATTATTTCAATATTGCACGAAAATATTTTGCTCAAACTAAAGGACAAATATTTTTTCCATTACAAAATCTTAATTATTCATAATCACCAATATATTTCTTAACTAAAAAAATTGTATAAATTTCTGTCTTAAATGAATTATTAGAATTACAAAAGTAGAATTGTTACACCATTCTCATAAATTTATTTGAACACATGTTACAAATACTTTATATCATACATGTCTAAGGGCTTGAATTCACTTCCTTAGCATTTTGTAAACCTTGAGTAATATACAACTTAGCCAAAGACTGTGAACAGAATTGAGCTATATGTTGACTGTATGTATTTATTTGACCAGCTATCAGCATTGGATTCAACCTCGGCGGCACTGGGTGTGGTCTAAATAGTTTGTTAATGTCCTCTTCTGGAAGTGGTGGTTCATCTTTAGCAACACGAGCACTATTTTCTTGGGCGCGTTTCTGCAAATACCTATGCTTCTCTTGTTGTTGACGACTTAATAATTGCTGGTAACGATTGAACTTAATAGCTTCTTGATTAAGTTCATCCACACGGTCCATAAGACATCGCAGTTGTGTTTCTAATACGGATGCAGTGCCTAAGTCTAAGAATTTTGAACCTTCCTCTTCAGGTACCAATTCAGCTAATTCGGACATCATAATGTTTGTCAGTGCTGAATTTTTAATGACAATTGGTACTTCTGTAAATAAATTTTCATATCCGACCTTTAATTTTAATAAAGCTTCAGGAGTAAATTCTCCATCTTTATATAACTCAATAGCCTGTGGAGTTAATCGATAGGCTTTCAAAGTTAAGAAACCACGAGAAGACTTTTGTGTATCATAAATGACCACAACAGATTCTTCGATTGATGTTTGATAATGATATTGTGATTCCAACAATGGTGAGCTTAAGAAATTACCAACATCTGCACTTTGATACCAGCCTACATGAAAATGATCCACATTAACTCTTCTTAAACGTCTCATCATTGCAAGTTGATATTCATCTTCATCCATAGATTCATCAGGGGATTTTGGAAATGGAAAACAATTAGTTATTTCCAAACGGTTTTCAACAACCAATCCTAGTAAAGCACCTTGAGCAATGTCCATATTGCTAGCTGCTTCTTCATGGCAATGTTTAACCATTTTCATAACAGCCTAGAAAGAGATATGAGCATTTTATGTATACATCAATATGTTAAAATTATACCAATCCATCAGCTTGCACATATGCAATTGTAGTATCATTTTCGGGAACACGTCGGGCAGTACTACTACGACCCGCCATACTTTCAAAAGTTGTAAATTAGAAAATGATTTTTAAAAACACATGTACTAATTCAAGACCGTCTTCAAGACCAAAAGAAAAGGACGATTGCCTTGTCAAACTGGTCAAACTTCAACTTGAACAAGAAAATTAAGTCTGTGGAAATAATAAATATCCCTAGATAGTATAAGTATGGATAGATTTTAGACATTTTTAACATGAATTTGTTCAGCAGCAAAATCACAATTTTAGAGAAGGATGAATATATATATTTGCTAATGTAGGGCAAGTATGCATATAGTGATTTACGGCTAGGGAATATTGTGGGATTCAGCAGACACAACAGATGCGCAACTATTCAGTCATGTATTCGATGATGTACGCTCCTGAACCATAGATAAGGGAGATTGAGATAGCCGATGTACATGGAGAGATTAGCAACACAAAAATAACCTTAATACATTCCAAAAGATGGCGTATGAATGTAGAATTATTGTATTTTCGTGTTATTTTCCGAAGGTATTTACTTTAGCAAGACTTGCAGAAAATTTGCAGAATAAATTTATTGTATAAAAGATGGCAGTACTATAGGCTTAACGCAAGGCCAACTTTATCTGACATCGCTGGCGCGACACTACCCAACAATTTTATTATCAGCAAAACTTTTTTTAATTATTTTAAAATTATTAATATTAATTGTCCACTTTAAAGTTAATGTTTAAAGTGTTATTTTAATAAAAATTCAGAAAACATTTCTTTTGAGGTTACAAGAATCAAATTCCTCAATGTAAATCGAAGTTATGTGACGGCCTTATATCGCGCCACTCCGCGCCAGCGATGTCAGATACAGTTGGCCTTGCTCAACGTATGCCACAGATTACAGTTAAATTATTCTATGCAGACGGTACTTTTTTTGATGACGGGACAGAATAACAGAGCATTATTGTAGTTTAGGAATATCAGGTATTCGTCTTTATTTGAAGTGTTATGTTTATAGACTGGACGCGAAAAAGAATTATGGGATTATCCACAATTTAAAAGAACAGTCTCTTTAATCCTTTCATCTAAAAGACCTTATCCTAATTTTCCTAAATTGTAAAAAGGCAAATACGTATAGGAAACGAAGAGAACCCTGTTTTATGCACTACTATTAAATATAATGTTTGTAAATCTGTAAATGTATGTCTTTCCTTACTTGATTGAGACAAAAACTATAAATAGGTATTTTTAATTATTACTATTTATTGCATATTGTATTTCTGAAAAATGAATACAGGCGCTGATTCAATTTCGACGCTCACCATAGGGATTTCACGTATTAGGAATAAACAGTAAGTTTAAATTCGGCCAATTTGATAGATTTTGTGTCTGTTATTGTTGACCTGGTGAGAAAACGGATCTGTGACAAATGAATTTCGAACCGGAAACGTTGATTTTTTCTATTAACATTGCCATTTTGATTTGGTCTTGTAGGGAAGGACCACAAAATTCATTCGCTTGGAGACTCTTTTAGTCTTCTAGCTAATGGCGTAATCGAAATGTTTGTAAAACGGTTTCGGTTCTTTCTGGACATCATCAACTGCCTTATTTATTAAAAACACCATTAGGATTTTTTTTGATTTCAAATATTTACGAAAACATCATAAAAAATGTTTTTAATATTAGGTAATGTATTTTAAAGTACGATGCGTCATTATTAATAGCAAACGTCGTATACCGACAAAGAAAAACGTGATATGTTAAATGTTTTTATTCTTTATATTCAAAAATTGCAAGCGTATAGTGTATTTATTATACATGGGCGATGTAGGGGAATACGGTTCAGTTTCACTCAGATTAGACCGACTCGTGTTTTGTCGGCTCTCGGGCACCGTATTAGGGAACGTTAAATCAAAATAAATTAAATCAATGCTTAGTATCTGGAGACAATCAGAAAATGGAGAATTTTTTGAACAACGTATCTGTTATAGTGGTATTCGACACCACAACACAAGTCCTCACGACCCCTAATCTGCATCTTTTAGGGATGCTGATTAGACGTGGTAGTTTACGAAGTACTAGTTTGATTTTTCCACTAACAAAAACTACTACTTCCGATCTACTGATTTCTCTGAAAATCTAATCAGATCTCAAGAGAGAGATTATACTCCTCAATATTAGATGCGGAGTTGATAGCTTGAGACGTTTGCCCGCTATCGTGATGAGAATTGAATGAAGATGATGTATCTATTATCAATATTATATTAGGCGTTTTGGGTGGTATATACATCGGCACTGTGAACAGTATTCATTTCAATTTTAATTAGTTGATGAATTTTCTGAATGCTATGTTGTAATAAGAGTATACCTAACCACAGAATATATTACTGATATATAAATTTAATACAAAGAAACAAATTTGTGTATTTAGTTTATTACTGTAGTTGTAAAAACAATATTCTTCTAGTATTAAACTTATTGAAATCTGCTGTTAGCAAATTTGTTAGATTATTTGGAGGTTTTTGTTGAAGATGATTTAATGATTAATAATATTATATTAGCGGTTTTGGTATTTATAAGTGGTAATAAGTGTATAATCGCAGAGTATACAACTGATAAATAGATATGACATAAACTGATAATATTGTATGTTTATTTTATTGTTGTAGTTGACAAAGCAATATTATTTCTACATTTAACGTATTGGAATCTGATAGCAGATCTTGGGTAGGTATAAGTCCTAAGTTACATTACCTAATAGACTGCATAGCTATCTATACTTATACATAGGGAAAAATGTTTACAGAAGGCAGTACTAATGTATTTTAGAACACGAACATATAAGATGATAAGGCCCATAAACCAGCATTATTATATATATAGCTCCTTAGTTTCAGTAGCAGCCATTAATATTTTTGATTAAATTTAGTGCCAATTATGCTGTTTATTAGAAGGAATTGTGCTGTTTGACATTACTTGTTATATCTATTTCAAAATACATTTCAATATATAAACATATCAAAAAGACTTATTAGACACTATTTAAGATCTATTGTGCAACATAATTGAAGTTTCTATTGATCATGTTATTCACTTTAATTACTGTGACTTACATATACCGCATGTGTAAAATCATATTGGGGATAGGATATATATGTATACTAGGTACACCGGCAACAACGCCCAATCGTGGCCGTAGTCATGGTACAAGGAAACAAGGTATGCTTTTGCGCATCTCTGGATGATGCGCAGTCGACCTCTAGTACTACCAGTTCAATAAAGTTGTGAATTCACAAGACACTATTTCAATAAAATCCTTTTTAATAGAAATACAATACAACACAGTAAGAAAATAAAAGCACAATTCTAATTAAACATTCATTCTTAGTAAATTATTATATAAATTTCTTAAAAACGGAATTCTAATGAAAATAAAAAGTATACTCTAAACAATACTAAAAAATAAAATGTTATTGCATAGGTTCAAAAATGCCTCCTTCAGCAGCAAGGCATTGTCCGAGCCTATCATAAAAATTTTCTCGCACATTACGAATCACATCGACTGTTACGGATTCAAATGCCTCTATGATTAGCCTTCTCAAAATATCTAAGTTTTCTAGCCTGCCAGCTTGTACACTGTATATTTTATTTTTGATGTATCCCCACAAAAAGAAATCATTTGGCGATAGATCAGGAGATCGCGGAGGCCAACGAATGTTTCCTGTTCCACTAATGAGACGATCAGGAAAAGTATTCATTAAAAAATGATTTACTCTTACCGCATTATGTGCAGGACAACCGTCCTGTTTGAACCAAATAATATCCCGATTTATTCCGGTATTATCAATAGCTGGAAGTATCTGATTCTGTAGCATATCGAGGTATTTGTCCGCATTTGACGTACCATCAATAAAAAGTGGACCAAGCAAATGGTCACTCAAAATACCTGCCCAGACATTCACTTTCTGGGGATATTGGGTGTGTTTAACAAAATATCTGTGCTGATTTTCCCGAACCCAATATCGAACAACAGAAGGATTGTGCTTTCCATTTAATGGAAATGATGATTCATCTGTGACTACAATATTTGCGGAAATAAATTTATGCAATCCTTTGCAGAATGACCACTATAGCTAGGCATTGTTACCATTGACCCCTCCTCTCACAAACACAGAATGACGCTGTTCGACACGATCTCCAGATACAATTTTAGTTGTTAAAGGGAATCTTGGAAAATGCTTTCTGTCAGTTACTTCTGTCAGTGAGTTCAATCAGTGACTTCTGTCAGACTTGTCAAGTGACATTTTTTTCGATAAATGCGCGTCATCCAGAGATGCGCACAAGCATACTTTGTTTCCTTGTACCATGACTACGACCACGATTGGGCGTTGTTGCCGGTGTGCCTAGTATACATATATCCTATCCCCAATATGATTTTACACATGCGGTATACCTTTATACGTAAAACGTATATGCATATATGCATGTGTTTATTTACTGCTTGATGTTAGTTTTAACATCCATGTGTTCACACTTTTCATTTTCGTTATTCACTTTATTCAAATTTGAATTTTAACCGCTTTCTTTTACCGCCGCTGTCATCCAGCCAAATTTATTTTCATATACTACTTAGGATTCACTAACAGTTGTTTATTTATTAGAAATAAATAATCTATTTCAAGTAGAAAAAAGATATTCACTTTATATGTAAACCGAATATAATTGTACTTATCAATATCTATTTTATATGATAAATTTACCTATAACTTTCGCATAACATTAAATATAACAACAACAAGTACAACAGCAACCGTAAAAATGATAGCGGCGCCGTAACTCCCTGAACGCACGGAATTTTACAGCAATAAACTAAATTGACCGATGAAAAAAAACCGCCCACTCATCTGATACACGTTTTCTGTTTGCACATGTAGTTTATTTATTTAGTTTTTAATTCGCAAATTCGACTGGCCTGCTTGTAGTCCAGATCTCAATCCTATTGAACATTTATGGGATCAACTCGCCAACGCGTAGTTGTACTAGAAACTCTTCAAAAGTTTAGATTTCCACTTAAAAAAAAATTTGAGGAAATTCCGCAAGACTACATAAGAAATTTAATTAATTCAATGCCGCAACGATTACTGGTTTTGATTGAAGCTCGTGGAGGACACACACGTTATTGATATTAGATTAGAATTAAAAGTTACCAATTTTATTTTTAGAAGTAGAGAGAGATATCATGTTCAAACTGCTTTTCTTGTTTACTAAAATTAAATTTACTTCTGTCAAAAATTGCCTTAGTACTTGAAAAAATTTGCACATACAATGAATAGTTCTTGGATTCAATCTCAATAGAAACTTAAAATGATTGTAGAGCTGATTATTCTAAAAAATTCAAATGGGCGGTCTTTTTGCCGGTCAATTTATAACAATAATATTTGTATGTAGGTATATATTTTATTTTTTAATCTATCGTCAACATTTTTCAAGGAAATTATACAAAAAATGCAAACATGAGCTTTTTCAAGTTACTTTATTAACAATGCATTATTACAATATTTTCTTTGTACTAAAATAACAATTGACCTTTATACAAATTATCATACGTTCATTATTACATATTATATTGATAATTACAAACTAATAAATATAGCTTTCTAAAGATCTAAACATAATTTTTAACATCTAGTAGATACAACATTAATCAATACCATTTGATTTTGGAGACTATTAGTTTACGTCTAGTGTATAATTCTTTATACAAATCAATTAAACAAAATATTCGCAAAAACACTATGCCACACGTACACATACATTTTCAGTCGATTTTAGTCGTAAGAAACAATATTTTGTTTCAATGGAATGTTTACTTATTGTTAGAAAATCATGATCTTGTTTTTGAAAACACAAAAAAGATAAGGCCAATGGTTATGTCTAAAATTCCTGCATAATCAAAATGTGAGTTATTATTGCTTTTAAACATAACAGATATGCTGAGAACATAAATTGGCATTTTATTATTAATAAGTATAAAATATTGTATAAGTATGATTTTACGTATATGATGACAATTCATTATTCTTTGGCGAATATATAGGTTATCTGTTCAGGTTGTGCCACCAGCCATATCTCGGTAACCCTTCACAGTAAAAAAATGTATGATAATGAGTTTCCATGAAAAATATTTTTAAGTTTCCAAAATGCGATGGGGGCATAGTTACAAGGTGATTTAAAAATTTCACAATTTCCCACTATTTAATAATTTAAATTAATGACTGCTTCAAATTATTATTTTGATCTAGTTCCCTTACAAAAGGTAGGATAGAAGGGGATAGGTCAGCGTACAAAACATGTTTTAACTACTGTTTAGTTGAATGTTTCTGGGCTAATTAGAAAGAATGCTTTCATTCAGCAGGCGGATCGGGAACCGATCCCGCTCCAACCGTTCACTTCACAACAGTTGAGTCTTCGGTGGACAGGACCGCTCACCTTTATGTCATCGTCTGTCATCTGGTACTTTTCATTGCTGCCATATGTTAAAATTTTACAAATTAAACCGAATAAGCAATAATAATAAATTGTTTTTCTGCATTAAGTTTTGGCGTAGTTTTTAGTGTAAGAGCTGGTTTTTCCAACCCCGAATAAAATACTGGGCGAACTCCAATATTATAATACATTTATTTCTGCACAATACCTTTAATTTGTTGTATCTTACTTTTCTAGTAACTTTCTTCAAAATTATGTATTAGGTTGGTCTTGGAATGCATCAATGGCGCATGCGTACAGAATACGCTCACTAAGTGAGCATAGAATTTTTCCGCTCACAAAAATGGCGACCGCTCCTGAACATGTTCAGAGTGAGCGCTCGTTTACTGCACATGATCACTGAACAGTTGTGCAACTGTTGGGTCTGCTGAATGAAAGCATTGTTTTGGAATTGTATGGTTCTTCAAAGATATAACAGGGGGCGCTGTTTGGAATATTTATATATTATTTGTCTTTTCTTTAGAATTTTAAACGGCACAATATTTCTTTAAAATCATAATATTTAAACGCATAAATAACCCATGGTTAAGTTTCATTTATGCTTTCATTCTATTATTCATTGAAGGCAGTGGCGGCTCTTTAATGAGAGCAAGTGAGCAATTGCACCCCCTGGAATTTTGAAACAAAACAAACCTAGCGGCGACTAACTATGAAAGTATTTATTTATTACGTATTCATAGTTATTGATCAGGACCGTGGCGTGTGCGGCCCGCGTAACAACCTACATGCACCGATCGTCGTCACAGATATAATGACGACTAACAGCGCACGAATGTAAAGACGAGAATCTATTCGAATGTTTACCCCTTCCACCGAGAGAAACGTACCCATGAGCAAAGCCCAACCGTTGCTGCGTTAAGCCATTAACATTACATTGAAGGTGGGGAGAACTGTATTTTGTTCTACTTCCATATCGTATAATACATAGCGTGTGAGCAAGATCCCCAGTCTGCTCACCGCTGTTGTAAGATGAATTTCGTCTCTGCGTTACAGAATAACACGTTTTCGCGGTTAACGTATGATGAAAAAATCGCAATAAAAAATCTTAAACGGCCGATGCCTCAATTATGTTTAGAAAATAAACAGTCTGTTAAAGGTAAAGACGTTACAAGAAAATTCAAAATGAATATTTATCAGAAAAATGACTGGATTTGTGGGTGTGAAATTAAAAATACTTTGTTTTGTTTTCCGTGTCTTTTGTTTGGTGGTGAACCGTCTTGGTCAAAGAACGGAATAAAAGACTTAATTCATTTTAGTGCTAAAATTACGAAACATGAAAATTCCGAAGGGCATTTGAAAAATATATTTAGTCTAAGAATGTTAAAAAAAAATAACATTCAGAATGTTTTAAATTCAACATATAGAAAAGCAGTTAAACAACACAATGAAGAGGTAACAAAAAATAGGCATGTGTTAAATTTAATAATAAATTGCATTAGATTTTGTGGCGCGTTTGAACTGGCACTTCGGGGTCATGATGAACGGCAAACGACGAATACCAAGGGCATTTTTCGGGAATTGATAAATTTTACGGCAGAATTGGATAAATCGCTCAGAGATCACATCGAAGCAGCACCGGTTTTTAATTGAATTTATAAATGATTTCCCAAATTTTAATGAAAAAGTGATAGAACTGTTCTGCAAGTCAAAGACACGCAAAATGGACTTCGTTTATCGTCAGATGTAATCAAACTGTAGTGTTATATTTACTATTCCCTCAAAACAAACTGTATAATGAACAGTACCTGTCTGGAACAGTATGTCGGTGAAACTTATAAAGATTGGGTAAGCGTTCTTGTATTATACTTTTTAATTTTGAAATTATGCACTCCCTATGTGAACCACCCCGAGCCGCCACTGACTGAAGGTATTAAAGTATTGACTAATATTTTATTTCATTGCATATAATATTATGTTTTCTAAGGTGGATCATGGAGATCGAAATGTGAAAATATTAGTGTGACATTTAGGTAATAGGCGCGTTATACAAATGGAAAATATTAAACCTTTTTAGACTGGATGCACACCAATTATACAAACAATTTATTTGAAGGCATAATACACATAAGTGAAAAATATGTTTATTAGGTTGTTGTACACAAATTAAGGAAAATGATTCTATAATATAATTATGATATACTTTGTTGGCAATAATTTTAAACTATCTTTAACGTAAATTTAATGGGAAATTGTCAAACTTTTAAGTCACCTTTGAGAATTATTCTCTCTTGCGCTTATTTTGAAAACATAAAAATCTTTTTTCAAAAAGTTTATTTGCCACTACATATTATTATCAAGATTTTTGCCGCAAAGTTCTACAACACCCGGTATATCGCCATGTAGCTATAAATATCGAATAACTATACCTACTTTCCATTAGAAGAAATTCCAGTTTTTGATAGAAACCCTGTATAATAGCATTAATAACTCATATTTAGAATTGACCGCATGTCACAACACTGCTTTTTTCTATTTCTAAATATTAGAATAGAATAAATAAAACGTCACTTTCTTAACTGCACCTACACAATGTTAGGAATTACTGCCAATTAAGGTTAAATAACTGTTTTTTTTATTGATATGATATTAAAATAGAAATGGATTTATGTTTGGTGAAGTATACGGGGGTATTTACTTTTTTAGTTAAAAATTATTGCTGGAAATTCAGAAAAAAAACATACAGTTTAACAAAAATTTCCTGTTTTGTATCATGGAATATGAGCTCAAAAAATATCTCTTAAATATTTGTAGGGAATGTTTAATATTGATTCAATACAAAGTTAAATGACCTACCTATTAAATTTAATTAGATCCACCTGCTAGGACTTGAAAGTTTCTTATTCATTTTGATTAAAATATTCAAATGATTTCGTAAATACCGTGTAAATGCAATGAGGTTTGCAAGTGATACAATCAACGATATTGGTACTTTTAAGAATGTATTGGAAATTATTGATTGTATATCTTATAAAAATCTTATAATACGAATTACGTAAACTCTTAATTATCATTTCTTGTATCACAATTCTTATCAATTATTTCGCTTATATTATTTAACTAAAACACAGTAAGTTTCTCTTCTCTTTCTCTACACGCAATTTTATACGTTATTCAAGTTTTATTTTATTGTTACATTCTGACTGACTGTGGAAGGAATTGTATCCGTTTCTTGTGTTGTTATTTCCATTTCCGCTGTGGTGGCATCCGCAAAGAGGACGTCTGGCATAGAGCCTCCATCCTCGGCTATTTCCTCCGGAATCCTTTCTACTTCTTCTGTTGTAAATGGTACTGTTGTTGTATAAACCGGTAAAATAGTGGTTCTCGGTGGGCTAGATGGAATTGACGCTATCGGAAGCGTATCTTTGTCTGCGAACAAAACTCTGTTGATATAGAACATTGTGCCCAAGTTGTAGACGAATACTTCTGACTCAATTATAGAAGCATTATTTACTTTCACCGAGTCTGCAACAAAAAAATATATATATATAAAGTTGCGATGTATAACTTTTAATAGTATATAGATAGCAATAGACAAGAAGGGGAGTATATTTAAGATTGTTACTTTTTAATTACAATAGATTTGAAATATGGTGTGTATACAGTGTGTTTCACTTTGATACTTGAAAAATCAGTATTTTTTAATGGAACATCCGATTTAATTTTTTCTTTTTTAAAATATATTGCACTTAAAAAGCTCTACACAGTGATGTGCATTTTTTTGATTTAGGCCCTTTGCATGGCCTGCTGTGGTATTAAATGTAACCCCAAAAATGGCAAAATCGTATTAGGCATTTTTTTAACAAAAAAACTATTTATGCAATCGATTTAGCCATGCTTCGAAACCCTTAGTACCAAGTTTCAAAGTCGCATCTTATACAGAGTGTTTATAATTTAGGTGCAAACTTCGAAAAATACCAATGTTTGGGAGCACCCTGTATTAACAGAATAAAATATTTTCGAGATTTTCTTCTTTCGATGGAGGTGTAAGTACTATGGCTTTGAAATTATACTCTTTTCATTGGCCTAGTTAATACAGGGTATTCGTAATAAAAAATCAAATTTAAGGAAAAATCGATTTTTTTCGTTTTTATTTACTGAACATAACAAACTACAAAATAACCAAATATCTTTAAATTTTCGAGTTTTCTATTACCCCTCCTTCAACTTGAATACATTTTTCTAACCTTCTTTGGCAATGATTCATTACTTTCGCGAGTTCCTGATGAGAAATTAACTCGCACTCTTCTGTTATCCTCCGCTTAAGTTCTTCCACATTATTGGGTCTTGTACGGTAAACATTTTCTTTAAGTTTCCCCCAAAGATAAAAATCGAGTGGCGTCAAATCTGGCGATCTCGGAGGCCACTTAATTTCTTGACTATAGCGCCCAATCCACTTTCTGGGAAATTTTTGATCAAGCCAGTTGTTAATTATTGCTGCAGTATGGACGGGTGCACCGTCCATTTGAAATATCATGTCGGCACGTCTAGCAATTGGCAGTTCTTCTAAGGCAGGGGTCTCCAAACTTTCCAGCCTTAGGGCCATACTGATTACTCCAGTAAGTTCCGAGGGCTAAAACCATATTATCATTGTTGCCGGTGGTAAAAAGTGAAATAGTCCACTGATGAAAAAAAGTCCGAAAAAGTACGCAACGTTTAAAAAAGGCTGCAAAACGGCAACACTGCATATTATTAATTTTCCTGTCATTATCTGTAATTTCTAGATTAGTCGTAGAGTACGAGCCATGAGGAGTAACGTGACACGACATCTGGTGGACACAAGCGGAAATAGGTAGTACCTTCTATCGCTAACAGATGGCGCTAATAGCACGTACAGAATAATCTCGTTGGTTCGAGAAAGTTCTGGTGTCTTCCACTCACTTCTAGATGGCAGTAATTGGAATATATAAGAAGGCTAGTGGCGCAACCACAAGTCAGTTCCTATGACACTGTTGTGAAATAAAATAGTGCGTACCTCCTTAAAACGTGTTTGTGCGTGTTTAAGTTTAAGACATCTTTGTAACAGTATTTTGATTTGAATTGTTGCTTTTGTGTGTGATTTAGTAGTATGGAAAAGAAGCGAAAAATTGATAGTGAATGCAGAAAATTCAAAGATCAGTGGAACATTCAGTATTTCGTAATTGAGTCCAGTAAGAAGGCGCTATGTTTGATTTGCAATGAAAGCATAGCCGTTCTCAAAGAATATAACATTAAACGTCATTATGAAACAAAACATTTTCAAAATTACTCAAAATATACAGGAAGTTTGCGGACAGAAAAATTCGAAGCTATGAAGCGCGGATTGAAATCGCAGCAATCTTCATTTACAAAACTCAAAACTGAACAAGAGGCTGCAACGCGTGCCAGCTTTCGTGTGGCTCTTGAAATTGCAAAACGTGGAAAACCATTCACCGATGGAGAAATGATCAAAGAATGCATAATTGCAGTAGCCGAAGAAATGTGCCCTGAAAAGGTAAATTTATTAAAAAGTGTCAGTATGTCAGCAAACACTGTGGCTCGAAAGGTAGAAAACATCGCTGAAAATATATCCTCTCAACTGTTCGACAAAAATGGACATGTTGAGTGGTTTTCTTTGGCCTTGGATGAGTCAACGGATGTGTCAGATACTGCTCAGGTGTTGATTTATATTCGAGGAGTAGATAAAAGCTATGAAGTGCATGAAGAACTTCTTGATATGAATAGTATTCATGGCACAACTACTGGTACAGATATTTTTAAAGGAGTTGAAATGGCCATTAATCAAAAGAACCTTCGATGGAACAACTTGAAATGTATTACAACTGATGGAGGCAAAAACATGAGTGGGAAAGATAAAGGAGTGGTCGCTCTTGTGTCAAAGGCTGTAGAAAATGACGGTGGTTTAAAACCATTAGTCTTACATTGTATCATTCATCAACAGTCTTTGTGCGGAAAATGTTTGGATATGTCTGAAGTTCTGAAACCAGTCATATCAACTGTTAATTTTATCAGATCTTTTGGGCTGAATCACCGACAATTCCGACAATTTATTGAAGAGATTGGAGAAAATGACTTACCTTATCATACTGCCGTACGTTGGCTTAGTTGTGGGAAAGTCCTTCAGCGCTTTTTTGAACTTCGAGCAGTGATCGAAATTTTTTTGAATGAAAAGCATCGCCCTCTTACTGAATTACAAAACAACGCATGGCTGTGGAAGTTAGCATTCTATGTTGATTTGACAAAACATGTGAACGAACTGAATTTGAGATTGCAAGGAGAAAACCAGCATCTTCCTGATTTATACACTAATATCAAATCATTCCGGAAGAAATTGATACTGTTTCAATCACAACTACGAAGTAAATGTTTTTCACATTTTAAAACATGTGAAATATTCAGCCACACTACTGAGACTGAGTTTCCTATCGATTTTGCAATCGAAACTTTGAGTGCTTTGAAAATAAATTTTGATACTCGTTTCTCGGACTTTGATTCCATTGCGAATCAAATTAAGATTTTTCAGAATCCTTTTGATACTGACATTGAAACCCTAGCCCCGGAACTTCAAATGGAAATAATTGATCTACAGTGCAGTGATATAATTAAGAACAAATATCAAAACTCATCTTTGTTGGAATTTTATAAGAGTCTTCCACTGACACAATTTGATAATTTGCATAAATTTGCTCGTGGGCTGTTTTCTGTTTTTGGTGCTACTTATTTGTGTGAGAAGACCTTCTCCAAAATGAAGTACACAAAAAATGTTTACAGATCTAAATTAACTGATGAGCATCTTAAATCTCTTTTAATAATTGGTACAAGTAAAATTAGTCCACAACTACAAACTATTGTCAGTGGAAAATCTCAATTACACAAATCTCATTAGTATTTCATATGTCATTATGCTTGTTATAAGTTATGTTTTTATTTAAAATGTATAAAATGTTAGTTGGATTCATTTCAATAAGTTGTTAGTTATTATATACTGAAGTAAAATTTTCTGCATATTATACATGTCTTTACTCATTACAATTCTGTGTTTCTTTATCCAACTTATCACAAAAACAATAACAATAAGCCTACAACAATGTTATGAGTAGTTAGCCCATGACCATATCAATGTAGATGTCATATTAATAATTATTCAACATAAAATTAGAATACTTCAGTAAACTAAATTTAATTTGCTATAAAAAATATGTTCTCTAAAAGGAGTTTTCAAGTATGCTAGCTCTCCGCGGGCCGGACAAAATCTGTCCGCGGGCCGGATGTGGCCCTCGGGCCGTAGTTTAGAGACCCCTGTTCTAAGGCATCCCAGAAATTCGTATTTAGAAAATTCAAAAAATTTTGGGCCTTCAAGTTATGTTGAAAAAAAAGGGACCAATTATTTGTTTATCAAAAATTCCGCACCATACATTAATTTTCTCAGAATATTGCCTTTTACAGTGAATAACCCAGTGAGGGTTTACTTCCGACCAGAATCTACAATTTTGTGAAGATACAACCCCGTTTGTGGTGAAGGTTGCCTCATCCGAAAATAAAATTTTATTTAGGAAATTGTGGTCATTTAGATAATGTCCTTGACACCACAGAGCGTATTCCATTCGAGAATTTTCATCACCATTTTCTAAAGTGTGTAGGAATTTTGGTTTGTAAGCAACCTTTTTATTTTTCTTAAGATATCGCCAAACTTTGCTGGAAGGTATATTAGTGTTTCGCGAAATTTGTCTAACGCTAGTTTTAGGGTTGTGCCGAATTTGATTTAAAACAATGTTTTCTCTGTTCTCAATTAAATTGTTTCCCCTTTTATTTGTGGAAATAACATTACCAGTTCTATCGAAAAGAGAATTAATATTTGCTACAGTTTGAAAACTCACTGGTTCTAGTTCTTGATGTCTCCTGTTAAATTCTTCTGCAGCTTGTTTTTGCATTGTCACCAACTAGTCTTATTATTTCAAGTTTTTGCTGTAAAGTTAGTTTATTTCTAACCATTTTTACACAACTTTAATGGTACACACAATAACGTTTTAAGCAATATAACAGCAAGTGTCAAATTGTTTGAAGTTTGATACATTTTTGTTTTCAAGGCCTGCTTCACTAGCGTTAGACAAATTTCGCGAAATACCTTCCACCAAAGTTTGTCGATGTCTCAACAAAAAATTCTGTTCGGATGTAAACCCTAACTGGATTATTCATTTTAAAAAACAATATTATGAGAAAATTAATGTAAGGTGCGGAATTTATGATAACCAAATCACTTGTCATTTTTTCTTCCAACATAATTAAATAATTAATGTCCTCAACTTAAGCAGAGAATAACAGAAGAATGCATGACTAGCACTAAAATATTTTATCTTATTTATTTTTACTTATTTTGTAGTTTTTTGTTATGTTCAGTTAAATTTCTTTTACTAAAAATGAAAACGAAAAAAATCGATTTTTCCTTAAATTTGATTTTTTATTACGAATACCCCTGTATTAACTAGGCCAATAAAAAAAGTATAATTTCATGGCCATAGTACTTACACCTCCATCGAAAGAAGAAAATCTCGAAAATATTTTATTCTGTTAATACAGGGTGCTCCCAAACATTGGTATTTTTCGAAGTTTGCACCTAAATTATAAACACTCTGTATAAGATGCGACTTTGAAACTTGGTACTAAGGGTTTCGAAGCATGGCTAAATCGATTGCATAAATAGTTTTTTTGTTAAAAAAATGCCTAATACGATTTTGCCATTTTTGGGGTTACATTTAATACCACAGCAGGCCATGCAAAGGGCCTAAATCAAAAAATGCACATCACTGTGTAGAGCTGTTTAAGTGCAATATATTTTAAAAAAGAAAAAATTAAATCGGATGTTCCATTAAAAAATACTGATTTTTCAAGTATCAAAGTGAAACACACTGTATACAGTGCGAAAATGGTTGCAATATTCATTTAGTTATTTTATTACTTATACGTAAATTTACACGAAATTGATAACTGAAAACCACAATATTTTGTATAAAACACAGATATTACCCATGAATTTTAACATGAAAACTGATAAAAAAGAAAGCAATAATAATCTAATTATAATTATATTTGGAGGCCGGCTGTTCCAACTCCGATTAAAATATTTGGTTAATTAATCATTGATCAAGACTAATTGATTATCTCTAACCAGCGTTTTATAATACGAAGAAATACTACGTGAGCTTTCTAAATAGTGTTTAAAGATTTATTGTAAAAATATGACAACTTATATGCTTATTATTTGATCTAAAATATATTGCATTACAATTTTTTCTAATAATATTTCCTTCATTTTATTTTGTTCTTTGCGGATTTACTTTTATTTTTATCAGATGAGGCCAAAAGTTCCAACACGACCCCAAACAACTTTATGCAAAACAAAACCACCGTGAATTAGTTTTAGATATCTGTTACCAAGTTGCTACCCCGTCCATGACAATCTCCTATATAATTTATGCACACTTAAATTTCGATGGTGGGCGTAATGCCGCCTCTACACATCGTCGAACATTCGGAAAATTACGCCGAACAGCGATGTGTAGACAGTTTATTCGGCAAATATTTGATATTCGCGCCGAACACGAATGGCGATCCGTTCGGAGTCGGTTTTCGTTTCACACATCAAAGAACATTCGTATTCGAACACAAATAACCTGACTACACATGGTATACTGAAGTGAGATGAATATACATATAAGTAAATAGATAAATCCTAACGTAAACATGTAACCTATAATTTAAAGGCTTTTAATTACCAAAGGTATTATTTCATATAGGTTATTTCATTATGGCGGAGTGAAATAATGATTTAATACTAGAATTTTTGGAACTTTACCAGGCAGAATCTATTATATATGATCCGAAACATCCTGGCCAAAAAAATAAAATGAAAGACAACGATGCCTGGGTCAAAAAGAAATGTGCCCTCAGTGTTGAATTTGAAGTAATAGAGGTAAAAAAACAAAAAAGATTCATTAATTGCAGCTTTTCGCCATCACATGAAAAAGAAGAAGACACCTTTTAAATCATGGTGCTAGTTCTGATGAAATATACAAACCTTCATGGTTTGCTTATGAAATCATGGATGCCTTTTTACGATCCGTTTATGACGATACTACAATCTGTTACCATAAATGTTTAAATAATAATTGCAAGTACTCATATAGTATAGTGCAGCAGCAACTTGTTTACCTTCCATCATTTTATCTTCTTTTCAACGTGAATAGATAAGCAATTCGTTCATATTTGTGCACGAATTACTTGACAAAACATTCGTATACAAATCTTCGGCGAATACATTCGGCGATGTGTAGAGGCGGTATAAGCAGAGGAAACCCGAAGAACACAAAGACCAATTCGGCTTTGAAAAGACGCAGATGTCTGGCAAACAATATAAAAGGGTGGGGTGGGGGGCGTAAATACAGTACAGTCGAATTTGCGGCGCGCTAGAACTCGTAATTTTGATGATATGGGGAAAACGAAAATATAGAATTTTAGGTACGAACGTGCTCTATAAATTTGAGTTCCTACCCCAATTTTTGCCGATAGCTCGATAACCGTCGATTTTAGGTGAAAAAGTTATATAACATGAATTGTAAAGAATAAAAAAAGGAACATAAAAGACGAAACAACTTCCCCGTCGGACGAACAGGAGCCGAGTTACAACGGAAGCAAGAATGCTCCCTTATTTTCAAGATGGCAGAAAATGCACAAGGGGTATCCAGTCGAAAACTTGGAATTAAGCTGTCCTAATCCTCCCCAACAACATATAAAAAAATTGGCTTGTTCGGTTCATTTTCTAATTCTGGGACTATATTCGGACAGAAAGACTGGACTATCTAGGTTTTATGACATTGTCATTCACTAAGTTTAAGTTATTTTTTTTCCTAATTTCGTGAGCTTAAGGTGCTTTAAATCTTCTCATTTCTTTCAAAAATTGGTAAGTTTGAAACTACTGTTTTTTCTTTTAACATTTATCACATATTTAAATGTAGAACCCTTTTACCTGGTTTGGTAAAGATGAATGACTGGAGAATATAACAGGAGACCAGGACAAGTAGGAAGCGGTAAACTACGGCTATAGACGATTGCTTTTTACGACTTACAGCCTTGCAAATAAGGCATTGCATTGCAAGACAGATAAAAAACGAGTTTTTTACCGTTCGAAATGCAAATGTTACGTCGCAGACGGTAAGGAACCGACTTAAAGAATAAGGTATACGTGTAAGAATACCGGCCAAAGGCCCCATACTGACTAGAGAACACCGAGTTCACGAACTACAATTTGCGAGAGATCATCAAAATTGGATCGATGAAGATTGGCAACACCTAGACAAGTCTAGGTGTTGCCTGTTCTCATCAGATAGACGTCTGCCAGTATATAGACGAGATGGTGAGCGCTTCAGTTAGTGCAACTTCAGGAAAACAACAAATTTCGTAGGTGGTTCGATTATGATATTGGGGGGGGGGGATCTTCCGAGGCTAAGGCAGAGTTGGAGGTTATTTATAATGAGTCTATGACCGCAGATAGGTACATTAGGATCATCTTAGAGCCACTTGTGGTTCCATTCACACTTTACATAGTTCCAAATTTTCGTTTAGTGCATGAAAACGCTCGCCCCCACATCACCAACATTGTACAAAATTACCTAAATGGGGTTGGCATACGTGTTTTGGAATGTCCAGCTAGAAGCCCGGACATGAATCCAATAGAGCATGTCTGGGACCACATTGGGCGGGCACTACGAAACAGGCAAGTTCCGCCAACAACGCTACAAGAGCTAGAAGCAGCGGTCACTGAAGAATAGAACCAGGTGGGTCAAGATTACATGAGAGGACTTATTGAGTCTTTGCCTAGGCGAATAGCTGCCGTAATATGGTCCCGAGGCGGAAATACTCAGTATTAGTTCAATTTTCGTTAATTAAATTCTTTGCGTTGGTGTTTCTTTTTCAATACTTATGTTTATCAAGTTGCGGTGATTGATTCTTCCTTTGCATTTTGTTTTATTTTTAATATGTTTATGTACTACTTAGTTAAAAAACATAAAACATTTGGAAAAAAAAATTCAAAAATAAATGGGTGATTCCAAAATTTTTTCCGGAGTGTACTATTACCCTCTCCATTGCCATATCTGAAACCGATAAACTTCCAGTTTAGGATTTTTTTAAAAAAAATGTGTAGGTATATTTCAATTAAATTTTGTTTAGATTTATCACGTTGGTAAAAAAATTGTTTTCATTTAATATGCGACCACTTTGTAGGCCACTCTACAGTAATTTAGTACTTTATATTGTTTTATTTATTTCAATTATTTATGAATTCCGGAGTGACATGAATTAAAATTGAATCAAATTAAGCAATAAGAAACTTAAAAACAAAGTAAATTGTTAGTTTGGTCGCATTGAATTATCACAAAGTAACGGCGGCCAGCACTTATTTAGTAAAATTTAGTAATATACATTTACATTTAGTGATCCTAGTATTTTACACTGACTAAAACAATCGGTAACAAAGGGTATATTGAAAATAGCGCATAATTAAAGTAAATGCCAGTTTTATTAGAATTTAGTACCTGCTACATCAAAACGAAAGTTGTACATAATAGAAATCAAACTAAAAAAAAGTAACATACCTTCATCTCTAAAAATGTTTACAGTTTTGTTTCCCAAACTTCTCAATGTACCACCATTTTTCAAATCTTTGTCGTAAAGTCTTCCTTTCACAAAATGATTAAGTAAGATTTGTAGTCCCGTTCCGGTTGATAGATAGTTGTCCGGCATTTTATCCAGTCCTAATTCTTCAAAGGCGGTGTCAGTTGGCACGAAGAAAGTGTATCCCGTACCGGAAACTCGTGGTGCTAAATCAGCAAGGTTCAGGAATCTGGTAATGTGCGTGAATCGTCTGTCCCTTTCCAAGGCGAGAAACGCGTGCGATAAAAATTGCGCTCCGAACCATGGAAAAGCCAACAGGGGTGGTGTTTCTTTGTCTTTGTGTTGCTGATGTAGGCGCGACACGACCGCCTCACTTACGAAAAGAACTTCGGATATAAACATGATGTTTCCCTTAGCTATCGGCGTGTCACCTTTAACGATTGTCGCACCATTGACCGAAAGCGTTGCTGTAAACATAATGTTTTTTTATGAAAACAATCGTATATCACAATGATTTATGTGATGCGAAGTATTGAAAGTACCTACATAATTTAATTTTCTCTGCTTCAAATACATTTATCATCTAGCATTGGGTTATGCAGTGGATGGTAGGGCATGAATTTCATTTTTCATTGGCATGAAAGACATTTCATTATACAAAAAATTGCACAAAATGTTTCAGGAGGATGGTGTTTGCTTGAACATGTATTCCCAACAGCATTGAAAAGTAGCAAAGTCATCTCGGGTTTTAAGGAGGGAGATCGCAGTCTTGATAATTATAGGCCTTCACTTTTTTCTAAAGATTTTGAAAATGCATTTTTAAAGTGATTAATATGAATCAGCATTCATAATTTGCCTGAGGATTTGGTAGAGTTTGTGGAGACGAAAAAGTACTCCCTTGAGGTCATCTGTGATCTGAGCAGACTATTCGACTGCGCCAATCACAATATTTTGCTCACGGAGGTAGAAAACTAAGTAGTACAGGGTTTGCGAATAAATGAGATTATAGAGGTATAGCAAGTTACCATTGCTTGATTTTATTTTTATTTACGTTAATGACAACAATATGCACATAACATTATATACTGATGACACTTTTGTCATACGCATGCCAGGTATGCATAATATCGAAACTGAAAGGGAATGTAAAAGGGCTAAAGCTATCAATTCCAAACTTTATGCTTACAAGCATATTCGCCCTCTTGAGATCTGATTAGATTTTCAATAAAATCGGCAGACCGAAAGTAGTAGTTTACTTCAGTTAAAAAATAAAATTTGACCAATACGAGGGGAACTATTTATTTTCGGGAATTGGCAACACTAATGTCAATAGCTAAAATCTGACAACACCATAATAAAGTTTGACATTTTTTAGCATAAAAGTACTCACAACTTTTTGATGTACAAGTGCTATTTGTTTTGTTTACAGAGAGTTCAGAAAATCAATTTGACAAAATAATGGAAATTTCAAGAGAAGGTTTTCGTTGGATTATTTTTCACAACTTTCGACGTGGATTATCTCAACAAGAATGTGTCGATGAACTCAGTTCTTTGTATGGCGATAAAGCACCATCAAAAACCACAGTATATCGCTGGTATAGTGAATTCAATCGTGGTCGTAGTTCCGTCGCCGACGAATTCCGTGAAGGTCGTCCAAAATCGGTTGTTGTGCCACAAAACATCGATGCAGTGCGTGAACTGATAATGCAAGATCGTCATGTGATATATTGTGAGATAGAGGCATCCTTGCACATTAGTTCCACTTCAATACATTCGATTTTGCATGAACACTTAGTTGTAAAAAAAAATTGTTCTCGTTGAATACCCCATAATTTATCAATCGCTCAAAAAAAGGCACGTGTCAAGTGGTGTAAAGAAATGATGGAAAAGTTCAACCGTGGTGCTTCAAAAGACGTATATAAAATCATGACAGGTGACGAATCATGGATATATGCTTATGAGCCGGAAACAAAACAGCAATCGACCGTGTGGGTATTCCAAGACGAGCTAAATCCAACAAAAGTTGTTCGTGGAAGAAGCACAGCGAAGCAAATGGTCGCCTGTTTCTTCGGCCGAATGGGTCATGTGGCCACTGTTCCGCTTGAGCAACGTAGAACTGTCAATTCCGAGTGGTACACGACCATTTGTTTGCCGGAAGTCTTCGGAGAAATTCGTAAAACTAACCCCCGAAGACGAATCATTCTACATCATGACAATGCGACACATCTCGTCAAACAAGTGAATTTTTGAGCAGTCAAAACATCGAATGGATGACTCCTCCTCCGTACAGTCCTGACTTGGCACCCAATGACTTCTTCTTGTTCCCGAATATCAAAGGTAAACTGCGTGGTCAACGATTTACGAGCGCCGAAGAAGCAGTTGAAGCGTTCAAAAACCATGTTTTAAAGGTGTCTCAAGAGGAATGGAAAAACGGCTATGACAAATGGTTTGAACGAATGCAAAAGTGTATTGATCATCAAGGGGAATATTTCGAAAAACAATAAAGCCATTTTCATTTAAAAATGTTTGTTATTATTTGCTATTCCCGAAATATAAATAGTAGCCCTCGTATTCGTCAACTACTAAGTCTAAACGGATTTATAAAGAATTCAAATGTACTCAAAAGTGAATTTGATATTATTGTTATTAAAAAAATATCTCGAAATTCATATCGGAAGTAGGTCTTTTAATCTGATCAAAAATCAGTTTTTTGCAAATATCTCACAAGTGATGTTGTCTAGGTAGACACACTATGAATATAAAAGCATATGAAGCTTCATTTTCAATACTTTTTGTATGAAAAAAATTTCAAAATTCGGACTGGAAGTAAGACTTTTATTCTTATCGAATTACGATTTTTTGCACATACCTCGTAAATTATACATTCTATATGGATTTCTCAAGAGCACAAGAGTATTTAGAGCTGGATTTAGAATAATTTTTGTATAAAAAAGATTTCAAAATAGGAACGGAAGTAATACTTTTACTCTTGTCAAGTAGGACTTTTTTGTAAATATCTCGCGAAGTATGCGTTCTATAGAGATTTCCTAAGAGAATAGAAGTACTTAGCCATATAATTTTGAATAATTTTTGTATAAAAAAATTTTTAATTTCGGTCATGACGTAACACATTTACAGGTTCCTTTTTTTTAAAAAGATAAAATTATTTAAACTTAATTTAGGACAGCTTTTGTATAATTTGAAACGCACATTCGTATTAGAAAGTCGTGTGGTGGTCACAACTCATTTTTTGTTATTAATATTTAATCAATATAGCCACTCCATCATGATGACAGATTAGTTTAATTATATATATATGTATATATATTTAGAAAAAGTTAGATGTTCACAGCTGTAATCTCCGAGATAAATATAATATCGGCAGGGAATTTTTCCAATTTATACAGCTTGGACTATATTTCCAAGCTTTATAACTATAAATTCGTTAATTTTATTAAATACTCAAATAATATCATTAACTTTAGCAAGACTCTAAATGAATATTTGATTTTACATTGTTTGTTATTGTGTATTATGTTAAGTAAACGCATTGTAAGAAGATACGTTTTATGTCCATACATATACGGGAAAATATATTATTATTTTATCTTTGTATTGTTTATTTAATTATTTAAATAATTATAAAACGACCTATTCTGAAACAGTCACTAATTTTGGAAAGGGCCTTGGTTTTACATAATATAATCTACAAACATACATGTTATATCCTTGACATGAAATAAAAATACCTACGGTTCTTCTTGAACATAATTTCTCGTCCCCCGAGCGTTTTCATGACCTGTCCGTTTTTAATTCCGTCCTGTTTCAACTTGCCTTTCACGAAATGATTAATTATGACGCTCTCCGTGAACTCGGGCACGCTGAACGGATAGAAACCCCAATCTATTGGATGCCATCTCTGAAAAGCGTGATCGGTTGGTATGAACACTGTGTAGTCATCGTCTGTAAAAAAGTTATGCTTTTAATTGACTTAGGCGTACGTAGTCTAGATTTGACTTTTGGTAAGGTTCCTTTTGGTCAACTGACTAAATATAAAATTGATTAAATAATTTTTAATTGTGTAGATAAGTAATATTAATACTACAAATTTTTCTTCTTCGAAGGAATTACTTAAACAGAGTGAGTTAAGAAGGATTTTTTTTGTAAATATACAAAAAAGAGTTGATCTGGACTTATTTATATGTACTATATCTATACAGTGTGTCCACATTTCTTTTAAATGGGGAATGCTTTGCAGAATTCAATGCTCGTAACCAATCTCATTTTAAATTCATTCGGATTTTTTACAATTTCGAGATATTTTGAAAAAAACCAATATTTGCCGATTTAAATTTTCCTCAACAACTTGATAACGCCTAATACGATCGCTTTTAAACTCTAATATTGTTGAGGCACTTTTTTAAGACAAATTTTTTGGTGTTAACAGTAAGCCCCGATTTCATTTGTTTCCAAGTTGTTAGAGCTATTTTTTGTTTTTCTTATGCCGGCCATATTGGATTCTTAATTAGTTAGATAGTCTTTAAAAGTAGCTTGCATGCAGAAGATGACCTTATAATATACAGCGATGCCTGCTTGCTAACAGTGGTGGGAGAGCAACGCTTTGTCGATGTCGGGGGATCCTCATACAACGTTTGCCGAGTGTACTTTCTTGGTATCCTCGCTTATGTTTATCTTTAGTTTATTTCGTCGCACTCTTTTCCTCTTTCTACTTTCGTATCAGAAATTAAAATATGTCGACTACGGTATAATAAATTAAATATTAAAAGACATTATGGTTTCTTGTGCTCTACGTAGCTACAACAGCAGAGACGGCGTTGATAAGAAGAATTTGTCTGGAATAACATTTCATAGGTTTCACAGGTGTGGTATGACAGATTATAATTTTGAGTAGTCCGGACCAGGTGAGGCAGCCATAGAGGTCCCACACTTAGCCCGTCCAATATCCCCGTTTTGAGCGCACAGCAAAGATGCTTTACAGCGTCTCCATAGTATTTTTCCTTAATGACTTAAACAAACAGTTTAATATGACGACCATTCTGCTCCACACACTTTTGGTACATTGTTTTAACGTAGTTACATAATGTGTTTTCGGTTAATGATCTTAGCACATCCAGCACTCGTTGTTCTAAAATTTCGCGATTCTCTGCTGGTTCAAAATTAAATACTTCGTTTTTAGTGGCACCCCACAAATAAAAGTCAATGAGGGTAAGGTCGGGCTATCTCGCAGGCCATTGTACTGGTCCATTATTTGAAATAACTCTCTCACTGAAATGTTCTCTCAAAAAATGTTGCAGCCGTCCTGCTGGAACCAGATGTTTGGCATGTCTTCAGGGTTAATAATTTGTCTTTGGGCAGGCATTAGCTCGTTCTGTAGTAGCTCCAAATATCTATTACGAGTTAAATTGTAATCAAAGATAAAAGGACCTATTAAGTGATTATCTAAAATGAAAAAACAAAAATTCAGAAAACAAAAAAGTTGTCAATAAAAGTTCGTACCAATCAAACCACACCAGAGATTAAAACCAAATCGAACTTGAAATCTTCTTCGATTTACCAAATGTGGATTTTCAGTAGACCAGTAATGATAGTTATGCCTATTGAGTACTCCACAATTGGTGAACCGTGTTTCATCTGTCCAAAGTATTTTCCTAGGAAAATTAGTATCATCTACACATTTTTGTAGACACCATCTGCTAAATTTTAGTCTTTGCTGACAGTCATTATCGCTTAAACCTTGTACAATTGTTGGCTTGTATGGGTGGTATTTGTTTTTCCTCGACGTTCTATAAACACTAGATTTCGGAATTCCAGTTTCTCGAGCGACTCGAAGTACTGATGTACTTGGATTGCTTATAACATTTTGAAAAATATTATTTTGACGTATAGCAGCATTGATAGATCTTTTTTGTTCGAAGCTTCCATAGTTCACTACATTTCCGATTATTCTATTTATTTCTGTATTTTTGTAGATACCATTTGCTAAATTTTAGTCTTCGCTGACAGTCATTATCGCTTAAACCTTGTACAATTGTTGGTTTGTATGGGTGGTATTTATTTTTCCTCTACGTTCTATAAACACTAGATTTCGGAATTCCAGTTTCTCGAGCGACTCGAAGTGCTGATGTACTTGGATTGCTTATAACATTTTGAAAAATATTATTTTGACGTATAGCAGCATTGATAGATCTTTTTTGTTTGCAGCTTCCATAGTTCACTAAATTTCCGATTATTCTGTTAAAAATTGTCCGGTCTGGTTGTGGTCTTTCCGGAAAACACTGAGCGTAATTAGTGTAAGCATTTTCAGAGTTTCTATTTGCTTTGAAATAAACTTCTAACATATCAAACTTTATTTCATTTGAAAATGTATGCGCCATTATCAGTTCTTATCTCATCTATTCTAATTTCATTGCTTAACGGTAATTACTTATCAATATTTACTATGGTGGAAACGCGTTACATTCAGTTGCACGTCATACTAGATCCATGACGACTCGCCTTGTATATGTTGCCGGATCTATTTTTATTTCTGTCAGTGACATTTGATATAACCAAAGAAAAAAATTATTCACAATACAATAACTATAACATAATATATTTAGTAATTGAAATGCTCTGAGACTTCAGTCTTTCTCAACTTATTTATTATATTGATTTAGATTGTCGAAAAACCTTAAATGTTTCATTACGTATCTATAATATAATTTAAAATAAGCAATACTTACGCTCTTCACATTAAATTTAACACATGATTATAGAAAAGTTTGTAACTCGACTGTTTACAGAAACCATTCAGCATTATATTCAATGGACGCAAATAAATAATAAATACACTTCTAAGAAGCACTGTTTTTAAACAATTTATATCAAAACAAAAATAAACATGAAAAATTTGACAGGAAGAATATACACAACGCACGTCTTTTTGACAGATATGATTTATCTGTCAACACCGAATTGAACTATTAGTCTATTAAAAATATATAATAAAGAAATTAAATATTGAAACGGAAATTATGTGTTTATTTGCCATGAATGCGTATATTACGATCAATTTATAAATTTTCTATTTATGCTAATGAAATAAATGCCCTGAAGTATAATTTAACAAAGTAACTTTTTTAGTTTCTCGAATAAAGTTATGACAACATGTAAACGTCATCAATGACATGCAACTGAACTTAACGCGTCTCCACTATATATATATATACATATATTACGATATACCAATGGTGAGCATCGAAATGTGGACATACTGTATAGTCATCGAACAGTGTATGAAAATTACATGAATTAATTTACTACCGAGGAAGAACATTTTTTTGAAATGATCGTTATAACGCATAACTAATTCTTATATCACCTGTAGTAATGAATACAATAATACTTATTTAACGAGGTTAGGATTCCATATTATAACAATGATAATACATAAATTGAAGTTGATGGTAGATTACAACATTCTTTGGAAAATACAGACAGCGATTATCATCCCAGAGACTCAACCATTAATGATTCATCTGAAAAAACGAAGAAGACGATAATAATGATTATAAAAATGAGCTTATAAATATGTCAAAAGTAGAAGATCATAAATCTCGTGTTGAAGTCGCGGTAGAACAGTCTAAGAAAAAAAGAAGAAAAATTGCTGCCCCACATGGACGAGTAAAGAATGCCAGGAAAACAAAAAGACAAAAAGGGTAAACCTATATTTCAGTAAGAGGAAAATCAGTTCCTGCTAGGTGGGAAAGAGATACGGATTGTTTGAGATGTGGAAGAAAGTGTTCTGATTACTTTGACGACGAAAATAGTCAACATATTCTCTTTCTTATTGGTCAATGAATAATAATGTTAAAAAGGACAGTATTTACGTTCAAAAGTAGTAGAACAAAATTAACAAGTAACAAGAAAAAATGCAGAACATTCTAGAAGATCTAAAACAAAGACATGTTACTTAGGAAAAAAAATCAAGTGTGCCAAACATTTTGCTTACATAAGTTTGACGTATCAAAAACTTTTTTAAGTTACACGGTTTTAAAAAGAAATGACCACCACGTTATCGAAAAACAAAAGGGGCCTAGCTTCATCATTGAACAAAATATCTTATAAACAGATAACTTATTATCAATCATATACCATCCTTAGTCACTACTGTAGGTAAGACTAGTGGAACCGATATTTACCATCTGATTTAAACCTTTAGAACATGTACGATCTATACGTAAATGTCAACGAGAAAAGATTAAGCTTGAGAAGAATTTTTTTTATAGAAATGTATTTAAATCTGAGTTAATTTGGATCTTTACAAACCTAGAAAAGACATGTGTGAAGAATATTTTGTTGTAGACAGTTTGATGGAAGAAGGCACAGAAAAACAAAAGAAATTATCTAATCATTTAAAAGCAAAAAATGCCACTACAACCTTGAAAATGAGATTATAGAAAGATCTTTAAAAAATGAATGCATACTAAGTGAATTTGATTTAGAAGGTGTGTGTGTGTGTTATACACCGGAAACTAATAACAAAAACTTTTTTTTATGATAGACGTAATGCTGTATATAATCTTACTGTCTTCAGTGTTACCACAAAAGATGCAGTGTGTTATATGTGGCACGCGACAATTGTCAGAAGAGGTTCCATTGAGATAGCCGCAGCTTATGGAACTATCTACAGAATTCTGCAGATAGAAGACTACAATACTTTTTTTCTGACAGATGTGGCAGTTACGCACCATAACCGTTACATCCATGTCTTACTTCGCTGTTAATAATTTGAACATTATTAAATAACCAATTGTTTCTTTGAGCTAGGTAATTTACAAATGTAATTTATTCGCTCATTAGGCTGATATACTGTGGCCAAATGGTTTCGCAAAAATCCAAGTACAATGTCATTGAAATGGAACAATCAAAATTTATCGATTTCTCCGACATTCATAAAAACTATGTTAAAAATAAAAGCAAGGGTATCAATTGCAAAAATATTCACTAGATAAAAACAAAATGTTATTCAGTACAAAAAAAACAGTCCTGAGTATATACTTTGCAAATATGATATAGAAATAAACGATTGAAATCATTTTCAAGTAGTAAGGAGCACTCAAGGAAAACACTGACGCTTTTTATGATAAAGTTCTATTTATTTTCGCTTTTTGCAAAGCATATTCAAGCACATAGTTAAATAATGCCGAAGATAAGTAGGTGGCCCTGTTTCAGGTCCTCCATCACGTCTTAGATTTGAGTTACCTCCGTCCTAATTCTTATATAACATTTTGTCCCTTCAAGCGTTAGCTTGATCATATTTACCAGTTTATTATTTAGTCCTAGTACCCTGAATACTGCATATAATTTACCCTTTCTTACTCTGTCGAACGCTTACTTGAAATCTATAAAGAACATATATGTATCTCTTTCAAATTCGTAGGTTTCTGTTTCCCTAAGCGTAAATATTTGATCTACCATTGATTGTCCCTCACTAAATCTACATTCATATTCACCCACAGTTTCTTCCATTTTAGCAACCTATAAACTTTTTATATACGAGGCAAGCATTTTATAGCTTATATTTAATAAAACTATGTATCTATAGTTGTTACACCTTTGTCACCTTATTTATGTATGGGGTAGGTAGTCCATAGTGTCTGTATGTTTTCTTGCAGCCATATGTCCTTTATTAGTTTGTGCATATACGTAATTATTTTCCTCCCATATTTATACATGTCATCCTTGCTGGAGCTTTTGTTGGTTACATATGATATCTCTTATTTCTTTTAATTTTGGTATACCCTCATTGACAACTTCACCTACTTCCCTATCACCAACACTGCTCTCCTCTTCAGTCATTCGAATTAAGAAGCTCTTTAAAAGATTATTTCCATCGATTCAGTATATCTTTCGTCTGCTATCAAACATTCATTCTTTATCTTCTTATATTTGATTATTTTTGTGGTAGTCCCTTTTTTCCGCCTTTAGTACATTGATACAACTTACGTATTTGATTTTTTGGTATCTCTCTGTGCATAGTATTTTCTCTTCCTTTCTGTTTTTTTACATTTTTTCTGTGTTTTTCGTACTTTCTCCTGGTCTCTTGTGTATTGTGCTTTAACATTCGTTCCTTTCTTTTGTTTCTTCCGTCTAGTTCTTTTTCATATATCCTGTTCAAACATCCCTTGTATCGCCTGCACCATTTTTTCTCGTTTCGTGACGTTAATTCTCTGTGTCACTACTCTCTTCCATATCGATGGTCTTGTTCCAAAAGTGGCCAATTACAATTTTCTCAATTTTGGGCTATCTACACAGTAAATCATAAAATAATTTTAAGTATAGTTCCAAATAGGGCTATTTACAGGAATTATAAAATAGCCGCCATAAAGTAAAAGAACAACAGTATCTATCTACAGAATAAGCATATTCGTTGGTTCCATATGCGTTCAAAAGCACATAGCCAGTTTTGGAACTGCCACCTTATTGGATAAGTTTTCCCGCTCTATGTAGTTAGCTACTTATATTCCAATCAATCCGGCGGTTTACGTGAAGCATAACCTGTAAAACCATATTCAAAATCGTTGTTCAGCGGTGCCTTTTTAGTGTTTTGAACGTGCATAACAAACAAAAGCTTGTAGGTGTAAAATGGTTTCTAGAGGGAAAAGAATACTAAATTTAGCGTTAAACTCGAATCTACCTAATGAAGCTGATACATCGAATCAAGCATTACAGAATACTGATATTCCAGAGCATGTTGAAGGTAATCTGCTACCATAGAAACAATACTATTGCTTTCATTACATTTTTGTTTCGATCCTTGGTTCTAGAACAGCCAGTTAAACTAGTATTTGATGATTCGGACGATTCTGTTGTTGATAAGGAGTACTTTCCCGACCCTGAGGACCTAGAGAACCCTTCTTCAGGTAAAAAAAAATTTATAACATTGCCAGGTAGATTAATGTAAAACGACAAAGGGTATACTTACCTTCTAGAAAGTGATGGATACCAAGACGATGGACAAATAAATAATAGTATTGAAAATGTCAACGAAGTTGCTCCTGAAACTGAAGCGATTGAGACCAATCCTTCCAGTGAGCGGAAAACACCCAAAAGAAGACGACCAAAATTATGGGAAAAAAACCTTAGAAAATTTCATAAAAATGCAGGGCTCCCGTATATTAACAGCAAAAATGACTACGTGCCGGGAAAGGCAATAGGTAAACCTTGCAATGCGAGCTGCAGGTAATTTTTGTACATTTTTTTTATTCCTGAAACCTCGAATTTTTTAGACTCAAATGCAATGCACAGCTAAGTGACTTTATATTTATACATCTTACTGGAAACTTGGAAACATAGACAGGCAACGCGATTTTATCAACAGTTTAGTGGAAGTAGGCGACTGTAAAAGAAGAATCGTAACGGCAGAAAATTCAAGGCGATCAAAGACACTGAAGTTTCATTTCAATTTTGAGAATTCTCGCAAAAGAGTATGTAAGACCATGTTTCTAAATACTCTAGGAATCAAAAAAGGAGTATTAAATTTTGCAATTAAAAAACGTATACCAAATACTACTACTACAGAACGTGATAGAAGGGATCTCTAAAATATCAGAAGAATCACTAACTTTTTTGAAGAGTCACATCAAAAAGTTCCCTACAATGGTATCTCATTATTGCCGAAAAGACTCAAAACTACTTAGATTCGAAATTAAATCTTTCTATTATGTACAAGCTATAACAAGCAGAGTGCGTAGAAAATAAGCTTGCCTAAAAGAAAGCTTTTACCGATACGTATTTAATACTCATTTCAATTTGTCCTTTCATACACCAAAGAAAGACCAGTGTATTACATGTACTGCTTATGCAAAATCTGGTCCTCAAACTAGGCTCACATTACAAGCGACCTACGATCGGCACGTACATTTAAAAGAGAGAGCAAGAGAAGAAAAAAATTCCGATAAAAAAGATGCTCAGTCAAACGCCTCCACAATACATGCCTGTAATTTTGACCTTCAGCAGGTCCAAAACGTTCCAACAGATCCGACAAATCCAGTTTTGTTTTACAAAACGAGGCTGTCTACTTACAATTTTACGATTTTCAATACTGGGAACAACACTGGTAAGTGTTTTATGTGGACCGAAGTAGAGGGTGGACGTGGGCCGTCTGTAATAGCCTCCTGTTTATTTCACCACCTTAAAAGCCTCCCTCTGACAACTGAAAGTGTTCGAATATTCAGTGATAAATGCGGCGGTGAAAACAAGAATCAGTTTGTTGCTGCCATGTTTATCTATGCTGTTCAGACTCTACCTATTGAAGTCTTTGACCAAAAGTTTCTTATTTCTGGTCACAGTCAGATGGAATGCGATTCAATGCATGCCAGAATAGAAACTGCAGCAAAAAACATCCCTGTATACTTGCCTCATGAGTGGGTAACCATAACAAAAAATGCTAAGCGTAATGAGCCAAAATACGAAGTTTTTGAATAACGTGACATTAATTTTATCGATTGAAAACCCCTTGCAAAACTTCTGATGGTTAACCGGAACAAGGACGAAGATGGGACCATAATTAACTGGCATGACATTAAGTGGATCAGATATGAATTAACTAATCCTTTTGTTATTAGCGTTAAAACAGATTTCGATGATGTCTTCCACAAAATAGTGATTGTACAACGTAGGGGTCGGCGAGTTACGTTGGCTACCTTGGAAAAATGTTTGAAGCCCTTACATGAACAGAAAAGGCCGATATCGGCTGTAAAACTTAAAAACCTAACAGAAATCAGCAATGCCAAAATTTTTCCAGATGACTGCTTGCCCTTTTATAGGGACTTAACTGGTGATGCAAATGTTGAGGACGAGACAGTATTGCCAGATATAATTGATCAAGAAGATCAGAATTTTTTTTAAGAAACTGGTATGGTACTACAAGAAGGTTACAGTATTTTATAGTTACCATTGCATAGATAGCTTGTAATGGTTTGCTAATTCAGAAATAAAGTTAAGTTCCAAATGTGACTACATGCGTCTTTTTAGTAAAAAATTGCATTAAAAGAATAACTTACATTAATATTTGTCAGTTACATATTATAAACATTAAAGTGGATTATAACCGATACCTTGCTAAAAAACAAATATTTCAAGTTAAAACCCTAATTTGATAGAAGTGATTTAAGTTAGAATTTCATTTTCTCGAAAACTATGAGTTTCTACTTAGCCACTTTTGGAACAAGACCATCGATATGTTCTATGTGCATTTCCAAGCTTTTTAATGTTCGTTTCGCGAAAATGACCTATAAGTCAGCGATCGTAAGGTCTACAATGTAAATATTTATATAATTTTTAGCTCTCAAAACAAACACTTGAAATCTTTAATCAAGCTCTCTACATCACTGTACATTTCAAATGAATTAAAGAAAACTTTATCATCCAATAACTTGTGTAAAATGTAAGCTTATCTTTAAGAAAATATATAAAGAACAAATCAATAGAAAATTGTTAACTTACTGGTTATATTTAGAAAAATAAAGTAGCTTTGTAGTTTATACCGATGCTGAACAGAAAAATACTGGTTGAACCGCGACTGTATGGGGAAGAACCAGCGTTTATTTGGCAGAGGCTGATAATAATAGTTATAATAATAGTCCAATTCTGAACTACGTTAGAATAATACGTTCTTTCTGTTTAAGTGAAACAGTCTGCGCTCATGTTGTTAGTAAAACCGGTCATTAAAAGAGTATTTTATTCATGACTCACTCTGTATAAATATACACTTTAGTATAATATTATATTATTACTGTTATTTATACTATTTAAAATTACACAACTTTGATAACAGTTGAAACCTTGTATAATTTTCTATCAATTATTAAATTAAAATATAAGGAAGCCAAATCAAATACTAAACTTCAATTTACTTACCGTCTTCTATAAGTCTGGAGACATTTGATCTCGAAAGAAAGTGTTGAAACACTCTAACTCCACTCTTAAGTAGCGAGAGCACTTGCATAACATTATCGATGAAGGACGCATTTGGCGCTGAACTTTTGCCGCTTTCCTTTGCTGTTACGACACTAAGCATGCCGACGTCGAATTTTCCCAGTGTGCAGTTCTTCTTGATCATTTGTTCATCCGGGAAGAGGTAATTATCGAGGATTATCAGATAACCGTTTGGAATAGAGACGCTTGCTTCGAGTACATTGGCGTTATTCGCCTGTAATTTTCCCTCTTTAGATGGGTTGACGTGAACTGTTCTACCGGCAGCTGTCTTAAACGTCGTTACCGTAGTTGAATTACTCAGGTCTATTCGCTTTCCTATCACCATGTGATCTAACAGTAGTTTTTTGACGAGTTCGGGTTGTTTCAGCAAACATTCGTCTCTCATAGCTGCCGAATTTTGCACTGCTAATATCGTGTAAGGATCATCTGAAAAAAAAATTAAGGATTAGGATAAGATTAACATACTAAATAAAATGTAATTTTATTGAAGTACTAAAACAAGTATGTTATCGAATTAATTTTTGTTTGAAAAGACTAGTACGATGAAAGAGGTTTGAGTTCCGGAAAAATAAATGTTTTAAATAAAACTTCAAAGTACGTTACGTAACATACTTCTTACGTTACTACCAAAAAATAATATTTTGAAGGTATGAAATGTGTAACTTCGTTAATAATATCTTCGACATTATTTTCAGCGATTGTAAAATTGTTGGCAAGAGTGAAGTTTCAATTGTGCTTCAGGATAATCTTGTTTAATAATACTAATGAAGAATCCCAATCAACAAGATTAAAAATCCTCTGTAGAGAAGTCCAGCAACAGTGGCGTAAATATACCCCCGCATGCCCTCGCGGTGCGGTGGGGCCCTAGAGTCGTGAGGCCGTAAGACCCCAGACCAGAACCATACAAATTTATGTTGCTTCAAACTTTATGATTCCATTTGCATTGGATTTTATATTTTTACTTTCTACAATAAAATATGTGTTTATATTTTAATGGTTTTTATTTATGGATAATCGTGTTAAGTTTATTCCGTGGATACCACCTATTTGTAGGAAACACCAACGTAATAATTGGTTAGGTTGCAAAATTTGTAGTTACGCCACTGTCCAGCAACACTGTTTTTGACTGTTTCCACAGATAATTGCGACGTCATTATTGGTATGGTATACATATTTTTTGTATATACACCGTGTCTAAAGTTAAGTGTTCACCACTGCTAACTTTATTGAAGCTACGAAGTCGGTTAAATGAGCAGACTATAAAACGCGTGAACAACACGTGATTTTTAATACTGCCTTTCTATTGGCTCTGAGAGTTACATACAAATCCTAAAACACACGATATAAATCATCTGCTTTCTGTGATTATGTCACATGATTGTGACTATACCCATGCAGCAAAATCACAATTTTAGAGAAGGATGAAAATACGTATTTGCTAATGTAGAACAAGTGAGCATATAGAGTGGCATAGTAGAGATAAATAACATTGTCTGTAATTTTAAAATATTCGTTATATATGTATACTTTTTGCTTTGCTATATTGTATTTTGTATTGTTCCTTGTGTTTGCGCTTTTTGTATTTGTTTAAGTTGTTATTATTATTATTCTCGGTATTTTTAAAGAGTCTATTACTGATTAAACATTTATTGAAGGTAAGATTTATAAATCGTAAACAAAGCAAATGGTTTATAGGTTAATTATGTTTCAGCTTTCTATAAGTGTTGAATTTAAGTTACTGTGTTCACCTGTTTATACAGTACTGTGCAAAAAGCAGCCAGAACTGACGAAGAAACGAGTAAAGAGAAATTTTACAGTGCTAGAAAAAGAGTGTACTGAATATATTTAGCAAACATCAACAAGAATGCCCAGCTGACTCTAAGACAGTTGACTTCACAGCCGAAGCTGCAAGTACCTGCTCTGCAAGTCTTTTTAATATTTTGCAAGAACACAATGCAAAAGATGTGAAACCACCAAAGATGAATCCATTCATTACACAATTTAATAGATGGTATTCCACCCGGTTATTGTTGTATATTTGGTTTTAATACATATTTATTACACTAAGGACCGAATGACAGTGTTCAAGAGTCTCACCGCTTACATTTCTTAACAACTTATTTATTTTATGTGGAAAAGTACGTTTTTGATTAGGTGAAACATTTATAAGAAGTTAATTAAAAACCAATGGATGTGTAGTGCATTATTGTGAAATGTGAATCAATACTTTTGGCTCACTCTACATGCATGGCTGATAACAGCCGAACATTGTAGTTATGTTGGTGCATTATTATCTCAGTATACGAAGAAAAACAAAGCCAGTCATGCACTGATTAAGGATTAATTATTTAAACTTACCTTTTGTTTAGGCCAAGCCAAAATTTAACAATAATTATTTGTAATAATTTCACATCTTGTAAAATGCAATTTATATCGCACAGTGTAGGTATTATTCGAAAACGCCGAACAATTATAAAACATACTAAGGTTTAACTATTTGAACATAAATGCATTATTTGTGTACCAGACGTATTCTCTCACGATCATAAATCATGTAAAAACACTCGATTTTAAGTGGTGTATTTCTTTAATATTAATATCTTATTTTTGCGTGCTCGCATATGCAGCTGTACAAACAAGAGATGTGGGAATTCGTGAAATGAACACACATATTTATTAAATTTATTAACATTTTGAAAGTGAAACAAGACGGTCGATAGCATTTAAAAAAGGGTACATTTGAGTTCACGAAATTCTATTCCTTTCGGTAGCAACGAAATTAATACCTACAAATCGCGATTTGTCTGTTTTATTATTTGTTAATCATAAGAAATTAATTCAACGTTATCTGTATATTTAAAATAAAGTATCAATTCAACAAGGATAAACTGTTTGTGTAAGTGTTTCCTAACCACGACAAATACATGGTGTATACCCAAAGTTATACTGGTCCTTCGAGAAATAAAAAACAAGAAACGAGCCACCACTAAAAGCATCAGTGGAACCGTTAAAGACTGTCAGGTCGCAACATTTGGTCTATTTCGAGCCGGATTCAGCTACTCCATTTCAACAAAGAAAGAAAATAACACAGGTTAGTGGCATTTCATAAGTTTCCTTATAATTGATCCTTTCATAACATATTTCACATTTATCCCATAACAATGGCAAATATAGAAACAGAAATCAAAGAATTAAAATTAAAACGTACTGCATTAAAGTCCAGTCTTACCAAATTTAGTAACTATGTGAATGACATCAAAATCGAGTCAAACTACCAAACACAATTAAAAATACGGCTAGGTAAATTATCAAATTTCCTTAATCAATTTTCTGAGATTCAAACCAAGATTAGTGTGCGAGAAGAGGACGATAACTTTGATAACGAAGTAGATCCTGTTGAAGAAAAGTATTTCAACATTATCACAAAAGCTCAAGAATTACTTGAAAGCAAACCACAATCGGAATCATCAGAAAGGCAACTCAATATAAAGGATCAAATCAATTTACCGAAAATTTCATTGCCTCAATTTCACGGCGCAATCGAAGAATGGTTTTCATTTCAAGAAACATTCAAGTCTATTATACATAACAACGAACAACTTACGGATACACAAAAATTCATTTATTTAAAATCATGTATTCACAAAGAAGCGGCAAACATTATCGAATCATTAGATACTACAGCGGATAACTATTCAATAGCATGGGATATGTTAGTTGAGCGATATAACAACAGAAAACTAGTAATTCAGAGGCACATAAAGGCTATTCATGAGTTACCTAACATAGGAAAAGAAAACAGCTATCTTTTACGAAAATTAGTAGATGGCGCACTTAAACACATGCGTGCACTCAAAGCATTAGGCAGACCAACGGAACATTGGGATGATATATTAATTTATATTATTACAAACAAATTAGATAACCTAACATGTAGAGAGTGGGAGTCAAATGTAGATATAGATGTAGTACCAACATTTAAACAATTAACAGAATTTCTTATCCGTAAATGCAACACATTAGAAGCAATATCTAAGCCAATCACTACACATAATAAGCCCTGTAAAAATGTATCAGTACACGTAACAGCGCAATCAGCCAGCTGTGCTATGTGCAATGAAAATCATTTAATATATTATTGTAAGCGACTATTAAATATGCAACCAGAAGAAAGAATGAAGAGAATTAAGTCATTACAGTTATGCATAAATTGTCTTAAACCAAATCATTCAGTTTTTCAATGCACCGCATCATCTTGTAAAAAATGCAACGGTAAACATAATACGTTGTTACATATTACGCAGCAGACAAGTAATAATCCACCAGCGCAGCAGCCAAAATATAAGCCACCATTGCCGGTAAACGATGCATCGTCCTCAAGAGACGTGATTTCGTCAAGCTTATCTAATTATTCCAATAAAAATACCACGCAAGTATTATTGTCAACAGCAGTAGTGGATATTAGGGATAAATTTGGAAATTACATCGAATGTCGCGCACTACTAGATTCAGTTGCACAAACAATCCACCAATATATCACTAATAGGGGTGAATCAAGCAAAATCCGTCGTGAATGAAAGCATGCAAATCAATTTAAAATCTAGATTCTGTCAATTCACAACTAGTATAAATTGTTTGATACTAAAGACCATTACACAACCTCTTCCGGTATTATCTATTGAAAGAAAATTAATCCCTATACCTAAAAACCTAAAACTGGCGGATCCTGATTTCAATACTACAAATACAATAGATTTATTAATAGGCGCGGAATTATTTTGGAGTTTATTGTGTGTCGGGCAAATTAAGCCAAACAAAACAACGCTTGGTATGCAAAAAACTCTGCTGGGATGGATTATATCGGGTACAGCACCTAATGCAAATTTATCACATACACACATTACTTGCAATTTCGTAATGCGAAATAGCATTAATGAACAACTGACAAAATTTTGGGAAATAGAAGAAGTCATTTCAAAGAATTCATTGAACATTGAAGAAAAGAAGTGTGAGACACATTTCATAAATACTTATCAAAGAGACGAAACCGGTCGAATTGTTGTAGAATTGCCTATGCGCGAAGGGAATCAATTAAAGTTAGGGAATTCAAGGGATGTCGCATTGAAAAGATTTTACACGGTAGAAAGCAAATTACAAAAACAACCGCTACTCAAAGCACAGTACACCGCATTCATGCAAGAATATGAAACGTTAAATGATATGCGTTTAGTCCGTGACCCTTCTCACAAAGAACCACGGACTGACTTTTACTTGCCACATCATGCTGTAATAAAGGAAGATAGCATGACTACAAAACTAAGGGTAGTATTTGACGGATCAGCAAAGTCGAGTACCGGAGTTTCCTTAAATGACATTTTAATGGTGGGACCCAGTGTTCAACAAGATCTGTTCTCCATCATCTGTCGCTTTCGCACACATCCCATTGTAATCACAGCCGATATCGAAAAAATGTATCGTCAGATAAAGGTGAACGAAAAGCACCATAGTCTACAAAGAATACTTTGGAGAACTAATATACATGAAGCAGTAAAAACGTACGAGCTAACTACTGTTAGTTATGGAACGGCCAGTGCTGCCTTTTTAGCAACACGCGCTCTAAAACAAGTGGCATTAGAAGAATCCTCGCAGTATCCATTAGGTGCATCAACAATCGAAGACGCCAAGGAGTTAATCCATCAAGTAAACAAGATCCTGCTAAAGGGCGGATTTACTCTACGAAAATGGGCTTCAAATACTCCTGAAACATTAAAGGATATCTTTCACGAAGCAGAAGATACATTGCTAACACTATCAATGGAGTGTACAATTAAAACACTCGGATTGCAGTGGAGTTCAACATCTGATACATTGCAATACAAAATCTCAGCCTCAATGGATGGAAACATAACGAAGAGGTTAATCTTATCATGCATATCTCAAATTTTCGACCCTCTTGGTCTATTGGGACCTCTAATTATCAGGGGGAAATTAATGATGCAAATTTTGTGGCAACTTCAGATTGAATGGGATGAATCAGTACCTATGAATATACACGCGGCCTGGTTAGAATACAAACAAGATTTACAAGAAGCAAAGAAAATCAAGGTTCCACGATATGTTGTGAATCAACGCACCTATAATGCATTAGAGTTGCACGGTTTTAGTGACGCTAGTGAAAACGCTTATGGTGCATGTATATATATACGCTCAATTACACGGGAACACGTAACATCTAATCTGTTATGTTCAAAATCTCGGGTCGCTCCTTTAAAGGGCATAACGATACCACGACTAGAACTATGTGCTGCCGTATTGCTCTCGAATTTAATGGACAAGGTAAAAAACATATTGTCCATTCCGATTCATCAAGTATTCTATTGGACAGACTCCACAATAGTTCTTGCCTGGATAAGAGCTACTTCAAAAACCTGGAAAACATTCGTAGCAAACCGAGTAAACGAGATACAGGAATTAACGCATATAAATGAATGGCATCACGTGGGAACAACGGAAAATCCTTCGGATCTAGTTTCACGAGGTTCTTCAACAGGGGAATTAATCACTAATGATCTTTGGTGGATGGGACCTTCCTGGCTGAACAAGTATGAAGAACTGCCAACAAATGCGTTCACCCAAGAAACCATAGTTGACATTCCGGAAGTTCGAACTAAGGTCATAAGTAATACAGCAACAATTCAACAACCATTTGACATATTTACAAGATACTCAAACTTGCACACATTACACAGAATAACTGCTTATTGCCTCAGATTCGTGAATAATGTGCGAGCTAAGTGTACATTCAATCACTCAAATGCAAGCTATGGCGTTTTAACGGTTAGCGAAATAGAACTCGCCAAAGCACGGTTACTACAGAACTTACAGCAATCATGCTTTGGCAGTGAATACTTAGACTTATTGAAGGGTGTTGCTGTTAATAAGAAAAGCAAATTGCTGTGTCTAAATCCATTTTTGGATGAAAGCAAGCTAATCAGAGTCGGTGGTAGATTGCGCAAGGCTGACTTGTCCTTCTCTGAGAAACACCCCTTGATACTACCTAGCAATCACATTTATACAAATTTGATTATCAGGCACACACATGATCGCCAACTGCATGCGGGGATACATGGAACGTTAGCAGCTGTTCGAGACACCTATTGGCCGCTTGCAGGAAAAAACTCAGTCAAACGAGTCTTAAGAAAATGCATTGCGTGTTTCAAGGTAAAACCAAACACGTATCAATACATCATGTCTGACCTACCCCAAACACGTGTACAAGAATCTCGACCATTCATCAATACTGGTGTCGACTATGCTGGTCCATTATTGATACGAGAATCACGTAGAAGAGGAAGTAAACAGATTAAGGCATACATTGCATTATTTATATGTTTAGCAAGTAAAGCTGTACATATCGAAGTTGTCTCAGATTTAACGACGGATGCATTCCTAAATGCTTTGAAAAGAATGATTGCGCGTCGTGGTAAAATTACTAATATATATTCTGACAATGCTACAAACTTTATTGGCGCCGATCGAGAGTTACAGACATTATACACAATTTTCCAAGGTCAAACAAACAAAGGCCTGTATGATTTCCTATCAGCACACCAAATCAAATGGAACTTTATTCCTCCACGATCACCGCATTTCGGTGGCATTTGGGAAGCTGGAATAAAGTCACTCAAATATCATTTAAGACGTACAGCCGGAAATGCAGTTTTGACTTTTGAGGAACTTACTACATTGTTAGTACAAATTGAGGCCGTTCTTAATTCTCGCCCTATATGTCCTATGTCATCCGATCCTACTGATTTGTGTTACCTAACTCCTGGTCATTTTCTCATTGGAATGCCATTAACTTCTTACGTAGAACCAACCATCATACATTTAAAAATCAATCAGCTGTCAAGGTATCAGCTTATTGAGAGCATTAAACAACATTTTTGGTCACGCTGGTCCAGGGAATATTTGCACAGCCTACAAACCAGAACGAAGTGGAAGGATAATCAAGACCGACAAATACAGCTTAATGACCTAGTTCTCATCAAGGACGACAACCGACCCCCATTGCAATGGACTACGGGCCGCGTTCAAAAACTACTTCCTGGTGATGATGGTGTTGTGAGATGTGTGACAATTAAAACTTCTAAGGGTGAATATACGCGAGCAACATCACGTTTATGTATTTTACCTGTCTACGAATAGTATCACGCGAGGCATTGGGTAGTACTTAGTGTGATTTTAGGGACCCTTAAGTATAGTAATACAATTTAAATTCTAAGTACAAGCCACTATAAGGTTTTCACTTAATGTTGATTGAAAGTCAGGGCTTTCAAGGCGGCCGGCATGTTTAGGCCAAGCCAAAATTTAACAATAATTATTTGTAATAATTTCACATCTTGTAAAATGCAATTTATATCGCACAGTGTAGGTATTATTCGAAAACGCCGAACAATTATAAAACATACTAAGGTTTAACTATTTGAACATAAATGCATTATTTGTGTACCAGACGTATTCTCTCACGATCATAAATCATGTAAAAACACTCGATTTTAAGTGGTGTATTTCTTTAATATTAATATCTTATTTTTGCGTGCTCGCATATGCAGCTGTACAAACAAGAGATGTGGGAATTCGTGAAATGAACACACATATTTATTAAATTTATTAACATTTTGAAAGTGAAACAAGACGGTCGATAGCATTTAAAAAAGGGTACATTTGAGTTCACGAAATTCTATTCCTTTCGGTAGCAACGAAATTAATACCTACAAATCGCGATTTGTCTGTTTTATTATTTGTTAATCATAAGAAATTAATTCAACGTTATCTGTATATTTAAAATAAAGTATCAATTCAACAAGGATAAACTGTTTGTGTAAGTGTTTCCTAACCACGACAAATACATGGTGTATACCCAAAGTTATACTGGTCCTTCGAGAAATAAAAAACAAGAAACGAGCCACCACTAAAAGCATCAGTGGAACCGTTAAAGACTGTCAGGTCGCAACACCTTTAAAGTTATAATACCCTTACAAAACAATCAGAGGTTTGTTTTACAAGATTTATTTATTAAAATAGTTTCACTTAATTATTATAGAAGCAATAGTTAATAAATAGTAATAAGAAAATAAGCTTAATCATACAGAAATATTATGTGTAAGATTATAAACGTTTATTATAAATATTTAGCGTACAATGTATAACAGTGTAGGACTTAAGAAAATGTAAATAGATTTCAAATATATTAATAAATAAATTTAACTCATTATTAAAGTTTTGTGTTTTGTCTGTAACGAAATGCCTATTTAAATTCTAAAATAATGGCCACGTTGTACAGGAATAAATTAAGATTATATAGTGCCATAAATAATTATAAATACAAAATCATTTATGACTTACATATTGCTGTGACCTTCTCTACTATGGTTGGTAACCAATAGTTAAATTAATAAATTGATATTCTCTAATAATCTCAGGGTCTAAAGGTGAATTTCTTTGTTTTTCTATAACGGGGAATGTGTCGCAGCCTTTTGCTTATTGTGAGTTCTAGCTGTGATAGTGATGTTTACTTTCCTTGTGTTCTCCTTTGGGATGGGTATAAATAAGTAAATATTGAATGTCAGCACAACTTATTTTTATTTTCAATATAAATTTACAAAAAAAATGGAGAATAATATTTTATTATCATACGATACAATATTTTATTTTTATTTTTATGTGTTCTCTTTTCATCAATAGTACAAGCACCTTGCAAATCCTTTGTTCCTTAAGAAAATTGCGAAAATTTACTGAATTGATTCTTCATGTATGCTTACAAATCAAGGAAATTACTAAATTCACTTTCTTTACTTTTTACCGATGTATCCCCATTGGATCATCTCGACCTGAGATTCTCACGTCAAAATCGAGATTTAAACAATGAGGAACTATTAGATGTTTCCCATAATATTACAAAATTATTGTTATTCAAATGAGAGCGTTAACGCCTCGTTGAGTCGCCCTAACTTGAGATTCGCACGTCAACCTAAGGCTTACTCAAAGAAGGATTTATTAGATATTTAAATAATATTCTAAAATTTGTTGCTATCCGGGTAAAATTATTGATACTCCGTTGAATCGCCTTAACTTGAGATTCGCACGTCAACCTAAGGCTTACTCAAAGAAGGATTTATTAAATATTTAAATAATCTTCCAAAAATTGTTGCTATTCAGGTAAAATTATTGATACTCCGTTGAATCGCCTTAACTTGAGATTCGCACGTCAACTTAAGACTTACTCAAAGAAGAATTTATTAAATATTTAAAATAATATTCTATAAATTGTTGCTATCCGGTAATTTTATATCACACACATGAAGATTCCTTTATTTATTTATTTATAGGATTGCAAGATGGAGTTTTATTTGATAGTGCTTGTACTTACTTTTCTTGATTGTATGTCATTTCGAACTCTTCTTGATAATCCGGGCCTTCCATCCTTCTGGAAACTTTATTATGGCGGACTTTGTAAAGTCGAATAATAATATTCCGCGCTTTTACTGTATATAGCGCGCACTTATCGTCTGTGAAGCGTATCACACGTTTTGTTCTTGCGACGTCTGGATCTTAAAGGCGTTTATGCCTTTTTAGATTTTTATTTTATTTATTTCTTTATAACACTTGGAGCACTGGTTTAACTTTTCTTTTCTTCTTGAGTATTAGAGATCTTCGGATGGACTCCTCTATTTTGCAGATGCACGCCTTTATATACCATTCAACATTTGACAAACGCTTTATTTTGTTTCAAATTATTTTTGTTCAGTTTAAATTTTCTTCTACTGCGCCCTCCGTGTTTGTTATGGTAACTATCGATGTCACGTGGTCATGTGACCTTTCTTCCGCCATGTTACCGTTGTTGTTGTTTACATATTCTATACTTGCATATCCAATGGACATCGATTAATTTCATCGATCTGTAGGTATTCTTAAGCTGTACTATATTATATACTGACTAATGTTTTATTTATTTTTTTAGCTTGGAATCTCTCGAAGCATTTTATATAGGAAATTGTATATCAATCGCATATTTAGATGGGCATACAATAATATCTTTTATTCTGGATATCAGTGAAAAATCGCATACCCAACATAATGTTTTATTTTTAATAGTGAACCAGGCCACAATATTTACATTCTGGATGTGTTTGTGTATAGAAACAAATAAATCATATACCTTTGTATGCATTTCCATGTCCCATACGGGAGAAAATACAATTGATCTTAGTGACTGAGAAATAAGTGGAATTTATTTATTTATGTATAGAGACCTTTGTTCTTGCCGTAGTGTTTATTATTATTGCAATATGTTGAACGCAGGCTTTTATTCACTGCGTTATTATTACTGCTAAAGAATGCATTACCGAATGACCTACTTTCCATTAATTACTAATAATAATGTTTAAATCGTTACATATCCTTTTTTAGACTGAGGTCAGTATTTAAGCATCATTTTTTGTATGATATTTAACACAATTTTGTGCTCTAATTTATTTAACATTGTTTTATATAATATTCAATACCATTTTATTTTTAATTGCTAGTGCTTTCATTTTTACGGGTATGCAACCCACATTGCATTGATGTGTATTCTACTGCATAGTCATCAATTTGAATGCCCACTGTTATGCGATAATTTAAATTATATATATATATTTATATAATTTAGTGGATTATTCTGTATTTATCTGTTGAAATATTAAATTATAATTTATATCAAATATGTAAATTTATATTTATCTAAAATAAATGTGCTGGTATTTTATTTTTGTTGACTTTTTATTTGTTTGATTTCTTTATTTATCTATTTATTTATTTAAGAGGAAAAATACCACAGCATATCCCAAGTTAAGAAAATTGTCGATATGCCATAGTTAACTATGAATGTAATGTGCATATTGCATTTTTCTTTACTTAATGGTATTTTTAGTCTTTTACCTTGCTAATATCCCTTTTTGTTTCTTAATACCTATTTATTCTAACTTAAGTACTATAATCCTGGGAACTATCCCTTTTTATTTTCTTAATGTCTATTTATATAACTTAAATAATGTGATCCTGGGAGCTATCCCTTTTTTATTTTCTTAATATTTATTTATATAACTTAAATAATATAGTTTTGGAAACTATCCCTTCTTATTTCTTATGGGTTCATATTTTTCATCGTGTGAGTTTCATATTTAAACTTTACTCCCTTCATTTTTGTTTGATACCTTAATTTGAATTTTACACCTTTCATTTTCAATAGGAAAGTGGTACTTAATTTATTTAAAATGAAACATATACAAATATATAATAAATTGGAAATATCTTCTTCGTGTGGGTTCAATATCTTTTGTGTGGCATCAATTAAGCCTACAATTGATATGCATATATAAAATCTTATTATCTGCTACAGATCAGTCGGGGAATTTATCTTGAAGAAATAGTATTTTCTTGTATCTTTGTTCAATGTTACCAGCCAAAAAGAATCTTTTAAAACTATTGTAGTAAACCACTGGGCATCTGTGCACTTCATTGATAATGTTTCTTTTGAATCTTCTATAATTTTCTCTTTTACAGCGACAATTGGACTGATAAAGTTCGATTCTGCTTTTTCTATTATGTTATTCTTCAGCATTTCTTTGATTTCTAATTTCACTTGCTCCTTGTATTTATTGGGAATTGGATAGGTTTTCACATAGAAGGGTTTCTTTTCATTTACCTCGAGCTTATGCTCGTAATTTCTTGCCAAGCCAGGACTGTCGTCAAATAGTCTCTTGTGCTTATTTAAAAGGTTGCTCACATGATTTTTATACTTTTCATTGCAATTTATACTTGTACCATCCCTTTTTGATGTGGAGTCCTTATTCTTTGGATGCTTCACGAGATGCGCACATTTATTGTCATATGAATTGTCAATCATTTCTTGCGTGAGTTCCTTTCCTATTTCTTCTACATATAAATTATTAATTAAAATTTCCCTTTCTGGTGCTTCTTCGCTCCATGGAATTATCATATTTCTTATGTGAAAAGTCTTGTCCTTCATATCCAGTTTTGTGCTGTATTGACTTAAAAAGTCCATTCCCAATATGCAATTGCAATTTAAATTATGTACTACTACAAATTCTGTTAGTAGGTTTAAATCATTAATTTTAACATTAATGCAGAAAACTTTATCAATGGTTATCAAAGGTTTTTTATTTGCTGTAATTAAGTTAATCTTCTTTATAGGAATATACCGTCCTTGTTTCTCTAAATTTTCGTTTATAACGCTGTAGTCGAGTAGCGATAATTGTGATCCACTATCGAGTAATGCTTCTATTTTTTCTTCCCCAATTTTGATTGATATGTGTGGTAGTTCAGTGGTAATTTTCATTAGATCTTCGTATTTGTATATGTTTTGTGTTTTTATTTTCTTTTTGACTGGTTTCTCTAAAAATTTGTTGCAGTCGCTCCTGCTTGTGATTTGTTTTCCCATTCTCTTTCGCTGATTTTATACCTTGAATCTTTAGGTATAGCACCTCTAGATTCATCATTTTTCTTGGGATCTAACTCTTTGTTGTCCCATTCTAATTGGATGTTATTGATTCTTCTCTCTCTCTCTGGAATTCTTTCTTCCCTTTTATTAGTTTGATTTGGGTTCCTTCTCGGTTGAGTTTCCCTTTTCTCATTGTATGATGGATTTCTATACCCTTGATTGTCTTGTCTACTTTTATAGAAGTTGTTCCCTTGGTAATCTGGTTTGTTTCTATAAAATTGATTCCCTTCATTGTTCTGTCTATAGAATCTGTTCCCTTCATTGTTATTGTTGTTGTATCTGTTTCTGGGATAATTGTTTATGTTCGCGTTGTAGTTTCCTCTATTGGAGGTGTTTCCTTTTTCGTCAACGTCATCTAATCTTATTACTAAGTCCAGTAATCCCTCAATGGTTTCAATGCCTTGTAATGCTACGGCCTGTACAGTATTATTGTCGAAGTGCGCAGCTAGTTGCGATACGACGTCACTTTCTTCTATGACTGGGAGTATATATTTTATGAAGGAGTATTTCCTTATTACATAGTTTTCCCTTGAAGAACCTGGTCTGTATTTCCCAAATACCAAGTCATGTCGTATTCTTCGTTGTGCATTTTGTCCCCAATATTGCCTAATGAATCGTATTTCAAATTCTCGATACGTTGTCAACTCATCTATAATCGTATCATACCATAGCAGACTGTAGTCCTTAAGACAACCTCTTATAAAATGTAGTTTAGATATTTCATCTGTTATTCCTCTCATGTAAGTTTTAATTGTTCTTAAAAATGCCATGGGATTATCCTTATGGTTTCCTGTGAACTTGGGTATATTTTCTGCACTACCTGTTATATGAGGCAAAGGTGCGCTAGGTATGTTAACCCCGTGCATTACTTTGTCCTCTAATACTTGGAGGTTAGTTTCAAATGTTACTGCCCTATTTTGCAACCTTAGCATCGTGTCTGTACATGCTCCATATTTCGTTTTACAATTTTCAACTTCATTTGAGAGTTGTCTTAATTCTTCGTTGTTTGTAATCTTGATGTCTATTATTTTATTTTCTAAAGATTCTACCTTTCCTTCTACCTTTCCAAATCGTGCTTTCGTCTTGTCTGCTCTTTCGTTTATGTCGTTTATTAGAAACTTGTATCCATTCTCACATTTTCCTGCGTTATTATTTATTTCGTTCGTTAGAAGTGACACGGATTGTGTTAGTTTCTTTTCTAGATTAGCGTTTAACTGCAGTGTCTCCGATCTAAGATCTCGGAATCCCTTGTCAATTTTAAAGTTGATTTCTTCTTTATTTTGATCTCATTTTTTATTTAGATTTTCATTTATCTTCTCATTGTTCGATTTCATTTCTTCTTTATTTTCATCCAATTTTTTATTTAATTCCTCATTGCTTTCTTTTATTTTGTATAATAGAACTTGAAGCAAATTTTCAATTCTATCTTCCGATGATTTTTCGGTTGTTCTCTTGAGAGATGTACTTCCAACGATCGGTTCTCCCAATTGACCACCTTCCAACTCGTGTTTTTCTGATTCTGAGCTAGAGGTTGAACGATTGCTGCGAGAATTATCTCTGTATCTGGTAAACTGTGGTCTTGTTTCCTTATCTTCAACCTTTTCAGGTTTTTCGCCTTTTTTCTTATTATTTTCATCAGCCATGTTTATTTTTATGTTTTTATTCTAACTCTTATTCACCCTGTCCCAATAGGAGAATATAGTGTGCTTGTGGCGTTATAAGGAAAGTAAATTCACACAGCCTTTTATCGTTGAGTGCCAGATAAACTTGGTTAACGATAAACCTGTTACGTATTTGTGCTAAATTAAATCTTGGCCAACAATAAGCCTACTACGTATGGGCGCCTAAATCTATCTTGGCCAACGATAAGCCCTTTAACGTTGTGCGCCAAATTAATGCTGTGACCTTCTCTACTATGGTTGGTAACCAATAGTTAAATTAATAAATTGATATTCTCTAATAATCTCAGGGTCTAAAGGTGAATTTCTTTGTTTTTCTATAACGGGGAATGTGTCGCAGCCTTTTGCTTATTGTGAGTTCTAGCTGTGATAGTGATGTTTACTTTCCTTGTGTTCTCCTTTGGGATGGGTATAAATAAGTAAATATTGAATGTCAGCACAACTTATTTTTATTTTTAATATAAATTTACAAAAAAAATGGAGAATAATATTTTATTATCATACGATACAATATTTTATTTTTATTTTTATGTGTTCTCTTTTCATCAATAGTACAAGCACCTTGCAAATCCTTTGTTCCTTAAGAAAATTGCGAAAATTTACTGATTGGTTCTTCATGTATGCTTACAAATCAAGGAAATTACTAAATTCACTTTCTTTACTTTTTACCGATGTATCCCCATTGGATCATCTCGACCTGAGATTCTCACGTCAAAATCGAGATTTAAACAATGAGGAACTATTAGATGTTTCCCATAATATTTCAAAATTATTGTTATTCAAATGAGAGCGTTAACGCCTCGTTGAGTCGCCCTAACTTGAGATTCGCACGTCAACCTAAGGCTTACTCAAAGAAGGATTTATTAGATATTTAAATAATATTCTAAAATTTGTTGCTATCCGGGTAAAATTATTGATACTCCGTTGAATCGCCTTAACTTGAGATTCGCACGTCAACCTAAGGCTTACTCAAAGAAGGATTTATTAAATATTTAAATAATCTTCCAAAAATTGTTGCTATTCAGGTAAAATTATTGATACTCCGTTGAATCGCCTTAACTTGAGATTCGCACGTCAACCTAAGGCTTACTCAAAGAAGAATTTATTAAATATTTAAAATAATATTCTATAAATTGTTGCTATCCGGTAATTTTATATCACACACATGAAGATTCCTTTATTTATTTATTTATAGGATTGCAAGATGGAGTTTTATTTGATAGTGCTTGTACTTACTTTTCTTGATTGTATGTCATTTCGAACTCTTCTTGATAATCCGGGCCTTCCATCCTTCTGGAAACTTTATTATGGCGGACTTTGTAAAGTCGAATAATAATATTCCGCGCTTTTACTGTATATAGCGCGCACTTATCGTCTGTGAAGCGTATCACACGTTTTGTTCTTGCGACGTCTGGATCTTAAAGGCGTTTATGCCTTTTTAGATTTTTATTTTATTTATTTCTTTATAACACTTGGAGCACTGGTTTAACTTTTCTTTTCTTCTTGAGTATTGGAGATCTTCGGATGGACTCCTCTATTTTGCAGATGCACGCCTTTATATACCATTCAACATTTGACAAACTCTTTATTTTGTTTCAAATTATTTTTGTTCAGTTTAAATTTTCTTCTACTGCGCCCTCCGTGTTTGTTATGGTAACTATCGATGTCACGTGGTCATGTGACCTTTCTTCCGCCATGTTACCGTTGTTGTTGTTTACATATTCTATACTTGCATATCCAATGGACATCGATTAATTTCATCGATCTGTAGGTATTCTTAAGCTGTACTATATTATATACTGACTAATGTTTTATTTATTTTTTTAGCTTGGAATCTCTCGAAGCATTTTTATATAGGAAATTGTATATCAATCGCATATTTAGATGTGCATACAATAATATCTTTTATTCTGGATATCAGTGAAAAATCGCATACCCAACATAATGTTTTATTTTTAATAGTGAACCAGGCCACAATATTTACATTCTGGATGTGTTTGTGTATAGAAACAAATAAATCATATACCTTTGTATGCATTTCCATGTCCCATACGGGAGAAAATACAATTGATCTTAGTGACTGAGAAATAAATGGAATTTATTTATTTATGTATAGAGACCTTTGTTCTTGCCGTAGTGTTTATTATTATTGCAATATGTTGAACGCAGGCTTTTATTCACTGCGTTATTATTACTGCTAAAGAATGCATTACCGAATGACCTACTTTCCATTAATTACTAATAATAATGTTTAAATCGTTACATATCCTTTTTTAGACTGAGGTCAGTATTTAAGCATCATTTTTTGTATGATATTTAACACAATTTTGTGCTCTAATTTATTTAACATTGTTTTATATAATATTCAATACCATTTTATTTTTAATTGCTAGTGCTTTCATTTTTACGGGTATGCAACCCACATTGCATTGATGTGTATTCTACTGCATAGTCATCAATTTGAATGCCCACTGTTATGCGATAATTTAAATTATATATATATATATTTATATAATTTAGTGGATTATTCTGTATTTATCTGTTGAAATATTAAATTATAATTTATATCAAATATGTAAATTTATATTTATCTAAAATAAATGTGCTGGTATTTTATTTTTGTTGACTTTTTATTTGTTTGATTTCTTTATTTATCTATTTATTTATTTAAGAGGAAAAATACCACAGCAATATGTTAATTAGAACATTAAATAGAATCACAATTTTATCTACACTGTTTAATTTTTGCATATTATTACACTTTTTTAACACGATACTGGAATGAGATATTTTAAGGTGCTAACGAGTTCTTCCATTAGTAAAAGCTGGAATAACTAAAATTCTCTTGCAGAATTCCTAATGCTTCCTTTATTAAAAATGATCTTTCTCTTAGAACATATCCTGGGTTAATATTGTTGCAAAAATTACTTCTTCCATTCATTTTTCAGATGTATGTCATCCCGAGTTTCACTAATGTAGCACATACTTCCCTGAGGAGTTATTGCTATTAAAATTTCTATCGTGCTTATAAATAGAACAGTACTGCTGCTGAACTAAATTATTATCTGGTTTTCCAATGAAAACTTCAAAGCAGGCAATAATTACAGCTGTTTTTTTCTTGAAACACTTCTTTCAAACATACTGCAATACAGAACGTTCTGGTCACATAATTATAAGTTTTAGCCTTTGATAACTAAATAATGACCTTAGCAAGTTAATTTAATAAGATAATTGTTTAATAAGAGCACTTATAGTCAAATTTTAATGATACAAATCTGTTTGTTTACCAACAACGGCCATATTGAATTTGATTTAACAGGTCGTTGAATTGCCCTATTTACGAATATTTTGTTGATATGGGTTACGTTTGAGATTTGCTTATTTTAGTTATCTAAAAAGACAAAACATGCATTTTTTGTAAATTTAAATCGGTTTAGTATTTTATATAAACTAGTAAATTGTTGTTTTCCAAAATTTGAACATGTAATTAAAAGATTTTATAAACTTCATTGTTAATATAAGCACTCTATTGTAAATTGGGCTGTGCACGTGTTACGGTCGTAGACAGCTCGTGATTACTCTATACGTTGAGTGAACAGGGTATAGTAGGACTCTTTTTACTGATTAAGTTAGTCAACTCAGAGAAACAATTGAAAAACTAGTTTCTGAGGTATTCACAAAAACAACAAATTTTTAAATCGATCATACTGTATATTTCAACATTTTTTTGAAAGAGAGTTAAATTCTAAACAAAAAGTAAGTAATACACTATCGGCAAAAATTAAAAATAAGCGAATAAAGAACACTTAAACTCTTTGATTATTATTGCTTTAATATGTAAATAGGCGATGAATATAAAATGAAATAAAAGATTACTTGTAACGTCAGCGAGTTTGTAAACTTGATCTGTTTTGTAATTAATTGGTTGTGTACGGCTACATATTGTTAACAGTTTATTACTGGTTGTTAGTTCTATTAAAATGCCTTTCGCACATCTAGAAGCTTGCGATACGCTTGGCGCTTATTTGTTTTGCAGAAGACACACCGTGGAAGCATTGACATATTATTGTAATAAATTTCCGGACCGTGAAGAGCCAAATAGACAAATCTTTTTAAAATTGTACAGAAAACTAATGAATAACGAAGATACATTTAGAAAAAGGAAAGGATTTATAATCAACGAAGAAACGGAATTACGAGAGTTAGCATATTTTGAAGCATTTCCTCAAAATTCAGTTAAAGACATTACGCGAGGATTGGATGTCAATAGATGCACTGTTCAACTTATTTTTAAGGAGACATAAACTGAATCCCTATAAAAAGAGAAGTGTACACCCAATATTACCAGGAGATACAGAGAGAAGATTAATTTGTTGTAACTGGCTAATTAATTTCATCAATAAACATCCACATAAGTTTAAACTTATTTTATGGTCAGACGAATCTAACTTTTCAACTAAAGGTATGTGTAGTAAATGAAACCAACATTGTTGGTCTCGACAAAATCTTATGATAGAGAATCCACGACACCCGCAACATCGGTTTAGCTTAAATATTTGGTTTGGCATACTAGGTACTCAAGTTATTGGTCCAATTTTGAATCACGGCACCCTAACAGGGGTACGTTATGTTCAACTATTAGCACCAGTTCCCGAGAATCTTCCAGAAAATTACCATTAGTTGATTACCAGCATATACATTTTCGACAGGATGGGGCGCCTGCTCATAATTATCATGATTCTGCTACTATCCTAGGTAGATTCTTTGATAATATGTGGATAGGATCAAGCGCACAAATTCCTTGGCCTCTAGGATCCCGTGATTTAACACCTTTAGATTTTTTTTTATGGGGTTACATCAAAGACGAAACTTATAAACAACAATATAGAAATGTGATGGAGTTAGAAAACAAAATTAGAGACATAATAAACAATGTTCCCGTTAGAACTATCCTAAAAGTGACAAAAAGTGTTCTCAGAAGAGCTCAGACGTGTATTGATCCACAAGGCCATACTTTCAAACATTTAAATTATAAATTTATCACTTTTAGTTGCTTACCATTTTGTTTTCAATGTTACATGATTTAATGTACTAAAATCCATAACTAATTAATTACTTACCATCATCTACTTACATATTAAAGCAATAATAATCAAAGAGTTTAAGTGCCTTTTATTCGCTTATTTTTAAATTTAGGACGATAGTGTATTACTTTTTATTTAGAATTTAACTCTCTTTCAAAAAATGTCGAGATGTACAGTATGTTCTATTTAAAAATTTGTTGCTTTTGTGAATATCTCAGAAATTAGCTCTTCAATTGTTTCTCTGTTTTGACTAACTTAATCAGCAAAAAAAGTCCTATCAGTTTGCTAATTTAACCGACTTCGCAGCTCCAATAATAACAAAGTGTAATGAAACAAGCCCACAGAGAAGCAGACATTCGGCGCGACTGGTAAACATCGTAAAGCAATAAATCATCCATTTTCTATGTACTGCGAAGAGACAGAATGTCTGTCGAATGTTCTACAAACATCGAGAGGAAGATGGAGTTTACGCGAATGCTTCCAGATGTTTCGTATGTGTATATGAAGCGGCTGGGTCACGGAGATGAGTCAATTCCGGAATAAGAAGTTCCTTAAGTAATCGACGCGCGGAACAGACCAAAGTAGAAATAAATATAAGAAATAAGTAAATAGTTCCTTGAGTGGTAGCCGAAGAAAAGATATAAATATTACAGACATATAAATAGTACTGGTAAATAAATACCTGTGTTAATTTAAATCGTAGTAGTTTAAGTGTGATACATTAGTTTTACATTTTTATATTGTAATTAATTTTAAGTGTATGAATATATAGACTGTTTTAAATAAATAAATTGCACGAGTTGTTTATTGCGAACCTGAAAACGTTGCAAAAGTTAGCAATGGTAAATACTTAACTTTAGACACGGTGTATATTTAAATAGCTGATGTGTATATTGTTTGTATACCGTACAAATATTATTAAATATCTACATAAGAGCATTTAATGGTTGCCAAAAGACATTGTGGTGCTGTAAAGAAGCGAATTATGACTTTTGCTGGAAGGAATATGGGTTTTATGGAAGGAGGATGATTCATTAAATGAAAACTATTTTGATCGGTGTAGAGGTATTACTTGAATTTTTTTTCTGCTTATTGTTAAATTTAATTAACGAAATGTTTATAACAAATATTTGGCTGCGGGTATGACTTGAACACACAACCTGCATTGTTTAGGTGCGTGCTTTTACATTTTGAGGCACCGAAGCCACTGGCTGTTCTAGATACATTGAATAATATTAGGGGAAAAATAAAACAGATGACAGTAGTCAGAAGTATATGTATATATTTATCATTACATAAAAAACGATTTTTCTTAGTGGCAAAGAAATTTAAGATATATTCTTCCAGCTTACCATTCATAAATTTAATTAACGAAGTTTTACCAAACAATATGACGTTTTCTCTACTAACGCGTGTATAAGATATATAGTCGGATAAGTGTTATGTATGAGAATTTAGCATAATATATAGAATTTAACGTAATTGTCGTTTCAATTAACACATTGAATTATACCAACGTCTGCCGTAGTAACGCATAACAACTCCGGTATGAGACGAAACTAAATACAAAGTCACGCCGATCAGGTGCCCAAGTGTACGCACAGTATACTCGAAATGAAGACAGTATTTGAAATTTTTTTGAACAACACTGCTTTTATATAAAAATCCATACGTTAATTAAACTGTTGCTGGGTATTTCATTTTATCACAGCCTAAAACATATTTAGGTTGGTTACTAAATTGTCACTTATAATTACACGAGAGCTTTCTTTTTTCCGGATAAATTTTCAGCTTTTAACGAAAATTTTTGTTGCTAGGTAACTGTATGAAACAAATTGCCTGATAAAACGACGAGTCCGAAGGACGAGTCGTTTTATCGAAGAGGCAATTTGTTGAGTTCAGTTACCATTTAGCAACTAAATTTTAGTTTAAAAATGAAAAATTTATTCGGAAATAAAAAGCAAGCTCGAATGTAATTCAGTAAAATAATTTACAAAATGTGTAAACAATTACTGAAAAATTTATTACATAGTAATCATACTATTTAAAATACAGTTATTAAAACACAGTTCTTATACATTTTGTGAAGATTACTTACAATGAGTTGCAAATTTTGTCATAACAACACTTCACAACGAACACTATGATGATAAAGTAAGCAAATTGAAGTCGGGTCAACCAAAGATAGTACACAAAGGCTTAGGGTTTGACATTTCATTTTGACAGTGAGTTCGTTAATTTTATGACATAACGAGAAAACACAAGTTGTTGTCAGGCCAACCAAAGGTAAACAACTTTTTTGCCGATATAAAAGTTAAAGTAAACTTTTATCGCTGTCAAAGTGACAAAACAATTCCGACTTATAGGATTTTTTACACATGCATTAAATTATCACAATTATTTATACCGGTAAAATGGGGTGGCTTTATGCCACTTTTTATGGTTTTCAAAGAATTTCGGACAATTATAGACACCAAAAATGTTTGTATAAATTAACGATATACTTTGAACCTTTGGTTACTAAATTGTGTAAAAAAGACTTAGAAATTTTCATTCGTTTTTCTAAAATTATTTATAACAATTGGCACAATTTCCCCCCATAGGATGGCTGCCAGCTACTTGTTTACCGTTTTAGCACAATGCCGCCTATTTACAGGCTGAAAATGTGCCAGGCCCAGCTTCATATTATAGTGAAACTGTATGGTATGAGTGACATGGCCCAATTTCACCCCAATTAGTTTTATCTCTGTTATTTTTATTTTTGTGGTACAATCTCGCCCCAAATAGAAGGTTTAATGAAAAATTTTTTTTATTTATAAAATATAACAAAAACTAGATATTCTTACAAACCAAAATAAAACAAAAGAAAGCCAATTCTCACATAGAATAGTAACTAATAAAGATAATTAAGCGTATAAACTGAATTTCAAAATAGGTAGTGGCACAAATTCCCCCCTTATATTGTCGGAATCTTATTCAAGGTGACACACCCAGGTTATTTTGCACTACTCAACCACTGCGTATTCTTTAAAAGATAACCTATATAACACCTAATTACGTGTGAACTTTGAAACGGTCATTATTAAAACACTTTAGGCAAGCCAGGAGAAAGTATGCGATAAAACGAAAATTTTGCAAAATCTCACCAACTTAATAACTTGACGGAACAGAAATGGAGGGTATTGCATACACAAACCATACATTTCATTCTATTCGCCTCTAATATCGGTATTCTTGAACAAGAGTTCGGGGCGGTAGGTGAATCGATGTGCCGATATGGTGCGAATATACACGATCAACACGTAGTGGCACAATCACGCCCCGGCTGGCACAAAGTCACCCCATTTTACGGTATATATATATATATTATAATTATTATTTATATAAACAATTATATATTTATTAATTACGTAATCTTGGCATAGTTACTCATCAAATACTGTGTTGTAGGAGAAGGTATTAATAAAAAAACAATTTGGGATGGCTTTTATTTATCGAAATAAATAAGAAATTTTAAAAAAATTAAAGGTAAAACAATAATAACTAAAATATTATATTAGGGGACTGTAACCGAACAGGGATTTTTTACAAGTCGTTTTAAAATTAAATTATTTACATTAAATCTAAAATGTACCGAATGGAACGATTTATACCCAGCACATGTGAATCCGAACAGTTTTCTATAGAAATGTGAAGGCCAATAGGGTAGACGGTTCGCGTCTTGACCATTGGGAGAAAAGAAATGAAACACTATATCAACGAGACTAGGTATTTTAAAAGTACCTTATAGTATGTAGCAACTTTCACTATATACCATCTGTAACAAAAGAAGGGAATTTCTCCTTGAAGAAGTATATTACGCAGATAAGTATGTATTTGAATTCCGCAATTTAGTAGCTGAGTAGCGTACTGGTATCTTGCAAAAAGTGTTGTTTTTAGAATTTGGAAAGTAGTATGGATTATTTTGAATGCTTAAACAACGTTAAGGAAGTTTCTATCAATCAGCAAGAAACAATACGTAGACTATCTTGTGCTGTTGATATTCTAAAGTCTACATTTTTGGACAATTTTAATCGAGAAAATAAACTAGAGCGTAAATTTTATACTTTAAACCAGTGATTCTCAACCACTGTGCCGCGGAACTTTTGTGTGCCGCGAAATTCTAAAAGTGTGCCGCAATATTATTAAATAATATGATTTAAAAAGAAAAATCCTTTTAACAGGAATAGATATTTAAATCCATAATTTTTTTTAAAAATTATTTCATTATCTGTTTTGCAACGCGTTCTTTCTTACACCCCTATTTTGTAACTTTTTCGTTACGCATTTTCGAACGCATTGTACCTAAAAATCGTTACGGTCGAACTTTCGTATTCTGTAAGTTTCGATGCGTACCGATGTCGTACGAAATTCGAAAACCCTCGGCAACTTACGTTCGTAGCGTAACGAAAACAAATAGGCATTCGTTACGAGAGTTGTGTTGTGTATTTTGTATGTGCCTCAAGTCGGCTCACACTTGTCACTAGTACTGTTTTAATGACAGTGGGGATTCCCAACGCGTTGCACAGTTCGCGGCACATTTTCTTTCGTAAAAATTGGCTAATGTATGTGATTCAGTTTACTATTAATTTATTTGCTTGCAGTTTCAATTTATAAATTTATATAAACATATTGTCTTTGCGGTATTGTATTCTCAAACTTGAATAAATCGTATTTAAAGGTAATATTTGATTCGCCTTTTTTAATAATGTTTCGACAATATTATTTTTATTTTAACAGAACCTTCTGAAAATGGATAAATGGTTAAAAAGAAGAAAGCTTAACGATGATAATAGTGATAATGATAACGTTAGCGACCAAGTTAATGCCACGCCCGGTACCAGTAAAGATACTTCTTGCTCCAAAAAATACGTTGTTCATCGGAAATACAATGATGATCTTTTGAAATTTGGATTTACCTCTATAATGGAAAATGACAAACTTGTTCCCGAGTGTGTGATATGTGGTTATAAATTATCAAATAGTGCTATGGTTCCGAGCAAACTCCAACGTCACTTGGTGACTAATCATCCTTCGCTTTCAACAAAAGATAAAATCTACTTTCAAAAGTCTTTATATTCAAAATCCAAGCAAGTAAAAGTTTTTGAAAACGAAATCGGTGTGTCTGAAAAGGCTCAAGTAGCTTCTTGCGAAATATCTGAATTGATTGCTGCTAAATTAAAACCTCACAATTTGGCTTAAGAAATTATATTACCAGCTTGTCGCAAAATTGTAAAAGTAATGATTGGTGGATCAGCAGATATTGATATTTGTAAAATATCACTACTGAAAAAACTCTTGCAAATTCAAATTTTGCTCTACAAATCGACGAAACAACAGATATTACAGGAAAAGCTCGATTAATTGCATTCGTTAGATTTATTCACGAAAATGATATAATTAATCAATTTTTATGTTGTCGGGAGTTAACTGATTTTACAACTGGCAAACATATTATTGATGAAATTCGTTCATATTTTGAAGAAATTAAAGTTTCATGGAAGTCATGTATTGGTGCTCCAGCTATGAAAGGCAATTTAGAAAAGTTTGAGTCAGTCCCAAAAGACTCTTACAAAACTATTGAATTAATTGTTATTGACTATTTGACAACATTAGAGGAGAGAATTATTCATTATTTCCCAAAATTAGATATAAATAAATTTGGTTGGGTTCGTAATCCATTTCTCATAACGGATACTTCTGTATTTTACTTAAGTTTGAATGAAGAGGAAGAACTCATTTTGCTTTCCAATAATCGAGATTTAATTTTAAAACATTCAGAAGAATCAATTAATTCATTTTGGATTAACATTAGATGCGATTATCCAATGATAGCCAAGAAAGCTTTAAACATATTATTACAATTTTCCACATCTTATTTGTGTGAATTCGGATTTTCAACATTAAACAACATTAAAACTAAAAAGAGATCAAGATTGTTAAATGTAGAAAACGATATGAGAGTAGCATTGTCATTTATACGACCAAATATAAATGAAATTATCAATAACATCACGCTCAAATTTCGCATTAAAAGTATTCATATTATTAACTTGTAATTAATCCCTTAATAAACGTACTCTTATTTTTGTAGTACATATTATTTTATTTCGCACATTTAAAATTATTATCATAAACTATTTTACGCAGTTTATTATAGGTAAGTAAATAATTTTTAAACTTCCTTTTCTTTGTGTGCCGCCAAATTTTGAAATCGTTAAAAGTGTGCCGCAACAAAAAAAAAGGTTGAGAATCACTGCTTTAAACCTTTGCTAAAATTTTGCTTGTCAGAAGTAAAACCGAATGGATGTTTTGAAGATTTTTCCGATAGACAAAAAGTGGTTTTACTAAACGCAAAACAAATGTTATTTTTAAATTATGTTGGCAAAGAAGAATCTCACCAATATTGCAACAGCAAACGTTTCATAAAGAAAGTAATGTTTATGGCTATTGTTACTCGACTACGTTGCGATAAAAAAAGAAAAGAAGTTTCTGATAAGAAAAAATGGGATAAAGCCCTTTGTTTATCAAGAACCGACTAATTGAGACTCGAAAAACAGACCCAAAGCAACATTGGTAATATAAATATAGTAGTGTCCGTTAATCCAGCAGATTGAACAAAATAATTTTTGACATTGATAACTTAATTCCGTCGATCAATTACAAGCTTCCCGTAAGTTATAACCAAAACCCTTTGTCTCTGGTTATGACCAGACATGATGAAAACTTCTAGCAAATAGTTCTGAAGATGGATGATCTACTCAGTTTAAACTAAAACCACCACACAGTCCCATTCAAACGTTTCAGATCTTGGCTTTTTTAATTTCATGCAAATTTTGCAACGTAAACTTTTGGTGTGCCAAATCATGTATATTTTTGGAAGAATGGAATATTTATAAATACAGTCCGTTCATGATGAAAGGAACAAATTCGTTTAAAATTCAGGTAATTATTTTGCAGAAAAACGCTCGGACAGGTGGATCAGTATTTTTAGTTTAGAATTTTTTGACATAAGAAAATTATATACAGGATGTCTAAAGAAGAACATATGCAGCAATCATTGGTTTTTTTTTAAATGGAACACCCTGTATATTATGCCATTTTTGAATTGTAGGGTAGATTCTAAACACATTAAACACATTTTTGTGTAACATACCATATCCCCAAAATCAGCGGTTTTCGGAATAATGAGTTTTGTGATAAATTAAAATACATATAGGTAATGAAATAAAATGTTTAAATTGAACAAGAACACCTTGAACATTTTTTTAAAAGCCAACAAAAACAACCTGGTATTGCAAATTTTATCTTCAACAAAAAACTCTACTTCAAATTAATCGATTTTCATTTATTTTTTTTAATTTATCACATTTCAAACGTCATTATTCCGAAAACCGCTGATTTTGGGGATATGGTATTTTACACAAAAAGTGTTGAGAATTTACCATACAATTCAAATATGGCATAATATTCAGTATGTTCCATTTAAAAAAGACAATGATTGCTGCATATGTTCTTCTTTAGACAGCCTGTATATAATTTTCTTATGTTAAAAAATTCACAACTAAAAATACTAATCGACCTGACCCAGCGTTTTTTTGCAAAATAATTACTTGAATTTTAAACGAATTTGTTCCTTTCATCATGAACGCACTGTGTATATTATCTATGTATTTATATAATAATATTAATGTTTCCTCTTATTCTTTATTAATAAAATACTTTGGTGAAGAAATTTCACATTTTTTGGCTTCATAAAAGCACAATGTTTTTTTTTACTATTCTACGGCTACTGTATCTTAGAACGTAATATTAGTATAGGTGAATAAGAAACATTCGAAAATTTAAAATGAAAGGAAGCGATAATCATAAAATTACTTCTAATGAGTACTATTAATTCCAAAACAAATATTATAATTTCCAATTTAGGCAAAATTGCTTTTCTAAAAAGCACCCGTGTATCTTAAAAACATCTTTTAATGTAGTTATTTTAACAATCTTAACGGAGAAAGGCATCAATTTAATGTAATCGTCGAAATTGAGAACGTAGAACGTTCTGTGTTGCTGTTAATTCTCAACTTGGATTGCTGATTTTCTTATCTTTCATCTTTATCAAGTAATCCGTACAATAAAGCGTAGAATGTATATTGCACTGTGGGAGGAAAATAGGTTGTCTTATTGCAAATCTATGTTGATAGCTGGAATCGCGAGGGTACCAGTCTTGATAAAGCTCTACTTTGTAAGAAAAGTATATTGCCGCGGCATGGGACTATAAATTTTATGTCGCTGTGTAGACTTTCACGATTTAACACATTACATTACAATAAGAAGGACGTTTCGTAAAATTAAACACTCTTCGAAGTCATTTCAGAGATTGTTATGTAAATATAAAATAAATTTAAAATAATTTATATAAATTCTCGCACTTGCTCTGTACAGTGATCATTTTTTCATGAATCGATTTTAATATTTATAAAATTACAGCTATATTTTCGATTCCTATAGTTACTAATGTTCTATCAAAATCTATTTTTAATTTGTTTTGCACGTTTGTTCTCCGAAAAATATTTTTATTATTAGCCCGACTGATATTTGCAGCTTAGAAATAAAAAATATTTACATTTTAAAAATAAAAAAAATAAATTGACTTCTTTTCTCTCAATCGATGAAACATGAACTGAAAAAGCTCATAATCGCATATACATACATTTCCTTCATTTGTTTAATGTAAAAATGAATTGATTTTGTTTTATACATTTACTAGATTATTGACATTTTACTAATTTTATATCGTTACCATGTGAATCACAACTAATTTTGCGAGTTTTCTACAATTTATAATATTTGTTCAGCAATATAAAAACATTGATATACTTCGTAAATAGATGGGTAGGCTGATAGATAGTGAAGACAAAATTGAAAAGAGATAGGTTATGTTTACCATGGTGTTAGCTGATGATGCATGCTGTACGGATTTTTGTATTTCATTTCATATTCTTTAACTTTATTGTTACCAAATAAACAAAATGTAAATCTAATTTCTCGTTTACAATATCAATTCAGTTATGTAGAATAGTAGCAGATTAAAAGGCGAGTAGGTATGATATACTTTTAAAAGTTCTTTGCTTAACTTTAGAACATACATATTTAGTTGTAGTGTTTTCATAATTCAAATATTTTTGAATTAGAAATAAGAATAAAAACTTTAACTTTTTTATTTTTCTTAAGTATTTCTATAATATAACTATAACTTTTGTCTATGATTATCTGTCTAAGGCGATAGTACCAGCGCCACCTTTTTTGTCTTGCTAACATTAATTGACTTTCTCTTATATTGTCATCATATATTTGTGTTCACTTAGATTGCAAAGGGCCTTTCATTTCGTAGTATTACGATTACGATTATGATTTATATATCTAATCTAGAATAACAATTTCATATATTCTCCGTGATGATAGATGCAATTTTGCATAAGTTTAAACCAATTTCCACATCATTGATTACAATCTGATTGTGGTGTTTCTAAAACAAACATTTTGAATACTTTAACCGCTTCTTCTGTGGCCCAAAATAGTTGACCATTGCGCTTATTTTTCATATAGACGAAAAAAAATAATTGGATTATCTATAAATTCGATGTTTTGACCGGTTAAATATTAAGTTGTTTGTGCCGATGTGTGAGCATGGCAATGCAAGCTATAGTGAAAAACGATTCTGCGTTGCTGGTTGGTTTTTCTTATTTTCCTGAAGAGTTTTTGCAAACAAATGGGTGTATATCATTTGGAATTGATCATTTCCTAGTTGCAGTGTAAACCATATGTCAATTAAAAGAAAAACAGGTGGCTATTTGATTTGAAGTGCTTCTTGAGTAAACACATTTTTTTGGAATTTGTCACACATGGTTTCTGACTACCACAATTGTATTTTTTAAGCATTTCTTTGCATCAACTTTCATAAGCTTTTTAAACTACTGCCAAATTATGCGAGATTTAACGCGAACAAATCTTTTTCACGGTTAAATGTTGGCGCAATATGCTTTGTGAGTTTGTCATACTAAGTAGCTGGAAGAATTTCTGATTTTCTGAAGACGTTGGTTTTTATTTTTCCTACAATGTGTATGACGTGTTCATTACTAGTATACTATTGTATCATGGAGCAAATAATTTATCTTATCTTAATGCCCAGGGATATCTTAATCTCATAGTATGTCACAAGATGATCTAACATTATCTGCTCGAGCACAACACCGATGTTTTTGGCAGAACTTTCGATTTTGGACGAACTTCTTTAAAGTCGTCTGCGTGCCTAAATTCGATAAACCACTGATTTACACTATTTTAAGATGGTAACTGATCTCGAAGTGAGTTGATCGATGTTTAGAGAATCCACGTCAAAAGTTGCAGTAAATCATCGCGCAAATCGTTTCACGAGGTAACTTAATTTTTTGACTGAAATGAAATTTTCATTGTAAACAACACAAATAACGTCGGTATGACAAAACGTTTACAGAACATATAGTGTTAAAAATTTCAATCTTTACAGTGCATGTCAGATGGCGCCTAGCATCATTAGTGTTTAGAGTGCCTTTATAATCAGAGTGATGATACGGATGTGGTTCGTTCTGATAGGTTAACGCACCCACATAATGGTGTCGTGTGCAAAAATTTATTTTGCAGTTACATTCTCATCTTATTTATCAATTTCTTTTAAATACATATTCATTTAATACGCAAATTATAGTTTAACTATAGCAATCCATATTTAATAATCCTGAATTATTGAATATTCGCACTTTTAGCACTTGACAAATACCCACAGGGTACCCACATAATGGCCGAATTATTTTACATTGATTTCCTATCTCGTGACGCCACTGTCATTATAAAGGCACCACTCTATTAGTATTTGAGGCTCTCTATTAGTATTGACAGTTCCACGTAGATGGCACCCCACATTATATCAATCAAGGCCACCTGTATCTGACATCGCTGCGCGATATAAGGCCGTCACATAATTTCGAATTACATTGATGATTTTGATTCTTGTAACCTCAAAATATTCGTCAGTATGTGGCGCCATCTAGTAGTAGTAGTAGTAAAGGAAATAATTGCTGAATTTTTATTTATAGGTTAAATAATAAAAAACGTTGTTTTATAATAAATATTATAATAGGATTTTATGTACTTTAAACATAAATTTTACAATAAGTAATATTAACAATATTAAAATAAACAAACAGAACAAAATAGAATTAAAAAAGTACGCTGAAACTTAAGTTATTGGGTAGGTAGGCAATTTTTTTATAATTTCAGTATTTTTCTACTTACTGGTTTGTTTCGTACGTATGTTCTTTTAATACTATTTGTTTTTCCAAACAAATATTGTACATAGTTGGTCTCATCATTAATTAGATAATTACTCTACAAACTTTGTCTTTATGTTCAATGCAATTAAAAATAGTGTTTTGTTTTATATGTGGATGTAAAGTAGTCACTAACTGCCGACAAAGATTTTCTGACTCCAAATATGGTAAGATTTGGGCAACAAATTTGCTAACTCTTAAGAGACCTACAAATTTATAGTTCGGATATGTCAGACCACCTGCACGGTCTTGAAGATGAATTAACCGTACCAAAGGTCCAGCAATTTCTGTAGATAGTAGAGGACACAGGCAGTAATCATACTGAATAATTTCATTTCATTTTTTAACAATGTAACCCCCCAGAAAAGCAACAGATACAGAGTAAATAGTGTTTTTAGGAATAACGGTTTTACTTAAATTTCGAATTTTTTCTAATAATGGGAAAGGTAAAATGAATTCAGGATCAATCATGTCCTACAGTATTTCTATTGAATTTTTAGAACATTTCTTGGATCCTGATAATAACATTAAAGCGAATAAAAACATTCTTGCGAAGTTCTATGAATCAAGGAAGACCGATGGCCTTAGCAATGTTATCTATTGAAAAGCAATTTATACAAGATTTGCCCGACTTCAACGAAGCTGTTATAAATAAGTTTGCTGAGAACAAAAACAGAAGAATTGACTTTACTTTCAAGCAGTGTAATACAGTTTAGACATTAAGCCCGAAAAGTGACTGTAATAAAGGATAGCTACCTACTACATGACATGTAAGTTTTTTATACGATTTTAGTTAAAAATGTGCATGTTCTTGATTTTGTGAACACCCTACGCTTCCGACCACGAGCCACCAAGACTCTGGAGCGAGATAATTCTTGAATTTTCAATCCTATAATCAAAATGCTTTTTAGTGTTAAACTTTTTCTGGTAATTTTTTTTAATCAATCATACAGCGAAAGCTCTCTAATCTGTGTCATAATTCGCAAACTTTTATTGACTTCACGATCGAAGAAGTAAATAAAAATGATGATTATACCTTTGATTTCGAGATGGCGGCCAAATACCCCCCCCCGAAATAGAGTGTTACTTTGATAGGCGAGCCTTCCGACACTCCTCTTTAAATTGTCGGGAGTGCTTACGCTCATACATATTTTTTTAATACAAAAGCGGGCAATTTGGACCGTCTTCAATACTGGCTTATATATTCTTGTAAAAGTGTTTTCACTTATAATTTTATTTTAACGACTCATGATATTCACGTAATATAGTACTTGGTTTTGTATATGTGTAAATTTGCATGTTCAATAAGTAATTCTAGTTAAACTTATGACATTCCTAGTATTAATTATCTGATTACCCATTTTGCATAAAAGCAATTTTTTAAAATAACCAGTCCAACAATTATAAATCTAAATGAGTTTTTTTATGTAATTAGTGTTCTACTTTGCCTTTTATAATAATTTTTACTTGCTCTTTTTCTGTATTAGCCTTTTGAATAAATAATAATGATTATTTCCTTCACCCGTCAAATTTAAATTTTGTCAAATCACAATCAAAACTGAAGTTGAAATTAACTAATGAACGGTACCAGTTCTTGATATCAGCGACTATTACAAATCGACTATTCAAATGTAGGTAACAAATCAAGTATGGTGGAAACGCATTACATTCCGTTGCACGTCATACTAGATCCGTGACGACTCGCCTTGTATATGTTGCCGGATCTATTTTTATTTCTGTCAGTGACATTTGATATAACCAAAGAAAAAAATTATTCACAATACAATAACTATAACGTAATATATTTAGTAATTGAAATGCTCTAAGACTTCAGTCTTTCTCAACTTATTTATTATATTGATTTAGATTGTCGAAAACCCTTAAATGTTTCATAACGTATCCATAATAAAATTTAAAATAAACATTACTTACGCTATTCTCGTTAATCAGATGATTATAGAAAAGTTTGTAAAAAGCTTCGACTGTTTACAGAAACCTTTCGGCATTATATTCAATGGACGCAAATAAATAATAAATACACTTCTAAGAAGCACTGTTTTTAAACAATTTATATCAACGTAAAAATAAACATGAAAAATTTGACAGGAAGAATATACACAACGCACGTCTTTTTGACAGATATGATTTATCTGTCAACACCGAATTGAACTATTAGTCTATTAAAAATATGTAATAAAGAAATTTAATATTGAAAAGGAAATTATGTGTTTATTTGCCCTGAATGCGTATATTACGATAAATTTATAAATCTTCTATTTAAGCTAATGAAATAAATGCCCTCAAGTATAATTTAACAAAGTAACTTTTTTAGTTTCTCTAATACAGTTATGACAAAATGTAAACGTCATCGATGACGTGCAACGGAACTTAACGCGCCTCCAGTATATGTATTTTTTCATTAAGTGGGAAACGTGTCAAATAGATGAAAATGTCCGACAAAAAGAGATTTAGCGATGTTTCGGATGAAATTATTGATAATCACATCGATTTGACAACTCCGATAAATACAAAGAGAAGTAAAGACAGCGTCTGGAGACAGTTCACGCAGTTTTGTGACGAACGCAAGTATATTTTGGACGAGTCGACGCCAGTAAGTAAACTGAACGAAATTTTGAAAGACTGGGCATGGAACATGAAAAAAGAGAACGGAGATGATTATAAGGAGTATACTGTAAAATGTATGTGGAATTCTACCGCCAAAAGTCTTCAAGAGTTATATTTTAAGAAGCATAACATTAAAATTGATCCTTTTCAAGGAATTGAATTCAAAAGTTCTAGAGATGCTCGTAATAGCAAAAGACGAGTACTGCAAAAACTTCCAGATAAACGAAAGCAAAGTGCGACCTCTTTATGTATGGACAATTTATTTGATATAATAGACCATTGTGACGAGACAACGCCAAATGGACTTTAAAAAAATTCTACTATTTAGCTTCCGTGGAACTGGCATGGCGTGGAGGGGAAGGCGTCAACTGCTTGGTACATTACTTCAAAATTGAAATTAAATCTGATGGAACTGAGTCGGGTAGAGTAGAATATAATCCCATATTTAGTAAGACCTGCCAAGGAGGAAACCATAAATGCGCGGACAATAAATGGTTGACGCCAAATATTCAAAATTCAGATCGTTGTCCAGTCAGAATTTTTAAAACATTAGTTGGGAAACGTGGGCCTAATTTTACCTGCGATCGGCTGTTTTTGACGCCTAATCCATTTTTGAAGAAGAAAAATTTCTTCTGGTACAAAAACTCGCCTATTGGGAAGAACGAAATTTCGAAATGGACCAAACAAGGAGCAGAATCTATTGGTTTAAATACCAAATGTCTCAAAATTACCAACCATTCTTGCCGTTCAACAATTAGCCAAATCGGGAGTGCCCGAACAACAATTAATAAAAATAACTGGTCATGGCAATTCTTCCTCGATTCAGCCCTATTTACAGATGGACCAACAGCATCACCAACAGATTTTGAATCAGTTACGAGGGAAACAAAACAAGGGACTGGAAACAAGACTTTCCACCTCATTAGAGACGATCGTGTGATAAACAGAGTTTGTAAAATCATCAGCAACACCAGGAAATATAACATACTATAATTGTGTGTTCAATTTTGGTTCAAAATAATTTATAGTTCTCTTTTCTTAACAGACAATAAAATATGCTTATTTTGCTCATTTTTTACTATGAAACTTGGTTTAGGAAATAATCTTAACAAATATAGCTCGAGCTTGATAAGTAGTCGACTATTACATTGTTTCAATTTTTCTCGTGTGCCTCCTAATTTGACTTAACCAAAATTGGCATTAATAATTAAAGACTAAAGCTCTCGTGCTCTAATCAAATTATTAATGCCAATTTTGGTCTCGTCAAATTGACCGTAGCGCACACTCGAAAAATTGATCACAATGAAATAGTCAACTATTTGTCAAGATCTCGTTATATTATCTTTGATTATTATTCTATATTATTCTTTCCACATATTCATTATATAATAACCATTTTATAATGTGAGTATTATACACAAATCTATGAAAAATGTGTTAATATTGTTATTATTTCACTAAGTTTACATCATTATAAAAGTAAAACACATACCCTCATATTATTCTGATTTATTTGTTATTAGAATTCCAATTTTTTTAGACGAAAAGTGGTCTAGGAGAAGAACGATGTAATTTATTGCCTTGTCATAAATAATAGTAGAAAAAAATAATGCTATGATTGCAAACTTCTGAATCTGTTCAGGTGAGAGTTCGCGTCTGCGACCGACCGTTCTTCGTACTGTTATATAACCGTGTGGTTAAAGTTCTGATACGACAAGCGAAGAAGTGCCAGGAAGTTTTAATTTACTGTACTTTAAGATCAGCCGTTCAACGATCATCGCTACCCTAATAGACGATATGTTTCGTATTCATGACTCCTTTTGTAAGTCATTACGAATTTGGGATATAAATTATTATTCTGAAATTATTTATTCTACTAGGTGTTAATTGATATATTGCTTTCATTATTATATTTAAAACCAAATTTACACTGAGATAATGATATTCAAGTTAATTCAAAGTATAAGTAATTGCCCAAACAGCGTAAAAAATGTATGTTTTATATCCTGCAACACCCCGGAAACATTGTCAGGCAGCAGGTGAAGGGAAGGTAAATCACACATATTTCTGATCAGAGCTGGGTGATAAAGATTACTGGTATAATTGATTGCGGCTTGGATTACGATTGTTTCAATCACAATTCAAAAATTTTTGATATTAGGATTGCTTAGGATTGTAATTGCTCATAATTGGAACTTAGATTACGATTGCAGTAATCGTAATTTCGACAAAGTTCCAATTACAATTACAGTAATCGTAATCAAAATGTGTTCTATGAACGATTACAATAATCTAAAGATAGAAATTTTGTAAATAACGATTTTGTGAGTAATCGTAAACGAAGTTGTTCAACAAAATGTCGGAGAGCTAAACGCGACTCAACTAAACTGGCACGCGTTATCTATGAAAGCAATAATTATCCGAATAAAAATAGAAAAAGATGAGGTGTGGCCACCACACGCCTTTCTTATACTCATAAGCATTTGGAATTATACATAAGTTGTTCTGAATTGTTTTAAATACTTTTATCGTAGAAAAATAATCCGAAAAATAAACCTGTGTGTTACTTCAAGTCTAAGTTTTAAGAATTTTTTTATACAGCAAATATTCAAAATCTTATTCTAAATACGTCTATTCTTTTCATAAACCTCTATCTAATGCGAAGTATTCGAATAAAAGTGCTACTCCCTAAGTGTAAAAGTGTTACTTCCGGTCCGAATTTTGAAATTTCATATATACGAAAAACATTGCAAATCTAGCACTAAATACGTTTGTATTCTTTTATAAATATATATAGAATGCATAATGTACGACATATTTGCAAAAAATCGCTATTCGATAGGAATTAAAGTGGTCCTTCCGGTCTGAATTATGAAATTTATTTTATACAAACGATATTGAAAATTATGTTTTAAATACTTTTATACCCGTAACGTACCTGTCTAAAAAGCATGACTTGCGAAATATTCGCAAGAAACTGATTTTCGATAGGGGTAAAAGACCTACTTCCGGTAGGACTTTCGAAAAACTTTTTAATTAAAATTGTTCTCAATTTTAATTTTAAGTACATATGAATTCTTTATAAATTTTTTTAAACTAAGTAGTTGACGAAATATTGGCAAAATTTGATTTTTTCACTGAAGTAAACTGCTACTTCCGGTCTACTAATGAAAAACTAATCAGATCTCAAGAGGGAGATTACACACGTAAATATAAAATTTGAAATTGATATCTACAGCGATTTGACCGCTATCGTGGTCACACACAGACACACAGATACACAGACATTTTTTAAAAACCAATTTTTCGGTATCAGGGGACTTCAAAACGTGGTCATTTGCAAAAATCACGAGGTCAAAAATTTTCATCATCACAATACTTCCTTATGATACGTATAAGAAAGTAAAAACAAGAAAACAACAACATTTTTAAAATAAACCAGAAATTAAAAAAAAGGCATCCCATCCAGGGCAGTAATCCTTATATTAAAAAATAATAATAATAATAATAATAATGTTTATTTGACACTAACAACATTACATATATAGTATGAAAACGTCATAACAGAAAGATATACAAAGTAAGTACATACAAATAGCAGAAAAAAAGAAAATACAAAATAATTTAATTCTTATGCTCTAAAAATTCATTTATCGAATACGGTTCAATGTTGCATAGATAAGAAACACTTTACTTTTAAATACGTTGATATTACCAAGAGTTTTCATATCATTTGGCAATTTGTTAAAAAATAAGATACCGGCGTAGCCGAGATTTCTTTCAGTTACCACTAAACGGTGTTGCGGTAGTGTATAATTATTTTTGTTCCTTGCGCCATAAGCGTGGTCGAATTCGGAAATGCTGAAAAACGTTCTGTTTTTATATACAAACAACAAACATTCGTAGATGTATACACCATATACAGTCAGCAATCTTTTAGTCCTGAACAAATTTCGGCAAGTGTCTAAGTAGCGCTTTCCAAACAGAATCCTGAGAATTCTTTTTTGAATTGTAAAAATCTTAGTCATATCCGATGAAAACCCCCACGAAATAATTCCAAACCGAATTCTTGAATAAAAAGAGCTGAAATATACCGATAACAGGGTATTTTCATCCAGTATTTGAGCTAGTATGCGCATAGCGTAACATACCCTCACAAGTACCTCACAAATTTTGTCAATGTGAATCCTCCATTTTAAATGTTCATCCATCCAGATTCCCAAGAACTTTGTGCAAGGAGACAGCTGAATATTCAAACTATTCAAAACAATGTCTGGTGAGACTGGCATACCATTTGAACATCTAAACATTATGCATGCCGTTTTCTCTTTATTCAAAATGAGCTTATTCGCTGCAAACCAATCTTGCAACCTATTGTAATATTTTAAGCTCTCCCGATAGACCTCATGCAAGTCCTTTCCACTAATATTTAGGTTGGTGTCATCCGCATAAGTAATGATGCTGTTATTAGAATCAGATACAATAGATCCTATATCATTCATAAAAATTATAAAGAGTAGTGGCCCAAGGACACTACCTTGTGGGACACCCATAGTCACAGTAGTCTCATCCGATTGCGTAATAACTCCGTCAATACAACACTTCACTATTTGCTTACGATTAGTTAAGTAAATCTCTAGCCAGTTATTTGCTGCTCCACGTATGCCGTAAGAATTCAGCTTCTCCAGTAATATTGAATGATCAACGCAGTCAAACGCCTTTGACAAGTCCAAAAACAGACCACATGCCAGACCGCGCTCCTCCAGAATTGACAAAACCCTCTGAGTATATTGATACAGAGCCGTCTCAATACCCCTTCCAGGTATGTAACCATGTTGTTCTACACAAAAAAGGTTGTTTTTGAAAAAGTAGTCAGTAATACGCTTAGCAACTAGAGTTTCGAATATTTTGGAAAACGAAGATAAAATACTAATAGGTCTATAGTTTTCAAAGAGATTACTATCACCCTTTTTGTAAATCGGTGTTACTAATGATGTTTTTAATATGTTTGGAAAAACGCCTTCACAAAAAGAGTTATTTATTATATAGCATAAATGCGATGCGATCGTGTCAATACACACCCTCAACAGAGCAACAGGAACGCCATCCACACCAACGCACATCCCATTTCGAAAACTCCTCACCGTTGATATTAATTCATTCTCAGTAGCAGGAGCAAGAAAAAAGGAAGTCGCAGGTGATTTTATGTGTGACATATTGTAGCTTCGACTAGAGACCGGATGATTTCCAGGTAAAAGATTGGTTGCTACACCCGAAAAATACTGATTAAATTCATTTGCAAGCAATTCTGGTCTAATATTTTCCGGAAGATGTGATTTTTTATTTTCACCTCGTATTTCCTTTACTACATTCCACATCTCTTTAGATTTATTTTCCGCTGTCATTATTTTATTGGCATAGTAGTGCCGTTTTGTTTCGTTCAGAAGTTAATTGTATTGTTTTTGACAGCTAGAATACTGTTGTTTTAAGTCTGGCTGGTAGTTGCTTAACATCTGCAGAAGGGTGACATGGTTTTTCATTAAATTTAATTCTGGTGTATTGGTCCATTTATCCTTATTCTGATTCGAAACTCTAATCCCGCGCAATGGAAAATGTGCATTGAAATATCTAGTAAAAGTACTCATGAAAGAATTAAACATTTCATTAATATCACGTGTGTGGTAGATATTACTGAAAGATTCATTGGCTAAATCTAAACAAAAATTATATAGTTACTTCTATTGTAAGATCTAATGTGTTTGATGGTATTAACACTCTTCCTGTCACTAATCAGTATTTCACATTCAATAGATTGTGCCAAATGATCTGAAAACCCGGTATATATCGTTTTAGAGTATGAATTATTAGTTTTTACAACGTCTGATACAATTATGTTATCTACACAAGTAGGTACCTAAATTTGAGGTTATTCTGGTCGGTTCGTTAATTGTCAAATACAAACCATAAGCAGAAAGAATATTCCTGAAATTTATACTATGTGAATTATCTTCCAATACATTTATATTAAAATCCTCGACAATAAAACATGGATAATTTAATATATCTATAATAGTTAACATTTCCTCATAGCAATTAAAAAACTCATTCACATTACTGTCGGGGCTCCTATATATACACACTATCAATATGGATCGATCACAAATTTTAATATTAACAGAACAACATTCAAATACAAGATTTATAGCGAGCAAATTTATACTGTCAATTAATTTGAAATTATTTACATAATAATAAATGGGATTACAATTAATGTAATCATCGAACGAACTTAGATTACCATTACATAATCATAATTTAAACTTTTCCAAAATTGCGATTTAAACGTAAAAAATTAACAATTTCTTAAATACATGCAAATTCTCCCCGTAGTCCTTAGAGATTGTACCACAAAAATAACTATATTTCAATTTATTAAAAGCATGTAGAATGGAATAAAAACACCTTTTTCACAAAAAACAATAGTTTCTTAAAAGTATATGTACATTTCATGTGCACTACTGATGATGTGTGCAGTACACATGAAATGTACCGGGTGTTTTTTTATCTTTGATATCATTTTGATCACCTGCAACTTTCTTGTTTTTAAAAATATCAGAATGAAGCAAAAATCATTTTGCATAGGTATCTATGAAGTTTTTTACGTTTTAAAAAATAAAACAAAACACTAACGTTTTTCCAAGATATTAACCTAACTTATATTTTTTTAAATGGAAAGCCCTAAATATTTTCGGATATTTCGATTTTACATGAAATTTCAAATATATTTTATAAAGCATACCCCATACCTATCTTCAACGGTTTGCGAGAAAACGGCGTTTAAACATGCCATTTTTAGAATAATTTAATTTTGTAAAATTGTTTTTTTTAATAATTTGTTACTTTGTTAATCGTTAATCTTTTGTTTTATTAAAAATAAACTTTCTAAATAATTATGAAAAATGATTTCTGTTTGATTTCGACATCTTTAAGAACAGGGTTACAAAACTAAATTTTTCTTTGTTGCATGTTTAAACGCCGTTTTTTCGCAAACCGTTGAAGATAGGTATGGGGTATGCTTTATAAAATATATTTGAAATTTCATGTAAAATCGAAATATCCGAAAATATTTTGGGCTTTCCATTTAAAAAAATATAAGTTAGGTTAATATCTTGGAAAAACGTTAGTGTTTTGTTTTATTTTTTAAAACGTAAAAAACTTCATAGATACCTATGCAAAATGATTTTTGCTTCATTCTGATATTTTTAAAAACAAGAAAGTTGCAGGTAATCAAAATGATATCAAAGATAAAAAAACAGGTGCTTTTATTCCATTCTATTGAGTATTTTCACAAGTGCTTAACATATTAATAGTATTAAAAGCATAGTTGATTGGTATTTTAGATCCAGTTAATTTTTTGAGGTACAAGCAAAACCATTGATATTTATTTACATTCATATTCCGCCCACTTTTAATAGTAATCTACATTCACGATTTAACATTTTACTCACTTAACATAAGAAAAGTAACTACTATATAAATGTTATAATCCTTTTCAAAAATTTAGCATTGAATATTTAGATGTGAAATAGGTATTAGTATAATTTTATCAACAGGAATATTCAAAAGTGCTAATGTTTGTCTTAACATGTTAATTGCTTAATGACATTGTTGAATAATTATTATCATTGCGTATATTATGTATGTATGTCGTGTTAAGTGGTTTAAAGAAAAACATAAACCTTATTATTATTATTATTATTATTATTATTATTATCATATTACAAATGTTTATTTTACAGCCGGGTAGTGAGGCAATATATACCTCATTTGCCTAATTGTCTGATACCACTTCTCTAAGTAATGGATTTGCTGTGGTTTCCCTCGCTCCATGGCAAATGTGGACATGCATAATCTAGAGTCGCACCACATGCTCACTTTGATAACTGATGATCGATTACGCTCTAAATAACTTGACTCGAAGCTGTTGAGAGATGTTGAGGAACGAATTATTATTCTTACTGTTAATTAATGTGCTAATATTTTAATTGCGAATAGTGTATTCCACTAGTAAATGAATAAATTACCTATCTATAGATAAAAGTATATAATTTTACTACAATGATGTAAAAATTAATGTGAAATTTGATTTACCTGATGTTAAATATAGATGTGAATGTATGTTCTTTATTTCTATTAACTTGTTCTATCCTTTCATCACTTTCTAGTATGTTCTTTTCATTCTATTTCTTTTCCGAAGTAGATATGTTTATATTTCCATAAAATGGGTAACACCACTTTATTTATTTCAATTTTATACTCCTATTGTAGATAACAACTTATCAGATTACTAGAACCAAATTATAATTTTAACGATTATAATAATAATAACTTTATTTGTTCAAAGCTTTACATTTAAAGATCAACGGTATTCTGTACATACATATAGGCACTTACACAAAAAAGAAATAAAAACATTAGTGTAGAAAAGACCTTCACAGTGGAAGTTTGAAAAAGACCACATCCTGACGAGCCGATATCCTTGTAGTAAATTTGTTCTTGAAAATCAAATTAGGAATGTGTAAGAGGAACGATCGGATAGTCTGGGAGTGAGAAATTTCAGAGAGAAAAGGAGATTCGGGCAGTCCACCCATCCGTTAGACAGCCTTCTTATAAACCGTGGTATTTTAAAGACTAAAAGCAATCAGTGTCCAATAGCGGCTTATGGATACGTTCCAGAAATTTTGAGGAGATATACTTCAGAAATCGCTACTGAATTTTTGCAATGTACAAGTAAATATACTGCGGATACTAAACCTGTGAAGCATACTCCATCTTGCTGACCACAAAACTAAACTACATTTTCAAAACTAATGGGTTACTGAAGGACCAACAGTGACGTATAATCAAACACAAAGATCTTGAGGCCTACATGTAAACATCATTTATATAGTTGGAAAAATTTAATCTGCTATCGAAAAGGACCCCATGATCCAGGAAAGTATCTACTTTTTCCAATAGAACACCATCTATGAAGCAGGTAGGTAGAATTATGATGGTCTACCTTATGTGTAAAGGAGATAGAATAACATTTATTTATATTTAAAGAGAATTTGTACATTGAGCACCAGTTTGACAAAATATATAATTCTTCTTGAAGACAAAAAACGTCACATTTGGAAATAAATTGAAAAGCAGTGGTCCTAGATTGGATCCTTGCGGGACACTAGAAAAGGAAAAGTACTCACGGGATCCGAAACCATTGTAAAAAGCATCATTACATATAATAGTTAAATAGAAATGTAAAAGTTTAAGCAAAGACACACATACACATACATGCGCATACACAGCTGATGCCCGTACAAATCACATTAATTATACCTTGATTATCCAATTCATGAGATGTCCTTTGAGTTAGAGATATCAGATAAGTATATAATTGTTGATCGACCGCGCATGAAACCGTGTTGATATGGAGAAATCAATGTTTTATTACAGCAACATCATACTAAAGAATACATGCGTATACATAATTTCTTTGTTTGGTTTACGCAACTTTTATAAAATGCTAGCAAATGAACCTTAACTTAGCGTTTATATAATTGTCCTGAGCAATATTTTTTTAAATATGTATATAATAATAGTAATAATGATAATATAATTTTGAAGTTTGAAAGTGAACATCGACACCTCAATAAATATACATAAGGGATACACACATAAATAACAAATGTATAATAATCATCAACATATCAAATATTACAAATAATAAAACAATAACATTACAAACATTAATTTAAGTACTCATTTAAACTATAAAAACAGTTTTTATGTAAATACTCTTGTTTTTTAGGCAATCTGGAAGCCTGTTGTAGAAAATAATAGCTTTATATCGAGGGCTTCCCTCAAAATGACAGGTCCGACGAAGGGGTACTTGTAGGTCCAAAGGTGAGCGAGGGGGACGCGACAGATGCATCACAGTTTCTGACAAATGTGGACTCATTCTTTTTGAACCAAATCAGGACCTCCAACTTATACAAAGGAAACAACGGCAACACACGGAATTTTCGAAAAAGCGGGCAACAAGATGTACGGTCATAGTTACTATTTGCCAGTTTAAAATGTAAATGAGTCAAAAATGATATTCTTGATTACCTGAGATTTATTTACAACTTAGATTTCTGAAAGAAATCAGCTTACATTTTTCTTTTAATAAACATAAAGCTGGCCGGTTAATTAGAAGAGCATTATGAACACTGAAAGCTCTGCTTTCGTATATACAAACAAACAATAACTTTGTGAATAATTCAGCGATTTTTCTAATTCGCACCCGTCAAAGTTGATTCGAAATTCTCCAGAACTATAAAGTTGATTTAGGGAAATAATATTAATACTTCAAATACAATTTCTGCATTCTACCTACGTATTTTAGAATAGGATGTTATTGCATTTGGGAATTTGGCACATCGTCAACTACTAGATGAGATAATATTTCGCCTGTTATTATAAAATACGTTTTTTCGCTAATTGTTCGGATACTAATATACTTTAATTATATTTTTGACAATAGTAAAATACCATTTGAAGAAAACTTCAGACTGGAAAGTATCAATAGTTAAAACGAATTGTAAAGAAAGTCGATGAAAACTGCTAAAACTATCGATTTACAAGCTGGTCCACAATTCTATCTAAAATTTTTGATAAGTACGAATTGTTTAAGCCAATTCACCTGAAGTTGCACAGAACATTTGAAATAAAACACGTGTTTGAATATCCGAAAATTGGATTAATACAACTTGTTTCGCTCACACAGTAGCCTTATCAAGTATACAGGCTGTCCCAGAAATAAAAAGACGGAGTAGCAGATATGTAAAGTCCGAACAGAAACAGGGCCAAATATACCGCAATAACAAAGAAATTACAAATTTAATTTTCTATTTTGTTTTTTAGATAAAAAAATTACATTACGGACCTGGCACAGAATGTATGTTTATAAATACACGTAAGAATGCTCATTTGTAAATAGAAACGAACACGCATTCATAGAAAAATATGCTTTTATTTGTATAAAATGGGAAAAAAACGTTAAATCGTATTCATTCTTAATAAAACATATTTTTTGCCCGATGCGGGGCGACTCACTTTATTGCAGACAATAAAAGGTTGTTGCTCTTTAATGTGTTTGTAGTTGGAAACAGCTGATTATTATTATTTTAGAATATTCAATAAATCCTAGTTTTTCTAGCCTTTATTACAGTAAATATCAAGAATGTAATTATTTTTTTAGCAGGTGTAAAATTAAAGTAATGGTTTGATATTTATTATGAAGTATCTATTCCTCCTCTTTTTTTTAACACAAGTAATATGGCGGTCCTGAAAAAGACCGATTGTGAAAGTGAAGCAGGTGGATATTTAGTCCAGGGTCGGCATAAGGCCAATTGAATTCTTTATTATTTTTTTTCTGCCGTCTGCGCACGAATAAAGACTTGATATTTTGATGGTACGTTTTTACACAATCTAGCTTCCGATTTCTGCTACTCCGTCTTTTTATTTCTGGGACAGCCTGTATAGTACTAATGCACCTTAAGTGTTAGGTGAATTTATAATACATATTTGTATTACATCTGACATTAGGGGAGGTGGTTTATTGAATACATTTAAAAGTAGTGAGTTAGATATACCTAATTAGTTGTTTAATAATATGTTTGTGTTTTTGAATTTGTTAATTTCTAGAACTTTTTCTTTAGACGCTTCAGAAATTCGAAAACACAAACAACCTATTATTAAACCTTTTATATAAGCAATAACCATTTTAAATATATAAAATAATGTATGCATTGAGTTAAAAAGAGGAAACATACAATAATCTAACTTAAATTAAAAAAATCTTCTCATTTTAAAATTGCACTTGCGTATTTTAAAGAATATATTGTATATGCCCATATTTTCTAGGGTGCTAGTTTATTAACTGTTGTTATTGTTGACATGTAGGAGAAATACATTCATTTCAGTTAATATTTCAGTAATTCATAACAGAACCTAATATCGGCGAAGGCGCTTGTAAGAATCTCCGTAAGTGGCTTGCGAAAATAAACACCATGATAAATACGGCACGACGTGAATAGCGAGCAACGTGCGAAACGAGACATTTTCCACGTTTTCAAGTAGAAACTGCAACATATGTCTCTGAGGGAGAATTATGATAGTACTGCAAAAATGTGCTGCCAGCATCTTTTTGTTTGAGTGGGAAAATACATTTCATTTATTAAAACGTTCACCCTAACGGGAGTGTCTGCCTAAACGATTCATATATGTATATGTAAAATATATATATGTATGTTGTTTTATATACAGAGTGAGCTAAATTTATATCTCAGCTACTATACTGACAATAGTATGTCAGTCAAATTGAATGATTAATTTTGCAGTTATTAATACCAATGCTTTTTCCAGAAAAGTTTGAATTTATTATATTCATGAATGTGTTGACAGGTTCTGCAATTTGCAAGTTCAGATACACTAGTCACGTAAAACGAATAATAGACTATTTTTGCCATTCTAACTGAACAGGAGATGAGATGGCGTTAGCGTCATTTGAAATTTTTTGTTATGCTGTGGTTATACCGTTGATTGAAGGAATACATATTATTTCTTCAATCAATGTCTTATGTTATTCCAAACAATATTTCAAATTTGACGTATTATTGAAATCCTTTCTTGTTGTACATCATATTAAGTATAAGTAAGTTGATATTGACGCGAGTTAATGATTAAATACCTAAGTAAAGAGTGAAAATTAGTGAACTGTGGTGTAATATAAACTCATAGGAATATACAGCGTGGTTCACCGGGAACTGAATCGATCGATTGTGGAAAAACTATAGCTAGGAATGATCTGAAATTTTGACACAATACTAAAGTCGATGGGGGCCATTCGTCTAAAATATTTTCAAGCTGGCGGCACGTCGGGCTATGCCGGAAGTAGGCACCAACTTCCTAATTTTAAATAGAATACCCTGTATATCGTCAGGTTTTTATATTCTATTTGAAATTCTAAATATATTTTATGTATAATGTCATATATCTAAGTGTAACCCTTTTTCACTTATTGAAATTCTTATGTTAAATTTGACGTTTGCAGACAGAAAATCAATAGCACTTTTTCCATATAAAGATGAATTTATTATTTAATTTGAAGTAAATTTTCTCAAATATATGGTCTAATTAAATACTATTTGTATAAAATTGTTACAATTATTAATAGAGAGTGTGAGAATTATACGCCTGAAAACGAATTTGGAAAAACTGCCAAAAGACAATTTTTTTGAATGGGAAGCGGCAACTTTTATAATTTTATCTTATTCTGCATTAATAATAAGGATCACTTTGTATAAATATGTCTATTATAAAAATTGGTAGTTTTCGAAATATTGGCAAGTTAGTGTTTTTATCTTCTACAATACATACTGTTTGCATTAGTTCTTTTTTCAATAGTTAGCCATGACAATGTTTACAAAATTATAAATTGTCATTCGTTGAAGAAAAGTTATGCCGGGGCGTTTAAATTATACAAACGATGATTATTTGAATTTATTTATTATTTATGGGGAATGTAATAAAGTTATGTCAAGAACATGTGATACATTTCAACTCAATATCCGCAAAAACGGAAACCATCTACCAATACCGTTAAACGTATTATAAAAAGCTTCAGAAACTTTGGATCCGTGAGGGCAAAGATTCAGGGAAATAAACCAGTTATTAATAACGATAATAATGTAATGCAAATGTATCACATGATCTTGACATAACTTTATTACATTCCCCATAAATAATAAATAAATATAAATAATCATCGTTTGTACAATTCAAACGCCCCGGCATGACTTATTGAAATTATGATAAGGTAAATGACTTTTCTTCAACGAATGACAATTTATAATTTTGTACACACTGTCATGGCTAACTAATGAAAAAAGAACTAATGCAAACAGTATGTATTGTAGAAGATAAAAACACTAACTTGCCAATATTTCGAAAACTACCAACTTTATAATAGACACATTTATACAAAATTATCCTTATTTTTAATGCAGAATAAGATGAAATTATAAAAGTTGCCGCTTCCCATTTAAAAAAATTGTCTTTTGGCAATTTTTCCAAATTTGTTTTCAGGCGTATAATTCGCACACCATGTATTAATAATTGTAACAATTTTAGCTCGTAGTATTGAATTAGACCATCTATTTGAGAAAATTTATTTCAAATAATAAATTCATCTGTATATGGAAAAAGTGCTATTGATTTTCTGTCTGCAAACATCAAATTTAACATAAGAATTTCAATAAGTCAAAAAGGGTTACAGTTAGATATATGACATTATACATGAAATATATTTAGAATTTCACGTAGAATCTAAAAACCTGACAATATACAGTATATTCTATTTAAAATTAGGAAGTTAGTGCCTACTTGTGGTATAGTCGGGAGTGTCGCCATCTTGAAAATATTTTAGTCGAATGGCCCCCATCGACTTTAGTATAGTGTCAAAATTTTAGATCATTCCTAGCTAGAGTTTTTCCGAAATCGATCGATTTAGTTCCCTGTGAACCACCATGTATAGCGTTAGAGTGATTTCATGCGGCTGCGGATTAAGTATGTCCGTGGCATACCGAAGATTGTTCCGCTAAACTAGCAGTGCCCAACAGTAACACTATCACCATCTACTACCAGAATGTCCGGGGCTTGCGCACAAAAGTCAATGAGTTTTATGTATCTGCTTGTTCATCTGTTTACATCATTTGCCTGACTGAAACTTGGTTATCCGAAAGGTTAGGAGCACTGAATACTTCCCTGTTATTTACTATGTCTGTAGATCTGGCAGAAAGTTTGAAGAAATCGGACGATCGCGTGGGGGTGGGGTTCTCTTGGCTGCCAGGAGCTGTTTAGTTGGATCGGGACTACATCTATCGGGTGTCCATAAGGAATTTCCTTCCATCGACATCGTTGCTTACAGGTTCGCATCTCACTTCGGGAGTGTTACTATATTCGTATTATATATACCGCCAGACATTCAACCAATGAATTTTGAATCCTTTTTTGACAGGTTTGAACACCTTATTAGTAACTTTTCCAATGTGGTCGTGATTGGCGACTTCAATTGTACTCTTTTTGCATCTAGCTCTGTAAATGATTTCAAAGCTCAAGTACTTAACAGTTTTCTTAATTTTACCAATTTTAAGCAATTTAATTCTGTGTGTAATGCCAACGATCGTCTGCTGGATCTTGTTGTGCCTGACATTCAGTGCATAGTTATGCGGGATGATTCTGCATTTGTTGCAGAGGATGATCACCATCCGGCCCTTTTAATACAACTCGATGCTGGAAATAGCGGCTGCGCTGGTTTTCCTAGTATTTACTCTAGATCTTACAATTTCGGGAAATGTGATTTCAATGAACTTTACTTGTATCTCTTGAATGTGGACTGGACGATGCTGGATGGGTGTAATAATGTTAATGAGGCTTGTGAAATATTTTATAATACACTTTATGCGGCACTTGGCTTATATGTGCCTAATTGCACTCGCCACTCGAGAAGCTATCCGAGGTGGTATTCATCTGATTTAATAGCCAATATTAAGTTGAAATATAACTTTTTCAAGAAATTCAAACGTTACAACTGCCTCTCCTCGTTGGCCAATTTCAAAAGTATCCGTCTATTAGTAAAGAGACAATCTCGCGACGCTTGTAATGCGTACTTGAGTCGGGTTCAGCGTAATGTCTCTCATAACCCAAAGAAATTTTGGTCTTTCATGAGAGACAAAAGGAAACGCAGCCGTATATCTGGTCGCATGTCTTATAACGGCAACAACTGTGATACGCCGCAGGACATACTTAATGGATTTGCGGCCTACTTTAGCAGTGTCTTTGGTACCGCCTCTTCTGTTGCAGACCTTCCCACTGTGCAAAATTGCAACTGCAATATTCATTTTGATTGCTTCTCGGAAGATATTATTATCACTGCTATTAATGGCTTGAAAAATAATTTCACCTGTGGACATGACCGTATTCCTGCCTTCTTAATTAAGGACTGCAAGTTTGTTTTCGTGAGGCCGCTACTCAAAATATTTCAACTCTCTTTGAGTTCCTCTACCTTTCCTGACGTCTGGAAAATGCCAGAATTACGCGCGTCTTCAAGACTGGTGATCAGACAGTTATCACAAACTACAGGCCCATTGCAATCCTTTCAAATTTTGCGAAAATTTTTGAACTGTGTTCATTCAGGTCTTTATCCATTTGTTAGGCGTTACCAATCACTGCCATGTCACGCAATTCATTTCAGATAGCTTGGATGGCAGGGGGCAGGTTGATGTGGTATATACTGATTTTGCCAAAGCCTTTGATCGTTTGGATCAAACTATTCTTGCCATGAAACTCAGAGCCTTCGGACTCAGTGATGCTCTTGTTAGCCTTCTTATGTCCTATGCAAGTAATCGTTCTCAGTACATTTTTTACAATGGATCATCTTCTTTAACGTCTGGAATCCCACAGGATTCTAATCTGGGTCCCTTAATATTCAATATGTTCATTAATGATGTCAATTCGGTGATCAGTTGCGATAAGCTACTCTTCGCGGATGATTTAAAGATCTTTTGTAGTATCTCTTCGATTTCAGACTGTATTCGCATTCAGACTGACCTGGATAACATCTTCCATTGGTGTACTACGAATAACTTACCACTGAATGTATCGAAGTGTAAGTCTATGTCTTTCTAGCGCTGTGCGGAACCATGTACTTTTATTTATAGTTTAAATGGCGTGGACTTGGAACGGGTTCAGACAATGCGGGACTTGGGTGTGATTTTTGACGTGAGACTCACGTTCGTTGACCACATAAACAATGTAACTTCTACTGCTTTGAGAATGCTGGGATTGATCGTGCGCAATTGCAAATCTTTTACCAATCCTGAATTATTAAAGGCGTTTTACTTCTCGTTGGTTAGGTCACGTCTTGAGTATGCTTGTGTGATATGGTATCCACTTTATCACTGTCATATGCGGCAGCTTGAAATGGTTCAGCGCAAGTTTGTTAAATTTCTATGGAGTCGAGTTGACGGAGCCTATCCGTGTAGGAATGCTGACCACTGTCTATTGTTAGCCCGTTTTGAATTAACTTCTCTCCATTTCAGGAGTATTGCCTCGGGTATATGCTATTTGTTTAAGCTGCTTCACAACGTAGTTGATTCTCTTGCGTTACTTCAGCAAATAAGGTTCGCTGTACCCCGTCCTGCGTCGCGCCATGCCCTTACTTTCAATTTGTCTTTCCCGAAAACTAATGTCGCGGTTAGATCACCTCTTTAGTCCATGTGTTCTAATTTTAATGAAATCAGCGTTCACTGCGATGTCAATTGCTCCAGCATCGGGTTTGTTAGGGCAGTAATCGCGGAGCACTTTAACAAATATTATTGACATTCGTTGTCACTACATGCTCTATAATATTTAATTTTTCTTTTCTTCGTTTCTTTGCTCTATAGTATAACTTGTATGTAGATACTTCATTATTGTAATGTTCCAATAAATTATCCTGTAATTGGTAGTAACTGTTGGGCAATAAAGCTTATTATTATTATTATTATTATTATTATTGTAATTATGTATTATATTATGTAAGTAATAATCAGAGATTTCTGTCAATAATAAAATCTAAGTATTCGTATTTTTTAAACGTACAAGTTGAGGATATGTATGATTTGTTCAATAGTTGTGTGTATTTTTCTATTACATTAATAACTTATTAAATACACATAATCTAAAAACAATCTCATTTCAAATTCCGCGCCAATATGTTGCTAGCGCCATCTTTGTACACTTTGTTACACTGATGTGTAACAAGGATAGAAGCTCTTCGATATTTTTTTCCAAGTAGTTGCCGGTATGAGTTGTTTAGTCTGTATACTGGTTTCAGATTGTGGGCAGACGGTATACGAGCTCGTTGTTGTCGTGGCTTGAGTCCTTTTCAATGGATAAGCGGTTATCTGTGGTCATATCCGGTTGTAGATCTGATGAGGACCATGCGAACGCTATCGCACAATTATTATTCTTAATGTTTATAAACGATTTACCATTGTAGCGGATTTACAGTATTATTTGCTGATGACAAATCTATTGCCGTCTGTTCGCATAGTCCAGAATTATTACAACAGTCTATATCTCTTGTTGTGCGTGAATTATTAGCATGATGTAGTAGACTTTTCAGACGAGCTTTAGATTTTTCTATGGACTTGGGAATACCTAGGGACCAGTTTGACTATATCTGCGGTAAACGTAATAAGTTTCAACATGTATCTCCTTCGTCGATTGTTAATGTAATAAGTCCTATTACGCAGTTCTTAAACTACCCCCACTTTTTCTCGGAGAAATCTGCTTAACATTTACTACGTCTTGATACATTCTGGCTGGAGTTATAACGTGTTAGTCTGGGGGGAATGTTCAGGGACGTTTTTAAGGCTAATGGGATACTCACGTGTACATGTTCGTGTACTTCTATTTAGAATATGGTTGTATTTGTAAATGAAAACTTTAATTTATTTTTTCGGCCTGCTGGTACACGCAGAACAAATTTTATCTGCCCTACAAAACACAAAAGAACACTTTCTGAAAAATCGCCTAATAATTCTGGTGCAAAGCTCTTAATAAGTGCCGTTCGAGGTCAGGAGTATCGGATCTGTGGAAAATACGTTCTATGCAGTTCAAGATTTTTTAAATATAAATTAATTTTTTATCTTCTGAATAGTGCTTTTCATTAGATTATAGTCTATTTTCAATTGGTTATTTTCATAACCATGCTTACTTGTTTTTTAACTTTCTTTTATACTTATATATACTCATATATTGTTATATTGTTGTGTTACATGTGTGATTTGACAATGTAAATATCTGGAAATTCAGATCTAGTACAATAAAAATTATCATTATTATTATTATTATTAAGACTAATAAAGAACTTTCAAATCTATAAAAATATTTAAACAACACACAATTGGTAGTTTTAACAGTAATAATAAGTGCAATTTATTAGGATTTAGCAATAAAATTGTCAAGAAAATTTGTATTAGGAATCCTATAAAATGTTTTAAATAATTTTAAAAATATCGACTACTAGCAAGACATTTCTTCCTGTAGACACATAGTGTCAATATTAGCTTCTACACGCCGGCTAGGTTTTTTTAACTACGCAAGTAGAAATTTAATTCAAAACGCCTAAGGAACGTCGTCTGATAGATGAAAGCAAAACTTATATGCCTGTAGAGATGCAGAGCTAGTTCATTAAAAAAAAAATAGTACGCCAGAAAAAACAGCGCAAACCCCTGACGGGTTTTTTATATACATTTTACAGCCGGTTAATATAAAATTGGTATAAATTTGCATTTTGCCCAGTCATGGTTTATCTTTAAATAGACAGGCTCTGATTTTTGTAACAAAATGTGCTAGGGAAGCTTTTATAATTCATATCTACTTAGCCATGAAGAAAAACAAGTGAACATCCCATATTTTTGCTGTCAGGTTGCTATGACATTTTGATCTTTACTGGACAAATTCATTCACATCGAAATATTTTAGTTCTTCTTGTAGCCATAATCAAAAAAAAGTAGAATAGGCTCAACAATATTCATCAGCAGATAATGTTCAATCAAAGACCAACTAAAGCATCATTAAAATTGAGATTGGTGATTATTATAAATGTTGCAACAAGGAAATGCATAAAGCTGACGGACGACGAAAAGCCATTTTCAAAAATTATAACAGGTGATAAAAGGTGAGTGTATCTCTGGCATCCACCGATCCATCAGCTGCTGGATTCAACGCTTCAGGCAGTAGGGTTCAACGGCAGACATATTACGATGTGAGAGACCAAGGAATTTCAATACGAAGATATTTTGGCCAGCTGGGTTGGCATGGACGTCACTTCGGCGAATTCTGAAAATGTACTTGCATGTGTATCCTTACAAAATGAAAATGCTGCAACAGTTATCACGCATAGATTATCATCAAAAACTCGCATATGTGCTTTGATTAGAGGGGTTGGCTACAGAAAACAATGATGTCATCGACAAGTTGGTGTGGACGACAAAGCGTATTTTTCACTGAATGGCTTTATTAACACACATAATTAGCGATTTTGGGGAAGTTAAAACCCACACCCCATGCATGAGCGCGAACTGCATCTTATGAAGTGCACTGTGTGGTATGACATGACGTCAGAAATGATCATTGGTGACGCCAATGCAGTAACAGTGACTTGTGATCAATATCCAAATATGATTAAGAGTATTGTGCATGCTGCAGTGGAGAATGTACCTGAGATGTGGTTACATACAGCAGCAGCCTCAATTGAGCTTCTGAAAGCAATTTTACGTTACCGCATCACCTCCAGAAACGCTGACATAAACTGGCCCTCCCGTTCGCCTGACCTCACTCCGTTTAATTTTTTTCTATAGGGCTATCTGAAGGACAACGTGTATGTGTACAAACCCTAAACAATAGAGCAGCCCAAGGACAATTGTCATGAATCATGTGCTGCACAGGGTCCGTATCTGTGAGGTCCATAATGGCGGGCACCTAACAGATTAAATTCCACACATAAGTGTAATCAACAATTTCCTATCTTTGTTCTTTAAGTCTGTGAGTTATTCATAGTTATGATCCCTTTGATCCACTTTGTATAAACATTTCTTCTCGTATGTATGTTGTACATCCATACGTATGCCATTATGGATACTAAACCAGTTAAATATAATTTTTTTTTTCTCTCTTCTTTCTTTTCTGAGAAGCAATGTTGGGATAGATTAGTCGCTTGTGTACTTATTCATTTTTAATTAGGATTTATATTTTTTATGAACGATTTCACCTAATTAATTATAAATAAATCCGGAAATAATAAAAGAAAACTGGTATTGTAAATAACTTTACCTGTTGGCTTGTTTATTGCCAAGAATGCTGTAATTTAACATTCAAATGGAGAAAAAACAAACAAATATTGTAAAAGTAAATAGTCGGGCAATAATTCACATCAAGGAAAACAATCACTGATTACATAACATTTCATATTATGCATAAACGGAACGTACTAACAGTTCACATTATCCATCGTTGAGTAACACACTTACTAAAAGTACATATATTTTAAGGTAACTGTAACAAATATCTATAACTAACTGTACGTTGGCATCCGAACAATGTTCCAACAAGAAGTGAATATATTAGAACACCTGTTTGTTCAATGACCTTTCGATAAACAAAAAGCCATAGACGACTTAGTCAGTTTTAATATTTTTTTCACGTCGTTACTTTCAACTTAAAAATATGTATATATACACATTATTTTTATTACCGTTTATTGTTCTTTAATGAAATTATACGACCTCTAGCGGGTCTCGTACACTCTTCGTAATTAGAATATATTATGAAGGAGGAGTAAATCTTATATTTATGGTCTTTTTCATCGTTATGTTACATCTAGAGGTAATATGCTAATTGGTATCTCAGAGTTTATTAACATCATTAAAGTATGTTAAACACATGCTTCACGGCGAGTGTCCATGAATTTAATGAAAGGGTAACATGTAGTAATTTAAAAGGTAAGTGCCTGTTTACATATCCCCGTAGTTTGTATAAACTTGGAACGGATTTTCCATATTATCTTTGTAAATTTAGTCTCTACATAATTTATCATTAGTTATCTATTGTTTTGAGTGTGTGATTTGTTCACATATTTAAAATGTTAATTCTTACTTATTACTGTTATTTATTTAAATATTATTGCATATATTTAAATTGCTGTTGATGACCAAGTTTGATATAAAATATTATACTACGTATATCGACGTATACCAAACATTATTTTGTTATATTTTACTGCTTCATCATGATGTAGTAAGTAGAATAATAAATAATCTTACATATTATTATTAAACGTACACTCATTTCTATACTATACTATTAAATTTATTATTATTTATTAAATTAATCCTGTTAATTAATTCATCAAAGGAAGATTTTCTGTTATTATAAGAGTTTAAATGATGTGAATTAATTTCTTATACATACATCAGGAGCACAAGTTCATAACTTTTTGAGTAAGTATTATATTTTACATTCTTATACGTCGTATAAGGAAGTATTGTGTTGGTGAACATTTTGGACTCCGATATTGTTGCATATATTCACGTTTGTTATAAGCGTACTTTATAACAAAAGACTTGTTTAGCAAATATCTCTGTCTGTCAATCTGAGTTTGGCCACGATAGAGATAAACGGTTAAAGTTATCAATACGAAACCTTATATTTAAGAACATAATCATTTTCTTGAGATCTACTGAGACATTGAGTGAAATTAGTAGCCTGCAAATAGTAGTTTAGTAGTGAAAAAATAACATTTTAAAGAAGGCGAACTGGAATAAAGTTTTTATCGAAATAAATGCAAATATCTCGCAAATTATGGATTCTCTACAGATTCAATATAAAGGTAAAGATTTCAAATTTTGAACAGAAAGTAACAACTTTTACTCGTAGGAAGTAGCAGTTTTAAGAAATTTGTGTATAATTTAATAAATAAAACATTTTTCTACCAATTGTAGATTGTTTTAATGACAAGAAGTTGTTCTTTTTAATTATTTTTTCGTTTTCAGTTGTAATTAATTCGCACAAAATTGAGTGACAAAATCAAAGTATCGTAAACATTTAAACATTATATGCTAGATGACATCGCTTGTCACTTCGCTATTGACAAGTAAATTTACGAAAAATATGTCTATGTACACAGTTGCAGAACGAGTGGAAATTGTTGACAACTTTGCTGCACTATATCCTAACCGGCCAGTTTTAAGTACTTCCACAGTGTCTCGAATTTACAATGAATTCCAGAGCACAGGCTACGTAAATTATGACCACAGGAAACGTATTAGGAATCCATCGGCCGTTTCAGAAGAAACCAAAATGAACATTTGTTTGGTGGTTGAAAATGAGGACATTACAAGTTTAAATATGCTTGCCGATCAGTTCTAAATTTCAAGAAGCTGTTGCTATAAAGCGTTGAAGACCGAAAAGTACATATCTTATAAGATTCAAAATGTTCACTAATTGTTACCAACCGACTTCTTCCCAAGAATGGAATTTTGCCAATTTTGTATAGAAAAAATAGATAATGATCCAAATCTGTTAACAAGAAATTTATTTACGATTATACGCGGAACATAGGAATTTGGGTGCTAAAAGTTTTACCCCATGTTAACTTTTGTTGCGGTATAAATAATAAAAATAAATGTAATTTTACACACTGTGAGATAATATATTGAATTAGTGAACACAGAAATAATTTAAACAAATTGTTCAAAATGTTTGCCTTCAGCAGTTGCACAATTTCCAAACCGATCGTAGAAATTTCTACGAGTGTTTTGCAATTATCGCACTGTAATTGAATTTCAAGCGTCTGTGATTCTTGCTCTTAGCTCTTCCAAGTTTTCAGGTTTTTCTCGAACATTGTCGTAGACTTTAGTTGATGCATGACCCCACAAAAAAAATCGAGTGGGGTAAGGTTTGGGCTTCTGGCAGGCCATCCAAATGCTCCATATCGTACAATCCACCTGTTGGGGAAACTTTGATTCAAGAATTCCGTGATTGTGGCAGCACTATGATCTGGTGCTACGTGTTGCTGGAATATTATTTCCCCTTTACCTCGCAACTCATTCAGACGGAAACCTACTTCCATCTGAAGTAGATCTAAATATTTCCGTTGATTTAAATTCCCGTCTATAAAAACGGCCTCAATATGTTATTCCCCACTATTCTCACCCAAACATTAACTTTCTGAGGTCACTGCGTGTTATCCTCTCGAATCTTATAAGGATCTTGTCGTGCCCAAATTCTTTGGTTTTGTTTGAGTACCGTCCCATCCAGAGCATATGTGCACTCGCCAGAAAAGAGTATTCTTGCTAAAACATTTGGATCGTTATTTATTCTTTCCATCCAATATTGGCAAAATTCCATTCTTGGGAAGAAATCTGTTGGTAACAATTAGTGAACATTTTTAATCTTATAAGATTTGTACTTTTCGGTTTTCAACGCAACAGCTTCTTGAAATTTGGAACTGATCGGCAAGCATATTTAAGCTTGTGGAGCCCTCGTTTTCAACCATCAAACAAATGTTTATTTTGGTCTCTTCTGTAACTGTAGATGGATTTCTAATTCGTTTCCTGTGGTCACAATTTATGCAGCCTGTGCTCTGGAATTCATTGTAAATTCGAGACACTGTCGAAATACTTAAAACTGGCCGATCAGGATATGCTGCAGCAAAGTTGTCAACAATATCTCTGAAGGACATCCCTTGGATACATGCCGTAACAATTTCCACTCGTTCTGCAATTGTGCACATAGAAATTTTTTTCCGTAAATTTGCTTGTCACTAGCGAAGTGACAAGCGATGTTTAAATGTTTACGCTACGTTGATTTTGTCAATCAATTTTGTGCGAATTAATTACAACTGAAAAGGAAAAAAGAATTAAATAGAAAAACTTCATGTCATTAAAACATTGTACAATTGGTAGAAAAATGTTTGATTTATTAAATGAAACGCAAAGTTCTTTCAAATTTGATCCGCAACAAAAGTTAACATGGGGTAGAATTTTTAGCACGCAAATTGCTATGTTCCGCGATAAAAAAATGCACGGTATATGTAAGAATGCCCTTGTAATAAAACTTCATATAAACAAATAAGTAGGTTATATTTTGATGTTGACAAATAAGTTTTGACATAAATGCTGAAATTAAAAGGCAAGTATTTATTAGATTATTTTTCAATCCATTCATGTCTGAAGAGTTTAGATGTACACCACCTGAAATGCGCGAGATTGCAGAACAGGCAGTTGAGTACTTGCTTCCCCATAAATCTAACACTTATACATGAAAACATATACAGAATTTAAAAAATGGTGTAACTCCAAAAATACAGCAGTAATTTCTGAAAACGTACTTCTGACTTATTTTCAAGAATACTCAAGAAATAAAAAAGCCTCGACTTGATGGGCGCATTATTCAATGCTGAAAGCTACACTTGGCCTAAAGAGGATATTAACATATCAAAATATTTTAAATCAGTTACCTTTTTAAAAAGGAAAAATGAAAATTATAAGCCCAAAAAATCATTAGTATTTACTCAAGAGGAAATTATAAAATACCGTACTGAGGCACCCGACGCATGTTACATTGCAACTACGGTAGTATATTTATATATTAATACTTTGAAATTATTGACAATTTATAACCCTGTTGACTGCTCTTGTATTATTCACACCCGCAATAAATAATTAAAAACCATCTAAAAATTATACCAATTCCAGATATAGCAAAATTCTTTATTAGTGTACGTAAATGTACTAGACAAAACATTGGACATAACACAATATGACAGATGCTAAAAAGATTGCCGTTTACTTAAATTTACAAAATCCACAGTCATATACTGGTCATAGTTGCCGTTGAACCTCGGCTACACTTTTAGCTGTCAATAGTTTTAATATCCTTCAGTTAAAACAACATGGTGGTTGGAAATCTTCTAGTGTAGCTGAAGGTTATATAGAAGATTCCTTAGCAAATAAAAAAAAATAGCATGTATGTTACAAGGTCATCTACTTAAGAAACCACACCTGCAAAAAATACAGAAGTTTTCGATATGAATCAAATTCCATCAACATCAGCAGTACAGTCAGGATCTATATTTCGACTGAAGATATCTTAAATACTTATGGAATTAACTCAATTAATAATACTGTCATTAATGTGCCTACAGACATGCACAGTCCTGCTTTTTCAAATAGAATTGAACCATAAATAAATATGACATGCCATAATTGCACTATCAATTTTTATAAATAAATTAAATAATTCTCTACATCTGTAATAGTTACGTGTTATATTGTTTCCATATTTTACTATCATACATATTTTGCTATTGTTATCCTAAAATACAGTTATTTATTTTACCTTAGAGGTAGAGCATTTATAAGTTTTAAATTTTAGGTATGATTTATGGTATAAATCGACGATGATATGCGGATATACGAATGTGAAACTGGTAAAACTACAATGAATTTTGACGGTTGACATACTACTGCGATTGCATGGTTGCGGCATGCGCTTTATTTGGTGCCATTATTCACCTAGGTCAATAATATGCTCATTATTTACCTGTTTTTAGTTTAGGTGGAGAAATGACATTTCATGGCGTTTTATTATGTGTAAAAATGTTATGATATTTTACTACTGGTACAAAAAAGTATTTAGATCTAAATATGGAATAAGTTCTGTATACCAAAATAATTATGATAAATAAGTACAGAAAGTAAAACTTTCTCCTTTACTGTAAAGCAGTTTTTGTTTTTTAGTAAATATCTTGCAGATGATGCGTTCGTCACAGATTAAGAGGATAAAAATATCTAAAACTGAAATTGCAATAACTTTTGCAAAAAAAATTACAAACGCACATACGTATAAGAAAATCCTGTGGTGTCCATACTTCATATTTAGTTGCATATTTTGTGCAGTATCTCAATATCAAGTTTCACTCGTGGTATGTTTGAATGGCTTTGAAAACCGACATGCTCCAATAAATTGAAATGGTGTAAAATTTGAGATGTTGCAAAATTTTATCTCTACAAAAGTCATTTCAGAACTGTCATAAAAGTAATATTCCTACGCTTTTTAACGTTTGTCATAATTACCTTCTGACTTTTGTTACAATTGTCATTCAAATAATACAAATTTGTCAACAACAATTGTCCATTAAACAGAATAACCACGTAATAAATTAAATATGATTATAGAAAAGTAATATTTAATAACTTTAATTGGGACAGTTGGTCAAACAAATTTTTGAAAGTTTGTCAAATACTTTGTGTGAAATATATCCAAAACTTGTTTCTTAAACATTATATTTGGCGTGCACGCGGCCTAACTTAAAAACAAATAAAATGGCAGTAGATAAGAATGGAAAATGTCCTAACATACTCCACAACACAAAATATGTATAAAATTTTAAATAATCTCCAGCTTTCAATACTCTATAAAAAGAAAGTTAGCACATGGTGTTCACGTGGTCCATAAAGTAGAGTGAACACATTTAGAGAATATCACATACGTCATCACAAACCTGCGCAAACAAAAATTGCAAGGAGCGCAGGTGATTTAAAGGGCGGAAGTATTAGGGATTTTTAAACTTCATAATTGTGGAAATTATGTTTTTACGACTGGTTAGTTTAAAAATAGAAATAGTGTCTATAAAGGCAATTATATGAAGAACAATATTTTACTAAATTCAAAGAAACAACAAGAAAACACCAATATAACATAATCGCGCCACGCTACTGTTATAATAACACCCCTAAACTGGATCGGATGGGATATAATGAACTTGCCCAACTCTAGTACGTTCATTGCGCACTATGACGTACGTGATATTCTCTGTGTTTTCCATTTAGGAAAAATACTATGGAGACTCTGTAAAGCATCCTTACTGTACTCTCAAAACGGAAGCATTAGGCGGGGATAAGTGTGGGACCAATATGGCTGCCTCACCTAGTCCGGACTACTCAAAATTATAATCTGTCACCCCACACCAGTCAGGCCTACACTAACCTATGAAATGTTATTCCAGACGAATTCTTATCTTCGCCGTCTCTGTTGTTGCAGCCACGTAGAGCACAAGACCATAATGTCTTTTAATGTTTAACTTATTATATAACAATGCACAATGCACAATACACAATGCACTTAACAAACACTCCACTTTTTACCAACACTACTTGTTTGACGTAAGTGTAGTATCAATATGGCGGACCTGTACCCAGTTTGTCAAGTGACGTCGTCTCCCTTCCTATTCTTTCTCAATGATGTTTTTACTCTAATGCTTTTGCGACCAATAGATATCTGTATACAATTGTATTAAAAAGAAGAATTACTTTTCTTGGCAGTAGCAGCAATATGATTAGTGAATGATAGCAAAATGACAAATCGGCTGTCATCTAAAAAATTACAATGACAATCATTGAAAGAATATAAAAACAAATTGTATAAGTGAAAATGTAAAAGGCTTCTTTTCGACGAAGATAATCTCTAGTTACTGCAGATGATGTATTGTTAATTGTATACTAAGATTAAAAGAATCGTATTCTGACACGCTGTAATTTTAAACAAAAAAAAAACGTACATTTCTTCTTGCACATGAAACGGACGCTTTTACAAATGTGATTCTGTTCATGTCATTAGATATATAGGACAACAATTATACGTTCTAATAGTACGAATTGAACTAAACAAAGTATTTATTAACCTAGTTATGAATGTGATGTAATATTTAATAACGTACTATTAAATAGTATTTTTTATACTGAATGCATATACATATTGAATTTGGGTAAAATGGTAACCAACTTTTATATGAATAAATGCAAATATAGTTCAGGCGATTGTTAAAAGTTCGTATTTGCTTGTACGAGGCTATATTAAAATGTTTCGAGATTAGTTTTGTAACACGCCAAAAGATCGCTGCTAGACTTACAGTCAAATCTTCAATCTACATTGGGAGTTGTGCTATACTAGCTGCGTACCACATTTGCAAACATACGATTTTGCTTGAAACTGTCACAGATGTGTTTGATTTTTTTCGATATGTTTGCTGCAACGGTATGACTAGTTGCGCTCTTCAAAAGCAGACAATCTTGAAAAATAACGGTCTCTTTGGTTTGCGGGTTATCTATGCTGGTATTCTGTCGTCTCTTATTAGTACGTATTATTGCCTTCCTTTGTCTTCTATTACTCTATCTCATGATAGTCTGCATGACATACTATTTTCGTATACCGCCGTTTCGATATCGAAATTGATGAGTTTAAAGTATGTGATCTTGCAGTATTGATAACACCATTGATTTTTTTGAAATTTATTTCCTTATCTTATGTATTATATTGTTTTCCCTATCCTGATTTTATATAATAATGCTCTATTCTCTTTATCGATTGTTCTAGTTAGATCAAGCTGGTCAGTCAAATATTAAAAATCAGTGTTAGTTTAAAACATGTCATAATCAAACGAAAACTTAATTTACTTAATCGTTTAATAAATAATAATATATAATTCAATTCTATACATTCTAATAACAATCATCTTTATTACCAACAGACAAAGCCCAAAGCAATGCTACAAAATATATTACAGCAGTTGCAGTAAGTAACAGGAACGACACACTTAATGATGATCCAAAATACTGAGTCAGTGTCTGCAATAATTAAGTCCTCATTTTTGTTTGCCAAGCGACAGAGCGTGTTTGTTGGAATCCTTCTCATGACGTTCTCGCGAATGGAACTACAAAGGTGCAGTTATGTCTGGAGTTAATTCGTGATATCAGAAATGTCATTCGGTTCAGGATATCGGGGCAGTCATTTTACTCTTCAATAGCCTATGTTAAAATCTCTCTCCGTTAACATCTCTGCTAACATTTAAGATAACATATCATGACGTAATAATAGTGCTACACCCTCTTTGGATAAACACGATCTGTCCTATAAGAGAGAAACTTCAGGAACCTACGATGGACCCGGTACAACGCCAAGCAATCACTTGAATAGATAGTAAACCATATTAATGAGGCATATTCAAGCTTACTTAGCACATAGGTGGAGTATAAAGATTTTAACAAAGCTACATCCGTGAAATATTTAGAAACCCGCATGACAGCATCTAACAATCTATGATAAATGTCGTTGTACTTTGTTCATCATGTGAGACTTAAAGCTTAAGCTGCGGTCGAAAGTAACTCCAAAATCTTTGAATTTAGTTTTACTCATTAATTTGTGGTCACCAATGTAGTAGGAAGAATTATATGAAGAGGAAGTTCGTGTGTGGTAACTGTACAGCATTTATCCACATTCTACTAAAACCAGAATGTTCACACCATGCAGGCAATGCATTTAAATTTTTTGAATGTTAGCTGCATTAGCAACACTGTGGACTACAGAAAGATTTCGATATCATTAGCATACTCAACGACATGGCAGTCAATCTGTAGGAAATTATTTATAAATAATATGAACATCAGGGAACCTAAATTTGAACCCTGTGGAATATCGGACGTATGTATAAAGTGAGTGAAAGAAAATTTATTATAACAGATATAACATCTTCTCTCACAAAGGTAAGATCTAATGAGACCGACAGCCGAAGGAAAAAAAAAGCCAAATGAACCCAATCTACACAGAAGATCATTTTCAGTCATGTCAAATGTCCTCAAAAGATCAGTGTGTATCACATATTTAGATTACAGTAAGATACCTTAAGTATAAATTGGTTTAATTGCCGTTTAAATTGATAAAAAATTGCGTGATACCCAGTTTGTCCAATTGCCGTCTTGTGCTGGTTTATGTCGTTTTGCAATTTTCTTTCACAACTCAAGCTCTTTTAACATCGCAAGCTCTTGGTCTCTTTATCTTTATATGATTTTAAATTGAAAAACATTTACATTCACACATTATAGTCTTTGAGAGATATTCCCAAACAACTTTTACAGTAAGAATAAAAGCGTGTTTTATACAAAAGTTTTGTTGAATTATGATTACGTACCTTTGTAATCTTGTTAAAGTCTATGCAAAACAGTCTTTCTCGATAATAGCATAATTGTTAGTTCCGCTCCGAATTTTGAAAATTTTTTATACAATAAATATATTAAATATAATAATATTCTTCATATGTTTATATAAACATTGATCAAAGTAAAAAAAGGTATTCTCGAAACATAGTTTCCTCGTTGAAGTAAAATGCTACTTCTGGTTTACCAATATGGCTCAAACACTAATACGTTTTTAAGACTTAGCCTATATTATACGCTAAGTTTAGAATATGATGCTGTTAGCTTTACCCGTTAAGCTCAATTATTTCTGAGAACACGCACAGAAAAAGAGAGGGCGGAGAGAGAGGGATATAGAGAGGGGGAGTAGGGGGGAGGAGAGTTAAAATCTGCAAAAATCTGAACATCAAAGGTGTTCATGATAACAATGCTTTATACCACGTATAAGAAAGGGAAAAAGAAGTTAATTATCAAATAAATAATCAATAAATATTTAAAACTCAGTAAACCTGTATTAAAATATAGCAAATATTACAAATACCACAATTACGTTCTAATGACTTTCGTGATATGTTTTATGGTTTCCATTCAATAGAAGAGATAGAGGTTATATTGCTAAATATAATAAACATTATTGTGGCATCAATACGTTTGTTGTAACTAACTGGTTAAATATCTGTGCAGTAAAAATATAACGATTGAAATACTTGTATTTAGAATTCGAAACTTACATATTGCCACGTAAACAAATGATTTTCAAATAATTTGACGAATAAAAAGTTTTTTTATGTTAAGTTTATAGAATTCGTCTCGCCTCTCAGGTAAACGTATAATGAAAATTGTGGTAACATAAAGAAACTTAAACCTTTCATCATACCCTCATTATATTTTCACACTTTGCCACCCCTTATTCCATGTCTGGTCTTTCCACAATTATCGAAATAACTCAACCGAACTTATTGTGCGCGAAACAGCCTTCTATTTACCGAGATCCCGCTGCTTTAAGCCATTCAAATCTAAAACCCACAGGTATAATATAGACAGACAGATACTATTGTGCCATTTCACTTAATCCGATGAATTCAGACGTAAGCAACGCTGTTACCTCAGCCCCGTAAATATTTGCTTTTTGCTCGAACTAATGCACGTGCAAATGATTGCTCTACTAGACCGGAACTTGCCACATCATTCCGGTTATGGCCGATATGGTGATTTATGGTATTAATTTTGGGGAGGAAATAGATCGACGTTTTGGAGTGATTGAAATATTAATGCATGATATATGATTGAAGAGTTCCTGGCTTACAAATTTTCTTTAATATTCAATTTGAAATTACTATCAATCCTTGTCTGTCTTACAAGATTACGATATTATTGAATATATATAACTATAATATATAGTTAAAAAGAATTAATTCCGGTAAAATAATACTAATACATATTTTTTTTCTTGTAGACTTTCTAGTATAGATAGTCAGTGCACTGATAAGAATTATAATGTATAATAGTTTTGCGAAAATACTCCTTTCATGAAATGATTTTATCAAAATTAACTGTTAAACAAATATAGAAATAATAATATAATAATTTTTTAATAACCAAACAGGTTAACTTTTATTACAGAGCGTAGTTTAACGTTCTGTATTATTTATAATTATCTAGATAGATAATACATAAATTTAACATTTGTATCGAATTTGTATTCGTGATTTAATGTTGGATTGTGGTAAATTTTAAATATACGGTCTTAAAAATTCAGATGGACAGTATTTTTACATAATTATTAATAGAGTTTATTATGATAGATATACAGTCAGCCTTGATTTCATTCCTTGCTAGCTTTAAAGTGAACCGTATTTATTGTGATATAGAAATCGCAATAGAAGAAAATAGAAATAGAAATTAATAATGTTGGTATAAAGAAGAACTCCGCCTGGGACAGGGGATGGGTGGATCGAGTAGCCCATCGACTGTCACTGCCGGTCCCAAGCCCGGACAAAGGAGGAGGGTTTCCAGGCGAGGTTAGCAACCTGCCTGGAATAAAAAACTATCTACGCTCACAGAACTGAATATGTAGCCTCGGAACACGGACGGATTAAAAAGAAGACGACTAATGCTAGGGAAAAGGCCAAACGAAAAAGGAAGCGAGACACCACCCGAATAGCGAACTGGAACATAACATCGTGGAACGGTAGAGACCAGGAAATTCTCATCGAAATGAGAAGGCACAAGATCGACGTATGTGGGATATCGGAAACAAAAAGAAAAGGCCAGGGAACATCTAAATTCGAAGACTATATTCTGCTGTATAGCGGAAAAGCGAAGCACGAAAGAGCACGATCTGGAGTGGGCATACTACTGCACGAGAAATACAAGCAGCACATCCAGGACATTGAATACGTTAGCGACAGAATAATACGGGTATCCTTAACAATTAACCAAAGCATAACACATCTAATCAGTACATATGCGCCTGATGCCTGCAAAACCGTAGAGGAGTCAGAAAACTTCTACCTAGAACTACAAAACTCCATCGATAAGTTAAATAGCAAGCATAAAATCATAATTTTTGGAGACCTCAATGCTCGTATAGGGAATGAAGTAATTCCTAATATAAAACAGCAATATAATGAGCCAACTATCAACGAGAACGGCGAACTCCTAATCGACTTCTGTACTAGAAACGAGATGAGAATAAATAATACCTTCTTCCCGCATAAGGAACAACATAAATACACATTTTGCAATTCCAGAGGACAACGCTCCATGATAGATTTCATAATAACAAACAGAGCAATTATCCCCGCACAAATATTAGACGTGAGAGCCCTAACATCAGCTAACTTAGGAACCGATCACAACCTTATCTATGCAAAATAATGATGGAACAACCTACAAAGTCTAAGAAGGTGCCGATATATGTGGAGAAATACAACTTAGAATCACTGTCACTGGATACCACTCGAAAACTGTATGAGAGCAGGCTAGAACATAAACTGCAAAACGCTACTATAACAGGCCAAACTGATGTGGAGAGCTGCTGGCAACAAATTAAAACCTGTATAGAACAAGCCGCCTATGAGGCTATAGGTAAACGTAGAATCAATATAAATGCCACAAACCATACCAAACCATGGTTTTGTGAAGAAGTTAGAGAACTGGCAGATAGGAAAAGGAAAAGTTATTTAACCTACAAAAGCTCACCAACAGAAGATGAACGCACCAAATATCTGGAAATCAGGAACAGCGTTAACTCAAGAATCAAGACCATTAAAAGAGACCACTGGAGCAGATTTACCAGCGACATGGATCATGATCTGTATGGAGCACAAAGAAAAATATGGAAAATGCTTAAAAACAGGAAAAAGCCCGTAAATGAATACGTGCAAACAAAAGGCATCCCACCAGAAACATGGGAGGAATACTTCCGACAATTATACAGAGCGGAGGAAGCATTGGAATTGGAGGTATATGAAACAACGGAGGAGAGCACAATCAGCGAAAAAGAGCTGGAGGCAAAACTGAAGAAACTAAAAAACAGAAAAGCAGCGGGTGGCGACAACATCCCTAACGAGTTATTGAAATACGGAGGCAGGACATTCCTCGCAAAACTTACAATCTTCTTCAACCTAGTCCTGAGCTCACAACAAATATCAGAGGAATGGCACAGTAGCATTACAATACCTATTTTTAAAAAGGGACAAAAGACCTGCCCCGGAAACTATAGGGGAATAACGCTCCTAAATACAACAATGAAATTATTCACAAGCGTCCTCAAGCAGAAACTAGAAGCGCAGATCGAAACCCGAGAAGAACAACAAGGATTTAGAAAAAATAGATCAACGACTGACGCGCTATTCATCATCAAGCAGCTAAAAGAAAAGTCAATGGAATTCAACAAACCCCTCTACATCTGCTTCGTCGACTTGACAAAAGCCTTTGACAAAGTACGCCTGGAAGATATAGTTAGACTACTAATTAACAAGAGAACCCCATCCAATATCGTAAAAATAATCCGACTACTAAACACGGGCAACACAACAAAAATTAAAGCAGGCGAGCACACAACTGCCAATATCCCAACGCCGGGCGGAATCAGACAGGGGGACAGCCTGAGCCCATTCTTGTTTAACCTATTAATGGACGAAATCATACGGGAGGTCGCGTCGCTGAATTTGGGCTATAGAATGAGCAGGAACAGAGTCAGTATGGTGTGCTACGCGGACGATGCAGCAATCCTAGCGGAAACAGAAGACGATCTACAGAAACAGCTCTTTAAATTTTATCAAACAAGCCAACAGCTGAACTTGAATATATCCACCGACAAAACAAAAGCCATGACAATCGCTAAAGAACCAATTAGATGTAAACTCGTGGTGGAAGATAAACCCATCGAGCAAGTCAACCAGTTCAGGTACCTCGGCCTTGACATCTCCAGTGGTCATGACCCAACCAAAGACCTAAGGAACCAGATTAATAAAGCGACATCGCTATCAGGATGTTTAAGAGAGATAGTTTGGTCGAATCAATACATGCGAACAGACAGCAAGATAAGAATCTACAAAACCTGTATAAGGCCCGTCATGACTTATGGTATAGAAACGCGCGAAGAAACAAGCAAAACCAAGAACATGCTACGAGTGGCTGAAATGAAAACACTACGAACTATCCTTGGCAAAACCAGAAAAGACCGTATAAGAAACACCGACATCAGAGAACAGTGCGGGATAGTGGACGTGGTGAGATGGGGGAGACAGAGAAGAAGAGGATGGTACGATCACGTTAGGAGAATGGACGAGAGCAGATTGCCACGCGTAGCACTAGAGGGAAAGCCGGCAGGGTATCGAGCACCGGGAAGGCCACATAAGCGATGGAAAGACAGCTGGAAATCAACATCACAGGAAAAACCATAGCTACAAAGTCAGTAATTAACAGACCAATAGGTCTATAACAAGAAGAAGAAGAAGAAGAAGAAGGTATAAAGAAGGTGGGCCCAGGTAAACTAAAGAAATAAGTTCTCGAATTTAAGGAAGGAAGGTTAGATGTTGAACAGAGAAGTGACCACACCAACATTTAGCCGACGATGCCCGTGAAAAAACCGAAATGTTAGATTATGAAGATCGAGCTTCAATACTGTGCAAATGTATTGAAAAATGTTAGTGTAGTTACCTTGGCAGTAGCAGCAAATGATTAGTAAAAAATAACAAAATGACAATTTGATTTTACATTCTATGTTTGTCATTGTCATTTTTTTTAGATGACAGCCAAGGATTAGTCGTTCACCAAAGATTGATCTTGGTCTTCTAATTGAATCATGTGAATAGTTCACAAGAGCTCTACTCGTAATTTTTAATTACACAGCTTGCGTCGTTATTATTTATGTAGTTGCATTAAATGATAGACCTACCCTTTTTGGTGGGCCTGCATAAGTAATACCGGCTGTCCTATGTTTATATTTTAAATTTTTTTACTTATACGTACAATAATATAATATTATATATATATGAAATTATACTGTATCTAGCCTTACACCTGTAGTTTATTACAACTTCAGATATTTATTAATAAGGAGGGTCTATATTAATAATTCATATTTACTTGCAAACAAAATTAAATAATACAAAATCTAATGTTAGTACTGCAAAATTTGGTTTGTATTATGGAATATGTTTAAGTATACTTTTATGAAAAATCTTGCTTGTAGTTTATTATTTATATATATGTCAAACGTCGAAACATTTATCTCCCATTTTATTTGTACCCTAGATGGACAATTAATGATAGATAAATTCATAATTGCATTATTTCAGATACGTTTTAGTGTTCATACCCATATAATAAAAAGTGTTAATTTTCTTATAAACTAACTGTATATTGAGAAGAACAACAACTGTACTTCAAATGTAAAAACATAAACAAAAAGATGAAATTTCGTGTCAGTGACCTATTCGATTTTGCTCATTCTCAACGGAATGTTGTTCTTAAATTCGTTTTGAATGCAGGCGAGATTGTCGAATAGTTTATTCATAACTCATTATTCAAGTTATTGAATATGCAAGAAGATTTTTAATCAGGAACAGGTAGATGGATGACCGTTAAATTTAAACTGACTCTTCTCGACTTTCGAATAAATTTTATATCTTACAAGGTAATCTTCCGGACAATATCAATAAATTTTAAAATGTCATCCATATTGGTTAGGTTTCACTAGAGATTGATGATTTACACGTAGTCTTTTATGAGACAATGAAGTAATTATACACATAATACCTGAAAGAGTGTGTAACATTCACAAAACTAATGGGATGAAAATGTTTAAATATGTTTTATTCAAGGCTATGATGCACTAAACTTATAGCATTAATTTATTAAAATATTTGCTCACAGAAGTATCTTATATAAAAAAATAAAAACTAAAATTATACATACTTTATTTAACCAATGATAGGATATTGTAACAATACCTTTAATTAATAAAGGTACGATTACACTCAGATAAATTTAATAATATTTATTCTTACTATGTGTTTGAAACCTGTACTTATTCTCGTCTATATATAAAATTGAAATCTTTATGTACTTTTTAAATCTATTTTCAAATTCTCTCAGGTAATTTTTTATTTATGCCCTCACTAACTCAGTTCTTATATAAAATATTTAAACTAATTATTTTATATGTTGCTAACTTCCCTTGAATCATCAAAGCCCAAACAGTTGCCTATATGTAACTTTTTCAATATCTGCCTATATCATAGGATATTTACGTTTTATATTTCTTAACTTTATAAATCAAAGTTTACAAAACAGTTATTCTTTAGTGAATTATGATGTGTATTTCAACTTTATCTTCAAATAACAATACTTACTGTGAACTCAATCTCAAGGTATATATTAACATACTATTCAAATAATAATATAATCACTGACAGTTGTTTTTTCTATTTATAGGTTACGGTTCTAAGCGTCATATCTGTTTCATCAATTTAATTCAAAAACCTTCTTTATATACCAAATAAAAACAAATGTATCAAACTAATTTGTTTAATAAATCAGGCAAATTATAAATTATATGGTAGTTCTCAACACACACAACCAAATAAGACATTCATGGAAGTACCAAGCTTGTTTACGTAAACATTCTTTTGTAAATTTATATGTGCATGAAAATACACCTTTCGTGGATCGAAAAATATACAAGTAAGTATATTAATTATATTATTTTAAAAATACTGTATAGTTTTTGTATGTAAATCAAATACCCACACAAATTAATCAGTTTTAGTTTGCCGATCAGTTTTTTTTTGACTTCTAAAAATTATACAAATGATGATACAAATTAATGTTGTGCACAGAACTTACAAAATATCTTTTCTTGATTATCAACACAGTTATAATGTACGTATAAATAATAGATCTCTAAATTTTGATATACTTTTCAATTCGAAACTGATAAATTCAAATTATTTCAAAGAATTATACGACCTGTTATTACTACTGAACTGGTATTCTTATTTATACACCAAACGATTTTCTTTTTAGCTTGTCGAAGACATTTCCTGGAATCAATGAGGGAGATCCTTTCCTTTTCCTAATTGTCTGGAATGCTCGGAATGTGGACTGTAATGACCGCTATCCTGTAATACCTTCAACCTCTGCAATCAACTAGAATCTCGAACCGTCGAACGCTTTCGTGAAGACCTTTGAAACCTGCCTTTCCTCTACTGGACTGGAATACCTGTGTTAGCTGCTATGTTGAATATCTCGTATCTTTCAAGTCCTGGACTAAACTATTTGTATAACTTCTGGAATTTCACCAACTCTCCAATGCAATAAATCTCTCGTCAAATATGGAATAATATTTACCAATGCAGTAAGTTTATTTTTAAATTGTAATTATATATTTCTTCGCTTTCTTCTCAAGTATGAATATTCTTCAATTATTTCTTTATTCGTTACCGAAATTCTTTCTTCTAATTTATTTTTTATTATATTTGCATGATAAAAAAAAATGGTACTATTCTGGAAAATGTTGCAATCACCTAAAAAAATATCTGCTTTCTTTTCTACTATCTCCTAACCACTTCTTTTACACTTTTGTATAATGATGAATCTCTTAATTATGTGTTTTTCGGAAGGAAAATTTCGTTTTCCGAAAACACATCTACCGCTTTTCTTAAATTATTTTCGAATCTCTTTCTATTTATTCCCCATATCCCTGGCAATAAATCCTTAGTTTCTATAATATCCAATCATATTGTTCCACACATTATAATAATCCAAAATATGTTTTATTTGTAATTGAATATTTATAATACCTTTTTGTAATTCCAAAAATTTATCAATTTAATTCTTTACTTTAATTTTCACAACCTTTTATACCCTTCGGCAAACCAAATACTCAATACTTTAACTATATTATTTTAAATGTCAAAATCTGACACTTCTTACATTTGAATTTTAGCGCGTAACTATACATCATTTTCCAACCTTTATGATTCAAAATCCATACTAATATTCTCTATTTTTTCAAAAGTGTTAATTAAACAAGCTTTAACAAATAATATTACATATAAAAATACAACAAGTAACATTTACAATTCTACTTTCAGAAATGGGAAATATTACTACAACAAAGAAACCTGATAGGCAACCAACCACTCGATGCAAGGCGAACTTCAACATAACCCGATATGTAACCAACTTTACACGGTTCACAAAAACTATAGGGAAATACCCAATTAATATTCTCACAATTATTTTAAGTATAATTTAAATATTCTCACATCTATTTATTTAATTATAGTTTGGTCCATAAAATATTACCATCTTTTATTTTTTTTTAATACTCACTACAAGAACATATACAGTATATTTTATTAACATTAGTACTTCCATCATATCCTTACTCATCCAAGTTAGTGAACTACCACATATGCCCCTTTTTTAATAAATCTAAATTTCTATAGAATATATAAATTTATATTTATTCAACAATCTATACTAAAATGATGTACTTCAATTTGTACTACTTCTGTAGCATAACTATACATTCTCATATAAATCCATGTACATTTCTTAATATTTGGTATATAAGATAATTATTTACCTCACTGTATCTATTTTCATTTTTAACTCTCAATTATTTACAACAAACCATTTTAACTAATCTTATTCTCATAAATATACTAATTTATACCAACATATTCAAAATTTACATCTTTATCCATTTGTCTTCATCAATAATGTCATAAAATGTATCTTTTAACATTTCTATGCTTTCTATATAAGTAACTTTATTCCTTTTCTTATCCAATCTTATACCTTCTTTGTATTATCCTATTCATGATTTTAAACCCTCTAAAAATTCTTATCAATATTATAATCGAAACTACTTTTAACATTTACTGGTGATTACTATTAAGTTGTATCTGTTATTTCTTCAGATATTTAATAGCCTCTACAAAATATGCTTTACATATGCTCACTTATTCTTTATTATTTTATTTTATATAACTGTTCCTAGCTGAACAAAAACCCTATACCTATAATAGACATTTTCTTCTACCTTTTCAAACTTTCACTTTTGGAAAGTACACAAATTATATTTTCGTTTTTTAAGGCGTACGTGACCTACATATTTCTTTTATACATTATTATTCTATATATTTATTATCATTTTGGGTTTTATTTACCCTTTCATACATAATCTCTATAAATTATTCCATATATTTTTATGTTTCCCTTTTATTATTTATTATACATAGCAAGCATTCATTATTATCTTTTCTATACATATTTTATTTTATAGGCTTCTTCTATTTGTATATCACATTTTTTTTTTTTTATAACTCTTAATGACTTTAATATTTCTTGACCATTAAATGCTTTTATTACTCCGATAAATATCCTTTAAAAAATTTTTTTTTTTTTTTTAATAAGGTTCCTTCTTACTCATCTTTCATATATCTACTTTATACATTTCTTCACATTTTTATACTCGTATGTTTCTTTACTTACTGTAAAGTTACTTATATACTCCTCTAACACTTATATTTACAAATTTTATAATGTAAGGAATGAGGAAAATAAATTAAATATTACTAATTTCTTCATACTAACTAATCTTTTCAACTCTTCTTCGTCTAAATAATTCTATCCTGATTCAATTAATTTAGAGCAAGGAAATAAAATACAAAAACCTTTGTTAGATCATTTTAGCTAAAATTTCTTACATGATTAACTCAATTATAAAAAAAAAAATTAAATGCACATACTTATATCCCGTTTTTTTTATGACATACTTTTATGGAAACAAAATACATTAACCATGCCCCTAAATTTTGGTTCTATTAACTTTGATGTAGCTCTGGTGGGTGGTAGCGCTATTTACCAACGGTTGTCGCCCTACGAAATTCAACCGCCATGCCCCTAAATTTTGGGCTTTATTATATACAGTGTAGCTCTGGTGGGTGGTAGCGCTATTTACCAACGGTAACTGGCCCTTCAGTACCGCCATGCCCTTAAATTTTGGGCTTTATTATATACATTGTAGCTCTGGTGGGTGGTAGCGCTATTTACCAACGGTAACTGGCCCTTCAGTACCGCCATGCCCTTAAATTTATTAACAATTATACTTCATCAATATAATCATGTAACATTGAAATATGATAAGTTCCTTTAAGATATCCCGTTTCTTCATCAATTAATTCATAATTGTTTAATCCTATTTTCCGATGTATTAAATACGGTCCCGAATATGGCCTTATGAGTTTTGCTATAATTTTGTTCCTTCTATCCGTTACTCGTAACGCGCGTACAATAACTTTATCGTTCTCATTATACACCTTATATTTACGTTGTTTTTCTTTTTTCTTCTGCTCCCATTTAATTTTTCGTCTCATTAATTTTTGTTTAATTTGTTCATATCTGCCTCCTATTTCTGCAATTTCATCATCTTGCCAAGGCCTTTGTGGAGGTTGTCCTGTGAAAATAGTTATTGGACAAGCTTCATGTACGGTACTTGGTGTGTTATTCATTACAAATTCAATTTGTTTTAAACATCTGGCCCATTTATGATGTCGATCTTCGAGTAATATCCGTAAATATTTAAGAACTTCTTTTATATACCTTTCCGATGGATTAGCTTGTGGATGACGAATCGATATGTGATGAGATTTAATATTTCTTTCATCTAAAAATTCATGATATCTCTGATTCATAAAATATGTTGCATGATCAGATAATATTGTTCTTGGAGTCCCATACTCAGTTATATATTCTTGTAACGCCTGTAATACAGTATCTGTATCACATTTCTGTGTTGGTATTAATCGCACATGTTTCGAAAATATATCACATAACACTAAAATATTTCGATATCTTCTCGTGCTCGGAATCAGATTTGAAATAAAATCAATTGCTACTAATTGTAATCTATCATCAGCAACAATACTTAAACTTATATTCTGATTTGTATAATTCTTTTCTTTTGCTAAAATACAAATTTTACACCGTTTAATTTCTCTTTTAATTATCTTCTCGTCATTCCGGCAATAATAAGCTTCTCGGAACATTAACCAACATTTCCTAGCTCCTATATGTGTATACATTACATGTAAATGTCGTATAATATTAATCGTGTGTTCTTCATTCGTAACATATACCTCCAGATCGCCTATCTTCTTCAAAATTATCCCTTCATTCATTCTCATTCCTTTATATGTACCTATTGTCCGTAATCTATTTTTAATTATCTCCAACTCAGGTGTATCTTGAGCTTCTCTGATTCTTTGTACTGAAAAAATACCTTCTGATCCCAATCTTACTAAGTTTATATGTACATTTGTTGTTTTTGTTTCACCATGTTTTCTACTCAGTACGTCAGCTGCAATCATTTCTTTACCTGGTCTATATATAATTTCCATATCATACTGCTGTATTAATAACGTCCAACGGTAAATCCTGTTATTATTTAATTTCGTAGTCATAATATTCAGCAACGCCTTGTGATCTGTCTCCAATCTGAATTTCTTCCCTATGAGGTAATAGCGTAACTTAGTTAAAGCATAAATGACAGCAAGCATCTCGAGTTCTGATATCCCAAATTTCCTTTCGCACGGTTTTAAAGTTCTTGACGCGAAATATATTGGAACCTCGATACCATCTTTGATCTGTACTAATTCGGCTGCTACGGCTACACTTGATGCATCTGTTCGTACGATGAAATCTAAATTAAAATCCGGATGATACAACTTAAGATTTTCTACAAAATTTGATTTTAACTGTACGAAACAATCCTCACATTCTTCAGTCCACTTCCACTTCGTTCCTTTCTTTAGTAGATTTAACAACGTACTTGTCTTTTGGCTATAATTAGATACAAATTTCCTATAGTAATTCAACAACCCAAGAAATCCTCTCAACATTTTGAGTTTATTAGGTCTTGGATAATTTTGTATCTCTTCTAATCTTTGAGGATCTAATAAAATATTTTGTTGGTTAATAACGTAACCCAAGTAATTGACTTCTTTTTGGCAAAACTGACACTTAGATAAATTTAATTTCATACCATTAACTTGTAATGTATTAATAATAATCTCTATATGATTTATATGAGATTCTATGTCATCCGAAAATATTATGATATCATCTAAATAATGAAGGGCGAATTTCTCATATTGGTCTAGTATTTTATGTAGAAATCTAATCAATCCGGCAGGACTACTTTTTATGCCGAAAGGGCATACTTTAAAATGGTAAGTAATTCCATTTACGTTAAATCCACAGTACTTCCTAGAATTCTCGTCCAATCTTATTAACCAAAATGCATTCTTAAGGTCTAATTTGCTATACCATTTTTTATTACCGCATTTTGTAAGTAAAACATCAATATTTTGTGGTATTTCATGCTCAGGCATGATCCTTAAATTAATTAAACGAGCGTCAATGCAAAGGCGAATAGAATTGTCCTTCTTCTTAACCAACACAACAGGACTAATAAAATAGGTGTTCGATCTCTCGATAATATCAGCTTCTTCTAATTTTCTAAGTTCCTCATTGACACGATCTTGAAAAAAATACGGAATAGGATAATTTTTACACGATAACGGCGAATCATCATTTATCAATAATCGATGCTCATAATCTTTAGCAAAAACAACTTCATCATTAATTAATTTTATATTCTTAGCTAAAATTTCTATTAGACTTTCTTCAATCCAAGGTTCTGGTAATTTTTGTTGTAAAATAAAAGTTTGAATGTCAGCTACATTTCTTATTACTTTAACTTCTTGTTTATCTTCTATTATTACAGCATTTCCATATTCGTCATTTATTTCCGATCTAGGTAATTCAAACATTGCTCCTTCCAAATGTTCTTGAGCATCATCATTCTCTGCACGATCAGCTATAATGACATTATTTACCTCGTACTGTATATCCTCCTTGTATTCAATATAAGCGTTTATTTCTTTTAAATCCACAACCTTATCTAATAAAATTTCCTTTCCTTCAATTTTAATCTTGTTTTCTTCAAAATCTAAATTCATTCCCAGCGCTCTCATATTATCTATCCCTAATATGCAATCATAAAACAAATTCCCTAACAGATAAAATTGCATAATAAATTTGTGTCCATTAATCACTACATCTATACATAACCGCTTATTAATACAACCCATTTTTCCCCTATTCGCAGACATAACATTAGTATTTTTGACTTTAATAATATATTTAGAATATTCAGGTATATTCATTATCATTTCTTCTTTTATGAGTGATATTTCAGCACCAGAATCTAACAAAGTTTTAAATTTAACATCTCTAATACTAATTATGCAAAAAGGTAAACTTTCAAAATTATTAATTATATTTCCCATATCTAAACCATTCTGAACATTCCCCATTCCTGTTATTTTACTACTACTAATTATATTACAACTAACACTACTATTAACAAAATTATTTATTAATGAGATGTTCCCGGGATAGCATTCTGATATGGATCCAATTTCATTTCCAAAATTGGCGTTTTTTTTTCTTCCAAACCAACTCCAATTTCATTTCTATCTTGATTATGAACCTGACTACCAGTAAATCTCCTATCTGATTTTCTCCAATCTTGCATTTGTATATTATTCACCTGTCTAGAATTATTATTTCCATAATACCTTTTATTTTGTTCTTGATAGTCATTGTTATGAGGAACTTGTCTTGCAGATTGATTAATAAAAGGATTATTCCTATTTGTACTCGGTCTTCCATTCCCTCCATTTGATATACTTCGATTATTGTTCCAATTTGAGATACCATTCCCTTGTGTATTATAACTTCTATTATAATTATTACTCTGATGACTATTAAATTGGTAAGGTTGTCTTGCTCCAAAATAATTATTCTGACTACTACTAGGTTGATTATTCCTTGGATAAGCATTCTGTTGAAAAGGGGTATTATTACGAACATAATGATTATTCACACCACTATTATTTGACATACGTTGCTGATTATTCTGAATATCATTTCTTCCATTTAATTGACGAGATTCCCTATATTTAACACCGTCTGTATAATCATCTAAACGTCTAAGAATATTAATCAACTCATTCATATCCGTGACATTCTGACAAATAATTGCATGTGTGTCAACAGGAATAAAGTGTTGTAATAAATGTTGAGATATAGTTTTTTCGTCCAAATGAGATATGTATCGACAATAGTTAAACATTCTTTGTGCGTAAGCCTCCCTCGAAGATTTACCTGGTTGATATCTTCCTGTTAACAACCTCTGATGTGCTCTGCTTTGTTGCGTCTCACTCCAGAAATTATTTTTAAATAATTCCACAAACTTACTTAAAACATCGCAATTGTCTTCAACCCGTTGAAACCAATCCGCTGCACCACTGTTTAAAGTCGCTCTAATAATATTCATTTGGCTCCTAAAATCCTGTATCTCTTCTATATATCTTAGAATATTTGTCAAATAGGCCATTGGATGAGTGGACATTTTATCCCCACTAAAATGAGTTATATTCTCAATTCTGATACCATTATTTAAAACATTGTAAACCGGAGGACATGTTACATGAGGGATGTTAATATTCTGAGTCTTTAATAAAAGATCTTGTATTTTCGTCTTCTGTTCTTCACATTCTTTCAGAATATCTTCCATACTCAACTTCTGCGCAATAGTAGTATCAGTCGATAATTTTATTTCTTTTAAACATCTATCTTCTGTATTTTCTATTTTCTTACAAAAATTCTCTTCTAATTTTTCTGTTTTGTCGGAGACTTCTTTATTTACCTGATCAACTTCATCCCGTATGCGTTTCGCTAACTCCTTATATTTCTCGCTACTATTCTTATCTATTTGTTTTACATTTTCTTGTATTACCTTAATTTTACCTTCAACCTCTTGTACTTTATTTCTAATAATATTTTTAACTTCCGTATCCTTAATTTGTAACTTTTCGTCTACTTCTTTCCGCATTTTCACTTCCCTGCTATCCATTTCAATAGTAATTTCTTTAACCTTTTCTTCTGTATCTCTCAGTAAAGATTTCTTTAATTCTTCCAGATTTCTTCTATTTTCTTCTCTAGTATCAATGCTCGCCTTTTCCAACTTATCCAATTTTTCTCCTAATTCTTTTTTATCCTCCTCTCTATTTTTCTTATTCTCTTCACTAGCCTTGTCAAGTTTATCCATTAACTTCTTATTATTCTTTTCACTATCCTTGTCAAGTTTATCCATTAACTTCTTATTATTCTTTTCACTATCCTTGTCAAGTTTATCCATTAACTTCTTATTATTCTCTTCACTAATTTGTTTAAACATTTGTAGAATTAATTCCATATCTGCTGTTGTATTCGACATTTCTGTTTTAGAAGTCTCTCCTAATATTTCCACCTTATCACCTCTATCCTGTGTTTCTCCTGTCTGTTGAATACCTTCCTGAACTTGTAATATAATTTCTCCTCCCTCTGGTACATTCACATCCTGACCAACCTCCTCTTCACTATCGCTAGACGATTCAGATCTATTTAATCCGAAATTACTCTTAGATCTGGTATTCATTTTCAATAATTGTAGTACACACTTCCTTATACCTTGATATACTTTAAACTGATTTTATTACCTTTGTAAAATGTATACTAATGTTATCGCTATTATTATAATTAATAAAATATTTGAAATATGTTTTTGCGAGTCTTATTTTAATCGCTCCACGTTGGGCACGCCATAAAATGTAACAATACCTTTAATTAATAAAGGTACGATTACACTCAGATAAATTTAATAATATTTATTCTTACTATGTGTTTGAAACCTGTACTTATTCTCGTCTATATATAAAATTGAAATCTTTATGTACTTTTTAAATCTATTTTCAAATTCTCTCAGGTAATTTTTTATTTATGCCCTCACTAACTCAGTTCTTATATAAAATATTTAAACTAATTATTTTATATGTTGCTAACTTCCCTTGAATCATCAAAGCCCAAACAGTTGCCTATATGTAACTTTTTCAATATCTGCCTATATCATAGGATATTTACGTTTTATATTTCTTAACTTTATAAATCAAAGTTTACAAAACAGTTATTCTTTAGTGAATTATGATGTGTATTTCAACTTTATCTTCAAATAACAATACTTACTGTGAACTCAATCTCAAGGTATATATTAACATACTATTCAAATAATAATATAATCACTGACAGTTGTTTTTTCTATTTATAGGTTACGGTTCTAAGCGTCATATCTGTTTCATCAATTTAATTCAAAAACCTTCTTTATATACCAAATAAAAACAAATGTATCAAACTAATTTGTTTAATAAATCAGGCAAATTATAAATTATATGGTAGTTCTCAACACACACAACCAAATAAGACATTCATGGAAGTACCAAGCTTGTTTACGTAAACATTCTTTTGTAAATTTATATGTGCATGAAAATACACCTTTCGTGGATCGAAAAATATACAAGTAAGTATATTAATTATATTATTTTAAAAATACTGTATAGTTTTTGTATGTAAATCAAATACCCACACAAATTAATCAGTTTTAGTTTGCCGATCAGTTTTTTTTTGACTTCTAAAAATTATACAAATGATGATACAAATTAATGTTGTGCACAGAACTTACAAAATATCTTTTCTTGATTATCAACACAGTTATAATGTACGTATAAATAATAGATCTCTAAATTTTGATATACTTTTCAATTCGAAACTGATAAATTCAAATTATTTCAAAGAATTATACGACCTGTTATTACTACTGAACTGGTATTCTTATTTATACACCAAACGATTTTCTTTTTAGCTTGTCGAAGACATTTCCTGGAATCAATGAGGGAGATCCTTTCCTTTTCCTAATTGTCTGGAATGCTCGGAATGTGGACTGTAATGACCGCTATCCTGTAATACCTTCAACCTCTGCAATCAACTAGAATCTCGAACCGTCGAACGCTTTCGTGAAGACCTTTGAAACCTGCCTTTCCTCTACTGGACTGGAATACCTGTGTTAGCTGCTATGTTGAATATCTCGTATCTTTCAAGTCCTGGACTAAACTATTTGTATAACTTCTGGAATTTCACCAACTCTCCAATGCAATAAATCTCTCGTCAAATATGGAATAATATTTACCAATGCAGTAAGTTTATTTTTAAATTGTAATTATATATTTCTTCGCTTTCTTCTCAAGTATGAATATTCTTCAATTATTTCTTTATTCGTTACCGAAATTCTTTCTTCTAATTTATTTTTTATTATATTTGCATGATAAAAAAAAATGGTACTATTCTGGAAAATGTTGCAATCACCTAAAAAAATATCTGCTTTCTTTTCTACTATCTCCTAACCACTTCTTTTACACTTTTGTATAATGATGAATCTCTTAATTATGTGTTTTTCGGAAGGAAAATTTCGTTTTCCGAAAACACATCTACCGCTTTTCTTAAATTATTTTCGAATCTCTTTCTATTTATTCCCCATATCCCTGGCAATAAATCCTTAGTTTCTATAATATCCAATCATATTGTTCCACACATTATAATAATCCAAAATATGTTTTATTTGTAATTGAATATTTATAATACCTTTTTGTAATTCCAAAAATTTATCAATTTAATTCTTTACTTTAATTTTCACAACCTTTTATACCCTTCGGCAAACCAAATACTCAATACTTTAACTATATTATTTTAAATGTCAAAATCTGACACTTCTTACATTTGAATTTTAGCGCGTAACTATACATCATTTTCCAACCTTTATGATTCAAAATCCATACTAATATTCTCTATTTTTTCAAAAGTGTTAATTAAACAAGCTTTAACAAATAATATTACATATAAAAATACAACAAGTAACATTTACAATTCTACTTTCAGAAATGGGAAATATTACTACAACAAAGAAACCTGATAGGCAACCAACCACTCGATGCAAGGCGAACTTCAACATAACCCGATATGTAACCAACTTTACACGGTTCACAAAAACTATAGGGAAATACCCAATTAATATTCTCACAATTATTTTAAGTATAATTTAAATATTCTCACATCTATTTATTTAATTATAGTTTGGTCCATAAAATATTACCATCTTTTATTTTTTTTTAATACTCACTACAAGAACATATACAGTATATTTTATTAACATTAGTACTTCCATCATATCCTTACTCATCCAAGTTAGTGAACTACCACAATATATAGGTATAAAACTGCAATTGTATTTTCTACATTTTTGCAGATGTCCAATTTGTTAAAAATATTAAAAAACGATTTTTTTTGCTTTAATGCGCAAACAAGAACTACTTTATAGTGGACTAGTTTATCACAGATTTCTTAGAGAAAATCTATATATTTTGCAGGAATTCTTATATTTAATGCAAATAGAATGTACGTTATATTTGTGTTTAATAATTTGCAGTATTGAATTTCAAGTTTCGCAAGATTCTAAATTGTGATTATGGTTATTATGCAAAGCTGGGTGATGTTTATCATTACTTTTCTCGTAATCCTATTTTGACCAGATTATATAAGATATAATAAAACTAATACTAACTTAATTATTCAAATTAGCATTAAATTACATAATATCTTCCCAAAAACTATTAATAAATTTATTAGTAAAATATTTCAATTAAAACATTTTGTCTATACTCAGTATTAATGAAAATATTGCCTACATTGTTACTCTTAAAGCTAAATTTTCATAGAAATAATGAGATATATATATATATATATGTTCTTTGTCATTGTCGTCTGGAAGTAGATCTATATAAAGTATTGCGTAAATAGTATAAAGGAGTATTCTATTGTATCTGTGTTTAGATAAAAAATTGAATTTTGTTGTATCGTAATATGTATTTGGAAAATATAGGGAACGCCTAGGAAAATTAAATTATATTGTTCTGATTCATTTGAAATAAACAAAAACCTTATACGTCGTTAACTATAGGTAAGTCTATATGACAACAACATACTTATAAACACAAGGTTTATTTTTGTATCTATTCATTGTATTGTCCTCCATGTTCTACACATTTCTCAGCACTGCTTAATTTTTTTATAAACGCTATTTAATATTTCAATTTAATTCTCAACAGCTTCAATAATTCGTCTTTTCGTCTTTTTAATAAATCCAAATTATTAGATAACAGTTCTTTATAAACTCTTTGCTTCAAAATCCAAAAAGAAAAATAATCTATATGCCGCTGTGCGACACATAGTTGTTACAGGAGAAAATGATAGTAAGTACCTACTTACTATCATTTTCTCCTGTAACAACTATGTGTCGCACAGCGGACCTTCTAGGTAGAGGAAGGGAGAAAGTAGGGGAAGATCGGGAAGTAATTGGTAAACAGAAAGAGAACTGAGACAAAACCATTGACAGAGTGATGCCTTAATACTGTAACTCTAGTATGATCTATGTGGATATATTATTCGCAATGCAGCATACGCTTTCTGTCTGCAATCAGCAATATGCGTACTGAACAGTGTAAAGGAAATAAAAATATGACTCATATTTTCGATTGTACAATTTAATGAGAATTGTTTCTAGATAACGGAAAATCTATTTCTTATAAACGCCAAAGTTATATTTGTTAGTTATTTATGTAGGTACTAGAAATATTTATACAAATTGAATGGGTAGCGATTAACCTTTACACTTATTAACGAGGTTTCGCCTTCTGCTTTAATTATACTGGAATAGCATTCAGTGAAAGCATGTAATCCAATAAACCCCGAATTTTATCAATATTTAACACAGCAATAAGATGAAAAAGTAGTATTACCATGAATGTTAAAGAGGAAGCAAGACTAGATATTTATTTTATAATTGAAGTTGTAAAATAATCGGGCAGTATAACATTAACTAAAATAAATTTTATATTTATTCTCAGTAAACGCAACATATCATGATTACTACATAATTACCTGTCATACAATTACAAGAAATATTACCTTGTCACATAAAGTACGCCTTAAAATTCGCAATATGAACTATTATAAAAGACTTAGCAAGAAATTTCTTAAAGAGATTCTTAATAATTTAACCACAAAGTATAATTAAACCGACAAAATTAATTTGTGTTTGACAAAATTAAATAGCAGTGAGTTTGGCAATTTTAGAAAGTCAAAATGTAGGTACATATTTATATTTCAAACAGTTTAAATTCTATTATAAGGAAACTACAAATACTTTCTTAAAATAATAATAATAATAATAATAATAATGATAATAATAGCATTTATTTTCTACCATACAACAAGAATATTGACAAAATAAATAATAAAAGAAGATAAGAAATAAAAATGAAATAAATTCTATGCATATAGTGAAAAACAAAAGACTCTACTCACAGCACAAAGCGTGTTCTGATCTTTCGTAGAGCCTTTTCAATTAATTAAAAATAAAGTATGTAAAGAATACCTAAAAACTAACTTAAAACTACATTCCGCCCGGATGCAATAACTAGTTTTACAGGTGCAAATTATTGCAGATATATAGGTATACACATACACACGTATACATATACATTATACATAGATATACAGCCAAAGACATAAGTTAAAAGTATTTCCCATTAGACATATGGCATCACGAGAAAGAACACTTTACCCTTTTCTTTTAACTGGAATAAGGCCTCCCGCTGACCAGCAAAAAGGTACATTCATGTCCTAAACCTGCAAAGCAAATTGTTATAAAATTTAGCAATGTTGTATGAGAAAGAGCGTTGAAATAGAGAGGACCTATGACTGGGAGTAGTCAGCAGATATCTGTGACGAAGGCCAAGGTCATGGATATCCACCCGAAAGCTGAGTTTATTCCTGAGTTCAAGTGACAATGGTACGAAAGTAGAGCATACCTGCCTGAAATACCCATGTTCAGCCAGCCCAGATCAATGAACTTATGGGACACGTGATCATATTTTCGAAACCCAAATATTTACCGGAAGCATGAATTTTGAACACGCTGTACCCTATACAGCATCTCCCCAGTCAAACAAGGCCCCGTAGACAGGTGAACAATAATTAAACTGTGATAATATTAGGGAATCACAGAGACCTATTATAATTTTGCTGGATAAGTAATAACGGTGGGGATAAATCAATTTCAAGGTGCAGCAAGCACTTTTAACGTACTTCAAGACCTGTGTATTGAATCTGAAATTGTGGTCAATAATCAAACCCAAATTCTTTGCTCCTGTGACCAGAGGGATCGGAGAACCATTAATAGAAAAGTTGATGAAAGCCGAAAGCAGTTGATAATTATTTTTATCAGCGAAGACCTGAACAGTTGATTTCGAAGGGTTTAAGATTAGGGAATGTCGTAGTGCAGTCACATGGATAGAATTCAAATCGACCATCATATCAGTCAACGCTCGTTCCCTATTAGCAATATTGAAGGTACGGTAAATAAATACTGTATCGTGTATCGCCTGTATGTACTAAGAAATTATTAGGAACGAAAGAAATAGAATGAATACCACATGTCAAAAATGTTAATACAACGTGCTCATCTAAGTTTAGATGTTGTGTTTTATGTGGCTCTCCATACTCCTTGGATGCGGAGAGGTAATTCAACCTAAGTTGCATCACAAGCGCTGGTGTAGTAATAACTCTTAATTGTAATAGGAACAAAGCTATTGGGGAATATTAAGTTATGCAAATTATTGACAATAGACCTTATGCTTTAATAACTGGTATAAATACAAGGGATATTCTCTACTCTGACAAGTAAGTCTGTAAGCTTGATCTCAAGTGGTAAGTGGTAAGCCATATTACATCAATTAAAACTACATCGATGGTAACATTATGTTAGAAATAATCAGTGCAATATAAGCTTCATCATTCAGAGATGTTATTGGGAATTTGATTCTAATGTTTGTTGCAAAAAATTGTGTTCTTGGAGTATTGTGTTCTTAGATGCAATAGCTAGAATAAAAAAAATTAATGAAGATTCTTCTTAATACGTTTTTAAAGTGCATATAACACATAACACAATGAGTTTATCAATACAATCTCTTTAACTACAATATTTTTTTTACTTTTGTCTGGATCCCTTTTCATTGAATATGTAAGTAAATATTTTAAATAGAAAATCTTCAATTGATAAACTTTTTGAAATTTACGTTGTTTTAGTGTATTAAACCTAGAAAAATGCTAAAAAATTCTTTTCCAATATTATTGTTTAGGATATAATCGCAATCAAAGTTTTTTTGAAAATGTTTCCAGGGTGTATCAAACCATCAAACCCGGTACAGAAAACAAGATGCAAAAAATAAATGTAGGGGTGCCGCAGAGTAGTATATAGGCGCCAATACTTTACTTGCTGTACATTGGGATATTCTACAAACAGAAAACGTAATAATTGCTACTTGTGTTGATGACAAAGCCGTGGATATTAGCAATAGCTGTGAAAAAACAGCTATTAGGCTAAGACCGGAAATGAGGAAATACATTTCACAATGTTTTGTTATTCTTTTGCAAAGTTGTTTTATTTTCGTGTTATTAAGTTTCAGATTTTATTTAATTCTAAATAAACTATTAATTATCCGTTCAGCTACTTTCCGGTATATCTAAGATTTCATTTATACGGAACGTGATATAACTCGTTTAGATTGTGTTTATCATGGCACAATGTTGCTGATTCATTCTGTAAATTGCGAAAACCCTAACACATGTTAAATGCATCAGCAGATTGATTTATTTGAAATGTATACTTGAACTTATAATTTTCAAAAAATCGCGTAAAACTGTATATATGGATTAATTTTTATAAACCGTTTACCATCCCCAGTTGTCTCGATTTGCTGATTCATTTACAATGTATACTTGATCATTTATGATGCTTAGTTTCCGAGTAGATCGCGTAAACCAAATGTATGGCAGAATAAAATAAACTGGTAATTTATATATGTTTCCAATTAGAAAAAATTACAAACTATTTAAAATAGTGGGTGATCAAATTCGAATTCCCTATACTGGTCACACTGTAAATTGGACAGTTGTCGTTAATAGAGTGTGTTTAACACATCAAATGTTAGTTTCAAACAATACATTTACGAAATGGACCACTTTTTTAATTACCATTGTAAACATTAAAATTGCTCGCTTGTTCTACAGAAATAACAATTTTGTATGAACCTTGTATCGAGATTCACGGGAAGATTTTGGTCAATTTAATCGTTCTAATAAGCGAAAAATTCGCAACTTAGTGAAAAAATTGGAATAAATTAGAAGCATTGCAGGTGGAGGAAGGCCCGTGCATCATAATGGCGTACGTTCAGTCGAGAATTTTGCATCAGTGAGTGATAGATAGTGTGGCTTAAAACCAGGAATTATCGATTCGTCGCATTTAGCAGATTTTGGGTTTTTGTTATAAGTCATTTTGGCGTATTTTTACAAATAGCTAATCTGAAGCCCAGTGATCATTGACAGTAAAGAATTTAGGCATATAAATTTTCTGATAAGGCATATTACCAACTATTTGCGTATATTAATTGTGGTCATGGGGCGTAATTGGGCCTTGTTTTTTTTTTTATTCGGCGAAGGTCAGACAGTAACAGTCAACGGTGAGCGCTACAGGCGCATGTAAACCGATTATTTTTGACAAGAAATCGAAGACCGCGAAGATCATTCGTTTTTACGCTATTGGATTTTTTTGGGTCTATACAACAAACTTGCAACGTTGGAGCACCTAAAAACTAACATCCACCAAGTTTTAGCCGAGATACAACTGCTGCAGAAAGGCCAAAAGCGGAAATTGACATGATTTTCCATAATTAATGAATAATACCATATTTTCATTAATAAATTAATAAAAAAATAAGATTCTACATTTTGCGATTTTTCTGAAATAAAAGTTAGAAAATTGGAATTGAATTATCCATTATAAATTTACAGTTCACAAGTTAAAAATATTTTAGTTAAAGAGATCGTATCGAAAAACTTTCAAGTGCAAATTTGATATTTCTCTGAATTGTTATCTACTTTTAAAGTTGACATAACCTGTATTGGTTAAAGGTAGGTAGGTAAAGAACATAAATAAATAAAAAATGATACTGTTTTTTTAACTTATTTATTGGATAAATATTTTGTACCATGAATAGATTCCGCCGTGCTTTTAAATTGCAGAAACGATATTTTATTTACATAAGTATCTACCGTGTTAGTATTCCAGAATCATTTATCGTGTCTGTCAAATTAAATTTACTCCCAAGATATACCTGTAATGACTTAGGAGGAATTTTAATAAGTACCCGCTGCATTGCGAATTGTGATTAGGCGTTTCGTTGTGTATTTAAACTATTTGCTGAGTCACGGTACCGCTACGGACTCAATTATAAGTGGCAAAAAAAAGATAATTATTAAAAGTGTGTTGATGAAAAGCAAGATTCTTTCAGCCACGAAAGATTATTTTCACCAATTTTAGTTGTTTTATTGCTCTTCTTTAGTGCTGATTCTGCGTTCTGAACGATTTGTTAATTTAATTCCATTCAGGCATATTATTTGTGTATTCAGACATATTTTAGATTCGACAATGTGTTTTTTGCCGCATTTGACATTGCCCTTATTCACTTGGAATAAAATGTTTATGTTCAACAAGAGAATATTTAGCCGTAATTTGGAATTAACGATAATTTCTTTAGTGTAGTTCCGAATCCCTAAATACCAATAATCCATATCATTTGCCCGTTTCCTTGAAATCTCTTAATAAATTTATATAAAATTAGGAATACCTGTAGTCTTTATATGTATTAGGTTTGCCATTATATTTTAATTAAGCACAAGTTTTATTCCGGTATTTTCTATTCACAGTAACACGGTACATAATTGAAGAAGAAGAAATCTTGGACATTGTTATATGGTACTATGTGTTTAACAGTGTATAAAATCACATTATCGCTGACTAAAAAATGTGTTTTTTTAAAACATAAACACAGTATGTAAACAATAGATCTTATGTATATTATAAAATAAATAAGCACCCATTAAAAGTGGGAATATGTTTCTGAAATTCTGTATGTGCAACAGAAAAAAATAAAAATTTTGAACAATATACCGCGTGATCAAAAATTATATCGATAAAGATTTGCCATGGAATGTAAAACTTCCGTCTCAGATATCATTTTTCTGAGATAATTGTGATTATTAGATTAATTGTCATACTGACATTTAACTGACATAAAATTTGTAGGTATATGTTTATTTAAAATGATTTACATGTTTGAATAACATTTTATTAAAAATTAATAAACAAATTACAATAAATGTTCAAAATGATCCCCGCCTTGTTCGACGCACACGTTTACGCGCCTTTTCATGATATCAAAAGCATTTTGCAACATTTGTGGATTATGATTGCACATACTTCAATAATGTTTTGTGCAGCTCTTGCCAATTATGTACAGGAGTTCTGAAAATTCTATTTTTTGCAGTAAGGGAACACAAAATAGTCCATAACAGTCAAACCAAGTGACCTGGGAGGAAACTCAACTTGCGTATGCAAACTTATAAGTCGATCATCGAAAAACTCACGGAGAAAGGCTATGGCGTATGTCAGAGCTGGGCAATTACTTTCAAATAGTAATTAATTACAATTAAAATTACATTTGTTTATAAAATCCGAGGAAAAACGTTTTTTTCTGTTATTAGTCTTTTGTTGTATATAATATTCAAATCGGAACTTAAAATAGGAAATGGGAAAGAAATCAACTATATTCCAACACACCTGTAGAATAAACAACGTAATTTATTATATAAAAAACAAAACAAATAAAGCAACTATCCAAGTATTACATAAAATATGTGATTACAATAATTAGTAACAAAAAATTGCACCATAAAACTAGGAATGAAAATAAGGTAATTTAGGGTACATTACTTATCCTGGGGTTACAAATTTGGGGTAATATAAGGGATCATATGTATTTCCTCAAAATTATATTGTTACTAAAATAATTATTAAACCAGGAAATGTCACGCGTAGGTGTTCAGTGTTTTCATTTCACACATTTTGTAGTGTATTTTACATAATAATATTTCAACCACATTTCATACTTTTTCTTCAATTTTTGAAAATATCTTACTGTTGGGCTCTAATTATTCTTATTGAAGAAGACCAAAAAAAAAATTAATTGAAATTAAAATTTTCCGTAAAAATCAGTGGTTAGTCTTTAAAAAAGGGACTGTAAAGGTAACATATTTTATCTTAAATCAACTTATTTTCACCATCGAAAAGTATTGAAATACATACCTTTTATTGTTACATTCAATATAAAATACTAAAACATTTAGTATTGTTAGTTGGATGATTTAAAATGATCATTTAATTCTACATTTTGTTGCTTTTCATTACAATTAACTTTTCAAAATATGTGTCTGAGAGCGCATATCTTTTGGCTGCATGAATCATAGTATCGAATAAAAATAATCGTTCGACAGGTGCTGAAGATGGTAGTGCAGTACTGTATTTAAAAAACCCTTGCTTAATGAGAGGGTAACATTCTAGCATGGGAAAGTGTTGTCTTATGTCATCCAGATACTGTAAAATTTCAAGATGCATCTTATTTTTATTTTTAGTGTCAGCTGATTGTATGACTCCTTCAGTTCCTTCATTAAAATCAAATAAGCTGCTATTGTTAACTTCCTTCTTATAATTATCGGTACCAACATCTGTAACATTCATTAATTCGGACTGTTCGATAGAAAATAATTCACACTCCGAAATAAGCAGTTGTTTAATATCACATTTAGATAACACAAACGTTGACTCGACTAACTGAAACCAACGAAGTTTAAACTCAGGATGTGTAATTGCTCCTAAAAGTGCATAGGTATCCTCTAAAGGTAAAAGATGTTTAAATTTATTATCTAAACCTTTAATGGCACTTTGAAGTATTATATCTCCGCCACTTTTAAACTGCTTTTTACTTAATTTATTTAGCTTATTTTTAAGTGACACTAGAGTAGGAAAAAGAACGCCATAAAAAGCTTTGTTTTCACCTTGCAAAATATTTAGGGTCTCTGCTAAAAGTGTTGTGACTTCACAATATTCTTGCAGCGTAAGGAATTCGTATTCAGAAAAGCACAGTATTTCTAATTTTAAAAAGAGGATGGAAAGTTTTTCTTTCACGTCCAGTATTTGTTTGATACTGTCATACATTGAGTTCCACCTAGTGATTCCAGGGAAGCTAAGGGTATGTGGTAAATATGAGTTAATTGGAAAAGTAATTTGTAATTGAACTTTTAAAAAAATAAACGTATTTAAATACAAATTACAAATACTTCACGATTTTCCATGCAATTACAATTACAAATTACTTCAAAAGGCAAAGGAATTAATTACTAATTACAATTACTGATTTCTAAAGTAATTTGTAATTGCCAATTCTTTTTTGTAAAGTAATTGCCCAGCTCTGACATATGTGCTGTTACGCCGTCATGTTGGAAATAACCATTATGAAGTTCATCGTCGTGTAGTTGTTGAACAAATTCATTCAAAATGTTATTTCTGTACCTCTCTGCATTGATGGTGAAATTGAAAAAAAAACGGTTCAATTATCGTTCTACGGGAGACTGCCATCCAATCCCCAATTGTTTGAGAATGTAGTGGAGATTCAACAAAAAAATGCGGTTTATTAGTGCTTCACATTCGCATATTTTGAGAATTTACGTACCCCGAAAGATGAAACCATGCCTCATCGGAAAAAAAATGTTAAGTTTAACAGGTCGTTATTTATTAAATTGTTGACGAACCACTGGCAGTACGCAAGAGTTCTCCTTTACAATGGTTCGACATGTTCCATACGAAACTCCAATTTCTTGCGATAGTCGTCTCAAAGATTTTGTGGAGTCCTGTTCCATACGATTACGAACGTCAATAATCACTTCTTCTGTACGAATAGTTGCCCTAGCAGCACCTTTTTTTTTATGAGTAACAGATCCAGTTTCACTAAATACACCAATACCATGTACGAGGCACATATAAAAATCTTGCTTAACAACTGCGAAATTTGGGAAGTGTTCACGAAAATTATCCGAACATAAACGCTTACTGTATTCCCAAATACTATTAACTAGCACACCCGTTCTAAAATTCGCTTCAATCATGTAAGTTTTGTGTGTTGTGGTGTAAACCATAGGATTGAAAAAGTACAAGATGTCAGAGAGAAAATATAATGACAAATATTAATGACCTTAGGCGTTTTCCTTTTACTAGAGATCTGAGCTGAGCTAAAGTGATGTGAGTGTCTCTGCTCACTTGAAGTGAGATTCTCTCATTGGGTTAAAAGATTTTGACAAGTGAGATTTTAAACTTGTCTTAATTGTCATTACAACCGTAAAATTAATTTTTAATGTTATATCATAAGTATATATCAAGCAACCGAAGCAATTAGAATGCCTGGCATGCCCAATTTTCAGATTATGTTTATAAGTTATTTAATGCCTTGTTATAATTGTTTCAAAAACTTAACCAGGTAGCAAAATTATAGGAATTAAGTGATGCTACCGATTTCTGCGAGTCGTCTGATTCTAATATCACCTTTATCTTTCATAATCCGCACATTTTTAGTTCGCTGAATTTCGTACATACTTTTCCGTGTAGATAATCAAATAACATAACCCTATTTTCGCCTATACTATTAAATGCATTTGTTACCACCACGACCAAGTGATATTTAAATCTCAGTAGTGAGGAAGGTTCAGACCAACCTCAGAATCGGTAAGGGGGAAGGTAAAAATCTCACTTAGTCTCAGTCAGCTGATTACAAAAGGAACGCGTCAAAATATAATCTCAGCTAAAGTGAGGTGATAATAGGCGCTTTCCTTTTGACATAAATCTCAGATAATATCACCTCACTTTAGCTGAGATTATATTTTGACGCGTTCCTTTTGTAATCAGCTGACTGAGACGAAGTGAGGTTGGTCAGAACCTTCCTCACTTCAAGTGAGCAGAGACACTCACATCAATTTAGCTCAGCTCAGATCTCTAGTAAAAGGAAAGCGCCTATCATCTGATATTTATGTCAAAATGAAAGCTCCTAGTATGACACTTAGGCCCGGTTGTTCAATGTTAGTTTAGGGTAAGTTTATTGTTGAACTTGGCTTAATAACAAGTCAAGCGTTGTACAATTCCAGCTCAAGTGCAAAACCAAGTTCAATACGTAGCTCAAGTGAGCGACCGATTTTGTTGGTTTAAGGTAAGTTCAATACAGGTTCAGCAATATTTTGTTTATGTTATGAGAATTATAACCTCTATTACGAACAGCTATTATTTTAATATTGATATAAAATAGCAGGAAATATTGGCAATAATGTAGTAACACCACTGATTCATGCATATTTTAATGGACATCTATAGAATAATTAAAAAAATATAATTGTCTTTATTATTTATGTATTAAAAAAATAAATGCTGTAAAATAAAAAAACATGTATTTCTTCTGATAACAATGTCCAATAAAAAAACATTCTAAACTCTAATAAAAAAATATATACTTAGGACTAATAAATACTAAACAGAAAAAGCATTCTAAATGACAATAAATAAAACTTTTTATGAAAAGGACAGATTTTTTTATGAAGAAGAGTAAGTAGGTTCTCTTTTTTATTTCTAAAATTTCTATCTCTTTCTCATGCTTCTCAGTCATGTGTTTTAGTTGTTCTTCAATTAAATTGGTTTCTTCTATGATTGCCTTATCCTTTAAAAGTTTAATTTCTGCTTCATGTTTCTCTTTTATACATGTCAATTTAAGTTGTAATTCTTCTTCAGTTATTTTACGTTTGCTCTCCTCCACTGCTGTTTTTGCTTCTGTCCACTGGCAATCTTTTTGTTTATAGAATTTCCAGTGGCTTTATCAGCTCGGAAATTAAAAAAAAAATTATTATTAAATCAACAGATATAAAAAGAGAAAAGTTAGAATAAGGTGCTTTTACAATAGAATCATTGTTATTTCTCACCTTTTGCTGGAGTCAGATTTTTAGACTTTGGGCGTTTTAATAATGCAGGGGTGTATGAAGACCAATCTAAAAAATCAAAAAATTGGATTCCATTTAACTATTTTTTAGCAGAGAATTGTAGATGACATACCATAAGAATGATGAGATGCTTTTGTACCTTGTGCGACTAAAAATATTGTGCTACAAAATCAATAAAATTGTTTGTATAATATACAAATTACCATTTAGTTGCTCCCTTCGTTAGCATAAATTAAGGCACAAGGTGTATCTTCAGCTTCACATGTGAATTCTGTTAATTAGAACAATTGTCATAACAAATTTTAGAGCACTGTACTATACTATACCGGTGTCTTTGAACTTATCAATTTCAATAACATTTGAAACAATACTTTGCTGTGCATCCCCATCAAACTCTGAAGACATCCCTTGAATTCGGGATTCAAGCATATCTTTTATTTCAAAGTCTATTGTTGTAAGAGACGACCCCATTTCCGGTCCACCTCCTGTACGTAGCACATATACAGGCTGTCCCAGATAGTGTGCTCACCATTGGGATCTCGTGAACGGTAAGAGATAGAGAGTTGGTTAAATGAGACAAAATGTACGTGACACCTGGGTTTATTTTTTTAAGCAAAAAAACTTTTAAAAAAATGAACGATACGTGCGCTATAGGGGAAAAACTAAAAATCGGCAATTTTAATTTCGTCGTTTAACTTATTTCATGTAAAAGATACCGAAATACTATTTTGACATTATGAAGGTACTTTTTTACGCAGAATTCAAATTTGGTATTGCAACCTCTGAAGCTTTTATACGTTTCGAGATTTTTATACAAACTTTCTTATTTTAAATACAAATCGTAGGCGGCTTTGACTGTATCAAAAAGAGCATAATTTGCTGATTTCAATGATGTATAACACTTTGGGTTTATTTGTAGAAATAACAAAGTTATAATGATATTTGTGCAATTTTTGGTATCCTTATGAATGCATAGGCTTTACATCAGAGGCAGCATTGAATTATTAAGACAATAAGTAGTATCTGTCAAATTTATTTACAAGCAAGTTACGTATCCGTTTATTTTTGTGTTATTTAGTCTGCTATTTTGTTCGTTTATTTAAAAATCACCGCATTTGTTGTTTTGGTTCGTTTTATTACTTGTTTATTGTTGTTCACGTTATGGAGAAATTTAATAATGAAGAGAAATATGATATGCTTCAAAGTTACATATTGGCTCACAAAAATTCAAGGAATGCAGCTAATTATTATTTGGAGTTGTACCCAGATCGACGGCAACCACACGAAACTTTATTTCGAAGATTAGAAGTAAATATAAAAACATACGGTGCCTTTAGTAAACCGAAAAGAAATAGAAAAAGATTAGATGAGGAAACCCAAGTTATTGAATTAAATCAGGTGCGTGAAAATCCAAAAGTTTCCACAAGAGAAATAGAAAACAACACCGGAATCCCTAGAACATCAGCCCATAGAATATTAAAAAAGCATCGATATCATCCTTACAAAGTCCACATTAGCCAAGGACTCCAACCAGGAGACGCAGAGAGGCGGACTCGTTTCTGTCATTGGTACATTAATCAGAATAACAACAATGTTACATTTCTGTTTAATGTGTTGTGGTCAGATGAATCTCGATTTACGAACAATGGGTTATTTAACAGAAATAATATTCACTATTGGGGGACAGAAAATCCCCATGCTCTACATGAAGCTCGACATCAAGAACGTTTTGGGTTCAATGTGTGGTGCGGTATTATCGGCAGAAGAATAGTTGGACCTATTATCTTCAATAACAATTTAACGAGTGAACGCTATTTGAACTTACTTCAAGGTGAAATAGAAGATCTTCTAGACGATATTCCGCTTAATCTAACTGCGAATATGTATTTCCAACAGGATGGGACACCAGCACATAATGCTCACATTATTACGAATTACCTAAATAATAGATTTGGTAATCGGTGGATTGGTAATCGAGGACCCATTTCATGGCCTGCACGTTCCCCAGACTTAACCGCAATGGATTTTTTCCTTTGGGGTTACATAAAAAATAAGGTGTATAAAACACAATTTAATAATGTGGCGGAACTGCAAGCTTGTGTTTTAAGAGAGTTTCATCGGATAAATGGACGTATTTTAGAAAAAGTGATTAATTCCACACTAAGAAGAGCTCAGTTATGTATCAATAACAATGGAGGACTTTTTGAGCATTTAATGTAATTTATCTATTTACTAGTAGTAAATAAATAGTTAGGTATGTGAAGTTAGTGTTTTATTTACTTTTCAGTCATTTTTGTATTTTGTTTCCAGGAATAGGTAAGTATAAAACAAAAAAATATGCTAATTATTCTTGTAACTTTGTTATTTCTACAAATAAACCCAAAGTGTTATACATCATTGAAATCAGCAAATTATGCTCTTTTTGATACAGTCAAAGCCGCCTACGATTTGTATTTAAAATAAGCAAGTTTGTATAAAAATCTCGAAACGTATAAAAGCTTCAGAGGTTGCAATACCAAATTTGAATTCTGCGTAAAAAAGTACCTTCATAATGTCAAAATAGTATTTCGGTATCTTTTACATGAAATAAGTTAAACGACGAAATTAAAATTGCCGATTTTTAGTTTTTCCCCTATAGCGCACGTATCGTTCATTTTTTTAAAAGTTTTTTTATTTAAAAAAGTAAACCCAGGTGTCACGTACATTTTGTCTCATTTAACCAACTCTCTATCTCTTACCGTTTACGAGATCCCAATGGTGAGCACACTATCTGGGACACCCTGTATTTTTTCATCAGCAAATTTCTTTTTTGTCCTTTTTTTTAATATTTTCATACTTCCTTCTTAAAACAGTATGGCATCTAAACACTCCTCCGCTTTTACTGTTAAATTGTTTTGCAATGTCCAGCCAGCACAATTTCTTTTTCTTATTAGAGTCGGTGTTACTCAATTTGCATTCCAATATATGCGAATATTTTTTAACCAATAATATTAATAAATTTTCTTCGTTGAGATAATTTTTGATCTCGCGGTACAATAAACTAATCAAGTTAACATCGACAATGAACTAAAAAATCTGTGTTCAAAACTTTACAATGCTCATGGTCTACAAGACAACCGAACTTAATTCAAATAACTATTACACATTGCAATATCTAACAAGACATGCAACAGAGTACTGTATCCTGACGAAAGACATGAACAATATGAGTATCTTTAAAGATGACCTCATATGGAAATTATGCAAAGAGGAAGATGGAACATCTCCCAATGTTTTGAATAAGACATTTTTCGGGTCACTAGACTCAAACGAGGAAATCCATTAGAAAGACCTACGTAGTATGTTGCTAAGCTTTTCAAGAACGATTTGCTGCCTGTCAACAAGGTAGAAGCGTTCATTGGTTGGAGGTATAATCTGCTTGGGTAAGTGAACCTTAAAGAGGAACTGCAAAAAAAAGACTTTGTTAAGAAGTAGCTAAGCTTTCCGAAAAAATGGCCAAGTGTTTTAAGTATAACAATTCCTTTAATTATTTATTAAATCATAACAATGTATTTAGCAAGGTTTTCTTGTAAGAAAAAGGTGATTTTCTTCCATAAAAAGTATAATTACATGGATTCAGTAGGTAGTAAAATAACGGGCGCTCAAATAAATTCGAGGTAAAAGTAATCCTTGAAAATTTGAAGTCATGTCTGAGATAGAATACTTATTATGTCAATTATTGACAGACAACAATTGACATTTAATATTTAATGCAATCATAGACTTATGATATACGATTTCTTGTTCAACACCTTCTTGACTTCGAATTTTTCTGAACACCCGATATATAGTTTAAAATGTTATGCTTTTAGATTACTCTAAAGAAAAGCAAAATATGTTAATGATATATTTATTCAAATTGATTTTTTAGGAAAAATCCATGATCACAATGCAAGCAGCAGATATTTTAGGTGTTGACAAACATTACGAAGTTACAACACTTGTTAAATAAGAGTTTTTGGAGTAACACGCTAAAAAATGAAAACAATGGGACTCGTTTTGCTTCGAAAATACATACATTATAAGGAGAAACAATGTAACGATAAAGACATTGCTGGCGATCGAATGTTGCCGGAGTTAGGAAATAACCCGCCTCGCGGCTAAAACGCTTTGTATTGTCTTTGAGATCGTTAAACACCATTTATCTTCGACAATCAGTTACCAGAACAGAGAGGGGAACGAGCAGACTACTCAGTAGCATGTAAAATAAAACAAAACACTCAAATTTGCGAAATTGAGGGAAGAGAAATGTTTCCTTCACTTTGATCCGACGATTTGTGTAATTTTCAAATAGCGATACAGCTATCTGTTACACAAAGACACATCTATATGTGTCTTTGTATAATTGGATCATAATTCATTCTGTTATTGAGAGTATCGGTTTTAATATAAGGAATTTTTCATATATAATGTTCTTGCACATTAGATATATAGAAAGAATATACATACATCACAATATATATACTGCTATGTATATACAATGTCAAATCGCATACGGACGTTTTATTTTAAAATGTTTAATTTGAAGATTTAAATACTACCAAACCATTTACGTGACGATATTTTAGTTCGTGGAAACTATTGATATTATCAAATGCTTGTATCTAACATTCACTTATTATCTCTTAGAAAGAAAGCATAGTCGTCAATAATGTCATTAAAACCAACTCAAGCACAGCATTTCAACTACATATAATTTAAATGTTGATTCATTTTAGTGAGTCATTAAATTTTCATTTATTTAGTATTTTGGTAATTCAGTAGAATACATAATAATTTATACAATCAGTGTGACAGTATCTTCTATATAACAATAATGAAATCACGCATAATTTAAATATAAGTGTTACATTTTTCATTCCTGACAATTTTTTTTAATTGTTATACGGTCTTTTACAAAGTTTTGTTTCTAAAAGTTTTCGTATTATTTGTTAATATTTAATAAAACCCCGAAGACATATACTAAAGAATCAAAACATAGCTAGCTACCTTATAGTCATTTATGAAACGCAGATTTAAATTTACAAAAATTATGTAACTATTTTAATTAATGTATCTAGTTAAAAAATAGTAAATACGAGTACGTAAATGTTTTATAATGCCAATATTGAATGATAACGTTTTACTGATATCAGGGTCTACTATAGTTTGCGTTAGAAAATAAAGAAATATATCGTATCTTATATTACGGAGACACAGTGCAAAAGTGCATAAAAGAACAGATGCAGTACGTACACCAAAAACAAGCTGATGTGGTTTAGACATTCAGTATAAGAATGTCAAGACCAAAAAGAGAAAAATTGAGGAGATAGAATAAACATTCACAATAACGCATTAATTGGATAAAAGAAAATGTTAGCTATATAAGGAAATTATGTTGTTCCTAGGTAGAACAACAAGACTTGAAAAATAGAAAGCATCTTAAGATAGAAATCTAAAATCCGTTAAAACTAAGTTAAATTCAAAACGTAGTTGCGATTTGGTGTGTTTATTATGTAAATTCATAAAATTAAATTATCTTAGTGAATATGGAGGGTGATTTGAAAACTTTATAATCTTTTTATTAACGTATTATAAAATGAAGTGGTGTAGGTACCACGCGACTTTCTCAGATGTATCGACGGCCCAAATATCTAAAAAAATTATTCGGTTTCTAGAAAACCAACTTTTTAGAAATTTGTCCACGTTTTGATGTCCCTTTATACCGAAAAGTGGTTTTTAAAAAATTTCTCTCTCTCTCTCTCTCTCTCTCTCTGTAAGCCTGTCTGTGTGTGTCCACGATAGCATCCAAACGGCTACAGCTATCAATACTAAACAATATTTAAGAGTAATATCATGCTCTTGAGATCTGATTAAATTTTCAGTAAAAAGAAATCAAAATTTACTAATATCTTGTCAATTACCAAGTTTATACAAATTTTTAAAGATTACAAAATTATTAAAAAGTGAATTTTAGAAAGATATTAAGAAAAAAGGTTTTTCGAAATTTCTACCTGAAGCTATTTGTCTTAGCAAAAAACAGTTTTCTGCAAATATCTAATTTTCAATCTTGCCCTTCGCACGTCTACATTTCCTGAAATTTGGAAGATAAGCAGGATTACGCCTGTATTCAAAAAAGGAAGCAAGCATGATATCTCGAATTACAGACCAATTAATATTTTGTCCAGTTGTTCTAAGATCTTTGAGCAATTGCTGTATAATAAACTATATAACTCCATTCGGTGCTTTATCTCCACGCAACAGCATGAATTTATGTCAGGAAGGTCAACTGTAACTAATTTGTCTGAGATTACCCAGTATATCAGTTCTTGTATGGACTCAAAAGATCAAGTTGATGTTCTGTATACCGACTTCGCGAAGGCCTTCGACACTATTGACCATACCATATTGTTATCTAAACTGAGTACATTTGGCTTTACGTCATCTATAACTAATTTGATAGCTTCCTATCTTTATAATCGTTCGTGTTACGTATGTTATAATGGCTTCTATTCCTTGGTCTTCACCGCTTCTTCAGGTGTTCCGCAGGGCTCGAATCTTGGCCCACTACTATTTAATGTTTACATTAACGATCTTCTGTCGTTACTCAATTGCCGAGTCCTTGCCTACGCCGACGACCTGAAAATTTTCTCGAAAGTATCTTCAACTTTCGATTGTGAAACTTTGCAAAATGATTTAAACACTATCTGTGACTGGTGTAATAGGAACAAGATAAGAATCAGCATAAATAAATGCGCAGTTGTTACTTACACAAGAAAAACTAATCCTATAATACATTCCTACTCACTGGATCTTGTCAATATTCCTAGGCAAACACAAATAAAGGACTTAGGTGTTTTGTTTGATCATCGCCTGCAGTTTACTGACCACATCTACTCCGTTTACAATTCCGCTTCACGCTCACTCAGCTTCGTAATTCGATCCTGCCGAAAATTTTCAAATTTAAATACGCTAAAAACTCTCTATTATACACTGGTGCGTCCGAAACTCGAATATGCTTCAATAATTTGGTACCCTTACTGTGTTTACCAGAACTTACTGATTGAGAGAGTGCAGAGAAGATTTTTAAAATATTTAATTTATAAATCATCTGGTAACTATCCAGCCAGGGGCGTCGACTACGATGAGCTCCTTCTGAGGCACAATTTCACCTCACTTTCATATCGCAGAGAGATGGCCAGTGCTAACTTTATGATTAAATTAATCAATAATGGTATAGATGCCCCCAACTTGCTCACAGAAGTGGATATAGCGGTGCCAAAGTATGGTACAAGATCAAGGGAGACATTTGTTGAGCCCAGAGCCAGAGCAAATATCCTTGCTAAAGCACCGATTGCCCACATGAGCAGAAATGCGAATAAAATCTTCCCAGATCCCTTCCACTCTTCCTAGTCCTATTCTTCATTGAAGTTCCAATTTATACAGGGTTGTACGCAAGAACTGTTTGTTAGCTATTTGATTCTGTTTTGCCATAGCATTAATATATTTATTTTATTATTATTTATATATTATTTTTAACACTGTACAATATCATTGTATTATATTGTCCTGTTAATGGAGTAATCTGTTGGATAATAAAGACAATTATTATTATTATTATTATTATTATTATTATTATCTAGGAAATTATGCCTTCTGTACTTGTACTAAATTTAAACATTTTGACCGGAAGTTAAACTTACTCTTATCAAAAATTATGCATTTTATAGAGATTGATTATTGACCTAGATTTGGGATAATTTCTGAATAAAAAAATGTTCGCACCGGAAGTAACACATTTACTCACAGGTTAATTTTATTAACATGACAAAGAATTTAAAACTTAATTTGGAATAACTTTTGTGTACACATTTCATCCACATATATATATGTATAAGAAAGTCGTGTGGTGCCTACACTCCATTTTTTAAAGGCGCATATGAAATACGTATAATATGTCAGTAATTGATTTACGCCACCGCCATTTGCATTTTAATGATATTTACGTTTTACAATTTCCACCCCTGCGTAAATTTAAATTAATTGTCAAATTTCATATTAGAATCCCAGTAGCGCAGTTTAAAGAGTTTTTTTAGCAGTGAATTTGAAAATTATCGGCATAGGTTTTCGAGTTGACGATTTAATAGCAATGCGCAAGTTAAATATTATAGACACGCTTGCATATGTATGTACCAATCCAAGAACATTTATCGTATCATTTCTATATTTGAATATAAACTTCCACGTATAATAGCTTCCTTTAACTACATAAAATTATTTTTTATTTTGCAATATATGCATGAACACGTATTACTTTAAGGGCAATCAAAAGCTTTAAAAAAGTTGTCATACAATAACGAAAAATAACAATTTATTTTAATCTCGGGACGTCTATACACATTTTAATTTTGATCTTCATGTATTTTTATATACTTCTAAAAGAGGATTTTCTTCGAACTAGGTACCTAAATGTAATCATTAATGAGAATATTCAAAATAGATATTCAAAGTGTCGCTCAGTAAATAAATATAAATATATTGTACCTCTCACGTCTTATTTATTCAATAATTAAGTTTCTTAAAATTCTGATTAGTCATATTTCGCGGTTATTGTGAAATATCAATTATTGTAAAATGTTAGACCATATTAGAAACTAACCATAACACGTTTTAACTAATAGGATGCATATCGGTGCGATAAAATAAACATATTTGTGGTTAACCCATTAGAAGAATTAACACAATTCGAACTATTCAAATACCGATGGATTTCCTCAACAGATAAGTAACGCACGTCCTTCATGACGTATTTTTTCGTTCATCCGAAAGACCTTGATATAACTGTGATTCATCAAAGTGTGAATTAATGCCGGTGATGATGCGATGTTGATTGTTTAACATAACGTAATTTAAATTGCAATTTAGGTATGAGTTAATAATGATATAATTTAATAATGATAAAATGTAATGGTTCTTATATGAGTTTGAATTTTCTAGGTCCTATAAGTCAAAGACAGGAAAAAAATATATCAAATAAGTAAAAAATATATAATTTTATCCGAAAAGTAATGAAATGTTGTAATTTTTAACTCTCTAAAATAATAAATAGAGATTCAAATTCGGAAAGTTGTAATTTGTTCTTCATAATCTACTTTCAGTAACTGTTTCTTTTTATGCCCTGATAAAGACGATGCTAATTCTTCTGACGACGTACTTGTTATTAACATTTTTTTTATTAGTTTACACCATGTACAGTACATATGCATTTCGCCGTTTATATATCCTATCAGTGTGCCTTTTTCGTGGATTTCAATATATGTCAATTAAACATTCCATACATGTACTCATTTATTTTTCTCATAATGTTTCTAAAAGAATTAGTTTTTAGAGTTTAACAAACAGTTTAATGATTTGTCACAATCTTTACTTATTCATCAAAAACTCCTGATCTGCGAAAATTTCTCTGTATAAAAACTAATAATTTGTCAATTTGGAAACGTCTTCCTTTATTTATTCTACCGGCAGAGTAGTGACTAAAAATTTAATTTACTCAATAAACGTCAGTTTATAATCTTATTGATCTTGGATATCATGCAACTATATACTCTTATCAACATGGTGAAATAGAATTAATTACCAGTAATTTTGAACATATAGAGACTGTTAGAGGTGATTAATGCATATAAATAATTTTTAAAATCCTTGCATTATACCCCATAAACTGAGCTTATAAGAGTTTAACATCTAATTTGACAATTATGTTGAATTCAGGCAGAGATAGAAATTCTAAAACATAAAATTCGCTAAATTGAAATTGCCCCTCAGTAACTAAATTACCCTTTAAAGAAAATAAAACCAGAGAAATCAAGACGCTTGATTTCCCTATTTCCTTTCCGGAAAGTACCTATAGGATGAGACACAAAAGAATTATATCATGAAAGAATTGGCCAGAAGAAGAATTTAGTAACTGGACTAATAGTATTGAAAAGGGATGTATGATTGGTGTAAAAGGGGTTTTACTTCTACCACTTCATATTAAATTACGACATATAATACAACTTGAAGAATGTTTTAAATAACTTTGTGAACAATTATTAGAAGTATCCGAAGCAAAATTGGAAAAAGCTTATTCGTAGAACCTGACATTCGGAAACTGATAGGACATTTCGAGGGAATAATGGAAGCAAACGAGATAAAACGCTTAGAAAATGTTCAAACTACACATAGAGAAAGAAATACGTTAAATTAACCAAAATCATTCGGTTACGAATAGGAACGATTATGGTTTGACTTAATTAAACAGCAATGTCCCAGTAACAATGGCTCTTCCGTTAACATTTTTAGGTTGAACTGACAATAAATATTAGTTGCCTGATAAATCAAATATATTTTCCGTTTAATTTACATAAAAGAAAGTCGTTATATCTACCAAAACTATTTGATTAAAATAAACGTTTGAACATTCGTCACAGTGAATAAGAAGTAGTGTTAAAGGGATCAACAGGACGGGTTAAATTAACTAATTCAACGCACTTTCAAATTGCGTATGATGCATAAGAATTATGTTTCTTCGAGAATTAATTTAGAAACATTATCTGGGCCTAATCACGTAATTTTTGTATACTATCTTAATAAGTAAGTACTTGTGTGTGTGCTGTCCTTTTCATGTTAAGTGCGTTTGTAGTGAGTTATCATGGGTGATGAGATTATTAAAACTTTAGTTATGGAATTGGGATTCCATGATATCTCTTTTTGTGGGTAAGTTTGTATTTACCGATAATGCATTATAAATTCGTTAAGCAATGTAGGTACACTGCACCGGCTTAAATATCAATGTCGATGTTATTTTCTAATATATAATTACATTAACAGTACTGATTGTGATAACTAGAACGAAACAGAAGTATCAGATTTAAGTTTTTCTTAATATTCCATTTTTATTTCTTATTCATTTACCTTATTTTTTAGATGAACTTGATGAAGTAAGTGACATTTTAGATTGGTTGAAAACAAATTACAGAACCGTCGTCCGAAGCATTACGTCATTGGAAAGCATACAATTGCAGAAACTCATATACCGTATGTGTCAATTTTCATTAGGTATAGGGATTCAATGTTTACGTGCGATTTATACGTATACAAATAATACGTAGCAACGTGTGTCACTACTGTCCGTCACCAATCCCGGCAACAATCGACATCACAACGATTTTCTCCGATCTTCCCAGTTCTACATTCAATGTTTAGCTGCGAACACGTTGCGATCTAGTCTGCAATAAAAGCCGTCTTATTACTGGAAAGGGAAACATCAAATGGCCGCCGCGATCTCCTGATCTAGTAGTATATTATTATTTTCAGAATCCCTTTTTATTTACCTTATTTTTAATTTTATTAGAATTATGCTTTTGTTTGTGTCATGCAGCGTGAACGCAGCTTATTAATTCTCTGCATTTACTGAAAGGAAAAAGAAAAACAAATCCTTGCAACGCGTAAATATTATTTCTGAACGCATTACAAACACCCAAGTCAGTGGTCCAACAGTTACTGCTAACGTGAACTTGTATCGGTTGCGCTCGCATTGGAGAGGAAAGTAGGGGTGCCATGTTGTCACGTATTGCATGAATTAATCGCCTATGGCTAATGAAAATTGACACATGCTGTATATACAAAAAACAGTTGCAGAATATATAAAATGATTGGCCAATATTAAGAGTTAATGATGCTCCAATTCTTCTAAGTTTTAACTTTAAAACTAAAAATTGTTCTATAAAAATCAGATTTCAATTTTCTTATGTAGCTACTTTCTTTCAGATTGAAGACGGCTTCAGTACACAGTATGTCTGTAGCAATGTTTTATTAGGATGCTGGGAAGAATATTTCGCTAGGATTATTAATGTAAAAAATCAAAAAATCACCAGCTTTGATAAATTTAATAAATTCCGAGTTATTGCAAGTTCTTATAAAATCTAAATTGTTATGTAGAGAATATCTGTTTTGTTATTTAAAGTTTTTTTTGCGGCATATTGCCCATGTTCGAAAGGATGATAATAAAAGAATTATTAACATATTTTATTATGCATATAAGTATTTGGATCTATTCAAGAAATATTGACACCGAATGGTAAAGATATTCTCTTTTTATTTTAAAAATCTATGACACATTTCAATTTGATGAACATTTTCAATCATACCTAATATGGTGACTGACACAAACATAAAACCATGTATTAATATGGGAGAATTAATTTATCATACGTCATTTTCACAATATGTTCTATAAGATGGTCGGAAATGTTTTCAAATATATTTGTAAAAAATGTTCAGTATTTTTATTATATGTATGTTGTATGTATACTCGCGGCATAAAGTTTTGTCGGGTCGTAAGAACAGCTATATGGAAGGTATCATTGGTCAACTCTAGTAAATTCTAACACGAAATAAAGAGGGGTTATATTCAATGTTTATGAATTATGATAGCTAAGTTTGAGTAAATACTGCTTCGTAAAAGAAAATACAAGTGGCATATATGTAGAAGTAAATATATTTCAAATAATCTTCACAAATGATTTATGACACGATAACATTGATGTGTCATCAATACAAAGAAATCTTTTTGTGTTCTACAAATGTTTTCGGCTTTCCCTATTTATTTTATTTTTCAAGGGCGAGAATGAATGCTTTATTAAGATCTGTGTAGTGTTTTATCGAATTTGTAATTATATATATTGATGATATTTACGAGTATGTATCTGTCATTAATTTTTTTCCTTAATATACATTCTATTTATTTTAAAATAAATACAAAAAAAATAAGGTATTTTTATGATAATTTAATTCAAAGTTCTTGATTAATATTGATTATTTACAAGGCAATTGTTGGGGGTATTTAAATGTTGGAATATTATTTAAATATATTGTCTTCAAAAGATTATTTGTGTAATTTTTTGTTTGCTTATAATTTATTGCTTTATTATGCTAGGTGTTGTTTTGACGAAATTTAATATTTCATCTCTCAAGTGTAAACAAAAATATCACAATCTCTCTTTATGGTTTATTAAAATTTAGTCGGAAATATCGGATTACTAAAGTTGACCAGTGATACCTTCCATATAGTTCGTCTTAGGACCCGACAAAACTTTATGCCGCGAGTATACCTAGCTTTAATAGAGTTTGTTCTGACTGTAATATTAAATACATTTTCTTTTATTTTCGTTTTATATTACACATTATGTGTATGTTTTAGTGATTGCTAGAGACAAGTGCCCGTAATTGTGAATCTTTTTAGACTAGTATAGTTAATTTAAAGCTTTAGCTTCCTAAATGAAAAAATACTGTCGAGTCTGCAAACGTTACTATTCTTTTATTTGCTGATCTTAACGCTTTTTTATAGCGCTTTACGCATCAAACTTGTAAAAATCAAGTGAATAGGTACCAGGCTATTAATGTAATATACTATCGCTTGTGAACTTGTACATAATTTTATATATTAAAAGCAATGATTGGATTTGAATCAACTATAATATTACATCAAATTAAACAAATAATATTGTTAAGTTAACAAAATCATTTTGTTAATCCAACTCAAGTTAAATGTCAAATTGACTAAATATATAAGTTACAGAAACCATTCCGTATTTATTAAACTAACGAAATTATTTAGTTGGTGTAACTTTATATTAAGTTCACAGTGACACACCGATTATGTTACTCTGAGAAATTTAAGATGTTAATACAACGTCAAATTGAAGTTACAATAATTATTATATATTGTTATTTTAACAAACTCATATATTTCACATGATGTAAAGGTGAGCTTACTTTAACAAAAATATACTTTTATTTTAAATAAAATGTTGACACCAAGAAACATGTTTTGTTAAGTTAAACACTTTCATAATTGTTATATTAACAAAAATTTAAGTAACAAAATCTATTTTGTTAAACTAAGTAATAGAGTCCTTTGACTGTATTTAACCTAAATGCGAGTGTTGAATGTTTGATTTTTAGTTAAATTAACCCCTCTATGTCTCTATGTTGTAACTGTAGGCCCTGTATATCATGAATAAAATATAAATATAATATAACATCAAAGATATTTATATTAAGGTAATGGTATCATGAAATTAATGTATATAATTAATCGACACAGATCGGGAAACATATATTATTCATTATTTGTATTAAATTATTATATTCCTTTTTAAAATGTTTCTATATAAATTCTGTATATATTCGGAGTGTATAAAAGAAAAAAATAGTGCGTAAATGTATGTATGTGAAAGAAACACGTGTGGCGTCAATGTTATCAAAGTCAGCCAAGAGTTTAGGCGGCGTTAACAGAAACTGCTTTGCGTACAATCGACACGTGTGGAACCTTGAATGTTATGAAGAAAAGTAAAGTACATAAGTGGCTCGGGGAATTCCCTGAAAGAATACGGAGAGACGTGCCATAAGCAAGAAGTGAGGAGGCAGACGTTCCCCGACTCGAGAACAAGTAAGTTCACAGGTCCCTTTGCCGAATAAATAAAAGACGGCTGGACCACACCCATTTACAGGGAACGATCTCACAGGCTAATAGTGCTAATAAAAATAGAGTAATTCCAAGCATTATTTAAAAGTAAAAGAGAAGCCTAGTGAGAAAATAGATATATTTGTAGTAAAACAAATAGTGGGCTACGCGAGGTTAAAGTTTTATTAAAACAAGTGTGTGCCGTGATTCGATATAAAGAAGACGGCGATTTCAATCTACCCTGGGGAAAGCTGCCTTTGAAAACACCGTTTCCAGCGTCATAGCATCTTCATAAAGGTACCCAACGTAAAATTGATTTAAAGGCCTATATCATGCATGCATTTTTTGTGAATAATGAATTAAAATCTAGTTAAATTCACGGTATATTATTTATGTAAGGCAACGTTGTTGTATTGACCTATTTATATTTGCCTATTTTGTAATTTATGCTTAATTTGTATTGAGACATACCATTTGAATTGTGTTTCGTTGTGTTATATTTGTTTGTAACCTGACCTGTGTTGTTTGTGTTTTAATCAATATATTCATTCTTTTTAAATATCATTTTGTATCTTATTTAGTTACCTTAACATAAAAAATTTGGATTATAAAAAAGAAGTAATAGTACATCAAGAAAAATAATCTTAGTGTCTTAATACCTGAACCGTCTTGAGATTAAGAGTCTTATGCAAAACCGAACTATTCTCTGAGCTAATACCGAGAAGCGTTCAATAAGTAAATTAATCTCACTATTAAATTTAAGTTTATTCACTTTCATTGCAAAATAAAGCCGTACTATTACATATGGTGCCCAACATTGGGGCAATTTTATTTATTTTCATTGTAGTTTAAACACGTACTATTACAATGTGCAATGTTATTCAGCGTTTTTGGAAATAAATGACATTCAAACTACAAATCCTTTTTCTTAGGTTTAGGATTTTAGGGTATAATGTGACTTTTCTTTATTGACACTTCGACTATTTTTTTGAAAATATAAGTGTAGTCAACGAGAAGTAAGGTCAAATATTTTCCAACTCCGACTAAAATGCCTGTTAGCTAATCATTGATTAATATATCGGTTAGTAATGTCGTTAACCGGAGAAATTTTAACCCGTGTTTCTAGTACCTAATAAAATATTAAACAGCGATTAGGATTCCTTACACATACACACATCCTAGGTAATTTTAATTTTTATTATTATTGACAGTGGTTGTTTTGTTGCTGTATTAAATATTTCTTTTTGGAATTACTAAATATTTTTATCAGTAATTTATTTGCTAACTCTATCGCCTCTTTCATATATGCAATGAACAGCATAATTATGCTTGTACTTTTTCGCTTACTACAGATTATTATTATTAATTGATTCCTAGCTATCAATTAATAATACATTATCTTTTCTGACAAATGAGTTATTTTAATTCAATTTTGGGAATTTGTCTCAATTCGTGAAGATGCTATATATTTTCCAAATATATTCTTCTTGTACCTATGTTTTCTTCTTTAAATTGTATTTAACAGCATTTTATTAAAACACCATTTTAGTCGAACATAGGTAGATTGGATTCGTGTCATAACATTTTAATCTATATTTAAAAATTACAAATGAAACTATGGAAGAAATTCTACAGAACCTGGCAGGTTGACGTTGAGAGTATGTACCGACATTGACGTAGTTCGTCTGGGCTGGATTTGGATGGATAGTGTATACATGCTTGTAAGTTGATGTGCAGTTAAATTCTAAATCAACATTTAATAAAAAATTACCCACGGGGGAGATGCGAACCCATAACCTCCCGATCTCTAGTCAGGTGCGCTTACCGTTGCACTACCGCGGGTGTATGAGTTGAAGCTTTTAATAATAAGAATGTACAACACTGATAAAATCTAATTTCAAAATATTTAAAATTTAGTGCTCACTTCAATTCCTTTAGAACATAACATTATTTAGGTTGAAATCATATAAAGCTATTTGGAAGTTTATTTACACTACAGAAATTTGTTGCAAGTTAAGTTGTCTCGAATATGGCAATAGAAAGTGCATATCTTATACTGTTTGAATGTTATTGTTAGTCCAGCTTGAGACTGCAGATGCGGACCTTTTTTCCCAGCGAACTATGCCTAATTTAACTGATTTCGAAATATTTCATATATTTTACATATTTTTATTTTTTATTTGACATGAATATATGTATATATCATATTGTATTAGTTTTTGCACAATTGACACAATTCTTGTTTATTTATCAGTACTCATATTGATAAATTTGTTTCAGTGTCACTCAAGTTTGTCGCACTCTGCGATATTGCAAATTTTAAATATGTAATAAGTTCACAAAAATTTTCAGTGGTTATATTCATAAAATAACAGTTTACTTACTAAAATGAAATTCCTAATTGTACACAACATATTCTTAAAAAAAAATAAAATATGGACAAAAAGCACAAAGAACAAATTCAAATGAACAAAATGGCGCCACTATTATTAGAACGAAACTAGCTTTAATGCACTAGTAAATATGTGGCCAACAATACATTTTAATACACTGCTTAGATCGTCGCCGTATTTCTGCGTACTGAAAAATGCCGATTAGAGATATCGTCAGTGATGAAAGCTTAATCAATGATTAGTTAGCCCAGCATTTTAAGGGGTGTTGGAAAAACTAGACCTAAGACATAACGGCAATTGAACTGTGATATCAAGGAATATGAATTATTAGCTGACGACTCCTAGATGTTAAAATGAGACAATCTCCGGCAACTTGACATAAGGGAAAGCGGAAAAGGAAACCCTAAAATCTGATACAAAATTATTTTTCTTTTCGGAGCTCTCGCGAAAGCCAAATTAAGAATATGTTGTTTTCGTGGACAAATAACACAGGAAAAAAACTAATAATCCCTAAACTTATTCTTGTTTTTTTATTTATTATACATATTTGATGTAATTTTTCCAATTTTCACAATTTACTACCCCATTTAATAATAATTATTTGATAATTGTAAAACGAATCTATGCATATATATCAAGACGGAATGATATTTTCATTTTGCCTTTTCGACTACACGAAGATAATAAGATGTATTACTGATAGTAATTACAGAATTTTAATAATAAAACAGTGTACATTTATTAGTCCAAGTCTAATTACAGGAATATTTAGACAATTTTAATATATTCATAATATTATATTTTATTTTTTTTTGACAACATCGTTAAAACTGGACTAAAACAACTTTAGCCTTATCGTCAAATTTAGCAACCAATCATAATTTGCATCACTAAAACTAAACTTATGATTATGTATTTCTGAAAAAATTGTATTGGGTCATCAATTCTTATTTTCTAAATTACTTGCGTTCTGATACGTCCACGTTTCTTTGTTGAGAAAACTATACCGCATGTGTCAGGTAAGATTAGCCATAGCGGATCTGTGTATACGTATGTATGTATGTACGATGTATAGACACCGCGCTACGACGTATTACATGCATACGTATGAACTTATTACCTATGGCTACATGGTATTTGACACAATCGGTATGTATAGTTCTTAATGGTACTCGCTGAAATAGCTGAAAGTTAAACAGAGCCAATTTTTTGGAAAATGTTTGTAATATTAGATGAAATTAGATAGAGAAAGAACTATAATTAGTTAAATGTCAATAATAGAATAATAAATTAAGTGAAACTGGGTTTGATAAATCCACTCATATTTTTAACACGTAATTTAAAAAGTGATCTGCGGAGTATAGAGAGGTGCGATAGAAATGTAAAAGAATATATTTCTGAAGTGAGAAACCAAAAGTATAAGCCTGGAAATGTTATGATTTACATTATTCTTTCCAAAATAGGATTATGTTTCTGAAACCTACACTAAAAGTTACGTAATAATCTTTCAAAACTGAAACAACATTCAAAAAGATTTTTTTTGTATAGCTATTATTTATATTAGATATAATTCATATTTTTTTATAATTTCTCGGGTATAGAATACTTTAATAAATAACCTGTATTAGCGTTCGTTAATAAATTTAACATAATGCGGGATCCGTTCACTTAGTCAGAATTCGATATAAGCAAAGGGAAACGTATCTCGATATACCAAAATATACCTTACTCGTCGTTCAATTGCCGTTATTATGACGTTCATATGCGAATTACACGGCATGAATCGACTAACTACTACTATTTATGTAACTATATAGTTAGTGTGTGCTGAATTGATACTGTGGTTTAATGCAATGAACTGACAGCGCCCGGAAAATGGACAGGGACAGAACAATGGGGCCCAAGATACGTGTTTTTAAATATTTATGGGTCTCTATGAATATGTATTGTGTTAAACAGATAACGGATGCTTTATATACATACATTGCTTCGAATACCTTTGTAGATAATATAAAATCGGATAATCGAAATGTTAATATTCACAATTGTTGTTAAATAAGAATGATTTATGTAAATTATATAATTCATAAATAGTTGTGCTTACATTTGTAAACATAATCATAAATGGTTTGGCGAAAAGAGATAAAATCGCTTTATGGAATGGAGTGCTGGTATGAAATATGTTTTTTAATACTTCATCTACTACATATAATTTATTTATGATAATTTCATAATAGTCCTGTTTATAATGGATGTAAACGATGATAACTATTCACTGGAATGCTAATTTTTAAAGGTTGGTTTATAATTAATATAGACCGGACGTACCAGGTTTAAATTACGACGGAGCAACGAAATAATATAACACGCAGTTACTGAATAGCACTATTCATATGGTGAGCTGCAACATCTGCTGTTGTTGCGAAAACGACAGCAAGAAAAGTGGACTTTACTGATAAATTCCTTTCTTCATCGGCGTAGGTAGAAGCGTGAGTGGTTTTTAAAATTTATTATATTTACCTTATATTTCGTAAAACAAAGTTATATATGTATATACCTATTCATACTTACGTTAGTTTCGTTTTTTCAACATCAGGCAATCAACTTTTCAATAATAATTTTTTTATGTGATTTATATAGATCATCTTCTCTAGCCCGGTACTTCGGTGGTCTTTTTAATTTTTTTTGTTTTTATAATCTGGTTTTAATTCTTTTGATAATAAATGACTGTAGAATATCGTTCAAAGAGGGGCAAATATCCGTTGATAATGTCAATAAATTCTGGTGGAAAGATAATTTTCAGATTCTAAGTTTATGTTAGGATAAGATTTGTGTAAAAGAAGAAATTAGTGGAGTCGTTCAATTCTGAGTATGTTGTTGAAAATGACAACCAATTAAAATGTTAAAAACACTTTTTAACTAGATAGTCCGCAAAATAAACAATATAGCATTCTTGTAGATCTGCGATGAAACAGAAGAAGAAGTAGAAGAGAGTTCACTGTGAGCTTGATCGTAGTCCGGTGAAAACATTATTTCTGTAATTCATCAGTGTCATGTTCATCATTTGTACTTGATGGTGGTTTTATTAGTAAGTTAATAGCACCACTACGAAAAAGTGTTTTAATTTAAACCCTCTTTCAGTTGGATTACAACTCAAAATCGTGGTAAGACAAATACTACAAGAAGCTCTCAAGAAATGAGTATTAATTTTTTTTATGTAACACCCTGCATATGTTCAAACTAGTGGAGTAATTCAGTGCAAATTAAATTGTGATATATTGGTAAGTATATTAGCCAATGCACTGTTTAAATTAGAAAGCACTAGGTATATGATATTTGATTTACTTTCTTCACATTTGTCTCAAAAAATTAATCACATTAAATAAAATATTTGGAGCTTATTTATTTTGTTGTCAGTATAATATGATTTATAGCAATACCTGTGGCAATACACAAGAATATACCACAATATACCTTTACGTGTATGAAAGTTTTTGAGAAAGCGCTTTAAATTTTCGATTTTATAGTCTTGAATTTATTTGGATAACGCAAAGAAATACCAAGAAATATGGTTATATACGAGGTAGGGGCCATAAATTCTCGGCCTGATATACAAAAAAGAAACTTGTGAAGAGGGGGGGGGCTTACCACATCTTACCAAGGGGGAGGGGGGGATCCACATTTAAAAAAATCACCTCACGTAATTAATGGACACCCCCTTTCGTTATACTTTCTTTTTCGGTGTATGTGTTATATAATTCTATGATTTTGTTCAGAGCGCAGAAAGTAACCGCCATAAATTCTCGGCCTAATATACAAAAAAGAAACTTGGAACAATATAAGAATTGTTATTTTTAAATGTAATCTCCCCTAACTTCTATACATTTATTACAACGATTAATTAATAATTCGATACCCTTGTAAAAATAATCTGAAGTTTTTCCGTCAAAATGTTCTATAACAGCTGCTTGCAACTCACTGTTGTCCTTAAAACTACGTCCCCTAAGGTCTTTTTTTAAATTAGAATACAAAAAAAAACCACAAGGTGCCATCTGGACTATACGGATGTTCCAATTTTTGAAAGCCGCATTCGCGGATGGCAGCTTGTAAAATGGCGGCAGTATGGACGGGAGCATTGTCGTGCAATAATCACACACCTTTTGTCAATTTTCCACGACGTTTTGCACGAAAACTGTCCCTTAATTTATGCAATAAAGACGCATAATATGCACGTTCACGCTTGTATTGCGCTCTTTAAAGTCAATTAGCATGCCCTCACAATCCCAGAATATTGGGGCCATCACCTTTTTTCGTTGATTGAACGACTTTCGCCTTTCTGGGACGAGGTTCATCAGGTTGCCGCCATTCCATGGACTCCGTTTTCGATAGAGGATCGTAAAACAGAACCATTGTTTTATCCCCTGTGACAATGGACTTCAAAATCGGTTTTAGGTCGTCTCCATACATGTTTAAAAACGAATACGCACATTCGACTCGACGTTCACGTTGCAGAGCAGAAAGAAGTTGCGGTACCCATCTAGCACTAATTTTATTCATACGCAAATGGTCGTGGAGAATTCGGCGAAACATGTTATCACTGCTAATTACTTCGCTTTCAAACGGTGATCTTCTAGCACTAAATGTTCAATAATTGAAATTTGCTGAGGCGTTATCACTTCAGTTGGTCGACTCGACCGATCAGCATCTTCTAGGGATTCTTGTCCCAAACGGAAACATTTGGCCCATTTTTTTACAGTTGAATACGAAGGAGATGAATCACAGTAAACGCCGTTTAATGTGATAAGGTGTATGCCCTTCTTTTGTTAAAAATTTAATGACCGCGCGGTACTCAATTTCTGTTACTTCAGACATTTTCGTGCGGTAGTCACGTTGGTTGGCTGGTTACTAAAAACTACTAGGCTTCGAACGGTCATATTCATAGTGTATACCTGGCGTATGTACATGCATGACATGACGGAATTTGAACACGTTTGAGCCAGTATAAGTCTGTGAGGCCGATAATTTATGGCGCCTACCTCGTATATTTTATGTCATCTAAACGTGCCTGTATATACGCAGTCGAGAATTCCCCAAAGAAGTATGCATCGGTAATGTCTTCTCCCTTCGTTTTCTAGGGAAATATGTTTACTTCATTCACTCACTCTACTTATCATGCCTAATCCTGGGCTGCTGGGTAATTTTTAAAAAATTAGAAATTACCTAACTAACAATTATAAACTAATTTTAAAAGTAATTTAAAATTAGTATGACCTCTAAATCGTCCAAGAAATGAAATTAATTTATATATTCTACATATAGAATTTGTTTTTTTTTTCTATATTAAAAATTTGTTTTAAAAATCAAACACAATTTATCTTTGTGACGTTTTGGACATTTAATTACTTTTTCCTCAGACCTGTGTAGACAACAAAGTACTAATATTAATGACTCACAAATTTACACTTAACATTTAAAAAAGGAAAAAATAAATTAAACCTAATAATTAGCAGTGTAAAGTAAAGAATTGTTTATATAAAAATTGAAGATTTACATTTAAATCATGTGTTTGTCATTGAGGATAATATTCACATTGTCAAAGATTGTAAAACATTTTACTTTCTACGTGGCGAAATTAGTAGATTACAGTTTGACATCTATCATTTCAAAAATATTCTGGCGACGTCTAATGATTGCATTCTTTTGACTGCTGCCCTTTGATGTATAAACAAAGTTTGTTTGTATAGTATTGTCTGTGGTAAAGGTAGCAGATAATCATTATATTGCTTATTCTGCATCGATCTTGAAGCATGTGAATATAGTGACAAAAATATACTATTCATTCACTCTTATAACATCGGAAAAAAGAAATAGATTTCAACTTTTGAGAAGAACTCATAATTGGTTTTCGGGGTAGATTTATTCCAAAATGAAACTGCCCACTCCGCCTTTAGTAAGTGCCATTGAGATTGAGAGTGTCAACAGGTACAAAATTGACTGACCAGAATAGCTAACTGATTGCGCAGCTAGGAAACGCATTACTGACATAATAAAATAGGCGAGACAGTTTATGCGCTAATTTTTCATTTGATTGATTGAATTTTTCATTGCATTGAAGGACGAGTCCAGAGAAAGTACTATACAAATAGATCGCGTCTAAGGGTCATATTCATAAAATACATTTGTTTTGTCGAGATGATGGTTTATAGCTGTCTAAGATACGATAGGTGGCGCTGTAGTCAAAGTATTAACAAATTCTATACTTACGAAACAAAATGAATAATATTCACAATATATGTTTGTTTAGTGCCAAAACAGAAAATTACAAAATCTGTACCCGATAGGTGGCGCTGTGGTCGAGTTCGCGTCATCTTCCAGAAAGATCAGAACAACGTCTGCTGGGCCAGCTAGTATTCTGTATAAGATAATAACTGAAAGCTTTATATATTGAACAAAATAGAAATTTACCTACATATAAGTATTTCGGTAATCTAAATAATGTTTGAAACTTTTTTGTCAGCTCGGATAGCTGAATATAACAAATTACCGATCAGATTTATATAAGCACATGCAAATATGAAGTATGCTTTATATAAATAAATATAGTTTATATGTGTATTTTATAAACTATAATACTTGAATAATATATGAATGGTGTTAGTTACACTGACCCCCTTAATTTTCAGAATTACAAATTTTATTGTGATAATAAGTATCTTAATTGTGCTTGCAACAGTTAAAATGGTCACATTATTTTTTTTTTAGTTTTCAGCATGTTAGTTTCAGAAAGCTTGTCTGGCTGCTCTCCTCTTAAAAAAATCTAAAAACCAAACATTTACATGTTATCATGTTTGAATGTATGCCGCGCACCATTGCGGCCGAGCGACCCTTCGGAGAAACCGCTGCCGCTGATTAGTTTGTATTCATCGTTGAATTCGAGTTGCGGTCACTATAACTTTTAGTGTATAACTTTCAGTATTTCATATTCAGTACATTATAATATTAGGTCGTTAGAATATAATAGTTAAAGAAAACAATTTATTTTTGTAACAAATTTAGTCGAAAGTCATGAAACTAAATTTCTTTTTGTATGAATTTCATGCACATACAATAGCGGACTTTTCCATTTCATTTTTCCTAATCAACGTCCTCCGATTCTCCTAAATCAAACACCACTGCCATTTTCTCAACGACTCTCTTTTCTCGTCATTCAAAAGTTAACCTTCTCCATTTTCTCCAGTGCATCCACCGCTTCTAAAGTTTTTCACAAACTATGCTCTTTCTTTAGTCTTGTTTCATGCGGTATCGATTGCCCAGTTCTTCTTCAATTCCACATGTAACACTTAAATCTGAGAACGTCTGTAGTTCCCCAACTTATCTATATTCCTAAAATATATGTATATTTGTAAATTCAATAAACCCGCATATATGTATATACTTTTCAATTTTTCACTGTATATTGAGTTTGTTATATATTTCGATTTTCTACTTTTTTAGTTCTTTATTCTACATAATGTTCTATTTACCCTTCATTTTCTAAAGTTCAACATTTATTCAATCTGTAAAAGGAGGACACGGTTTGCAGTCCAAGTAAAATTTAGATATGATATATTTTGTAGTTTCATTCATTTATTTATTTGTTCCCTGGAAGGTACAACCATCCCCGGCTACTGGCATTGATGACTTCTATCGGTTCTTGAACTGGTTACCTTCGACGTTTGTTTATATTTCTTGTTTAAAAAATGAGGTGAGGCCACCACACGACTTTCTTATATGTATGAGCTTTTCAAATTATAGAATTTTAAGAATTTTTTATACAAAAATTATTCAAACTGCTATTCTAAGTACTTCTATTCTCTTAATAAATCTCTATAGAATGCATACTTTCAAGATATTATCAAAAAAGTGCTACTCGCTAAGAGTAAAAGTGCTACTTCTGGTCCGAATTTTGAAATTTCATATATACGAAAAATATTGCAAATCCAGTTCTAAATACTTTTATACTCTTGATAAATATATATCGCAAACTTACGACATATTTGCAAAAAATCGCTATTCGATAATAGTAAAAGTGCGTTCTGAATTTTGAAATTTTTTTTATACAAAAGATATTGAAAATTATGTTTTAAATACTTTATTATCCGTAACGTACTTGTCTAAAAAGCATGACTTGCGAAATATTCGCAAAAAATTGATTTTCGATAAGAGTTAAAGACCTACTTCGTCTAAAAAGCATGACTTGCGAAATATTCGCAAAAAATTGATTTTCGATAAGAGTTAAAGACCTACTTCCGGTAGGAATTTTGAAAAACTTTCGATTTTTTCGCTGAAGTAAACTGCTACTTCCGGTCTACCGATTTTACTGAAAGACTAATCAGATCTCAAGAGGGAGATTATACACGTAAATACAAAATTTGGAATTGATATCTACAGCGGTTTGACCGCTATCGTGGTCACACACACAGAGAGAGACACACAGACATTTTTTAAAAATCACTTTTTCGATATCAGGGGACTTCAAAACGTGGACATCTGCAAAAATCTCGAGGTCGAAAATTTTCATCATCACAATACTTCCTTATACTACGTATAAGGAAGTAAAAGCAGGTGCTTGCTTTTTTAAAGAGAAGGTATTTTAAGTTTTTATGTCTTTTGGTAATTTGTTATATTGTGTTAGAGCTCCTGGTGTAGGTCCTTTCTCATATTTAATTGCTTGCACATTTCTGTTCGTATGTTTGATTTTCTTTTAGTAGCGTGCGAATGTATATTTCTGTTTGTGGTTATTTTGTTTTAATTTCTTATGAGATTATTTTTTATTTTATATATCAGTATTATTTTTTTAGCTTTATGGTTTGTTTAATGTTCAGTTCTTTTGTCTCATGGTATACTTCTTCAGTAGATGTTCTTCTAGAAATCTAGATTATGAATAAATTTTTATTTTTGGAGAATCATGAATTCTGTTTTACGTTCGTTGATGGTCAAGATGTTGTTGTAACACCAATCCTCGATTGTACCAAACTCTTTGCTTACGCATATTTGAAATTTTTGTACATTTTTGCCCCAGAAGGGGTATCGTCGGCATGTGAGTATGCATTTTCTTCTATATTTAGTTGACAAATAAACAATATTTGTCAATTAGTGTTTCACATGCTGTGTGACTCAATCATCATTTTGCCACCTTATGTCACGTGAATTACTTCAATTACCTGCCTTTCCGATCAAACAACAACTACAATTTAACAATAAAGATTTGTGATTAAATCGTATAGGTTTTTATTTTTAAATAAACAAAATGAAATCTTTCTAGTAAACTATTAGGTAGTTCATAGCTTAATACCAATAACTGGTCGCTTGAGCAATAATTATACTACATATGAGGGGAAAAACTATAGCTACAACCATGGAGATTCAAAAGAGTATCAGATTAACAGGAGTACCCGCCTAGCATTTTAACACAGTTGTGTATATACTCAGGATCCAAAAGGTGGTCAAATCATAGCTTATGCTGATGATGTAGCTATAATTACCAAATAGTGATAAATACTGAAAGACATATTAAAAGAATCGTAGACTCAAACAATGCCAGTCAAGTAACAAGGAGAAAACGGCTTAAAGTACATTGGAGATATTAATGCACGCCAAGGAGAAAAACAAATCCAGTGAAGAATTCAAACAATTAAAAAAGTTTATTATATTAAAAAGAAAAGGTTAGTTAATAGATCAATAAACTAAACCGCAAAACTAAAGATTTGTATATCCATAATAACGCCACTTTAGCAGACATTGAAAGTGCTAGAAAGAAAAATATGTGAAGAATAATGGCACCAATAAGAAATTGAAAAAAATTAAGACGGATAATAAACTATGAATTTAACGATGCACTAGGTAAAGAAAATATTGCAAACTATATTAACAAAGAGAAAATTTTGTTGATAGAGCATGTCTGATAAATAGGGCTCGAAATCAGGGTAAGTACAATAAAGGAATGTAACGGTAGGCCCTGTATATCAGGAATAAAATATCAATATAATATAACATCCAAAATATTTATATTAAGGTAATGTATATCATAAAATTAAAGTATATAATAAATCAACACAGATCAGGAAACATATATTATTCATTTATTTGTATTAAATTATTATATTCCTGTTTAAAATGTGTCTATATAAATTCTGTATATGTAAAAGAGAAATAGTGCGTAAATATATGTATGTGAAAGAAATACATTAGGCGTCAATCCTATCGACTTCAGACAAGAGTTTAGGCGGCATTAACAAGAAACGGTTTGTGTACAATCAACACGTGGGCAACCTTGAACGCTACATATTTTGCGAGTGCATGTTCTCACGAACAGAGTTTGAATAGAAGTAAAGTACATAAGTGGCTCGGGGAATTCCCTAAAAGAATACGGTGTGACGTGCTTTAAGTAAGGAGGAAGAGTCAGACGCTCCCTAACTCGTGAACAAGTAGGTAGGTTCACAGGTCCGTTTTGTCGAATAACGACTGGACCGCACCCAAGCTAAAGGGAACGATCTCACAGGCTAAGAGTGCGAATAAAAATATAGTAATTTCAAGCATCATTTAAAAGTAAGACAAAAGCCTAGTGAGAAAAGAGATATAATTCTAATAAAACCAATAGTGTACTACGTGAGGTAGAAGTTTTATTAAAAACAAGTGTGTGCTCGAGTACGAGACAAAGAAGACGGCAATTTCAATCCATCCTGGGGAAAAGCTGCTGATGAAAACACCATTTCCACCATCATCGCATCTGTATAAAGGTACCCAACGTAATTTGATTTAAAGGCCTATATCATGCATGCATTTTTTTTGTGAATAATGAAATAAAATCTAGTTAAATTCACGAGATATTATTTATGTAAGGCAACGTTGTTATATTGATCTATTATATTTGCCTATGTTGTAATTGAGGCGTAAGTTGTATTGAGACATACCATTTGAATTATGTTTTGTTCTGTAACATTTGTGTGTAACCTGATCTGTGTTGTTGTGTTTTAATCAATATATTCATAATATTTAAATATCCTTTTGCATATTATTTGTCTACCTTCACATAAGAAATTTGGATTATAAAAAAGCAGTAATAGTACGTCTAGAAAATTAACCTTAGTGTCTTAATACCTGAACCGACCTGAAATTAAGAGTTGTGTGCAAAACCGAACTATTTTATCTGAGCTAATTACGAGGAGTGTTCATTAAGTAAATTCATTTCATCAATAAATCAATTTTATTCATTTTAATTTCACTATTAAATTTAAGTTTATATTATTTTATATTATTTAAATCCGTACTATTACATATGTCGACCAACTAAGGGCCGTACTATTACAGGAATGGAAGTCAGCTACTAGGTGAAAAAGAGCAAGAACAGGATGGCAGATTGAGTTAGAAGATAACAGAAAAAGCCTGGCAATATCAAACTGGAAATAAAGGGAGGAAAAACAGAAAGATTGGAATGAGATATTAAAGAAAATAAAGAAATGAAAGATTGATTTACATTGCATTCAGCGCTTCAATAAGGAAGCGCTGAAAAGTAATATAATAAGAACTATACATGGGCGAGATAGGGGAGTGGATCCGATTTTACTCAGACTAGACCGATTCGTGTTTTGTCGGCTCTCGGGGAAACCGGTAGGTAATACGGTACCCGAGAGCCGACAAAACACGGATAATAAGAGGAACACTAAGTTATATCAAAAAATAGGAAAACAGAATGCAAAAAGTATGGCAACATCCATTAAGAATGAAGAATTGCTGAAAAACTTTAAGAAAGATGCGAAACCAAGAGCATAATGAAGGAAGTAATATGAAAAATGATGTGCCTAGTATTTATGAAACAGAAGAAGACTTCAGACTAACAAGAGAGGAAGAAGTGCTATTAGGTTGACACTGACAACTTCAAAAAGAATACTGAGTCCTGAAAACATCAGTGGGAGATGATACAGAATGGATTAGTTGAGTTAAAAATTGATTATATGAGTTAATTGAGGAAATATGGGATTAAGAAAGTATGCTCAAAGAATTGAACCTTGGAGTGTGCCGATACTGAAAAATGAAACTCCAATGAAATGCAATAATTACAGGCGAGTCATGCTGCTTGATGTAGCATATAAAGTCATGACAACACTGATATTTAAAATAGTAAAAATGTACACAGAAAATGCAATTGCAGATTATCAGTACAGAATAAGACAAGGTAAATCTACAACAGATGCTATTTAGACCATGAATCAGATTATTGAAAAAGCAAAGAAAACAATATAGAATTGTGAATAACGTTTATAGATTTTATACAGGCATTTGATAGGAATAGAAAGGCTTATGGTATTAAAAAAAGGAACGTGGTATTAAAAGAGGTTCAAAATATTCGAATACCAACTAAATTGATTAGATTAATCCAAATGACGATGAAAAGATAAACGATTGCCGTTCTGTCTTGAACAGGAATTTTGAATAAGTTTGGATATAATGCAGGTGGACATTGTAAAAATCTCGAGGTCGAAAATTTTCAAAAAATTTTTTTTTTTAAGTCTGAGTGAAATCGGATCCACTTCCCCTATCTCGCCCATGTATAATGAGAATTAATTTTCAAATTGCAAATTTTTCATTACGATCAGATAATCAAAATAAATATAAATAAACTGATTAACATTGGTGAATTCCAACATGATATTAATCCTTTTAACAAAGAGAATATTTCATAAAATAAAATATTATAAATTCACTTTTTTAATCTTGCGCGCGGGTAAAAATACAATATTATAATCATTCATGTATATTCATATTTCCGCCGCCCGTGCTAATGAATATCAAATTTGAATTTAAAACGGATTATTCCCTGTTAACATAGTCGTCCGCCGGTGGGATTTTATTTTAATCCCCGCAACCGCAAATAAATTCACAATAATTCCCTAAAACACAATTATAAAGTTCACTTCTTTTAAATTTAATGGGTAATATATTTTAACGAGTGCTCTCTTGCTATTCAATTTCCGATAGTATTAAATTTTATTTATGGCCCCTGGTATGTGCATATTATCGTGAGAGATTTACTAGATATTTATAGCTTTTCATTTCAATTTTATAATTCACCAGAAAACTTCAATTAATTTAATCTTTAATACCTCCGAGATGATAAATTTTGTGAAGTTTTTGAAAGTAAAGTCTAAGTGCAGTTAAATAACGGGACAGAAGATGAAAACTAGAGGACATTCAACCTTCTTCATCGGCAAATTAGCATATTATACATAGTTATTATTTACATTAATTTTGTCTTCATATTTCATTGTGCTACGCAAATTTTAAATAATTTGGTTTTGCATGGTTGACTAAATTTTCAGAATTGACTGTCATTTTCAAACATTTAAGAGTTATCATGATTGGCATATGTGTTACTACTACTATCACATATACGATTCTTTGTTTTTCTTAAATCTTATTGCAGAAGAATGTAAAATAGAAGAATATGGCATATAAGTTGTTTTATCAGACGCGGTGAGTCCTGCATATAACATTGATTTTAAAGCAATAGATTTTTTGAGTTGTTTATTTCTATGTATCCCAAGAGTTTTAATATTAAAACGAAAATATGCTTTCTAACCATTATACTACACAAGTCTAGCCTTTTCGGCCTTTACAAATACATAAAATAAGTATTTGAAAAATGTTAAATTTAATCATCAGAATATTATTTCTTATTCTCTGTTTTGTCAAGGGCTTGTTTGCGTAGATGGTTTAATTAAAAACGAATATTCCCGCAAAAAATTGTATGACAATTCAAATTGTAAATGGTATTCTAAATGTCATATTCTATTTGGTATATTATTATGCAATTTAAAATATATATGTGTACCCAAATGATTATATTAACTTAAAAAATTAACATTAAGATGATCGCTATATAAATAAGTAAACCAAATACTGTTTAAAATGCCAGATTTGAATAATTGCGAACATAAATTAATATTTGGCATATCAGTTTATTCTGAAATAAAAATCTTTTACGTAATTGCCACTGCATTGTTCGGAAATGTGAGACATAAATTCATATAATGAAATATTTGAAAATTATAATTAAATTATAAAAATTTCACCGTTAGGGCATTTTGAACATACTACGCTGGACTTCTGTACTACCAACTGTACCATAGCTTGAGATAAATGTCCGAGCCTTTCAACGTTTTACATTACATTAAGCATCATATGTTACAAATGACTTGCGCATGTGATGGCGTGCTATTTAATGAAAAGAAATGTTTTTCTTAGGTTATTTGAAAATTATAATCTTTTTATTTGACACTGATAATATTAATTATCAAAATTGTAATATTATTATCATTTATTTATTAGAGAATCTGCGATCTATAAAAAACACCATATGGGTGGCGAAATTGTTATAATTTTATTTCGATAATTAATAGTGTCAGTGTACATTGGGAAGATTATAGTTTCCATATTATTATTATTACATTATCTATTCTTATTCTGATTGTATCCAACTATAAAACCATCAAGAATATATAAACATTTTAAAATTACCTTGGAATGCATAAGATTTGGATGAGATTTGATAGTATTGTAAAGGTATTACAAAGGATTTTTTGTAATGTTGTAATAGGCTGTTTTTTTTAAAAGAAGTAGGTTCTACTCAAAATCATGTACTTGATATTTTTAAATGGTTTTTCGAAATTAGATCTTTAATAAATGGAAATTCTTTATACACCATGAAAGCAAATGGCTTTGCATCGTATGCACCTGATTGTAGACAAAATTTCGTTGTGCTGGTAGACGAACATTATTTGAAGACCGGTCAAGAGTAATTACAAAACTTTACTATTAGTAAAAATATGGAAAATTCGAAATCACTTCGACGATAATGTGTTTTTGTGTGGTGATACGGTCGAAACACAATTTATTATATCCACAGTCCTTCCGGCCAAATGTTTTTATTAATTTGGTTTTAGTACTGTAAGCATTTATGTAGATCACATAAAACAAATAGCTATTTACCTAACAAGTGCGGAAAATGAATTTTTCCGCACGAGTCTGCCGTTCACCGAACAACGCCTAGCGGAGTTCGGTAAAGCAGCCGAGTGCGGAAAAAACATTTTCCGCAAGTGTTAGGTACAATAGTTTTTCTACGAGCGTGAAAAAAGTGAACAGAACGAATCAAAAGTTGAGATATTTTATTTAGAAACATATTTTATTAGATTATTGATAAAGTAAACATAAGGTAAAATATTATTAACAATAATAGTTACATGTCAAAATCTAATACCTAATTATTTATATTATAATTTATTGTAAAAGTACAATTATTTGCATTACTTAAATTTATAGCAGGTGTTAGTTGCTTGTTGAATGGCAAATATTCATTTTAATGAGGATTCACTTATTCACGAGCAAAATATTTTAGAAATGCACTGACAGTTTTCTGACAATAAACAAACAAAAATGAAAGTAAATAACTGGTTAGTTACACATGGTAACTAAAGCATTTTGCAACCACCATAATATACCGGCTTATTATTAATTTGACATATTGAGGTGGAAAATTATTTCCACACGGTGCGGAAAATAATTTCCGCACGGTGCGGGAAAATTAATTTTCCACACTAAAATGTGTGTGGAAAATTCAATTTTCCGTCCACTCGTAGAAAAAAATATTTTCATAAAAGTTTTATTTTGGTGTCATAACATCTATACATTATAGTGCATTAAGAAAAATAAACCATAATTATTATCATAAGCATTAGTATTAAAAAAGAAAATTTCAAAACATTTATTTAAAATGTTCGTTAATATCTCCAGAGGCGCAGAATTGCCGAAGAAGACAGAATCAATTATAAACTGAATTAAAACGGGAGGGGGGGGGGGGTTATAACATAGAACGAGTGTCTACGTATTGTGATGCAAAACAGTGTTGCTTCGTTTGTTCTACCGCTAGAGTCGTGCTTAAATATTTAATTTAAAAATCCCATTTTATGATCATATGATCATACTTAAATACAACTCTGATATTTACAATATAATGAAATAGCATCAAAAACCTGTAATGTTAAATTAATATTCTGCTAAAGTAAAATAGTTTATGTTGATAATTAGCATTGCTGTAAATTCCTTAAACTGGGCTTATAAAATTATAAAGAAAAATTTGACAATTATATTAAATTCACGTAGTAATTGCAAATCGTAAGATTCGCTAAAATGCAAATGGCTCATGGCAGTAAATCATCAGTAAATTAATTAGTTTGGCTCATAGAATATATGTATTGCTAAAGTCAAAAAGTGTACCTAATTATGGCAAATTTGAAAAATAAACGGAATATATAAGACAATTTATCGTCAATATTTAATGTTTGCAAATTCATTTAAATTGTCGACAAGCTGTTGAAATATTATGTGTAAATGATCGAAGTTACAAAGTCCTGCGACTATACGGACTACCAAGAGCGGTTATGCCACTTATAAACATATGTAACATTTTAGATTTTTATGTAATGGCTACTAACTTTGGTTATAGACATATGATAATGTTCGTAAAAATAGTTGGATTGCAAGTACCATTTGTAGTATCAATCTTCATAAAATATAGTTTACTTATACTTTTAAGATTGATTAAAATTGGTTCAAAAATGGTTTGTTAAAGACCGCAATAGTTCCCTGAAAGTATCCACTTTATTATTTTTCTTATATTATTACTCAATCACATTAATATTATTCTTCGTATTTACTAAAAGTTGTATGAAACATAATTAAATTCGACGTAATTTATAATATATAATTAAGAAATTTTCCATTTAATTTGCTTTACTCCAGTTGCAAATAGATAGTTTACTGGAAACCAAACACGAATTTTGATATTTTGAATGTCACATTCCATTCTTTAAAACTGTATACATAAATTATGTAGTTTACATGAATTTATATTAATTCTGCCATTGAAAATGTACGAGTTATGCTTTTAACGATATACGAACTGCATGCGAATCATGCTTGTAATATCCGCGAAATTTGCATTTTATTATGTTGTTGCTAAATCATGCACAAATTTAATAACAATTTTTCACATCACTACAATTTCACAGATTGCTGCTATCAAACGCTCAATCACTGTTTAGGATTTTTATATGAAATACTGCAGTTACATCTTCCGTATAGAAAACGAAATGGATCACGTCTTGTAGTACAAATTCATCGAGCACATATGAAATGGAATATTACATACTTGTAATAAATGCATGATTATAAAGAAATTGATATGGTAATTTTAGTCCTTGATTAGCCCTGTGTTGTTCAGTACGCAAATGCTTCATTGCTTTATTAAATATTTCCGCTACCAAATATCTAAGTATTTATCGCGTGAAGAAATCTCCAATTCTTTTATGTTTTGAAGTTGTGTTGGTAAATAACATATATTTTGGAATTCATATCGCAAAAGAAAACTGTTTGCAATTCAATATCGTGATGTTCTAGGCTTAATGGAAGAGGTAATTCGCATAAAAACGCTGAACAGTATATTCCATAAGTCCGTCGTTTAACGTTCCTTCTAATAGCTTGCCAGGAGTATTCAATAAATGTAAATAGTAAAGCACATAAAAATGTTTCTGTGTGTTTGTCTATAACAATATATATATTGTGCATACGATAAATTACAGTTTTCTTCTGTAAAAGTAGAAAAGAGATATTAAATGAATTAGTTCGAAATCATATTTGCAATCTATTAGCAAATTTCTGAGAAAAAATTCAAAAATTAAAATCACGTTAATTGAAACTTTTGGATTTAAGTTTTTAACAAATGTAGTATATACTGGTTACATTTTATAGATACAAATTCTTATCCGAAATTTAAAATTATAATTTATTCTCACTGAAAAATATTAATTTTGAGACAGAATTTTATTTTCTTACTGATAAGAATTTTATCAATTTAGTCCATTTTGCTTTCCAATCAGTCAGTTCTTAACATGTACGCAAACTTCATGTCAATACTTTCTTTCAAGACGATTTTATAATAATTTGCGCAAATGCAATATAACCGGAGTACATATTTAACATTCGTTAAAATTAAATAAACTCAAAAGCTTTAAAAAGCGATTATGTTTCCCGCAAAAAATTGACTTGTGCGATTAAAATACCATTCAGAAAAAAATTTCTGAATAACTTTTCCAAATTTTTGTAGCAGAATCAGATTTTTAAACTCTCAATTTGACAGATATCTCACTCTAGTACCCCGCAAATAGCAAATAGTTTAATTTTAGTTTATAAATACCACAACATAGACTAAAAGTGATATTTTAGTTCTATGAATAATAAATATTTTTTCTATATGTTGCGTAGATATGATGCACTGTATATAAAATATATTCATAATGATGTTTAATGCATATTTTATATAAAATCGAAGATATCTTAGAAACAAAAATTAAAAATATTAATAATATTTGCAATCTATTAGCAAATTTTTGAGAAAAATTCAAAAATTAAAATCACGTTAATTGAAACTTTTGGATTTAATTTTTTTAACAAATGCAGTATATACTGGTTATATTTTATAGATACAAATTCTTATCCGAAATTTAAAATTATAATTTATTCTCACTGAAAAATATTAATTTTGAGACAGAATTTTATTTTCTTACTGATAAGAATTTTATCAATTTAGTCCATTTTGCTTTCCAATCAGTCAGTTCCTAACATGTACGCAAACTTTATGTCAATACTTTCTTTCAAGACGATTTTATAATAATTTGCGCAAATGCAATATAACCGGAGTACTTAAAATTCGTTAAAATTAAATAAACTCAAAAGCTTTAAAAAGCGATTATGTTTCCCGCAAAAAAATTGACTTGTGGGATTAAATTACCAATCAGAAAAAAATTTCTGAATAACTTTTCCAAATTTTTTTAGCGGAATCAGATTTTTAAACTCTCAATTTGACAGATATCTCACTTTAGTACCCCGCAAATAGCAAATAGTTTAATTTTAGTTTATAAATACCACAACATAGACTGGAAGTGATATTTTAGTTCTATGAATAATATATATTTTTTCTATATGTTGCGTAGATATGATGCACTGTATATAAAATATATTCATACTGAAGTTTAATGCATATTTTATATAAAATCTTAGAAACAAAAATTAAAAAAAAAACATCACCAAAATATAGAGATAACACTGAGTAAGTGTTATTTAAGTAGACAAGTAAGCGATTTGTGTTTTGGTTTCGTATTCTTTAATTACCCACGTACAATTGATGATGACAATTAAGTTGTCGAGATAGGCATGTCACAAATTGATATATTTCATTTAATTTTTTTTATCGATTAATATTAGTTCATTATGACAATGTGCCTTATTAATACCAAATATTCTTTAGGACGAATAACGAACCGCATCTGCAAGGAATTTAATGTATCCAGGCTCTACTTGTAACTTAAGAACATAAGAACCTCTTGTACCACCGACTAGATGAGTTGGTAGTTGGTGCAACTACGCTTATTTCGGTACTACTTCAAATAATTCTGTATAGTAGTGTTGGCGACGACCGCGACATATCCTAGAAGAAACATTACGCAAACCAACATATAATAGCCCGTGCTGAATGGAATACCAACGTTACTGTTGTTACCATCATTGTTGTTGTTATTATTATTGTACATTAGTCCGTCGGAACGAAATTATTCAAAAGAGCAAGGTCACGGATTATTTACGAACCTAAACATCCATTGATCCCATTATTCAATTAATTTATTTTCACTTTATCATCACATCAACGACGGACGATGATGATGATGGTAGCAGTGAGGAAGCGGCAAAAGACAAGCACGGGAAAGAATTTGTTGTAAATGAAGTAGTGGAGAATTTTACCTGACATAGTGACCGCTTCATTGTTGAAGACCAGCCAAAGCGAAAAGAAATGATCGACTCCATGGTTGGCAGTGAGTTGACCATCGATACCAGAAGTGTTTGGTAGTTGCAATGTGGCCTGGACGATGGTAACAAGAGCAGCCGTCGCGAAAAGTAGACCGGCGCTGCACCAAGTCATTGCGAAGTGTGAGTGAACTGATAAATAAATAAATATTGTGTGTATCTGACTAGGTGAATGTAATGTTGTTGTGCGTTAGTGTTTCGTTCCACTATTCGCGTCTATATCGTTGTCTGGTGAAATGTTAACTGACTGGTGTGGATCATAACGCGGAGAACCTGACCGAGAAGTATCTCCAAAATGAACGGGGAGTCGCGTCAAATGAAAACACTCGCGCAACAATCGATTCACGGCTACCAACAGTTCGGAGGCTCGACTGATGAAGTATACGAAACGAAACCGGAGTGAAAAAGCTCCACGCTTTTAGACATCGACGGTTGAAAGAAGGATGCGTCTTTCGTCGACTTTTAACGTCTATTTCCGATGATCGTTTTTGGACCTATAATTCTTCATGTGAATGGCAATGATTACGAACAATAATATACGTACGTACATAGGGGTGCGTACGATTTCGACGGATACAATGCAAACCCGGATTTGACTGCCTAGAGATCATACATCAATTTTGAAATTGGATATGTAGTGTTGAATAAATATGGTATAACGAAATTCAAATTCTGATGTTTTTAATACTGTCTATTTTAAATTTCAATATTCTTATTATTCAGTAAAGACCATCCTGTGAATTTACATAATGCCACATTGGTTATATGTGGCTATAACGCGAGGAGTAAAATTATATCACGTTATGTAAATATACATGTTTATTTACATATATTTTCCCTTACATATTATGTAAATCTGTGAGAAAAGTAAAGAATATCTAACTATTTTTCCTCTTTCACAACGGATTTAGTAATAGAATAATGTCTAACGAAGTGTGTAAATTTTATGGATGTATACGTAGATAATGCAGGAATAAAACAACGCTATAATAATTACCAATCATAATAATGCGTATTCTGAATATCTCTTAAATGCTTTTGCAAATAATTATCCTTTTCATTTTCTTATTAATACCCCTTAAAAAATATGAACAGGTTGGTACCGTGTGATTCAACTATACAGTAAATAGTACTGAAGAAATTTATTTTATAAAAAGTGGCACAATAACAAAAAACACACATTTTGAAAATAATTTCAATTATACAGGGTGATGCGCTAAAATGGCACACATTCGATATTTTTTAATGAAACACCCTGTATATCTTTTGTATTTCCTTATCTACTTTAATTTGTGTTTTCATCGATATCTGGGGTTTTGGTTTTGGATGACGCATTATTAATGAAAATTATTAAAAAAATGGTCGCGACAATGTTTACCATAATAATTCTATGCGGTAGTATTACGATTATCTAAGACAAAATTATTTAGTACCTAAGTATGCAGCTAATTAAGGGATGTGTTAAACTTACAAAATAATCAAACATTCATTTTATTATACAGGGTGTTTGTTACGATGCAATCAATTTAGCTATCGTCAAAGAGCGTTTACTGATGTTTTTCAAATTTGGTTCAATTAGCCCCCCCCCCCCTGCCCGCTGCCCCCCCGTCTACTGCCGCCGTAGCAGCTGGGTGGAGAAAACCCTTGGGTTTTGAGAATTTTACAACGTATAAAGGTTAACCGAACACGCTTTTCTAATACTGGAGCCTTTCGGTTTTCAAATTTTTACAAATGCGAAAGTTAATGAGAACAACTGACAGATGTTACGGCTGTGGTGGGTATAAAAGCAAAGGTTTTCAAAATCTCAATTATTTAAAAGTTCGCTTCAATACAACGCAAACTATTATGTATATATTAGATTGTTGCAGTTGTGGTAGGTATAAGAGAGTAGATTTTCAAAATCTAAACACTTTAAAGTTCGCTTCGCTTCAACGTCTTGAATTTTCTACTTGCGACACCAGTAGATCTGCTCTACCAACCAATTCAAGATGTCATCAAGACAGCAATTCGAAAAGTAACAGATTTAAAAGATATCAAGAAAGAAGTGAAGAAGAGGAATTATTCGAATTCATTTGTCAATTCTCGACAAGCCCCCTATTAAATGTCGTTAATACACCAGCATGGTTAAATTCTAAATTTAAATTTTTGGAATGATGTGTTAATTGCGCTTAATTTTTGTTAATAATGTCCTATACCCAAACCCAGTAATTTCGGAGTTATTTTTAATTTTTCATTACAAACCGCTAAATTATTTGTTTTCGGTTCGATTTAGTATACTTGGTAAACAATTTGACAAACAAAAACAAATAAACGACTAAAAGTATCAAACTGTAATTTTGTTAGAAGTAATATTTATAATAAATTTTCAAAGTGACCACCATTTTGAATAGAACACATTTGCAACTTTGACAGGAAGGACCTATTTACGTGTTGCAACTTTTCAATGGAAACTGTTTCAAAAGCACGTATTATACGTTGCCCCATATCGTCTGCTGTAGTTGGAGGTGTCTGGTATACAATATTTCTTATGTACCCCCAAAGAAAAAAATCAAGTTTGGTCAAATATGGCGATCTAGGTGGCCAACTAATGGGACCACAGCGGTCAATCCATCTACCTTCGAATTCTTGATTCAAATAATGTCGGACATTTAGTGCAAAATGTGCTGGAGCACCGTCATGCTGAAACCACATATTTTCTCTTAGAACTGGAGGAACGTTTTGCAAAAGCTGAGTGATGATATTTTTTTTTAAGTCTTGCTAATAGTAGATCGTGGTATTTTGGTTTCTGTTGATATTTTGGTCGAACTAGTAGAGGGCTCCTCAATTACTGATAACAAGACTTTCAATTTATCTTTATCACTTATCCTCTTTGTCCTTTCAAACTTTTCATAACTCACATTTCCTGTTCTAATGAATCTTTCCTTAAGTCTTTCCAAACTTGTAACTGAAGGTTGTCTTCTGTCAGGATATCTTTGCGCATAAATTCGCTTGGTTAATAGACAATTCTTTTGGGCAGATCCCATAATGAAAATCATGTGAAAGAGTTCGTTGCTTTCAAACTGCACATTGACTTAACTAAAAACCGTAATAATAATATGTGGCAAACAACAAATATACAATCCAATCAATAAATAACTCAATGACAATATTAAACGCAGAAACTTAAGAAATCACTAATATTACACCTAATTAACAGCAACAATAAGATTTTAATTTTTGATGTTTGTTGACGTTTATTTGTTTTTGTTTGTCAAATCGTTTACCCAGTACACTAAATCGACCCGAAAACAAATAATTTAGCGCTTTGTAATGAAAAATTAAAAATAACTCCGAAATTATTGAGTTTGGGTATAAGACATTATTAACAAAAATTAAGCGCAATTAACGCATCATTCGAAAAATTTAATAATATACGGGGTGTTCCATTTGAAAAAAATCAGTAAACGCTTTTTGACGATAGCCAAATTGATTGCATAACAAACAGCCTGTATAATAAAATGAATGTTTGATTATTTTGTAGGTTCAGCACATCCCTTGGCTGTATACTTACTAAATAATTTTGTAATCGTAATACTACCGCATAGAATTATTATGGAAAACATTTTCGCGACCATTTTTTTTATAATTTTCGTTAATAACTCAACAATGCGTCATCCAAAACCACAAGCCCAGATATCGATGAAAAGACAAATTAAAGTAGATAAGGAAAAACAAAAGGTATACAGGGTGTTTCTTAAAAAAATCGAATGTGTGTCATTTTAATGCATTACCCTGTATAATTCAAATTATTTTCAAAATGTGTGTTTTTTGTTACTGTGCCACTTTTTATAAAATAAATTTCTTCAGTACTATTTAATAATGCCTTTATTGGACTTTGACACACTAATGAGCAACCCTGTATATGGCAAGGAAAATGTACTCTTTAATTGATCATATAATTAAATATTCACGCACTGTAGTTGCTTTTGGTTTACAATCTAAAAGAATATTTACAAGATTATCTGTAAATTACGTTCATAATTTTTTTTCTGTTATTGAATACCTCGTGTATATTGTACATGGTTAAATTTGAATTTCACATTAAAATAGGAGTATTTTATAATAAGTATAATAATTTCTGAAATTAATAGTTTTTGAATTAATTAGGAGTGAAGTGTATTAGACAAAGTTTTTCATATAAGTATCACTTAGCATACTTTTTGTGTACAGTATACCAAATCATATCGTGTTTAGTAGCGGCACTCATGAATTATAGACAATTAAAAAGACATCGGAATTGTTACTTTCTATATCATAATGAGTATTTTAATTATAGATTTCGACGCGTATGAATGTGAATCTGTTTTATTGCGTTATTTTCGTGAATGTACTTTTTGACATATTCAACACTGTATGTATTACTGAATAAATAGCTTTTATTTTTTATTTCTTTTAACTCTTGGTAGTAACTTGGCGTCCTTTCTGAAGGCATATCCAATGTTACAAGGGAGGGTTTTTAAATTTTCAGAATAGGGGAAAAGGAGAGAAAATTAAAATATAAAACATACAAAAAATATTTTATCTTTGTTTGAAAAATACATAGTCGTTCGTAAATTTCGATCAACACATCTGTTCACCAATTCAGGGAACAGGTAAAATTTGCCAAGAGCCAGGTCTGGAATATAAGGTGGGTGATTCAAAATATCAAAACACGCTTTATGCGAAGCAGCCACCGCAACGTGTATCTTGTGGATGGGAGCAATGTCATATAGAAGCAAGACACATTTCGTCATTTTTACCCTTCTTCATTTTCCAATGGCACCTTTTAATCGCTTCAGGATTGAAGTGCATTGTTCGCCAGTTAATCAATTAACACAATTTTTTTAGAATTTCAAAAAACAGTAGCCGCGAGTTTTGCGGCCGATTGTTGCACTTTAAACTTTGTGGGTGGTGCTGTGCTTTTTCTATGCCACTGCCTGCACTATAGGACACAGGTTTATAATGGTAAACCCAAGATTAATTCTCAATAACAATTTGACTCAATACCTTCATTACAGAGGTCTAAAAACGCGCAGGAGCATTCCACACGCCATTGTTTTTGCGGCGGTGTGAGCATTTTCGGCATACATTTTGCGGTGACCTAAGTCATGCCAAGATGATCATGAAGAATTTAAAAAATGGTTGTATCAGATACCCCTGCGCACATTCCTGCCAGTTGTGCCTTCCTTAGCACAGCATTTCCATTATTAATTTTTCGACTTTTTAACAGGTTCTGGAGAAGTCACTTCGATAGGTCGTGAGTTTTCTACCTTGCTTAAAGCGACTGTGCCACTTAAAAACAATAGTTTTTCTTTTCCAGTATGGTATGCACAGACTTTCCTTGTTTTGTAAAGAAGTTGATAACGGCGCGATACTCGATTTTCTCCATATTTCACGCTTTCTTACCGATTAAATGCGTGGTCGACAACAGTTTAAACTAATAATGAGTTAGTTACTGAACACGTTATTACACGAAAGAGCTCTCCCACTACCATCCATTCCGTGAACTTAAAAGCGTTCCCTCGTATATACATATCAACGAATTTAACAAGTAATATTAATTTTGAAGCATTGTTAGTGACATATTATGTTTTTTGCATTCTTGACGAGCTTTATTATAACGGGACAACGCTTTAGTTTTGCAAAAGAACGTATTAAGAAAGATATACAATACTAAGAGATTCAATTCTTGTAAATCTGTTTTTAAAGAACTTCAAATATTAACATGTATAAATCAATATACCACAAAAAGAATTATCCCGGACACATGACATACTGGAGAAAGGATACTGAGCAAATTCCGCTATAGAGTAACCGTAGATCCGTATTTCAAACTCGTTGGTGATCATCAGCACGGTGTAGCCAAGAAATAAGGTAGAGTATCCTTGGAGATAGAAGCAAGTTGCTTAATATCATCTTTTTTTATTGGACTTTTTAATATTTTGCAAAGACAATCAAAACTCTAGCCATAAAAAGCATGACTTTATTTAGGAATCATAGTATAAAACATATAAATCAGCACATAATTCAGGTACGAAACTGAATGATCAAAAACATAAAATCATAATAAAAAGTTATATAAGAAAAATTATGACAACGAAATAAAAAAATTCATTGACCGCTAAAATTGCATTTTATATTATTTTTGTGAGGTGCTACATATAGTAGCTTTAAAACTAAAATTTATCTATATTTTATTCACATTATGAAAATACATTTTGTAGAATGTCACTCTTGATTAAAGTTGCACAAAGTTATCTATTATATGTCAGTTCTGACATAATTGTTAGTTTAATATGCCATTTTGACATCTTCTTTCTTTCATTTATTTCCTAAGAATATGAAGGATACATAACTCGCAGTTTTGCGGAAATTCACCAGCCATTGTCGAAACGAGATTTAAATATAATTATTGTTCCTTATTTTCCGAACCCCTGTTTATAAATTCATTAAAACGCACGGTCGCCCGAAATCTCTCATCAAAAGGTTTAAGTTTGAACGAATTGCGGCGTTAACGTTGAAATTCAATTTTCGCAACAACGTCAGTTCCTCGTAATTTTATCCATCCGCGAGTTTTCACTCTTCTTCGAGCGCCTCTCAAACTAACGGCCACCGGAAAAGTTTACTTTTCGTTTTTGAATTGACGCATCACAACCCTCGACTAACGGCTGCCGCTGAATTTATTTCAAATTATATATCGAGAGCGAGTGGATAGAAGTTGCAGTTGGCTTTTATTAGTTTTCACCTTCTTTTTGCTCGGTTTTGGTTCACAATTATTACGAGCGTTATATTTGGTTTGCGTGTACAAGCATGATAATTCAACTTGCAATTCTTGCACACGGATGCCTCCAGCCAAACTTAAAAAAACGTAGTAAGGATTAGATTTTACACAGATTACATTTTTTAATTGCGAATATAAGTTAACAATAAATACGCAGATTTTGATGTACTGAAATGATTTTGAAAGGAATACGAAGTAAATATTTTAATGCTGCGAATTATAACTTCGTAATTTGGCTAGTTTTCGATTTATTTACTTATTATAGATTGTTAACAGACTATTGGAACAAAAATAATGTTTAAGTTATATGTATTTACGTATTTATTGAATTTATATAATGTAGATTTACTTGTTATTTTAAATTTTAAACATATTGCGTTTGCTATCTTTCAAAAATGTGTTTACACACATTGAACGCTCTTCAAATTAAATGTCTATAAACGGAAATACTTTACATGAAATTTTTACTGGAAACATGTAAAAAATGTTCAGCATATATGGAATTTATAAAATCAACAAGTTTTTCATTAATTATGTATGTGATAAATTGACTGAATAATCTCCAAAGGCAGTTTTCCTATCACAGATTAATTTCAACTCTTCAGGCTTAAATCTTAAGTCTTAAATCTTTTGGATACACGAAAGCCAACGCAGGTCCCATTTTACTGAGTAGTACCTCCGTCATCTGTGATTTCATTAAAAAAAGAAGTCAATCCGGTACGTCAGCGAAAAGTCATTTAAACGAAAATTGTTTTAAATCGGCTTTTCAACACTTCTGTATATTTTATAAATTTTATATACATGCAGTTTCATCAACATTTGCAAACATTTGATTTTGAAGAAGAGTTAAGACTTACTTTCGGTAGGAATTTTCATAACTTTTATTTATACACTTTTTCTCAAATTTAGTTTTGAGTCCTTTTCTAATTGTGTCAAACCTAGTATTTAGTAGACGAGATATATATCAGTAAACTGACTTAAAGTACTATATCAGATATATTGATTTGAATGAATATCTTGAGTGGAGGGTCAGACTTAAAAATAAAGTTTGCTATTGAGAACTTTAACCGATCTGCCACTAGCGTGATCATAAACACAGAAGAACAACCACAGCCACAACTTTTTGGTTACCAGAGGACTGCAAAACATGAATCTATGCAAACATTTTCGTTACGTGTAAGAAAGTAAGAACACCAACAACCGTCACAATGGCAATGGTCTCCAGCACTATCTATCCAAACACTTTGTTGATGGTGAGTAGGAATCTCACATATTTCTTAGCAACCCAGTACCTAAAGTTTTGAAGGTTAATTTGACTAGCTCAACTGTAACCTTTCATTTAAATATTTTATCTTATAACGTTTTCCGTTGCTTGCCGCGCCATCACAACACTTCATGTCAAGACTCCTCTTCTGATGGTGCGCCGCCTTTACCAAATAAACTGTTTCTTCTGAATGCCCAGGCGCCCTAAAGATACGTAGCATTACATGCACTTCAAATAACAAAGGTAAGGTACACAGGCTGTTAGCTGTTAAGTATATTTGCTGCAATGTTATCGTATTATCTAATTGCTGCTAATTCAATTAATGGTTAGTGAAAGTAAGAAAAGGAAGAAAAAGAAAAACAGTTGCCTACTGCTCGAATAGAGAAATGTTTCGGTAAGTCATTAGTTTTTACGTAATATCTTTTTTTAAAACTTGAATTGACTTTACTTGATGTAAATCCAATTTCAACGTGAAATAAGACAAATAAATGTCGTGTTTGTTGTAATTAACTATAGTGTAAACATAAAACATTTGTTCGTTTAATTTCACATTTAATATCTTATTGTTTATCTGGGCTGCTACTTCCAATTGAATAAAATCAGTAAAAATCAATAACAGTTTCTTTACACACATAAAATATTTCTATATACAAGCAAGAACATCTCAATACATCCAACGAATTATTTATATGTAAAATAAAGTTTCGTCGAATTAAACACAAAAGCTAAGTCTCATAACTTTGTTTGGTAATTTTATTATGCTTATTTATCGATTTATGAAGGTCACGGTTTATATCATACGAGCACGCGATGATTTTGTTCGGGGGCCTATCAAAATATTTTATTGGAATTTACCGCGGCTCTAATATCAAACATGTGCATAAATAAATGTCGCTTTATAATGTGTGCCGTACAAATCGGACTATTAACGGATCAATAGAGAGAAATAAATTACTACTCAATTAGTATACGCACAACCGGAGAAGCTGTCCAGAAATTCTTAAGTGCTTGATTCGTGAGTGCACCAACGAGAGTAGCGTCGGGAAATACGGTAATTTATTACTACTTGATTCGTGGATGCACAATCAGAGTAGCGTTGGCGGTTACTGAATTAGATACTGCTTGATTTATGGGTGCAGAATCAGAACAGCGACGGCGGTTTCAGGTATAATTACTATTTGATTCGTGGATGCATAATCGAAACAGCAATCATGTGCAAGTTACTCCTTGGTGAGTAAATCCACCACAAGGATAGTGATTAGGCGATCATGCGCTCAGGTAAACGTACAGATCTGCAAGTTACTTTACTTTGAAAATACCTCCCCTAATATAGGGGACAAACGGCATAAATAACAATCGTGTTTTTGATAATAATCCTGCCCTGATTACTTGACCACCTCGTGCTAATGCACACCTTGAACTTGAATATATATATGTCACGAATCCGAACTTATGCTTAATATCACGTAGGCTCCTATAGCAATATTATTTAAAAATAGCTAATTATAATTTACATATACGGAAAATTTTACATATATTTGCGGAAATGTATTCGTATAAAAATGTCGAATTTATTAAGGCGACACTGGAACCAGTCTTCTTTGCTAGCAGCATAGGCGCCACAACATTCTAAACAAAATGTTTCTTCGACACTTGATTCTGAAGAATACAATCTATTTGGTTTAGTATTCTGTTTCTTTTTTGTTTTTCTTTAGTGTTATTTGTATTTTCAAAATTACGTTTTGTAGGCATCTTCTTTTTTGGAGTTATTTCTTCAATTAAACGTCTCTCCGGCGTATATGTTAAAATTGCCGGCTTTCCTTTTGCTCTTCCTCCTTGTCTGGGTTTATTTACGTCAGCTTTAGGATATGGCTTTATATTTTCGGGTTTTACATTTTTTTTTTGTTTCCGAAATAGGTGCTACTGTGCTGCATCTCTCTGTATAAGTGCTGGGTTGATTGATGTTAAGGGCGATTAGTCGAGTAACATTAATCCCATTATTTTCATTCTTATCATTATTAGTACTTTTGCTTACTTTTTCATTGACTAAAGGTCTGTCGGTGACAGTTGATGGGGCAAAGTCAGACTCACTAAATATTTCTCTATTGAAAGGCCATACGCCCGTGCAAGAGAATCCAGCAAGAATATTGGTAGGGGTAGTGGCCAGGGGCAGTGATGCTTCGACAATTGAGGGTAAATCATAAATCGTCATCCTTTTCCCTGGATTATTTTTTATCCATTGATCATCAAAATTATTAAAATATTTCTTGAATGGGCCATAAACTCACGGTCTAAAGGTTGTAACCTGTGGGAAGTGTGTGGGGGGAATTAAAGCAAAGCTATTGAATTGGCTTTGCAGTAATCTATTAAAGGTATGGAAATGTGTGAGGAATTGTTATCTAAAAGGATCAGCATTTTATTGGTTTCACTGGGTTTGGTATGCTTTACGAAATGCTTCATAAAGACAAGATAATTGTCTTCTTGCATCCATCCTGACTTATTGCCACATCCTATGCACCCTACTGGTTCGTCTCTGATAAAATGATCTTTAAAATGTTTTGGCGGAAAAATGAACATGTCTGACAAACAAATGTTAAAAACGTCTACCAAGTGCATTAAAACTTTTCAGTTCTAATTACACGTTTTAATATCTTCTGATGATGTTATAAATAAATAACGAAATATTGAGATTTAAACAATTAGTTTTTTTTTATTAACAGACCGATCATCCAATATTTCTTCTATTCTATATACATTCATATGAAATTAACAGGTACATAATATAACACATAAAACGTATAACATGCAACAAAATCATGCATAGAATGGGAATAGTTTTTGAAAACAAAATAACTATTCAAAATCAGTCTAACAATATAATATACAATACCATACCTGAGATGCATAAAGGTACTTTTATTGAAAAATCATATTTCAGTTGTTTATTAAGCAAATTACATTCCAATAATTTAATTTTCAAAGTATTTTAATCAAGAAATGTTGATTGGTAAAACGTGACGGTTATCTACAGGTTAATATTTTATCAGGCAGGTAAAAAATTCTCATATATGTCAAAGTATGCTCGATTATTTTTGTGGTGGTTCACGAATGTTTCCTTGCGCTTGAATATTAATAGGACGAGTGCGTCAGCACGAGTCCTATTTACAAGCGCAAGGAAACAAGAGTGATAACACCGCAAAAATGATCTACCATACTTTGATTACGAATTGTATTCGAAGGACTATTCATCGAATGATTCATTCATAAATGACGAACTGAGTTTTTTAATTTTCTAAAATTAAGTAGCTATTGCGTTGGTTTCCATAGTAGTATGTTTTCAACAAACTACTGTCAATGTAGAAAATTTTCTACGATTCGAATTTAATAAGTTATTGCAAGAATAAATAGATTTCTGATATGGAAAGCAATTCAAAAAGGTTTGGTGAAAAAGGTGAAAGTGAAATTGATGCTGAAATTCATAAAACTATTCCGGAAAACACAAAGAAAACAAGAGATTATATCTGGAGGCAATTCTCAGATTTCTTGTCCGAGAAGAGGTACAAATTGGACGAATCCACGCCCCCTATTGAAATTAATTTCGTCTTAAAATCTTGGGCATGTAACATGAAGAAGCAAAATGGCGATGACTATAAGGAAGGAGTGGTAAAGCACATGTGGAATGTTACCGCGAAGTTGGTGCAGGAATTATATTTTGAGAAGTGGAAAATAGTAATAAACCCGTTCAACGATATTGTCTTTAAGTCAAGTAGGAATGCCTACTACTAATATCACCAGTTCCGTTGCACTGTCCGAAGAAAGTGAGATGAAAGGCACTTTCAGAGAAGCCTTTTTACACAACTGTAGTCATATTAATTTTTCTAATTGCAATTTTCATTTATAAAATTATAATCCATCATGTAATTTTTATTATATAAGGTATTTGTACGTTATTGTTTCAAAAAATAAAAAAATTGCGACATATATCTGTCAAAAATATCCACCGATACCACTAGTGGTGATTTCAATGAAATACCCACTAGTGTAAATACGCAGCAGTATTTTTGTTGCTAGGACACAAAAATGTGATTCTTTGATTCTTATTGGTCATATTTTTACAAATGACACATGAGTTGAATAGTCAGGATAACGACACTCTTAATCACTGAGTAGTGTAGTATTTTAATGAGCGATTAAGCTAACCAGAATTTAAATGGACGTTGGAAAAATCGGATGTAAACCAGTTTTTGTACGATATCATAGTATTATGAATGAAATTAAAATAACACATACGATTTTAAACGATAAATGATAAATCTACGCTTCGTTATCTTAGAGGACAATAATTTCTTGTTACTCAGTAGTAACAAATAAGTGACAAACGAATATATCAGTGAATCAAAGTTTCTTCAAGAAAAAACAATTTCTTAAAAAATTAAACTTTCACAGCGGTTATATTAGAAACAATTAATACTTCAATTGTGACGTTCATTCCATAAGTGCTTTTTACAGTCTATATATCTCAATAACAAAAACAATTTAATGCTATTTTATACTGTATATAACCACATTTTACCTAAGTATGTTGGCGATATTATTGAATTTCTTGTTAAAACTTATTTTATTGTATTTTAAAACAATTCGTATTCTTTGCAATACATGAAATGTCTTCTTTCTTACGTTAAGATATATAACCTTTACACGACAGGCAGAGTAAGTTTAAAGGCTACAAAAGGAAACAGGAAATAACATTAGAACTTTTACATTCGGCGCAGGTTTTCCCGATACATTCTCTGGAATTGATAAGTGCGCTAGACTACTCCATGAGTTGTGGTGGATACTGTGTCCCGTCTGCGAAGTCCTAAATGACGAAAGTTTCTAAATCTCTGTCTTTACGCGTTGACAGAAAGTATGAAAGAGACGATAACTAATGTCAAACTGTATAAAAAGTAGGATTTTCATGGAAATCGTAAAATATTTGTTTTCTTTTCTTTGTTTACTATTTATTGTTTAGAATGAATGCCTCGTTTCAATATCAATATATTGCTTATACTAGTAAAGCGATAATTTACCGACCAAGCCTTTATAGAGTATAATTCTTTAAGAACATTTGAATTTATATTTTCGGAAACTAAGATGATATTATGTAGTAAAAATTCAATTATGATTCTTTGACACAATTATATTTTACTGTGACTTACACCGGTGTCTGTGCGTTCGATTATCGGCAATGGCACTTAATGTATGTGTGTATCTCAAACACATGCATATATACATATACGTTTTACGTATAAAGGTATATATGTAAGTCACAGTAATTATTTACTGCTTGATGTTAGTTTTAACATTCATGTGTTCACACTTTTCATTTTCGTTTTGATTGGTGACGCCACCTAAGGCTCTATTACACGAGATACACTATTAACATACAGGCCTCTGTATAGCAGAACATGCTGTCAGAAGCCACAGATAGCGTACATCGCATCTTGAAGCGTCTGCGTTGAAAAAGCTACATTCCAACACTAGTCCATGCTCTCAATGAAGATGATTCTGACCGGAGAGTCCAATTCTGTGAATGGTATCTGGCAAAATGTGCAGAAGATGGAAGGTTTCCATACAAAATTATCTGGAGCGATGAGGCCACCTTTAAATTAAATGGCTCAATTAATCGCCATAATTGCACCTACTGGGCTGCTGTAAATCCTCATGTTACAGTTGCATTTAAACTTACCAGGGGTAACAGTATGGTGTGGGATATCAGCATTGGGCCTAATAGGACCATTTTTTTTCAACGAAACTGTCAATGGTGAAAGGTACCTAACCTTGTTGCAGGAGTCCCTTGGTCCACACATTGAAGAGATGTTTGGTGATGACGAAATTTATTTTCAGCAAGATGGAGCACCTCCCCATTACCATCGCGATGTAAGAGCTCACCTTGATGCAGCTTTTCCAAACACATGGATTGGACGAAGGGGTAGCATTGAATACCCTGCGAGTTCCCCAGACCTCACGCCATTGGACTTCTTTTTGTGGGGATACCTCAAGGACAGAGTTTATCGCACACAACCAAGAACAACTGATGCATTGAAATTGGAAATTGAAAGACAATGTCGCGAAGTTCCAAATGAATTGTTTCGTCACGTTTGTGAATCCATTGGTTCACGTTATCAGCGTTGTCTGGACAATGACGGTCGTCAATTTGAACACTTGCGAACATGATTCTTTAATTACATTTCTTCTTCTGTAATTCAAGCTTTTAAACTTGTCTTTATGTTCATAAATAATGTTTTTATAGTCATTCAAAGTGTTAGTACATTATTTTAAGACAGCCTGTATATGTAGTATAATTAAAATGAGGAGATTTTTAAATAGAACCAATTACAAAGTCGTATCTGTTACAAATTTATACATAATATGACAAAAAATTCAGTAAGTGGTAGTTGGGCCCAATTTTTCTATTTGCGTTATTACATGACATTTCGACCATTGTACTGTAATACATTTTGTTCTTTGTTCCATTACTGCTGCCACTGACTTACTATCCTTGTTTTAGGAACGTTCAGGTCTTTATAGTTGCTGAAAACGACACAACCCGACGCAAGTTCGTCCAGCTACGGCGATACGGATTCCCGCAAAAGAACTGCGTAGATAGTAACGTCACATCATCTGCAATTTGATCTCATTTCCATTTTTTTGATACTTTATACAAGTAGAAAAATTACATATTCAATAAAGAATGTCAATGGTACATCATTTTTGAGAAAGCAGTCTAACGATAAATACTACCTGTGAAGATAAGTAAAATGTTGTCGTCACATTGGTCAGTAACCCGCGGAGAAAAAGATTATTTTTTACATTGTTGAAGACCAGATAACGTCATCAATTAAAAACTTATTGGAAATGAACAAATTCTGTAATATGATTAGGAAAAGGTATTTTATTATTCTAATTTTTACTCTATAATAAGATATCGTATAGTACTCCGGGGTTTAAGTTTAGAAGATGCGCGTAATTTTATAATCTAAAAGCTACCTATCCCTATAATTTTTCCTTGGTTAATTTGAAAATCCTACAGTAATACTTTCCAATTAGCAAAGCTCGTAATATTCTATGACAGTTACATCTTCGAAGTTTTGTGTTCATGATTATAGTAAAATTGTTATTAAGTAAGTCTTTCTCAGCTATGTAGAATTTGTGTTAGTATAAATAATTAATAATTCTTTTAACTAGTATTTTTTCACATACCTACTCGTATCTCCAATACAGATACTGTTCTTTCTGATCGTCTTGTATTTTGTAGATAAAAATTATTATTATAATTATTCATCTATAAAAATATCATCGACTCACATACTTAAATATGATTAAGATTAATTAGATGTGTGTATATCTTCTTTTCTTGTATCCCATACTTATGCAATCCATTTTTATTCATTGTTCTTATAAATATTATGTTAGAGTACAAATGGCACGTTATTAGTTTGAAGCAAGTTCGCGAAAAAATTTGTGCAATAATTAACATTTTTTATTCTTATGTTTAAAGAGCGGTTAATAAAGTATGATAATTTTTTCGACAGCAGATAATCATATTTGCGTAAATTGCCACATAATACAAGCGCAAAAGTATAATTTCGGTATGTCATTAAAATACTTACAAAGTTTATATAGGAGATAAATGATAGAAATATAATTTCATAAATATCTTGTCATACTACGAGGGCTATTCCTCTATAAAAAGTTAATTTTAAGGAATCTTGATATAAAATCCTCTCAGTATCCAAAGTCTTATTTGAAGGACGTTTTTAATTGTGTGAAAGTGAAATAAAATTAACTCAGTTCAAAAGTTAAAATGATTCAAATATTAATAATATTATTATAGAGAAATGAAGATGAGTGAAAATTGTGTTAAATTTCATCGAATATTTTTTCTGTATAAGCTTCCTTAATCCGTTTTTCTTTCACATAAATAGCAATCTAAATCTCTTTACGTTATAAACACGCTTTTATTTCTTTTATCAGAAATCTAGTACACTGATTACTTGTTTTTCAACGTTCTAATTGCATGTCATTTATATTAGGTATGTCAGTAAATGATCTCGTGCTCAGTGCTTATTACTTTTCTGCATCTTGGCTTGTCCGATTTATGTCTTCACTTTGTACCGCAGCTTTAATGGTTGCGCTATACACAGCCTGTATGGTTTATGACTTATGATATCCATTTCAGAAATTTTGTATCCTGTACAGGTCGTTAACTGGGTGTTTCTTGAGCATATCTAAATATATGTGTGGTTATCCAAAAAATTTTTGACCCAGTGCCTCACAGTTTACTATGATATGTTTGTTTCTGGTACTTTATTGCACTATCCACAGATATCTGTATAAGATGAGCACGTATGATGGAGACCTTCATCATACAGGTTCATTTTATACAGATATAGTTTCACCGGTGCATGACCGGTGGGGAAAGCAGTTGTGATTCGCAGTATATTTCGGTTATGTTGTTGTTCTTCAGCCCTTTTGTTACATGTTTGTCCAATAAGTTTATTACAATAATTTTGTGTGGCAATTATTACCCAATGCTTATTAGAGTAATTCCTGTCATTTAAGAGGTTATGTGGTTATATGTATATACTGTTGCTGCATATAGGGAAACACACTTTGCACTTCCTTATTAAAAGTATTCCTCAACATCTTTCCCGAATATTCATATTATTACGCGCTATGTTACTAATACTATAAATTAATACTTACTCTTAAGGGAAAATAGCTTCTTTTTCCATATTGTTGGCCATAATTTGGTTATCCTCAGTTTGCCTAAAATCATTTCAGCGAGTAATTTATGGTTGTTTTTGTTGACTATTTTACATTCATTTCGCGGTGTTCGAGGAAAAGACTGGGTATTGATTTTTTGAAAACTTTACAGAGACGACTAGATAATACAATCCCGAAATCCCGGCCATTTTTTGATCCCGAGCGAGAACACATACCAGAGTTATCAAAAGATGAAAACATTAATGAGCTGATAAAGAAAATCCGCAAAGTTGTAGTGTATTTCAAGTGATCGCCATTGAAAAATGAAAAGGTACTTCAGAAATATGTAAAGATTAAACATGAAAAAGAGCTGTCACTTCTTTTGGACTACCAACCCAACCCAACCCAACCCAACCCAATGTGGAATAGTCTTCTAACCATGCTGGAACGATTGATTTTCACTTCTAAAAACCTGCATTCAAAAAGCTCTTATAGATCTCAATCATCCAATCCGTTTAAAAGATGCTGATTTTGACTTGGTAAACAAAATTGTTGATGTGCTAACCTCAATTAAATTAACAGTAGAAGCAATCTGTCAGCAAAATGCTAATTTATGCACAGCTGATGCAGCTTTGAAATTTCTTATAAAACAATTGTCTAGCAAAAGCTCGGCACTCGCCAATAAAATGACAACATCCTTACTGGAACGTATAAAGCAACGACGAAGTGACGATTTAACTGGCGTGTTGAATTATTTACAAAATCCACGAAAAGATGATGAAAATCAGTTATTATCGGATTTGGAATGGCTTGACTTATTTCCAGTTCCTACACAAGCTTTAGTGAGGAAGCAAATAAAGGGTATTGTTAAAAGACTAAATATTCGAGATGACACGGAAGAGGAATATAGGTCAGGATCACAAACAGATGATGAGATAAGGCAACAAACTTCGCAACCCCCAATTGACACTAAAGGAAAAGTTACAGCTGGAAATTAATAAGAGCATGGAATCCCCAGATCCTGAAGTACAAAATGAATCAGGGTTGATAAATAGTATCAGACGCGAAATGAGCCTGTTCGAAAATGGAGGAGTTCGTAGACATCACTTAGAATTAGCATATACATATCTATTGTCAATTCCTCCAACCAGTGTAGAACCTGAGCGAGCGTTTTCAGCTGCTGCTTTTGTTGCCAATAAACTGCGAAAGAGGCTTGGAAGTCACATCACATTGGATGCTTTGATATTTGTGCGATTGTATTTTTGAAATTCTAAATAGTTTTTTGTACTGCCTTTTTTGTTCTTTAGTTTAGTATATTGTGTATTGTGTTGTGCAACAATATTAATAAATAGCTTTTAAGAAATTACTTAAACTTTTTTTTTTAATTGAGCCCAATTAGAAACCACATAGTCTAATCCCGGGATTGTATTCTCTAGTCAGACGACTGACGGATAATATACGATCTCACTAAATCACTACAAATGTATTACATTCGGTTATATCGAACATTACATTAGCTTCTTCTTATGAAACACTCTTTTCCTCCTTTTGGATTTCTCGTTGGTTTTTGAAAATTTAATGCCCATTTCCATTGTTTTTGTTTTATTTTATTTATATTATAATCATACAGGGTGTCATTTTGAAAACGTACCACCCTCTATATTTCGGCCCCTATAGAAATTCCAAAAATATGCAAAAACACGTCAAACTTATTTTTAAGGGGGACATTTTGTAGGCTGGTTTTCAATTAAATTACATCAACTCTCTAGCGGGGGTGGACATAACCTCTAAAAATTTAAATGGAAATGGGGGTTGAGTGATACCTCATTTTAAAGGTCGTTTAACCCGCTTTTCAAAAATGCTAATTTCTTGTCCTTTATTTTTAATACTTTTGAAGAAATCAAGTCAAACCATGAACATACAAGTATCAAGTGTTTTGCAATAAAACATTAAAAAACTAATAAAAAGTAACTTATTTTATAAAATTTTCGAAATGTTGTCCATTATTTTCTAAACAGTGATAAAGTCTACTCTCAAACTCCTCTCTAACATTTCGAAACACTTCTGCCTGAAGAACACTTGATACTTGTATGTTCATGGTTTGACTTGATTTCTTCAAAAGTATTAAATATAAAGGACAAGAAATTAGCATTTTTGAAAAGCGGGTTAAACGACCTTTAAAATGAGGTATCACTCAACCCCCATTTCCATTTAAATTTTTAGAGGTTATGTCCACCCCCCGCTAGAGGGTTGATGTAATTTAATTGAAAACCAGCCTACAAAATGTCCCCCTTAAAAATAAGTTTGACGTGTTTTTGCATATTTTTGAAATTTCTATAGGGGCCGAAATATAGAGGGTGGTACGTTTTCAAAATGACACCCTGTATAATAAGTTTAAGTTCATATTGTTGTACCTGATTCATTAATTTTTTTAGTTATTAGATAATTCTACCAATTTCTAAGTTTTAATTATTGTTATTATTATTCAACGTTATTTAATAAAAAAAATACTTTTAGTATATTGTTACTATAAACAGTTTTTACATATTGCGATATTAAAGAAAGAATATTTCAGAATGACATATTTCTAAAGTAGAAGGACAGAGTAACGTCTTTTTTTAAAGAGTTATCCAAGCAGCTTCGCAAGGGGTCCGGAAATGAGCTCCAGGAATTCAAATTTGCCGTTAGGAAGGAGTGAGAGATTTAAGTTTCTGAAATATCACAGAACAAATATGGAACAACATGTGAAGAATATAAATTTCAGTTTGTCTCTACGATGTGACTATCTTTTAAAATACGAAGCACGTTATGCAGAATTATACTGTAACGAGATGGTCGCTTTCTGAATTAATATGTTTCTAATAAGTAATATGAAATATTTTTTAAATACTGTTTATACGTTTTTATGAGTGAAATATAGTGTGTAATAAGAGAACTATAATTTAATGTATGATAATTTATAATTTTTAGGTATGCACTCATATGTGCAATCTATTTCAAGTGTGGGGCTGAAGCGGAGCATTTATCTAACTTAAACTAAATAGAAAACGAAGAATATAATACAGCTACAAACCAAGCGGTAAGTGGTAACATTTATTGTGGGAGAATTGCAACCAAGTTCGTTTGTTTGCACACGAAAGCAAAATAAATAGAAGTTAAAAAGCTTCCAAGTAGTTTCTACGTAATTCAGATATACTCACATACGTATGTTATACATAAAAAAGGGTAGCGTACCGTTAATGCAGAAAGACTCAAGTACCACTGCATGCGGTTGATTAATACCTATGGATTTACCTGAAATCGATTTATAGTTATTCTACACTCGTAATGCAATATAATACAGACGATACTACAGGGAATCGTTGGATATATTATTAGAAATAATTAATATTAACAGATAATTATATATATATATATATACATATATATATATATATATATATATATATATATATATATATATATATATATGAAAGAATAAGAAATTATTGCGGATACATAAAATATCAGAAAAAGAAAAATATTGGGTATAATCCGCTGTAGAGCAACTGTAAACACGTGTTTCTGACTAATTGGTCGTCATCAGTACGGTGTAGCCAAGGAATAAGGTGGGATAACCTTGGAGATGTAAGCTAAACGGAAGACCATCAGGTGACAGACCACCATTTGCAGCTTCAGCCAGAAGATCCTCGGTTCTGAGGACAACAACTAACGTCGCCACGAGGAAGACAATGTCAACCTGCGTGCCATCCGAGACCCAGGAAATGTAAATGAAAGAATAAGAAATTATTATATATTATTATTATGATGGTCTTCCGTTTAGCTTACATCTCCAAGGTTATCCCACCTTATTCCTTGGCTACACCGTACTGATGACGACCAATTAGTCAGAAACACGTGTTTACGGTTGCTCTACAGCGGATTATACCCAATATTTTTCTTTTTCTGATATTTTATGTATCCGCAATAATTTCTTATTCTTTCATTTACATTTCCTGGGTCTCGGATGGCACGCAGGTTGACATTGTCTTCCTCGTGGCGACGTTAGTTGTTGTCCTCAGAACCGAGGATCTTCTGGCTGAAGCTGCAAATGGTGGTCTGTCACCTGATGGTCTTTCGTTTAGCTTACATCTCCAAGGTTATCCCACCTTATTCCTTGGCTACAGCGTACTGATGACGACCAATTAGTCAGAAACACGTGTTTACGGTTGCTCTACAGCGGATTATACCCAATATTTTTCTTTTTCTGATATATATATATATATATATATATCAGATCATCGAATAATTAAGTACAGAATTTAATGGGGTAACTCCGCTGTAAATGCAACTGCGGACACGTGTTTAGAACTACTTGGTTCTCGTCAGCGCAGTGTAGCCAAGGAATAGGATGGGATCAACTTGGAAAAACATCAATCAGAGTGTATGTCTCTGGCCTCCAGTGCCATAAATAATCTACTACCAGGTAAATCGTAAAGCAAGTATGAAAAAGAATATGAAAAATTTATGGCACCAACCTACTTCTACTAAAATAGAAAGTTACCAAAAATCGTTTAAATTGGATCCATTCTAACACGAAAATGGGTGCTAGAATAACGTTGTTCTAATACCGAAACAGAGAAACAGTATTTATCTGTTTCGTGTTTCTGTGTAAATAATGTAAATACAATCAGAAACAGAGAAAATAGTGTAAACACTCGTAACAGAAGGCCGTTCCAGCATTCTTTCCTTCGGCCACTCGCGCTGCGTGCTCGTGTCCGAATTTGGAAATCATGCTGGAATGAAAGGCCTACTGTTACTTGTATTTTAATATACTATTACCTCTTGATGTTAGTTATAGCATCTAAGTATTTAACACTATTTGATTGGTGGTGCCACCTAACGGCTCTATTATACGGGATAAACTTCTAACATGCAAGTTTCTCTATAGCATGCGAGTGTAGCTAGAAACCTTCGCTTTGGGTGTCGTTTTTTGGTGGCAGATGTCGCTGTGATGTTCTCACGACATTTTTCACACAAAGGCGACATAAATAGCGAAACTAATTTAAAGGTCATTACTGACAGTCGCACGTACACTAATGATACTAGATTAATAACATTTCCACACTATATCTATATCTATTTCTTTTACAAAGGAAAAGAAAAGGAAAGCATTTGTACTCATTTTAGAGTTATAATGCTTGTGAAATACCTATACATTTATAATGATAACGGAAAGAATAATTATCTTGTTCCTTTAAATAAAAAAAATATTAATTCTTGATAATTTGTTTATTAATAAGAAGCCGATTCTATTTCACCAAAATCATACATTTTCACATAGTGCCTTGGTAATCAAGAACCCTGCAACGTGAATGGTCTGAAACTGACCGATACTGATCGCTAGCCGCAAACATTCTCACATTGTACCTCTAGCAGCTTAGCACCAGCCCACCAAAACATGCCCGCTTATTCGTACTTATTTTTATTTGAATTGCTAAATTAAATAACTATATAATAATTAATGATGGCCAATGATTTACTAAAGGCAAATATTCTCACATAGTACCCTCAGCACATTTAACACCATTAACTATCCTTTTATTATTTTTGTGAAAAAGAAATATTGTTATGAAACAAGATAATATTCATTTAATTAATGATGCCCAACGATTTACTAAAGGCAAATATTTTCACATAGTACCTTCAGCGCGTCTAACACCATTAACTATCCCTTTTACTATTTGAAAAAGAATTATTATTAGTATAAACAAGATAATATTCATCTAATTAATGATACCAACGATTTACTTAGGGCAAATATTTTCACATAGTACCCTCAGTACGTCTAGCACTATTAACTATCCCTAAATTGAATTATTTGTCTCCTAACTTACTTCATTTCATCATATATTTTATCAAATTCTCTCTTGTTGATATCCTCCATCTTAAAAATTAGTAATAAGAAAAGAAAAATTTAATTGAATGAAAATTATTTAAAAGAAAACTAAATTAAAATTGAACTCTGGATCTTAATACAAATTATCTAATTGTGAGTTGATAAGTAGTGTACATATATCGACCCTACTTTCACTTTCGCTATATTTGATCAATTAATTCTTTATAAAAATTTGCGTCTTTACTGCTTGAATTACAAACTTGGAATCTGCATGTTTATTCTTGTTTCTTGCCTTATTTATATATTCAAAACTATTGACTATCGGCAATCTGTATCGCCTCTCTAATCAAACTAAATTTTTGGTTGGCATTGATTTTTTTAACACGTTCATGATAAAAATATTTCTTGTTTGTTTTCTTCAGGTTGTCATACTTGCACCAATACACGCACATCGTCTTTGACAGCTATACACTAATGGCGATGACTTGAACTGTTTGTTATTATTGTTTTTCACAGACTTAATACGTTTCATTTTCTGTAAGTATATCTTTCTTTCCTTCCTCTTTAGTATAGTCCCTCATTGTACTTGTATATGAATGCATTGCCTTTTTCATCGTTTGTTATACATTATCTTTTTCCATTTACCAATGTTTATTTTAATTCTCCTTTTAGGAATCCTTTGGTCTAGTAGTGCGGGGAAGACGTATACTACGGAGATTTTTCTTACGGAGCTCGCACCACGATGACAGTCACTCTCGTCACCTCTCTCTGATTTCCAACCATGCTTCTTCTTCTCAGGTAACACGTCAATTTGTAGAGTGCTATCAACATTAACACTGTATTTTTATTTTTGCAGGTTTTTAAACCACACATGACCATTTTTCCATTGTCTTTGAAGCCCTTGAGTTATACACACAAGGACTGACAGGTGTATTTTTAATTCATGCTGTTATTATTTACATAAAACATTCTTATTTACGATCTGTCACTACGCACTAGAAATGTTTTGATTTATATTCTTTTTCTGTACATAGATATTAAGTTACAGGTATTTACTATATCTTAAGCATTATTATCAAAATCTTTCTAATGAATTGGTACCATTATTTATATTTGGATTAATATTTATTCATTTAATGTGTATCTACTATTCATGTTTATTTTTGGTACATCAGTGCCTCCTTAAATGTAGGCAACTTATTTTAATAAAATTATTATATCAATGATGTGAAGATCACAGCAATATGTACATATACATATACATGTTGCGTATAAATGTATATATGTAAATAGAATACCGGTTGTGTCAACAAACATTAGCCATAGGGACTCTCATGCATACGTATGTACGATATATACGTCGCCGGCAGTAGGTGCCGGGTTGGCATACATATACATACGTACATATTGTACATACGTATGCATGAGAGTCCCTATGGTTAATGCTTGTTGATACAACCGGTATATTCTACTTTCTGTTAAAAGGTAATTAGTAAGAAAACATTAAAAGGCTTAGGTATAAATATCCACTATACCTTGTCTCAGAATAAGAAGGAGTGATTCAAATATCGCGCCAAAATGGCGTATATTTTTAAAGTATTTCATTGGTTCTTGCGTAGGCAAGTTTAACATGGGAAAAAAAGTTTGACAAAACGTCATTTTATGTTTATAGCCAAGCCATAACCTAGTCTCTTACATTTTTACTTTGGTTTATTATACTTTATTGTGTTATTAAATAAAATCCGTACTTTTATGTAAAACATGAGCATGCGTTGATCAGACGGCTTAAGACCTAAGGGTCATGCATGTGAAACTTTGAATTTGATGAATCTGTCAAAAATACTGTACGTCAGTGCAAAAATCAAACATTCAACAATTAATATCATTGCAAAAATAACTATAGATGAGTTCATACAATAAATGAACTGGACAACTCACACATATTCTAGAATTGACTCATTAATTTCAAGTAAGTGTTAATTAAATACTAATTATATTACCACATGTTCATATACATGTTATATTTCAGATATGTCAAACGTAAAGAAACTTGTACTAATAGAAAAAGGTGAAAATATCTAGTGGAGAATATGGGAAAAAGTTTCGATTGCCACAAGTATAATGAGTGCACGACAATTTTGTTGAAAACCTGTAGGATTAAATAGCCATACCGATAAAGATAGGCAATTAAGAATACTTCATATAGGATCTGAATTGATACATAAGATGAAGTTGCTTCAAAATAATCCCCTTTCAGAATATCACTTATAAGAGAACTTTTGACAGAAGCAATTACAAATGTTACAATAAGTATTTGGAAAAATTGTGCCGACCATGTAAATTTTTAATCTTTTTAACATGATGTGAACACTAAATTATTGTCAATTTCCAATATATAGTAGAAATAAATATTTGTTATAATTTATAATTTTCATAATAAATAAATTAATAATTAGTAATGTGTAGCTATATGTAATTATCTTTGCAGTCCGTGTAAATAATTTCAGCCGATGTAAATTTCTCTATTTGTTGCTGTTGTATGTAAGATTCACATTTCCAAAACTAGTTGCTTGAATTTACCTCCTCAAGGTTTGTAGCAGTAATACAAATGATTTATCTATATAAGTTCTTTATTGATATTTAAAATAGAAACTAATACGCAAAACCTATTCTGCAAGTTCTTAAGGATATATTGATAAAAGATAAAAGGTTTGATTCATTCTTGCTCTCTGATACAAATATTTAATAATAAATAGACTTGATTCACAATTTTCATGTTGATATAGCACATTCACTAAAATGTGCAGTAATTATATATTTATAACGGCAATCCTCCTCAAAACGCTCAGAACAAAGTCTATGCTTTCATTTGTAAATTAGGCCTATATCTTTATCCATAGATTCTTCTAATTTTTTTTGTAAAACTAGAATGACGAGATTTGAATGTTAAGAGATTTGTATTCATCAAATTATAGATGTATTCACCTACTTGTGTTTATAACTTTACTCTCCTGTTTCCAATTGCCGTGCACTCGTATTGCTGCTCCGACTGGTAGAATGAAAAGCGGCACATCCATCTATTTTAACGTAAGTAGTAAATGAAACCCAAAACAGCTAAATCCTTCATTAGAATTAATACAGTTCTTCTAACCTCAATTCTCATGATGTCATATCAAATTGTCTACTAAATTTTAAGCTACGTGTTCCATGTTTTGGCGGGATATTTGAATCACTCCTTCTTATTCTGAGACAGGGTATACGACAAGTCACGTATTAAAGCAAATATTACACGCTTTTTATAAATTTGGAAAAATAATATCCAAATATTATACAACATATTATTATATGAAGAATATATCATATATCATTCAGGATGCGGAAGGAACCCGCCACTGAGGAGATGAAGGGTGATAAATAAAAGAGAGAGAAAGATATTACTTTATAACAAAAATAAGTAAAACACATCTTTTATTATAAAATAATACTAAACAATACAAGTACACGTTCCGAATATATACATTAGTGTAAAGTTTATGAACACGAAGACCATCCCAGTGACAGAATACGGAGAATTCTCAACACGAGGAAATGGAACCCCGCCTTGCTTCGTGATCCACAGGTGCGGTCACAGAAGTATTATTTCACGTTTTGAGAGGCAGTTGTATGGTGGTATAGTGTTGGTGGTGGCGGCACAGCATATTGTGTCACGCGAGCCCATCTGAGCGTCCCGTTTTAGTAAAAGGGGCATGGGGCCGTTTGTTTTCTCGGACCGCATATCGACCGGAAAATGGTGCGAATTAATGGGCGTGGAAACCATGTACCGTCTTAAACCTTCTAGTCAGCAAACGTCGATTCTTTTGGGCCCTCTGAAATATAGAAAAATTAAGATTAATTCGCCGCACATGTTTCATAATATATAACCAAATGTATAATTTCATATGTAATAAAATATAGAGGGAGCGGTGATAAAATATGAGGTTTTTTCAAGGGCTTCTTTCTTATATTAATGCTAGAGAGCTCAAGGGAAAATATATTGAGGTACATTATTTCTTATGAATGTAGTTTCTCTTATAAGTATTCGTGATTTGTAGTTCTGGGAGTTTATTAGACAGGAGACGAATACGCTTTTACTGTAAGAGTATTTATAGAATTCATTAAGGTCTAGGGATGGCAACGATATATCGATATATTTAATATATCGATATTTTTTCAAATATATCGATAAATAAATATCGATATAATAGTTTCGATATATCGCAAAATATATCGATATTTTTGTTGAAATATATCGAAAAATTAAGAAAGTGTGAAACTCAATGAAACTTCAATTTAGTTTGTTTTAAAACCAACATTTGTTAAGTTACTTAATAGTAGTACCCTCTAGCGTCGAGGAGCGAAAGTAACTTAGTTACCTACATTTCATACGATAGGTATCAGAATTATCGGCTATAATCGGGATTCCTTTGAACTATTGCAACAAAATCAAGTTCTTCCCCGAACATTTTTCTCGGAGAATTACCATATAAAGTACAAAGTTTATAAATAAAGCTCGACTTTTTCCGCAGTCTCTAAAGAGCTACAAAAGTGTTCACTGTGAAAGAGTATAGTGCGATTGTTCAAAAGTTTAATGAAGTGGAAATTGAAATCAACTTTATTTATTAAATACTAAGTGACCGATTATTAGTCTTGAAAATATGGCTCCTCCGAGAAGTAACATTTGGAAGCATTTTAAAAAAATTACTCCAAATACTGCTAAATGCAGTCTGTGTGCTAAGGTACTGAAAACTTCGGGCAATACAACAAATTTAAAAACACATTTCAAACAAAAACATTCCTCCGTTCTACAACATTTAACTGAGGAGGAAAAGAAGGCTGATGAACCAAAAAAGAGAAAAGGTCCATTCCAACCCTAAAGCCGAATGGATGTAGAAACGGCTGGAACTAGTAGTTCACTACCTCAAGATGAGGTAAGACCAATATACCCCTAATTTTTAATAAATTATTATTAAATATTTATAGGAAAATCTTATTGTTTCACAAGAAAGTGATGATCATTCATCAACTTCAACAATGACAGTTTCTGAATATGAGGCTGAACCAAGCACAAGTAGAGAAATAACAAGTTCGTTATTCAAGCAAGCTACAATTGTGTCTGCCTTCAAAACAATTTCATCCTTCAAAGGTAAAGCTGACATTTTTAATAATCGGCATTAATTTCACCGTTTATTTTTATTTTTAGATGGTGGCTCTAAGAATGTGAAACTAACGGAAGCATTAGTAAAATTTGTTGTTCAGGATAATTTGCCATTTAATATTGTAGAAGGTAAGGGTTTTCTGTCTTTGATGAAAGAAGTGGCACCTTTATACAAAGTACCAACCAGAAACACCATCAAAAATAATATTGATAGAAAGTACGAGGTGGTTTCAACCGCGTTTAAAAATATGTTAAAACAATCAAAGCATTTAACACTTACAACGGACATATGGACTGCCGATATGCAGACCAAAAGTTTTATGGGCCTCACTATCCACTTTGTACATGATATGAAGTTAACATCAGCGACAATAGGTATTATTGAATTAACACACAGCGGACTATATTGTTTTAGAATTGGGCAAAGCTCTCGAAATTTGGGGAATTGATCCTAATAATGTTGTTGCTGTAGTGACGGACAATGCCGCCAATATGGTCAAAGCTATACATGACAAATTTGGGAAAAACCGACACATCCCATGCTTCGCACATACTCTCAATTTGGTATGTGACAATTCGCTAACAAACACCGTGGGTTTGAATAATACTATTGACAAGGTGCGATCCATAGTAGTAGTATGGTTCAAAAGAAGTGTTAAGGCTAGTGATCAGTTAAGAAAAGCACAAATCGATGCAGAAACGCTAGAAGGAAACATAAAAAAACTGATTTTGGATGTCAAAACTCGTTGGAACTCCAAATATTACATGTTAGAGAGATTTTTACAAATCTCACCAATGGTCAGCAATATTTTACTTTCCGATGTTAATGCTCCAAATATGATTACTGCAGCCGAAGTTGAGCATTTACGCGAAGTATGCAAATATCTAAAGCCATTAGAAAGGATGACAGTAGAGATAAGTGGTGAAAATTACCCAACAATAGGCAAAGTAATACCTATGATTCGTTGTCTGATGGATCAGTACAACAATTATGTGCCCCGGTATGAAATAGGTAAAGAATTGAAAACAACCTTATTAAAAGAAATTGAAAAGAGGTTTGGCGCTATCGAAAAATCTTATATACCACCAGTTTCCACAATATTAGATCCTCGATTCAAACAAATACACTTCAGAGATCCTCAAGCCCTAGGTACTGTGATGAGACACATAAAAAGTGAGATCACGAGTTTGCAAAAAACCTCTTCTTCATCCGAATCTTCTGATTCGTCTGCTGAAGGTCCTGAATTTGATTTATGGACCCATCATAAAAGATTAGCTAACACTAAAAAAAGTGGACAAGGCAGATTAAATAAGGATAGTGAACTTAATCAATATTTAAGCGTGCCAGTTAGAAACCTAAATGATGATCTCTTGGATACCTGGAATGAAATGAAAGTGGTATATCCCAACTTATTTAAATTAGCGGCAAAATATTTTGGTGTTGTGGCAACGTCGGTCCCCAGTGAGAGGTTATTTTCAAAAGCTGGAGCAACCGCTACAAAAAGTCATAACCGTCTCAAGGGAAGTAGACTTTCCAAATTATTATTTCTGAGCTCTTTGCCTGATAGCTTGCATTTATGGAACTGATGTACCCACAAATGCAGGAAAACAGCTTACTTATTGTCCTGTGGCTATGAGACAGTTATGATTTGTAAAAAAAAAGTACATTTTATTTTTCATAAAAAAATTCAATTTTGTAGAACTGGATATTTTACCTACTTGTAAGTTATAGTTAATAAAAATTACTTTTTTTTATTACATTATTCTTGAGTATTTTCTCGGTAGCTATTAAGAAAACTTGAATTTTGGAAATAAAAAAAAATATATACCTACACACGTACATATATTCGACTTTTTCATATATTGATGTATTTGTTCTGATATATCGTATGTATCGATATATTTGTTCCGATGTATCGCATGTATCGATATATAGCTTTCGATATATCATATGATGATTATATCGATATATTTATATTTTTTGCCATCCCTATTAAGGTCTCGAAAAGATTTACTTACAGGGGTATTTACTGTACTATGGATATAGATTAATTTTACCCAATAACAGAATACACGTTTAAATAGTAAAATAAGGGTAGTTCCAGGGAGATACTTTTATTAAGATGTCATACACCAAATATTGTGTATAGACTAATAATATTAGAACGCTCTTCTCTCTTCATAAACTGATTTTCTGAACAGAATGTTTTTTACGTACGCGTCTATTACGCTTCTTTATTTAGAGAAAATATAAATTGTGCCAGAAAAAAATAAAAACATTTTTCTTTGTGTATCAGCACACACCAAAAAGGTCCTTCTTTCTGTCACATAATAGAACGTTCGATATGCTAGCTTCCTACAAAACGATATTGTGTCACTATCACCTTATACTAGAGAAGTTTTTTTGATATAACATTCAAAAATATACAAGTAAAAAGTCACTCTACCTGATGACACATTTTTTATGGCATTAATTTTGCATTTGAGTTTGTCATAGACGCTGTTTTAGGTCTACCAATTCCCAACAGCTATTCTTCATGTTTTATTTTCTGTATTCCAAAACTTCAGGGTGAATGCGCCGCTACATACTAATAGCAACACAGGCGAAGGCGTAGTAAGGCGATGGTCTTTCTCCATCTCTTCCTGTCTGTCGCATATTATTAATTTTGCTTCAGTTGAGTGTGTTTGTGTTTAGCGCATCTCATATCATACTTGTTTGTTTCTTTTGGTTGACCTTGTTTTCTGATTTTTTGTGCACATTTCCCAAATCATGAGGTCCTAATCATAATCACTTGTGATATTGCGTCTCAATTTTGTCTAATACATCTGTACTTTTAGTGGGTTTTTAATGATTTCGGCCCCCATTTTACGTGTTCGCGCCACACTCTTGATGTTTCTTGGCGCTCTCATATTACAGGTAGCTATTTTTTTCTCCAGCTGATTATTAATGTCCACGATTCATATTCGTATATGAGCATTAGCACCAATACAGGGTTACCAACTCTTGTTTTGCCTTGTAGGACAACCATTGTTAACCACTAAGTGATCAAGTGCCAAACATACAAACTGAAGATAATGGCCGCAAAGCGTCTTTTTTTAAAAAATACATCAAGGTTTTGTAAAAAAATTACTATTAGTTTTTGAAAACAATCAACAAACGCATACGAAGTAATGGTGTTCAATTCGAGGGTTACATATTTCTGAATGTCTTCTAAGACTTGAAATCGTTTCCCATTGAGGGCAGTTCTCACTGCAGGAAAGAGGAAACAATTCGCTGGTGGCAAGTCCGGTGTATAAGGTGGCTGATTAACCTCAAGAAACCTTACTTTCGCGAAAAATGCAATACAATTAGTTAAGAATGTGACAGTGCATTGTCATGTAATATGAACCAACTGCCCTTTTCTCGAAATTTGCTCGCACTCGAGAAATGCGATTTTTCTGTTAATCATTTCAAGGTAGTATGCACTAGTAACTGATTGTTCATCCGGTAAAAATTCTTTATGAATTACACTATATCTATCGAAAAACGTAATCAACATGGTCTTCGTGATGTTTTTGCAATCCAATGCTTGTCCTAGCGGTTCGTCCCAGATTTGTAATGAAACACTCATGACAATGCAGTTCACAGAATTTGCATTGTCGTGACAATTCTGAACAAAGTCTTCGCACGATGCAACTCTTCTCTGTTTTTGCTTATTCGTAAGATTGTGAAGCATGGATTTTGTACAAATCTTCTTCTTTCGCAAGTTTTCATGCAACATTTTTAGACATCGTCTCATTTTTAACCCTTTATCCATCATTCGAAGGGGATCATTCATCGATTTCGTGCCACAAGTTCACAACTTTTGCGATCGTATCTGCATTTCGTCAAGCCGACGGACATCCAGTTCTAGCGTTATCTTGTACACTCGCACGTCCATCTTTAAATCACTTAAACCGCCAAAACTTAAGGTGTGGTCTCCGTATAGAGATTTCTACATCTTCTAAGTTTCTGTTGCAGTTTTATCTAATTTACGAGGGCTATTCTTTTTTCAAGGTCTGATTGGTCGTGAAATTAAAACCACAGTCAGATGAAGCATTGCGCAGATGTATTGCCCAATGTCTCTAGTATAACAGTTGATCGCGTCACGTTGTACATGTCAGTTACAAGCGCGCAGTGTACACGTAAACATGCCGAGAACAATAGCGTCACCCGCCAAATTTGAATTGCGTGCAGTAATTCGATTTCTTCATGCGGAGGTGTGCAACGCAGCTGAAATTTACCGACGAATGTGTAATGTGTACGGTGAAACATTCATGAGTGACAGTAAAGTGCGGCACTGGTGCAGGAACTTTGAAGCAGGGCGTACAGATGTTCATGATACAGGCGGTCAGGGAAGGAAGCGAATGTCAACCAATGAAGATCTCGTTCAGCGAGTGGATCAGGCGATTATAGTAAATCGTCGGTTCACAATTTCTGTATTGCATGAGCCGTTTCCCGAAATGTCAAGGTCAGCTCTGTACACCATCGTGAGTGGGACGCTTCAGTACCGCAAACTGTGTGCGAGATGGGTTCCCAAGATGCTGTCCGACCATAACAAAACGCAGCGAATGGGTGCCGCCTTAACGTTTCTCCAGCGCTACCATGATGAAGGAGAAATTTCTTGAGCAAAATTGTCACAGGCGACGAGACATGGGTTCTTTACGAAACGGAAGAAACAAAAGAGCAATCCAAACAGTGGATGCATTCGTCTTCCCCATCTAAACCAAAGAAGTTTAAGCGAACATTTTCCAACAGAAAGTGTATGGCTAATGTGTTCTGGGACCGAAAAGGAGTTCTCTTGGTGGAATTCATGGAACGTGCTACGACCATCACAGCAGCCTCATACGGCGTGACTCTTCAAAATCTACGAAGGGCAATTCAGAACAAGCGAAGAGGAATGTTGTCATCAGGCATTGTTCTTCTTCATGACAACGCTCGGCCCCATACTGCAAATGCAACAAAGAACCTCCTGCAGCGTTTTAGATGGGAAGTATTCGATCACTCTCCATACAGCCCGGACTTAGCTCCTTCCGATTTCCATCTAGTTCCTCGCATGGAAAAGAGCTTAGGAGGACACCATTTTGCTACAGACAATGAGCTGCAGACCAGCGTACAAACTTGGCTGAAAGCACAGGCGGATACCTTCTATGAAGAGGGGATTGAAAAGTTGATACCACGCTACGAAAAATGCCTAAATCGGAACGGCGACTATGTAGAGAAGTAGATGGGAGGTGTACCTAAATGTTACAAATAAAACATGTTTAAATTTCACTGTGGTTTTAATTTCACGACCGATCGGACCTTGAAAAAAAAATAACCCTCGTACGATTGACAGAAACAAGATGTGTGCTCTAGCGCCCTACGCAGAAAACTAACAGCTGTTCTATCTTCGCTTGACCGGCATCTATTGGTGAGATTGTGAACGATTACATACTCTTTTATTTTTTCTTCTAATTGACTCCACTATTGCAGCGCCAATTCGGGAATTAAATTGTCATTTCTCGTATGTTGAAGCTAATCATTGAAAAAGATTAGGAAAAAATTGTGTTCATATTTAATATTGCGATGATTATTACTGTAATTATTTTAACCTTATATACTGAAACTGTGCTGTCGGTATGGTTTGTATTACCATCATTTATACAAATTTACACACGAAATCATTTGCATAAAACAATTATTTCTCAGCCATTGTTCGTCGTGTAAAAACAATAAGGTTATGTGCCATGTGCATGAAAAAGTATAGCGATTTTCTATGATACACTACTTGTCCAAGCTTCCACCGTCTACGACACTATTATTGCTTAATATCTTATGCCATCAACGTCAACGAACTGCATGGTGTATATACATGTAGTAATTTCTACAGAGCATTCATTCAGCACATTTGTTTATCGTCGCCCTTCAAAGATTGATATCTGTAAAAGTGAATATCCTCCAAGATGTAATCTACTCTCTCGGAAGTAGAAGCAAACCGTGACTCCACGGCAGTGATGAATCGTACCAATCCCGAGACCGTTATTAGTTCGCTTTCTATGACGCGGCCACGTTGTATATGTTTGCTTAAGGGGTTGATTGATGACGCTACGTTCACGGCGTGAACCTTCGATAACCCTCCGGTGTTAATAATTCCACCCCATAAACGTATTTCTTGACGTGCCGGCGGTAAAGGTGACGATTATAATTTCACGTGAAACACTCATCAAAGATTAATAAGTGCTGAAAATTGACATTGATTAAGACGATAAAATGAAAGTTCGTTTGCTTCAGTTTCAGTTTTAATTAGACGTCTAGAAACAAACGACTGAATCTCTCAATTTCTGATGGATTGATAGAGGTTATATATATATAACACGATATGTGACTTAAAATTAACAGCAACAGCTCTACATACTTTTGTACTAATAAATTTGTATAAAATGCTTAATTTGCGAGATATTTGGAAAGAATTACATTTCCATGATAGAAAATTATTTCTGTCAGTCGTATTTCTTTTTATACAGAAATTGTTCACAATTAAAAGGTTGTATTTTTAATATACTGTCTAGAAAGAATAGCTTGCAAAATATTCGCAAAAACAGTTTTTTTCCATAAGAGTAAAAGACCTACTTCCATTAGGAATTTTGACAAGCCTCTCTTGTGAAACTGATTTAAAATTTATCTTTGAATTCCTTTCCATTATAATAAATTTAGTAGTTGATGAATATTACTAAAATTTGATTTTTTCATTGAAGTAAACTACTTGTCTATCGACTTTACTGAAGTCGAATCAGATCTTGTGAGAAAGATTATACTTGTAAATGTGAAGTTTAGTATTGATAGCCGTTTGATACATACACACAAAGAGAGAGAGAGAGAGAGAGAGAGAGAGAGAGAGAGGCGAGAAAAAATCTCAAAGCAAAACATTTTTATCATCATAATACGTTTTTATACTACGTCTAATAAAACACTATTTCTTTATGCTTATAATTCTAATGTAAAATAAATTTGTGTGGGCACCATTCAAGTATTAGACTAAATTAACTTTAACAGTTAATCAACATTCGCAAAATATGTATTGGCTTAAAAACTAATCATTTCATCCGATTAAGATAACGTAAAAGTTGCATATTGCTGTGGATGCAACAATGCTGATGAATAATTAAAAATTAGCATCTAACACCATTAACTATCCTTTTATTATTTTTGTGAAAGAGAAATATTGTTATAAAACAAGATAATATTCATTTAATTAGTGATGCTCAACGATTTACTAAAGGCAAATATTTTCACATAGTACCTTCAGCACGTCTAACACAATTAACTATCCCTTTTACTATTTGAAAAAGAATTATTATTATTTTAAACAAGATAATATTCATCTAATTAATGATACCAACGATTTACTTAGGGCAAATATTTTCACACAGTACCCTCAGTACGTCTAGCGCCATTAACTATCCCTAAATTGAATTATTTGTCTTCTAACTTACTTCATTTCATCATATACTTTATCAAATTCTATCTTTTTGATATGCTCCATCCTAAAAATTAGTAATAAAAAAAGAAAAACTTGATTGAATGATAATTATTTAAAAGAAACTAAATTAAAATTGAAGTCTGGATCTTAATACAAATTATCTAATTGTGAGTTGATAAGTAGTGTATATCGACCCTACTCTCACCTTCGCTATATTAGATTTGTTAATTCTTTACAAAAGTTCGCGTCTTTACTGCTTGAATTACAAACTTGGAATCTGCATGTTTATTCTTGTTTCTTGCCTTATATATTCAAAACAATTGACTATCGGCAATCTGTAGCGCCTCTCTAATCAAACTAAATTTTTGGTTGGAATTGATTTTTTAAAACGCTCATGATAAAAATCTTTCGTGTTTGTTTTTTCAGGTTGTCATACTGGCACCAATACACGCACATCGTCTTTGACAGCTACACACTAATGGCGATGACTTGAACTGTTTGTTATTATTGTTTTTCACAGACTTATTACGTTTCATCTTCAGTAAGTATATCTTTCTTTCCTTCCTCTTTAGTATAGTCCCTCATTGTACTTGTATATGAACGCATTACCTTTTCCATAGTTTGTTATATATTTCCTTTTTCCATTTACTAATGTTTATTCTAATTCTCCTTTTAGGAATCCTTTGGTCTGGTAGTACGGGAAAGACGTTGTATACGACGGAGATTTTTCTTACGGAGCTCGCACCACGAAGATTGGTTGCTTTTGCCACACTGTCGCCAATTTCAATCCATGCTATCTCTTCAGGTAATACGTTAATTTGTAGAGTGCTATCACCAACATTAACATTGTATTTTTCTTTTGCAGGTTTTTAAACCACACATGACCATTTCCATTTTCTTCGAAGCCTTCGTGTTGTGCATACAAGAACTAATAAGTGTATTCTCAATTTATACATTTACTGTTTTCATAAAACATTCTTGTTTATGATCTGTCATTTCGCACTGGAAATGTTTTGATTTATATCCTTTTTCTGTACATTTATTTATAAGCTACAGGTATTTACTATATTTTAAGTTTTATTATTAAAAACTTTCTTATGAATTGATACCATTATTTATATTTGAATTTATATTTATTCATGTAATGTGTATCTGCAATTCATGTTTATTTTTGGTACATTAGTGCCTCCCTAAATGTAGGCAACTTATTTTACTTACTGTTACATGTTTCAACGAATGCTTAAATCATAAATATACAATTTTAAAAATAAAATTAGTGTTCTTTTTCAATAATTAAACTAATTCTTAATATTATTATTTCAATGATAAGAATATCACAGCAATATATTCAAGAAGAAGATTGTGGCAGAGACAATTTTTTCAAAAATTAGACAACTTATAGCGACAGCCTAATATTTGATTTACTTTTAACCGGCGACAGCTCGTTCCTTAATTTCGTTAAACTTACAAAATTAGAGAAGCTTGCAGTATTTCGATTAGCTCTATCGCTAGCTTCTTGATTCATGTCATAAGTCATTATTGCTATAAAAGATAGGCAATGAACTACTTATTTTTAAATTCTGAAAATAATAAAAGTATGTATAAATAATAATGGACCTACCCACTGTTGCTAATAACAAAATCTAGAACAAGCCATGTTTTCTAGTTGATGTCATGCTTTTAATGTTGATGAGTATCTATCAACGTGTTGTAAGTTGCATCATGTTCTTGTTCAGTCTGTACTGGCCTTAAAACCCTTTCACTTTCTTATGCGTAGTATAATAAAGTATAGAAAATTTTCCACCTCAAAGAGCAAATTTTCATGTATCAAAACTAATTAAATTCTTTTTCGAATTTTCTCGCTCTCCCTATCCTTGTTTCGCTATCTTCCCGGGTACATGATTGCACCTGAATGGATAATGCTGTCGCTGGTATTTTTAGGCTGAAGGGTAGATTATCTCATGAGCCAAATCGTCAAGTTGGAAGTAGAACTTGCCTTTACTAGAAAAATAGTATTTTGCAACTATTTGATCAAATTTTGAAGAATATACAAGTGCTCGCGAGTCATCTTGTAATTACTCTTATTTAATTCTTTTCATACCTCAGACCAGAATATTTTTTACTCTTATCCTGAAATAGTTTTTCCGTATATTTATTAATCATGAAAAGTATAAAAGTATTTTAAACTCAGTTTGGTAAAACACTTATATAAGAGAAAGAATAAAAGTCAGGTCAAAGTAACACTTTTACTTTTGCGAAGAATCAGCGTTTGGAATGCACAAAAGCAGATGTGTACAAAATGCAAATATTTTGCAAATTAGACATTTTACACGGGTCTGTAAAAAGTATCGCGAGTTCAAAAATTATATTGATAAAGGTTTGCCATGGAATGTAAAACGTCTGTCTTAAGTTATAATTTTTGATTTCGCAGTATAAGAGTATTTAAGTTTAAGTTTTTTTAAAAAATTTGATCGGACGTATAAGAAAGTCGCGTGGTGCCCACACCAACTTATTTTATGTTGGTATAAAAAGAAATAGGGTATGTAATTGTTTTATTCAAGAAATTTATTATTATATATAATTATCTATTCTCTGAAATTCAGCAGATGATATTTAACAAGCGGCTAAAAATACAAGGAAAATTTTCACCCACATGCTGACCAAAGGGCACTTAGATAGTGAACGAAGATTGATTTGGAGAAAGAATACTGTTTGAGAGATTTAGCTCTGCATTTGAATTGTGACATCAGACGGTCTATTTGAAAATCCTTCAGATCAGCCTCCTTAAAGAAATACTCTACAATTTATTTCGCCGAACTGATAAAATGGAAATATTATCAAGGTCAGCGGGAAGTGCCTAAGACATTCCATGTACATAATGAATAAGTTATGTATGGATACACGCTTTGTGTTCCTAGCAGACGAGAGTTTAGCATGTCGATGCGAGCCTTTTAGTAAACTGGTCAGCCATTAACCAACATTTTCAGATAAAACAAATATTTAAGAAAATACACTCGTTGCTCCGGGTAACCATTAATATGATCAATGGATGAGAATATGTAGATTATCGGAATTGTTCTAAATTAAAACTAATCTCAAAAGAGGTAAAAATATCAAAATATATATCCAATCACAACTGAGAATCTCAGTGCGAGAAACATTTGATTCTCAAAAAGTTCACCGATAAGAAGAAATGTGTATTTCTTAACCGCTATTAGATAACGTGATTGCCAAGCCTAATATTTCAAGCAGAAGTAACACAAAAACTGAGACATTTTGTAGTATTATCTCGAAACAAAATGATTGGGCGCACATCCACGACTCCACAACCAGACGTAATCGGTGCTATGTAATCTTTAAAAATCTATTTCTTTATGTCCATCGTATGCTGGGTAATTAAATCACCAATTTCGCCTGCTTACGACAAACACCCTCGAAGAGAAGATATTCATAATTAATGCGTGCCAGCAATGTGCAAAGAGCCGTCGCGTCGCTCCTCCTTATTTCTGTTCATCTTTGCCAACGTAGAGCGATTGTAACTATTATATTGCACTACCTTCTTGCAGAACGATTATCCTATCACGTTTAAAATATTATTTGATGAACATTTGCAAGTTGTCAAACAGGAGACTTTGTATTATAATCTAATAGGACTAAATAAAACTATAAGTATGCATAGTGACACTTAAGTAAATGATACCAATACAAATACTTCTCACTTCATTGCCGCGCATGCTTGATGAATCGATTGGTCTCGAAGTTCGCATAGTTTTTGGTTGCGAATAGGTAATAGTATATTACATACTAAGGTTGAGAAGATGACTATTATTGCCCGAGTGGCGAGATTAAATTCCTAAATTACGCCACAAAGGCAATAATAGTCTTCTCAACCGTAATATGTATACTATTTTTTGTACCAGTAGTCTAATTGGATCTTGAAACCTTAATAAGTATGAATAAATTTACTCATACATGTAAGAATGCCCTTGTAATAAAACTTCATATAAACAAATAAGTAGGCTATATTTTGATGTTGACAAATAAGTTTTAACATAAATGCTGAAACTATAAGTCAAGTATTTATTAGATTATTTTTCATTCCATTTATAATGCCTGAAGAGTTTAGATGTACACCACCTGAAATGCGCGAGATTGCAGAACAGGCAGTTGAGAACTTGCTTCCGCATAAATCTAAACACTTATACCTGAAAACATATGTAGAATTTAAAAAATTGTGTAATGCCAAAAATACAGTAGTAACTTCTGAAAACGTACTTCTGGCTTATTTTCAAGAATATTCAAAAAATAAAAACGTCTCGACTTTATGGGCGCATTATTCAATGTTGAAAGCTACACTTGGCCTAAAAGAGGATATTAACATATCAAAATATTTTAAATTAGTTGTATTTTTAAAAAGAAAAAATGAAAATTATAAGTCCAAAAGATCGTTAGTATTTACTCGAGGAAATTATAAAACTCCTTACTGAGGCACCCGACACATGTTATACATTGCAACTAAGGTAGTATGTTTATATATTAATACTATGAAATTATTGATAATTTATAACCCTGTAGACTGCTCTTGTAATTGGTGTTGCTGGTGCATGCCGAAGTGATGAGTTGTGTAATTTATTAATTTCTGATGTCATCATGAAAGATGATTGATTTATTATTCACATCTGTAATAGCAAAAATGGTTCGTCTCAAAAGTTTGTAATAATGGAGCCACTTTGTAGCTGAAGATTCCTTAGTCAATAAAAAAAATATTGCATGTATGTTACAAGGTACACCTACATCTACTTTTTTTGTCTGACGAAGCTTGGTTCCACCTTTCGGGATACATCATTTCTCAGAATATGCGAATGTATGCTCAGAAAATTGGTATTTGGATGGCAGTTTCTCGCAGAAGAATAATTGGGTCAATTTTCTCAATTTCACCGTCAACGCAGAAAGGTACAGAAATATTTTTTTGACTGAATTTGTGCAACAGTTAGACGATGATGAACTTCAATACGGTTATTTCCAGCAAGACGGTGTAACAGCACATACTACACGAGAAAATCTTGCTTTTCTCCGCGAGTTTTTTGATGACCGGCTGATAAGTTTGCATCACGGAAGTTGAGTTTCCTCCGAGATCACCTTGTTTGACAATTATGGACTAAGTTATCTTTCCTTATTTAAAAAATAAGATTTACGCAAATCCGATACATAATTTGCAAGAACTGCAACAAAGAATTGTTCAGCAATGTGCAACCATAACGCCAGAAATGCTGCAAAACGCTTTTCACAGCATGAGGAGGCGCGTAAACTTGTGCATTGAACAAAACGGGGGACATTTCCAACAATTATTGTGATTTAGTTTTTCTGGTTAATAAAAACGTTATTTATTTCATAACTTGTAGTTCATTATTATTTTACAGCTGAACTAAGTAGGTCATTTGTAGGTTATTGATAATGTCAGTGTAGCTTGACAATGATTGAATTATTTCAAAAGGGTGATTTAAACTAAGACAAGCGTTTTACATTCCATGACCAACATTGACCAATTTAATTTTTGATATCATAGTACCATTATACATATTTTGCTATTGTTAACCTAAAATACAGTTATTTATTTTACCTTCTTTACATCTATAATAGATACGTGTTGTATTGTTTCCATATTATACTATCATATATATTTTGCTATTCTTAACCTGAAATACAGATATTTATACCATAGTCGTCAAATTTTAATTTCGGTTTGCACTTCTATCATATGCAGAAGATGACCTTATGATATGCAGCGATGCCTGCTTGTTAACAGTGGTGGGAGAGCAACGCAGTGGCGGGGGACCCCCACGCCTTACATTTCATAGCAAACGTTTGTCGAGTGTGGCAGCCTCGCTTATGTTTATCTTTAGTTTATTTCGTCGCGCTCTTTTCCTCTTTCTACTTTCGTATCAGAAATTAAAATGTGTCGACCCCGGTATATATTTATTTTACCTTAGAGGTCGAGCATTTAGTTTAGTTTTAGATTTTAAGTATGATTTATGGTATAAATCGACGATGATGATGAATTTTGACGGTTCACAACTTGACATTCTACTGCGATTGCATGGTTGCGGCTTTCGCTTTATTTGTTGTCATTATTCACCTAGGTCAATAATATGCTCATTATTTACCTGTTATTAGTTCAGGTGGAGAAATTACATTTCATGGCATTTTATTATGTGTAAAATTGCTATGATTTTTTACTACTGGTACAAAAATATATTTTTCCTGCAAATTTTTATGTGACATATTAAGGTTAATTAGCTGTTCAATTATTTTGACGAACGGCATATTTAAACAACAAATTGTAATTTAATTTTATGCAACTAATATTAGTTTTATTAATATTAATTATTAAAACAACAAAATTTACTCACGTCATATTTAAGGGCTTGCTTCGATTCGTGATTGCGTCTGGCCAGAGCTACCCTTACCCATTCCGGTTTCTCGGGAATCGTAATGTGTAATACATATCTGATTCCAATTAAAATATGCTCCAACAGGACGAATATTAATATCCACTCGATCTGCCCTACATCGGAACCAGCTCTGCGCATTTGTGTACTGAGACACAGCACACCGCAATTTGTCAGAATGGACATCGCTCCTACCACTTCAAACGCTCTCTGCAAGAATAAACAGACAAAAACGTCAAACGAGCGAACTCAGGTTACACTCTAATGAGATCCCTTTGTCGGTCTGCTAGCAGAGAAAAGAAGGACCAAGTGCTGAATATCAGCCTATTTAGAATATTTGTTACCACAGTGCTGCTTGTTTAACAAAAGTATTTGTTTCTCGAGCCCTCTTCACTTGGTTAGTAGGTCTTGTTGATGGTGTAATATGAATATGATACCATCGTAGTTATTTAAGACAGATTAAGGGTTTGTAGAATACAAATTAGTAAAAAATTATATATGTATATATAGAAATTGACAAAATCTGTGGCAACATCCTTTAAAATAAATAGTATTATTGCTTTACGTCGACTTTTTCTTTTTAATTTTAATGCATCAGCAAATTTACGTTAAAAAAATGCCACATGCACTATTAGTGCGTTCCTATAATTTCATATACCGGGTGTATTATGAAAAACCTTTCGTGCTGTAACTTTTTTATTTTTTATCCGAATGTAATAAATTATACGTCGAACTAAATCGTTTTAAAAACACTGTAACGTGATCCGCTTTGATTTTTTTGACACTTTGTTTTTGACAGACAGCAGCAAACTGTTTTTTTTTAAATTGTACTATATTTTTTTTTACTTATTCAAATATATTTTTTTTCTGAATATGAAACTGTAAACAACGATAGCCTTGTTTGAAAAAAAAAACGAGAAATTGAAGGTTTTTTTTTTAGTTCAATTTATTCTGGTTTTTCCAAACACAGAGATTTCTTAAATGCATTTTAAATACTCTATTTCATTTATTACCAGCAAATGTGTGTACCATTTAAAATCACTTACATTCACTACTATATAGCCCATAAAGTATTATAAACCAATGTTATCAGTGTTTCATCAGTTTCTTTACAGACTTCGTTACAGACAGTAAGATAATCAACATCTCTCCTTAAATAACAATTGTGAGATTTACTTTGTAAATAGGTTTAAGTGTTTTTATTAAAATAAATAAAATTGTGAAAACACTCCTAGTTTCAATATAACTGACACCAAATAAAAGAAGTAGGCTTATACAGAAGTTACGCCCCGTGAGAGGTGGGTCAACAACAACATTTACAGTGTTTATTTTAAAAATTTAAAAATCAAGCAGTCATATTGAACGATAAAAGTGCATTCCAAATTTTCGAACAGAGCTGTGACATCTGTCAGTCACACATTCATTATAACATTTTCAACGATTTATTTCTAAATTTTGTTATTGAAATGGATAATGGCGAATGTGTGGATGCGATTCAAGCATAGTTTGAATGCGGAAAAAATTCTGCAGCTGCTTTGCGACTTTATGGAAATCGTTTTCCTGACAGACTGCGTCGAAGTGCCGATAAGTTTGGAAGGCTCGTGCGAAATTTACGAAATTTTGGATCATTCAAAAAACCGAAAATAAACGCACGTGTAATTCAAAATCAAAATTTAGAATTAAGTGTCTTGCTCTATGTGGAAGGAAACCCTAATACGTCTACACGAGAAATTGCTCACTATATGCAGGTATCACATTCTACAGTTCAGTACATTCTGAAGAAGCACAAGTTATTTCCTTATAAACCACGGAAGGTGCATGCTCTCGGTGAAAACGACCCTCAACGTAGGGTTCAATTCTGCACGGTTTTCATGAATAAACTAAGAGAGGATCCAATTTTTTATTGTCGTGTGTTGTGGTCAGATGAATGCACTTTTGGGAAAAATGGTGTATTCAACAGAAATAATCATCGCCATTGGAGCAGTGAAAATAACCATGTTGTGGTGCAACACAATTTTCAAAATCGGTTCAGTGCAAATGTATGGTGTGGCATTTTTGGCGATAGACTAGTAGGGCCTTTTTTTTGTTGAGGGTAATCTAAACCAAGAAAAGTATAATAATTTGTTACGCAATGAAATAAGCGATTATTTAGATGAGTTGCCACTTGCTGAGTTAAACAAGGTGGTGTTCCAACAGGACGGTGCCACACCCCATAATGCACGAATGAATACTGATTTTCTAAATAATTATTTTGGCGTCAGATGGATGGGCACTTACGGACCTATTCGATGGCCTCCTAGATCGCCAGATCTGAATCCACTGGGTTTTTTTCTGTAGTCTTACATTCAAGATCATGTCTATTTGACTCCACCTGATACCAGAGATGATTTAGTAAGAAGGATAGTACAAGTATGTCATGAAATACCATCAAATCTTATATTAAACGCAGAAGGTGTCAAATGTGTCTGGAACAAAATGGGGCCAATTTCGAACATTTGATTCATTAAAAACTATGATAGCTTGATTTCTGTAAATTTCGTAGTTTTTTTTAATAACAATAAATTTGTCACTCAATTTAATGGAACTATCTTCAGGAAATAAATATTTATTAGAATTAGTAAAAAAAAATATGTAGTACAATTTAAAAAAAAAAATTAACTACTGTCTGTCAAAAACGAAATGTCAAATTTTTTTTATTTTAAATAACAGGTTACAGTGTTTTAAAAACGATTTACAGCACCAAAGGTTTTTCATAATACACCCGGTATATATCAAGTCTGACATTAAATATATGTACTTATGGTAATAAGTACATATGTAGTAGTAGTGGTAGTACTAAATAATTGAGAGGAATATCTAAGTAACCTATTTTACAAAGAAAATTACCAAAATTTAGCATGCTTTGATGTAGTAGTAGTTGATAAAGTAATATTTACTTATAATGATGATAATGATAGATTATTCATTATAAGCTTACGAAGTTGTATAATGGTGCATTATTGGACTCAGGATATTGTGTTTATTAAAAACAGTGCATATTAAAGAGCACAGTTTTAAAAATATTTGTTTTAGACTAATATATATAACAAAAAATTGCAACAGGTGCTTCTAAATGTAACTAAAAGTATTACTTAAAGATATCAAACACATTTTAGAATCTATATATATTGAAATTTACTGTGGACTATATTAAGAATTAGATTTGCATTATGAAACAAAATTAAAGATCCTCTTTTTTAGGGTCACCGTTAGACCCTATTTTTCATATCAACTGCCATAATATTCGACCCCTGCTAATATGTAATAGTTCTTGAGAATTCTTATTATGTGGTTAATCAATAAATTATTTATCATGTTTTTGTTTTGGAATTATTGCCCAGTAATGCTCTTTTTGAACCAAGCCTTTGATGTGGCTTCGCGTCATACTTTTTGGTACAACCAGAGCCAGCTTTCATCCTGTCCTGGCGAGTTTATCAACTTTTTTGATGCCTTCGAATATTCTGTGGCCTACCGTCAGATTTGTTTTACCTTATTCTTGTTTGCCAACGTTTTCTGTCCATCGAAACAATTCCACACTAGCCTTGACGACACTTCTGGGTTAGATATTACCCTCAGTGCCACTTGACTGCCAGACATTATTTGAATCCGGAGATTGACGAAGGCCCTCCTATTGTTTACTATAGCACGTTGGAATGTGGCATACACCTCTACCCGAAAATATAGAGTCATACTTTCTCAGTAGGTAGTATTCGCCTTGAGTAGTAGAGTTGATTTTTTGCTCCAGTACCAGTAGAGGTTTTTGACTCGCCTGTGTACCAGAGGTCTGGTACCGTTTATTAATGTTCTGCATATAATTTTCGCATTTGATTTTTCTGAAATGCGCATCTCCAATGGTCTATTGAGGCAATATACGGTCTATCTTCATGTTTAAAACATCTCTGCCCACAAGGTTGGCCAATGCAATGTCTCCTGTCCATTTTTAGTATTGGTGATAGTTAGCTGCAGTTTGTATGCGCCCATCTTGGGTCTACCCCTCTTTGAAAAAATGGAGATGTGAGAGGTTCAAGAGAGTTCAATGGCTGCTGTTGACGTGGCACGCATTTACCCCATTATTTCCAAGCAGACAAGCCTTTACACCTTGCCTAGTTGTAGAATCCCCTTTGTTTTTACTACTACATAAAAAGGGCACTGGTTAATCAAATTTTTCTTGAAGATTTTTCATGTATAATGAAATCCTTATTAATATTTGTTTTAGACTAATACATATAACAAAAAATTGCAACAGATGCTTCTAAATATAACTAGCAGTATCACTTAAAGATATCAAACACATTTTAGAATCTATATATATTGAAATTTACTGTGGACTATATTAAGAATTAGATTTACATTATGAAACAAAATTAAAGATCCTCTTCTTTAGGGTCACCGATAGACCCTATTTCTCATATCAACTGCCATAATATTCGACCCCTGCTAATATGTAATAGTTCTTGAGAATTCTTATTATGTGGTTAATCAATAAATTATTTATCATGTTTTTGTCTTGGATTCTTGCCCAGTAATGTTCTTTTTGAACCAAGCCTTTGATGTGGCTTCGCGTCATACTTTTTGGTACAACCAGAGCCAGTTTTCATCCTGTCATGGCGAGTTCATAAACTTTTTTGATGCCTTCGAATACTCTGTGCCCTACCGTCAGATTTGTTTTACTTTATTCTTGTTTGCCAACGTTTCCTGTCCATCGAAACAATTCCACACTAGCCTTGACGACACTTCTGGGTTAGATATTACCCTCAGTGCCGCTTGACTACCAGACATTATTTGAATCCGGAGATTGGCGTACTATAGCACGTTGGAATGTGGCATACACCTCTACCCCAAAATATAGAGTCATACTTTCGCAGTAGGTAGTATTCGCCTTGAGTAGTAGAGTTGATTTTTTGCTCCAGTACCAGTAGAGGTTTTTGACTCGCCTGTGTACCAGAGGTCTGGTACCGTTTATTGATGTTCTGTATACAATTTTTCGCATTCGATTTTTCTGAAATGCGCATCTTCAATAGTCTATTGAGGCAATATCGGTTAATCATACGGTCTATCTTCAAGTTTAAAACATCTCTGCCCACAAGGTTGGCCAATGCAATATCTCCTGTCCATTTTTAGTATTGGTGATAGTTAGCTGCAGTCTGTATGCGCCCATCCTGGGTCTACCCCTCTTTGAAAAAATGGAAATGTGAGAGGGCCAAGAGAGTTAAATGGCTGTTGTCGAGGTGACACGCATTTACCGCATTATTTTCAGCCAGACAAGCCTTTACACCTTGCCTAATTGTAGAATCCACATAAAAAGGGCACTGGTTAATCAAATTTTTCTTGAAGATTTTTCATGTATAATGAATGCACGATAAATCTAGAAAAAAATTCTGGTCATATTTAAATAGAATAAAAGCAAAAATGTTCCATTATTCTAATAGAAATTAATGTTTTTTCCTCAATAGCAATAAAACTCCTAGATTTATTTTGTTATTAGTTCTAATAAATTCGTAATACTTTGTGTAAATACATGTACTCCGCCTAAATAAAGACAATTATTATTATTATTATTATCCTAACTATTCTAATTCTAAAATTAAATAATACCTGCCAGGCTCCTATGTCTTTAACTCTTCTTCCCATTGGTCTTTGCAACACCATACATAGTTTAAAGGCATCTGCTCGGATTTCTAATATATTATTTAATATAGCCCAAAAGGCAGCAATTGGATACACCGAAGAAAACAAGACAACATAACCGAACTGTATGTACATCTCTAAATAGTCATCGTAGGTCCCTTCGTAATCCTCCAGTTCTCCTTCTTTTAGTGCCGCTTCAATTCTGGGATCATCAGGATGTAATTCCGGGACATGTTGGAATGGATCATCGTTAGCACCAAACGTAAGAGACTTCTGGTCATTTTTCAGTTTCTGTTTACGGCGAAATATAAAAAGTTTCCTCAACTGGGCTACCTTGAGAAAATGTATGTTATGGGTACGTAATCGAAAAATAAGCATCGTTCAAATACCTTCGACATATAAAATTTCATGATAAATGGGAGTACTACTTCTTGGAGATTGTTAATGGCCTGAGATATAATTAACATAGTAGCACATTGACTCTTTAATTGATCAAAATCTTGAATGTAAAATCCTATGTAAAAGAGTGACATAAAGTTGTTGACAAATTCAAAAAGAACTAGCTTCGTTACACGATGCCGTTCATATTGAGATTGTGTCCGATGATTTTCTAAAATAAACACGAAATTAATTAAAATAATTTAGAATTAACAAACATTCTTAACATTCATAAAGACGAGATCTGGTTTAGAGATCATAATAGATGTACAAATTAGTTGATATACATAGTTTATTTTAAAGTACCCCGCATTAAATATTGCTTTAAATTTATTTGTTACTAATAATGGTGCCTTAGTAACTGAAAATCTTAAATATTTTTATCTGGTTAATAATACATCGGCCATAGTATATTGTTTGTTTATAATTAAGTGCAATCATTAATTTCTGTGATTCGTGTATTTTTACCACAAGTTATTTATTTTATTAGTACGACATTTTTGAAGTGGTACTAAAATATATGTTAGTCAACAATAGTGGAAAATGGTTGGATGTTCCGCCTATCAATATAGCAGCAGCAAAACTAATATAAAATACGTAGTTACATACGACATGAGTAAATATGTAACTTTGCAGATGTATGTGTTATTGATTTTTAATTCATTTATTTACTTCCTATAATTTTATCAGTGTAGCTCATTTAGTCATGATATTTGTCACGACAAATTCCAATTAGTTTATTTCAAATTCTAGAACGATGCTATTAGAAGGAATTTATGAATAAAGGTGCATAATATTAGTTGGATCCTAACCTAAAGCAAAAAACTGTTCTGACGAACTGCTATTCCGCAAGTATAAAATGAATCAAATTTTATACCGCGAGATCAAAAATTATATATTTATAAAGGTTTGCCATGGAATGTAAAACGTCTGCCTTAAGTAATATCATTAAGTGTCATACTGACATTTGACTGAAAAGATAATAATAAATATTACTGACTTTCTGTAATTATTTTTGAAGATGAAAAACATTAAATAGTAAACATTGTCACACACATTTCACACGAGGTTTTTCCAAGGTATTGCGTCGTCTATCCCCACTTTACGGTATCTCTACCGGTCCTAACGAAGACGAAAATCTATCGGAATCGGTCGGCTTTTCCAGACTTAAGTCAGAGTGACAGTTTGTAATTAAAAAGAAATGTCATGTATACCTATAATATTCAAGTGTTTAATAATATAAGTTATGGGCAAGCGAAAATTGGCTTATTATAAAACATCAACAACATCAACAGTTCCGTAAGTACTCATTCTTTATACATTATGTTGCCCATCTATAGTATTCCTTTATCTATGACAGAATTTGTGAATAAAACCGAAGCGCTGTGACAGAACCGAATATCGTCTACCTCCACCTGCTCACAGCCCCTTGCGCCTACCCGTTGTAATAGTACGGGTTTAAACTACAATAAAAATAAATAAAATTGCCCCAAAGTGGGGTGACATATGTAATAGTTCGGCCCTAAAGTTGGGCACCATATGTAATAGTACGGCTTTATTTTGCAATGAAAGTGAATAAACTCAAATTTAATAGTGAAATTAATTTACTTATTGAACACTCCACATAATTAGCTCAGATAATAGTTCGGTTTTGCATAACACTCTTAATTTCAAGTCGGTTCGGGTATTAAGACACTAAGATTATTTTTATAGACGTACTATTACTTCTTCTTTATAATTCAGATTTTTTTGTTAAGGTAACCAAATAAGATGCAAAGTGATATTTAAATATTATGAATATATTGATTAAAACACAAACAACAAAGATCAGGTTACAAAAAAAAATTACAAAATGCAACACAATTGGAATGGTATGTATCGATACAAACTATGCATAAGTTACAAAGTAGGCAAATATAATATGTTAACAAACGACGTTGCCTTACATAGATAACATACCGTGAGTTTAAATAGATTTTAAATTATTGTTCACGAAAAATGCATGCATAATATAGGCCTTTAATTTGATTATTCGTTGGGTACCTTTATGAAGACGCTGTGACGATGAAACGGTGTTTTCACGGGCAGCTTTCCCCAGGGTAGATTGAAATCGCCGTCTTCTTTATATCGAATCACGGCACACACTTGTTTTAATAAAACTTGAACCTCGCGTAGCACACTACTTGTTTTATTGTGAATATATCTATTTTCCCGCTAGGCTTCTCCTTTTACTTAAGGAGTGCTTGAAATTACTATATTTTTATTAGCACTATTAACCTGCGAGAGCGTTCCCTGTAACTGGGTGTGGTCCAGCCGCTTATTATTTATTCGGCAAGAGGGACCTGTGAACTTACTTGTTCACTAGTTGGGGAACGTCTAACTGCCTACTCCTTGCTTAAGGCACGTCACACCGTATTCTTTAAGGGGATTCCCCGAGCCACTTATGTACTTTACTTTTCTTCAAATTTGTTGTTGGGAACACGCACTTCGCAAAATATGTAGCGTTCAAGGTTGCCCACGTGTCGATTGCACACAAACCGTTTCTTGTCGATGTCGTATAACTTCTTAGCTGGAGTCGATAAGATAAGATTGACACCACATGTATTTCTTTCACATACATACATCTACGCACTATTTTTCTCTTTTATACACTCCGAACATATACAGAATTTATATAGAAACATTTTAAAAAGGAATATAATAATTTAATACAAATAAATGAATAATATATGTTTCCCGATCTGTGTTGATTAATTACATATATTAATTTCATGATACCATTACCTTAATATAAGTATCTTTGATGTTATATTATATTTATATTTTATTCATGATATACAGGGCCTACCGTTACACCGTCCCGCGAGTAATATAAGTTGCATAAGGTTCTATTTGTTAGTAAACGCCCCTCTTAAGACAGACGTTTTACATTCCATGGCAAATCTTTATCAATATAATTTTTGATCTCGCGGTATAATTAAGTCATTAAGGACAAAAGGAAGTACTTGAGAATAATATAAATAAGGAACTTATACAAATAAAGTATTACTGTTACTATGACAAACCTGAAATTAGAAATGTGTACATACAACACTAATAAATTCACATCCGCTGAAGTGGTTTACAATTTTTGCAAAAGTAATTACTTATATAAAAAAATATTTTCTTTGAATAATTTACACAATCTTTGGAAGCAAAACTAATTTTTATTTCGATGATGTTTTTGAAATTACCAATAAATTAGTCTTCCCTGTAAATAATGTAATAGATATAATAATTTAATAAATTTTATTACCATATGAACTTGGAAGATTTATACCATTAAATCTTTCATGACAAAGATTCCTAATAAATGCAAGCCGTTGTGGGAGAAAGAAAAAATTATAATATTTTAAAAAAAGTATTTATTGCCATAGAAATGAACCACAAAAAAATAAAAAAAATAAAAAGCTAACTCTTATTGAATTCCTTAGACGGTAGTAGTTCCACCTATTTTGAAAGACAAATAATTCAATTTGAACATCCATATTGAAAAAAATTATTTGTTTTAAACTTGATCGAAACGGGCAGTTGAATACAAATACCGTACCATAACAAAATTACGGAAAATCAATGAACAAATATTAATATTTTAAAAGTAATCGCGTTATTATAATCAATAGTTACTAGTGTTCCTTATCTCGTAAGAAAACAGATTAATTAATATAGTTTTCTTACTTTCTTCCTTTGTTTGCCAGAGTATGCCTGATCATGCACTTGCTGCAATAAGCATGACGACATAGCTACAACAAAATGGCCATGGGCGACCACTTGAAGGTTATATGCGTAGCTTTTCTCAAACTGACTCACAGAACAGACCTCTTAACAATAACTCCAAAAAAATATTTTATCGTAGTACGTTTTGGGAACCACTGCCCCAAAACGCAATTGATTTTTGCGGTATATTTTATCTACCATTGCGCCTGAAAGAGTTAAGTGTGAAGTATATTTACCATACCTGCACCCCATTACGCTTAATTTATTTGTCTATAAACTAACATTATATTTTTTTGAGATTTTAAATTTATATCTCTTGTGCGTATATGTATATAAGCCGCAATCAGTACAAAGGTATTTTAAGAAAACGCTATCGGTAAGCGTTAAGAGCACAAACCACAAATTGAGGCGCCGACTGTATACATTTTCTTGAATTAAAAATTAAATTGGATATATTGAATGTAAATGATATATGTGTTACTTCAAAATAAGAAAATAAATTTCATGTAAAGTGGGAACTTGCTTAATTAAAAGTAAAAAAGCACCAATTGAAAAGGATTTCGTTCTTATTAAATTAAAAATCTAAAAATTACCGTAAAGCAAAAAATTAGAAAGGAGAGCAAGAAAAAAAAAAACGAAGTTGTAGAGAAAAAAAGTCGGTAAAAGAAATTTCTGCTTCCTTTTTGATGGTATTTTTCGTGGGGCATTAGTATTGGAAACAGACGACAGGATTAAACAGGCATCATCGGAAAGTTCTTGTATGCCTCAGCGCGTTTGACGATTCCTAATTATAAAATGCACGTCGGCGGCGGCAGCAATGGCGACGATGTTGATAAAAGAAAGTAAAAAAGAGAGGAAGACGTCTTCTTAATTGAACTTCCACCTTTCACGCGAAACTACCAACTACGTTTCGATATTTAATTAATTCAGGAACGATGTTCTGGAGTCCTGTGCCTAGTGCTCGATCGATGTTCACATAGTTTCCGGTTAAACAGTAGCGAGACCGAAGCTCGAAGGCGGGAATTCTAAGTTTCTGGGTCGGGTGGAATTAACTCATAGATCGGAACTTTCCGCCCTCATCCCTCTGTTCGCAGCGTGATTTTATCTTCTACGCTACTATAGATTACATTCGGAACGGAATTTCTATATACATTGACTATAACTTTTATGGAGGCGGGGAAATACTATGGATTTTTTTATTGTTAAATTATGTTTTGTAACTGGATATAGATGTAATAAATGTAGATAAATAAATCGCATACGCCCAGCATTCAGAAAATTAATCGTCCAACGTGCTTTGTTTTAATATTAGTTTCCAACAAAATATCTTTGTCTTTATCATAGGGATTGGTCTTTATTTCAAAATCTAAAAAAAAATAGAAAACAAACAGTAAGGAATTGTATGTTTAGAGTTTCTAAATTAAATTTGAGATCTATTAGATAGATTTTATGTGTCTTATGGCCGATTGCACCATCGTTACTTAAAATATCAGGTTTAGTTAAGGGCCGCTTAAATTAAAGCTCGCCTTAAAAACAAATGCATTGCACCAACGGTTTAATTTCGCTACTTAGTTAAGCCTGCGAAAGTATTTGGCACCATCGAATTTTGATGAAACTTTTAGTTGTTATAGGTTTACCAACCTGTAAATTTAAATGCATTTTTCCATGTTCAGTTCATGTTTTATTGCTTTGTAGGTTTTTCCAAAGGTTAATTTACTAATGCATGGTGATAGTAATATATTTTATTGTTATACCGTTGTTTGAAGGAATATATAAAGATGCGCAACGTTATAGTAAAATTGCGTGTCTTTCCGTTAAGTCGTCCCGCAAACCCCTTGCCGAGAAACATCATCGGTTTCTCGGGCTGTTTCGAATCTCGGACCCAAACGACTGATGCATTGCTATAGTAGTTGCGCATCTTTATGTATTCCTTCAATCAACGGTTATATCTACTTCGGAACTTTGCTGTGACTGTTCAATGTGTATACTATTGCAGTTAGGTACTATTTTGTTCAATAAAAATTATTAAAATGTGTAATGAACCAGCAACAAAAAGAATCAAATCAGTACATTTTTCTGCAGAAAAAAACCTGTCCGTTTAACATAATACATCACATGAAGCATATTGCAGAAAATAATAAAACAGATGCTGTAAGTAGCAAAGAAAAGGAAGCAGCATGGCTAGAGATTAAAAAATATTTAATACATAATCTCCAAGTGCAGTTTCTAGAAATGCAAACAATTTATGAAGAGGTCGTGGATTTAGCGATAGGTATCCTGATGATCCAAATAAAGATATATTACTGTCGATTATGAATCAGAAAACTGTATATGGAGTACACAATCGATATGAAAAAGGTAAAGGTATGTAGATGTTAATAATTCGTAAAAACGTACCTTTAATCCTTTTATTGCAGTAGTGCAAAGTAATAATAAAAATGACAATGAAGAGACAATTATTATTAGAGTAGAAGATGAAGATAACCCACAAAATCAGGAACTTTTAAATAATTTAACATCTAGACCAACTACTGTTGAAGGTAAACAGGAAAAGAATGCATTTTGGAGTGCTCGCTGAAGAACAATAGCATAATTCACTCTTAATGGAAGTTTATAAAGAATTGGCTGCAAGTAAAATTAATTAAGAAATTTTACAAAGAAAATAAGAACAAGAAATGAAACAGGAATCATCAATTCGAAAAAGAAAGCTCAGAAATAGATATTAATATAGTTATTAGAAAAAAAAATAATTAGAAAAACGATTATTCAAGAAGCAATTGCAATATTTGTATAGATTCGTAAATAAATACTTTTGTATTTTTGATTTTGGGTTTGAATTTTTCATTACCTACCTATTCTTCATTTTAAGTTTAATTTTCATTAACATTGGTTTTGTTTTATTTATTGCTTTTGAGAAATTCATATAAAAGTGTGGATGTAAATAACATGATCTTATCCATTTTTAAATTTTAGAATATCGCAAAAATAAATTTATATGTAAAATATCTGTGAAATGTGTTGTGGAACACATGAGGAAATTTATTACAATAGTAAGAAAAGTATACCTATATCGGTTATTAGAAAAGATAGAACAACAGTTAAATAGGTTTTAATTTTCCTCAATAACTCAATAACGCCTAATACGATCGCTTTTAAACTCTAACATTGTTCAGACACTTTTTGAAGTGTAACTCTCTTTGGGCGCGTTGCGTTGATTGTGGGCACTAAACAAGACTGAGCCGTCACGCTCGGCTATGTAACGCTCGTTCGGGTAAAGTCGGCTCGAGTCGACTAAGGGAACGAGAGATATATATCATATAGAGGTATTTAATTTCAATTAAATTGAAATTTAAATGAATAAATAAATTCATGTCCCCGAGCAGATTCGATCCCGAGCTGTACGGGTGAGAAGTCGGCACGTTAGCATAAGACCAGCGCGGGACTCGTAAGCGAGTATTCATATCGTCTATTTATATATATACATGCGTCCGAACCGACCCAGAAGCCTATCGGAAAATCTCTCCGTCGAGGAACCCTTTAAAGTTATCCGCACACCCACGCCATTATATTTCGCGGACTGTGTTGCGTTCGCTAATTGGTAACTTCGCGGACGGTTAACCAAAAAATTTGTTGTGTGTGTATGAGACATTATCTCTATAACTCGGGCGATTAACAGCAGAGGTCTGTGCGCTATTATTATATATAATAATATAATATAATATTTCGCGCTCAGGTAAGTTTTAGCATGTTTATTAAAATGATATGGATGACTCAGAAACTGATCAGTATATTCCGGGTGTTAAATAACGTCCACACGCATTTACTATAATTTGTATACCAATGCAAAACACAAACGTTGAGAATAGAGCATTGCCTTAATTGCTCATTATATACGAATTTCTAAGCATTTAATTCTTTTCTGTTACACAGGATGGATGAAGAAAATCAAATCGATGACAAATTAAAACGAAAAAGGGAATTGTCTAATGCGCGCGTGAAGAAATATCGTCAAAAGCACACTAAATCTCAGCAACTGAATTCGTCGATGGAGGATGACCCTAATGTAATATAGAACGAAAAAAAAAGTTGGATTTCGTATTATTAACCTCGCCTTGATGAAGTTTTCATTTCTGCCGTGTGGTTTTAAGCACATCCATTTTCTTGTTTTGTTGTTTTACATTCTCAAGAAACAAACAGATTACTTATTGGTTTTTGAGTGTGTTGTGGCGAATTTCTGTAATCAAATAATTTTCTTTCTTTAAAGTTAATTTTTGCAATAAATCTGGAAACACTTAATATTCCCGAAACAGTTCAAGATAGGTATAGGAAAATGTACATGGCATATGTCTAGAATTATCTGAAAAATCCAAAAATTGAATAATATACAGGGTGCTGTACTTAAAATAAAAAAGTACGTATTGGCCACTGTTTCATGACACACAATGTATAAAAAGGTTGTGTTGAAAGAAATGCACAACTAAAAATACCAATCGACGTGTCCGAGCGTTTTCTGGAACACGCCCCCATTTATTTATTTTCGAATTTACTCCATTTGGCTTATACATAGTGTATGTATTAATGTTTCAATGAAATGGCTAGGTTTACTATGCAGTCTACCCAAATCACAATCGAAACTCCTTGGTTGGTGATGTAAATGACACGAAATCAGCATCGATCGATTTATTATCATCAAAGCTGGTGTCGTTAGTACTGTTTTCTTTTCTTACAGCTGTGGCGTCTTATTAACGCAAAAATACAATCTTTAACAAAGTTCTTTTGTTCCACCGCATAGGAATAGCACATGGAAGAGCATGCCGCTGTCGAGATAACCAATCCCTCACATATCTGGCACATACACTTCATTGCGTGTGAATCCAAAGTTTGTCTTATTTTTTACGGTCACACTGCAGATTATAGGCTCGAGAAATATTCACAGCTCACTTTTTATTTAATGGAGTAAATCTGTTATACACATAACAAAAGTTATTTGGATCACTTGCATACGCACGATACATTTCTGTGCTCGTAAAGAACTAAATTAAGTTTAATTAAGATCTTAATATAGTTATTGATGCCTTGGCGTTATTAACAACACACTGAACGCGTTAGCATGATTTTATGCTGTGCTACTGCAGTTACAGTCATATCCTTTATGTGAGATAGGCCTGCTTATCCCCTCCCTAAAGAGTAACAACCAACCTGATTAGAACAACAATGCAGACTTATCGTTCCTTGACTGAACGAGTCACATCAAGTCTGATGAAGTCTGAACTTGCATTTTCTCTGTACTCAATACTAGTACTCTTCGATTAATTGGTACTTTATATAGAGGTAATTGGAATACAGTTTATCAATCTTTTGTAACCGCATCTCGCCACCGTTTTCTTAGTCTCCCCATCTTTATCTTGCACGTAAGTGTTGTGCAAGGTATCTTTTTCGATATTACATCCTTTGCCATCTTTTCAATGTGACCTATTGTTAGGTTAGCCCACATTTCATAAACATCTTTGTTTATTCTTCTCATCAATTATTTTCTTTCCTCCTAAAATTTTTCTTAATATTTTCGTTTCCATCTCATCAAACTTTCTTGTATTCGCAGCCACATACTTGCAGTTGGTTGCAGCAATGTTTCATAGATTCGAACTTTTACCTTTCTGGATATGTGCTTTGATCTCACTTGATGGTTCAGAGTTCAAGTGCTTTTTTGCATCTATTTCTTTGTCCTCCTCAGATTTACAGGTAATTCTGGCACACAAATATATACAAACTCCTTGATCTCTTCAAATTTTATTTTGCCTTGACTAGTGATTACTTTTCTAGAGGAAGTGGAGGTTGTTTTACTTTTATTATTTTGCTTTTCTCTTGGTTTACTTGCAAGCCCATCTTGAAGAAACCTTCTACTATTTTCTTTGTCATTTCATATACTTTTTTCATATTTCTAGCCCTGATAGCAATGTCATCCGCATATGCCGTGATTTAGTGGCTCTTATACATTATGTAGACTACCTTGTTAAGGTTGGCATCTTTCATTATTTTTTCTAGGACCACATTAAACAGCAAAATGGAGAGAGGATCTCCTTGTCTAAGACCTGTTGTGATATTGAAGTCTTTTGTTGTTTGACCTTTTATTCTCACATTACTTATTGTTTTTGTAAGTGTAATATTTAGTAGTCTTGTTAAATTTAGGAGCACTTCGATGATCTCACCCCTTTTTACTGAATCGTTAAAGTCGTTAAGGCTGTTCTTACGCTCGGATTGGCTACCACGTTGCAAGCGTTTGGAAGAAAACTAACTGTGCATTCAAATTTGTGCATTTTTGGTTCTAGTTGGTCTTAATATATTGTTTAAAAATCAATAGATGATTGTATAGCGATAGAATTTAGATATTAATAACTGAATTAATACGATATTCAACCGGAAATCACGTTTTTCGAGTAATTAAAAAAGCCAGTTTTAAATATATTTAAAAAAAAGTAGCACTACTGGAATGTTGTATTCGTAGCAAGTGGTACTTTATATGTATGATAAAGTAACGCACAAAATTCATAAAACGTACAATGTATTCCGCGTCTTTTAACATAAGTCAAAGAAATAAAACGTCAAATTTGTCAAAGTTATGACGTCATCAATATTTTTTTTAAATATGAAGCTTGGTTTTTTTTTACTTTATTTGATAAAGCTTGTTTTTCTGCATTATAAAGAAATAATTGAAGTAGGGGTCACATAAGAAAAAACTGAGAGAATTAATAAAAAACAAAATAAACTTTATTATAGTATTAACATTTAAATTAACTAAACAGTCCATTAAACCAAAACTCAAACTCTGTCCCGTTCACTATCTGACATAGGCCAAGACGATGGTAGACCTGATTTACAGAGTCTTCGATCATCTGCGGAGTTATACGAGTCATTTCATGTCTAATTCGTTCCATTAAGTCTTCTAAATTGTCTGGTCGGTTAACGTAGACCCGACTTTTTAAATGTCCCCACAGAAAGAAACCAAGGGGGGTGAGATCAGGTGACCTATAGGTGACCACTCCATTGGTCCACGTCTTCTAATCCACCTTCCTTCAAACTGGTTATCCAGAAACCTTCGAACATTAAGACCATAATGTGGTGGTGCACCATCTTGTTGGAACCAAATACTGGGATCCAAGTTTTCCCTATTATTTGGATCCGGAAATGCCGCAATTAGATCCGGGAGCATTATTTCTTTATAATGCAGAAAAACAAGCTTTATCAAATAAAGTAAAAAAAAACCAAGCTTCATATTTAAAAAAAATATTGATGACGTCATAACTTTGACAAATTTGACGTTTTCTTTTTTTGACTTATGTTAAAAGACGCGGAATAAAATAAACTGTTTGACGTGTTTTTGCATTTTTTTCAAAACGAACATTGTACGTTTTATGAATTTTGTGCGTTACTTTATCATAACCCTGTATATGCTGTTTAGTTTTGTTAGTAACTGACTTAGGGGCTACTTTGTTAGCTAGTGCAATTATTGTTCATCTGTTGAGATATGAATTATTATTACTGTTAATATATAAAAAGGTGATTAAAACGTAGACGAAAATTAAGAGTTTCTAAAAATTTATGTAGTCTGAAATGTTTGTTGCGACTTAAACTTCTGCCCAATAATTTCCTAAAATACATACATACATCATATTACACATCCACATTAATTATAATTAAATTCCACCGGGTAGGTTTCGTTTCACTTTCTCAAAAATAAAAACATTTTTTTTCACTCAATTTTGGAAAGATTTACTGGAGCATATACACAAGATTTCCGTTTCAAGTATTTCGCATCAACTCATTTTGTTTTAGATCGTTCGCTAATGTTTCGCAGATTCGTCGACCGTATACCTACCTCGCCCACTCATGATTCATTTCAGTGTACGCGATTAATTCTAGTGAAAAATTATATCTTCACGACGAAACATAGATATAAATTTCGCATCGGGTGGTCTTTTGACACTGCTCATTTGATGAATTATATATCTCTCTATATTATATGGATATCGAAGGAAAAGAAAAGGAAAGGAACGAAGAGAACACGACGGAACTTACACCCCTTATAATCTCACGACACGGAACCCGGTGAGATGGTAGGCACGAAGGAGACCGGAGTAAAAAAAGACGTCTAATCCATGTGGAAAAAGCGCACCACCGCAGAAGCGAATGAATGATGCGACCCAAGGCGACACGACGTGAGGACTTATAAATGATGATCACGTGGCGGAGCTGTGGATGTGGGATGGGGTCGTCGTGCGGGTATGTGAAGGTGACAGGCGGCGGTAGTTACTTATGTGTGAGCTCTTTTTTTTATTGTGGGCAAAGGCGTGATACGAGAAGAACAGTTCGCAATTAATTGAAAGTATCATCACTAAAATAAATTATTTGCCTCGAACAACTATTCCTTTCTCTTTCTGACTCTATTTCCAGAAATTATTTGGTGCTATATTGATTGTGTTGCACAAAAAAAATAAATAAATAATTGAATGAAAAATAATAATAATATGTATTTAGGATATTATTATTGTTTTCTTTTTTGGTAGTGGGTTTGATCTTGTTCACAGAGATTATCGTTTACTATTAAAGACAGAAGAAAACCGTCGTCTTATTGCAGGAGCCCTAGTTTAGGATACGACGAGCAAAGCGAGCATTGTCCTAATGGGCGAGTACAATAAGTGTCATATGACAAGAGTTATTTATGTTTTTGAAGTGAAAACTTCTATGGGCGCGTTGATTGTTGGGCACTGAACGAGACTGAGCCGTCACGCTCGGAATGTAACGCTCGTTCGGGTAAAGTCGGCTCGAGTCGAGTCGACTAAGGGAGCGAGAGAGATATAGTTAACGCGTCTCTGCCGGTCTCTGCCGGTCTCTGCTATACTCGCTCGGCAACCGTTTCACGCTCGGCTTTGTATTATAACGCTAACCAGCGGAATTTTATTTCAATTAAATTGAAATTTAGAATAAATACGCGAAATATTGTATTTTTATTTTCTGAAAAATTCTTGTCCGCGTGCAGATGCGATCCTGAGCCGCCCGGGTGTGAGGCCGGCACGTTACCATTAGACCAGCGCGGGTACTCGTATGAGAATTATCATATCGTCTTATTTGTATATATACATGCGTACGTATGAATTTTTGAAGTGAAAACTTGATCAGACCGAGCGAAATGTACTAGAATAATGTATACACAATAATAATAAATATAGGTATATTTTTTAAATGTAATATAGAACGAAAATGGAAAATGGAAAATGTAAATGTATATGAATATAGAACGAAAAAAAAAGTTGTATTTCGTGTTATTAACCTCGCCTTGATGAAGTTTTACTTCTGCCGTGTGGTCTTAAGCAAACCCATTTTCTTTTCTAATCTGCCAGTTTTTTATCATTCTTTTAATAAAAATAAAAGGAATTACAAAATAAAGTAATTTTTGTAGTGGTTGGTAATATGTTATGACATTTGACGTAAATTCAAAATTTGAAGTTATCCTGATTTTTATATTCAATAATAGAATTGCAAATTACAAGAAGCCACCAAGAATGGCTGATCAAACATTTTACTGCATTGGCGAGCGATTTAAATTTGAAGCCTTTATTGAGACACGCTATACAAGGTGTACCACTTAAAACTCCCAGGTCAAATATCTCGGAAACGGCCGAAGATATTTGAATTTTGTAAAAAGCAGTTACTAAAGAATGTGATCGCCTCTAGTTTGTTCTCACAATTGTGTGTTATTATGTGAATATATGTAGATAACGCTGAGATGAAAAGAATTTTTTTGATTGCCATAATCTTCATTTGTTTTTTAAAAAAGAAAATAAATACTTTCCGTACAAAGTTCATTTAGCGTACCATTTAAGAACAGGAAATAATCAATGCAGACTGGATTTTCAAGCAAATTTTCTGTAATATTAGCGGAAAACAATAACTTTATAAATCAGATCATGTGGCGTGACGAATGTTGTGTGCACAGCAATGGTAATTTAATTAAGCATTATGCTCGTTATTGGTCAGACGATAATCCTAAGTGGATAAGGCAATCAAGAAATTTAACATTTTTTGGCGTTAACGTTTGGTGTGGAATTTTAAACGGATATACTTTTATCATGAAACATTAAATGATGTGCGCTACTTACATTTCCTGCAAAATGAGTTACCACTACTTTTGGAAGATGTGCCTATAGAATTGCGAAATAATATGTGGTTACATCAAGACCTGCTCATAATGCCAACATAGTTACTGACTATTTTAATCAAACGTTCCCACGTCTTTGGATTGGTACTAATGGCGTCCTTAGGTGGCCGGCTCGTTCCGGATCTAACCCCGTTAGATTTTTTCTTGTGGGGTTATTAGAAAGCTGAAGTTGACAAGGACCCCGTAACAGATATGGGCGACCTTTATAATAAAATTTATGCAGGTGTTCACAAAATTAGTAGAAATACATTGTTAAATGTTTGCGGAAAAGAACTAATAAGATATACGTTATATAGCAATCAAGAAGGCAACAATTTTATTAGCAATCAAGAAGGCAACATCTTTATTAGTTATATTTAATCAGTTTGAATATTTAAACAAAATAAAGACAAAAAAAAGAAATTACTCTTACTTTAAAGACGAATATCTTGGAAACCGTTAAATTTTGAAAACTAATACAAATAATAAAATGTATTAAAATAATTTTTAATACTCTTTCAAATAAAAGACAAATGAAGATTATGGCGATCAAAAAAATTCTTTTCATCGCAGCCCTATATATATATTCACATAATAAAACACAATTGTAAGAGCAAACTAGACTCGATCACATTCTTTAGTAACTGCTTTTTACAAATTTCAAGTATATTTATCCGATTCCGAGATATTTGACCTGGGAGTTTTAAGTGGTACACCTTGTATAGCGTATCTCAATAAAGGCTTCAAATTTAAATCGCTCGCCAATGCAGTAAAGTGTTTGATCAGCCATTGTTGGCATTTATTATAGTGAGACATTGATAATTTTGGAAGGACATTTATTAATTGTGAAAGGCACTATAATGATGGCGAATATTTTACAGTGACAATTTACAAGATACGTCATTATTTTCATGCCAAAAATGTCCGTTGCTAACGAAAATTTACTAGAGAATATCCTAATACCACCGTTTAGTATCACGCCTAGAAATTATCCTAGCAGCAAAATCACTATATGCACAATTGTCCCACATTAGCAAATATATATTTTCATCCTTCTCTTAAATTGCGGTTTTGCTGATTGGGTAGTCTTCCAACGAATTTTTACGAGGGATTTCCAATGCAAAATACTCGGACCTGTAGAGTGTCATGCAGGAACATTCAATGGACACTCAAAAAGTGACAGTTTAGGAGGGCAATAGAGATTCTCTTTGAAAAAAATTGATGAAGTTGGGTATGTAAATGTCAATCGCGTTTGTTATTGTGTCATGTGACAAACTTTTTCTGGTGGAAATTGGATAGAATAAACTTGTGAATTCAACAGAATGGCACTATTCAGCACACTGCAAGATTCCGGGACGCGTCATCTGTCCTTTTAGGGACAAAAACTGGCCTCGATGACCGTTTGACTAATATTCTAGTGTCAACATGTACACTTCATAAATCAATAAAAATTTCGAAGTATGTATTTCTTTCTCCTTTAATTTAAAATTGTATATTTATTGAGCCACATTTATAATAACACGTGCCTAGTGTAACGTCCTTATCATTAAAGATATTAACCAAAGCAGGACGTTTCTGTAGATGTTTTATAGTAGAATTGATACATTTTATTGCATGTATTCAAGATCTAACAATTTTCACGGAAATCGTAGTAGGTCATGAGCAGTTAATATAATAATATTACGGTCTGTTTTTTAGAAAGAAAAAAACTATTTGTCTAACGGCTCAATATTTCGCCATTTATTTATGGCATCTTCAGGAGCTATCACTAAAAAAGCCATACATATAACTAATATAACAAGTCAACAATCATAATCACTATAAACCTACAACATAAAACATTAACATGGAAACACTTCGTCAGACATATAAAAGGTTTGCCGGTAAAAACCAACGTTAACAGGTACACTCACAAACTGTTTGTCTTGACTAAATAAAATAAAAATTATTTCAAACTAAAATGTTAACAGATAAAATATACATGTGTATACAAATAGCGTTTTTGGTTACTTTTTATAAAAATTACATTTTTTTAAATTTTCTTATATTGGATGTGACAAACCAATATTACAATTAATAGATAAATAACTGTATTCAAAGGTGTACGAAGTAGTAAAAAACTCAAAAATCTATTTATTTATAATTTGAAAAATGTTGCAATAATACTGCTCAACTGATTGGTATCGGATTTGAAGTTAATCGCATCGTTATGTCTGTTAATATGAACCATTTCCAAAAATAATCGTTTCTTATAATGCGTTTCGACGTTCAAAATAGTTGCATCATCATAGTTAAAACCGTGGCCCAAGTTTTGAGAATGTATCGCTAGGGCACATGGTTTTTTACCCAAGCGAACATCGCTCTTATGCTGTATGATACGTGCTTTTAGCGTTTGTGACGTGTGGCCAATATAGCAACCACTACAATCACTGCATGGAATTTTGTAAATAACATCACTGCGCATCAAAAGAGGTGTCTTATCCTTAGGCTTAGAGAAAATACATCTTCTTGTTAACATGTTGTAGTTAGCTATTTTTATATTTTTAAAAGGCCTGAAATGTGAATTTGTTTTCTCAGTAAGACCGCGTATACATATGGCAACTTTTTGTATTTAATCTCAGTGCCACCAACATCAACAGGACCATCAAAAAAATTGGAACTATAAATCAACTTATCCAAAATGTGTTTGGTATACCCATTGTTGGCAAACATATCAAAAATCTTCCTCAAGTTATCCTGCAGGAAAAGTTCATCACTTATATGCGAAACTCTGTTTTTTAAAGAAATCACCGTGTTCAGCTTTTGGCTCGGTGGATGGTGCGCGTAATAATTAATGTATCTTCCCGACGAGGCAGGTTTCTGATACCAATTTAAAATTAAGTTGTTGTTCTCCAATCTTAAAACCCTCGTGTCCAAAAATGGAACCCCATTATCAGTCTCATGTTCTATAGTGAACTGTTAACTTTACATGAAATGCATTGAAAATCATTAATGTCGTATCTTTATGTAATAAGTGACCTTAATGTAATCTAGGTAAGGTCATTGTCAAGGCGCAACGGATTACGGAATGCAAACTAAACTTGTTTGTGGTAATTCCGAAAATCCAGAGATTAGCCAAGTACAGTCCCGGGATTTTCGGGATCAAAGAACGGCCGCGATCTCGAGATCCCGGGATTCGGGATCCCGAGATGTATTCTCTAGAAGGGAGGCTGTAATTTTTGTGAGGGGGATTTTAAATCTATTGTTATATATATTTGCAAAAATCCACATTTACAAATTTCATTTGGCTCATACTAAAGTTCATATTTAAATTTGCACAATCAGTAAATAATAATACTATATGTAAATGTGATTTCTAGTTCGAGCAGTATATTTTCAGTTAAAATAATTAAACTCCTTCAGTGGAAGAACTACTACTCCCTAGTAGTACTTTTACGAGATCTGGGCGACACTTTACGATAAAGTTATACAGTCCGTGTGGTGCTGGAAACGTCCTAACTTACATAATCGCGATTCGTTTGAGTGTTAACGACGTTTTTTTGTTGCCATCCCGAGGAAATGGAAACACGACCACTTGCTGGAGACGCAAATTGAAAAGTAATATGAATTGATAGATAAATAATGATTTAACGCCTTGTTGACTTGCAATTGAACGTATTCAAAATGTGAGTTATGTAGGATGCGAAAATGATTGAAAAACATTCTCGATTTTGTGTTTATGCAATTTAACAATAGGTAAAACAGGGCGAATGGTCTTTGAAAAATTACGATATGCTTCATTCTTAAATACGGTTTTAAATATGCATTCATACGCATACACACTTTCTTGGTGGTGACTCGTATCTTTATTAGTACAAATATGAGAATCCTCTGACCGAATCTACTCGCTCTTTCCTATTTCCTTCTAGATAAGTGTTTTCAAATAATGACATCTACAAATTTTTAATATTTTCGTCCATCACTTTCTGAAATGTAATATTATAGAGAAATGGCTGCAATGACATTTTATATGCATGTGCCTGCCATCTCGAAATATTTTCTCCTCCATCGTCTGCATTTTTCTTTCAAGATCTTATGTTTTCAGTATCAATCTATAAATTGCGCATGTTTTTATTTAACGTTTACTTTATTTTTCTCAATTCTAACATTCGATGCTGTCTTTTACTGGAGTATTCATCAAGATTCTGGTGCTTCCAGGCTTCCTTCCTCCTTTTTTCTTTGTTGGCAAAGTTTTGGGACAGGGTGTTACTTCATTCGGACTTTTGATTATGCTGGGTGCCATTGTACATTCAATGCTTGTACTCTTTGAAAACACACTATTTTACTTGCGGAGAAGAATCTTGTGACTGTTGATAAGGTCTGCTAGGTCTAGGTGCAGTATCATCATTGGAAGCTTCAGGTTTTGTCATATCATTTTCCCTTTCTTCTTATTTCTGAAATGATCCGTTCGTAACTTCCGCTCCAGCTAAATCAATTGCTTAAAATAAGTGTGGATTAAAAGGATAAATTCCTTTAGTCCAAAATCCCTTGGTTATACTCAATGATGTGAAAGCTCTTGCGAAAGCCACGGGCGAAATATGACAATCGTGTCTGTCAAAAATTAATACACATATGTATTTTATAATTTGTTCAAGATATTCTGTAAAGTTATCAGTGGCCATCCAACCACTATCATGAGTGGCCGCTGTGGAACCTGGAAGAGCACATAGGGTCATGTAATCTTGAATTCAGACTGGAGCAAATACGAGAACGGGTGCCACCGAATTTCCTAACGCATTTATGGCACAACATACTGTCACAAGTACACCCCGCTCTGCAGAAGTAGCTTTCGAAATTTGTTCTTTACTTCGCGTGCAATTATCTTCTGTGGTTTGTTTGCAGTGATCAGACCAGTTTCGTCCAGATTATATATGGATTTAGGACCAAATAAAGTGTGCAAGTTGTCATAGAACTTTTGTACGTTGTGCCGGTTAATTGAAGTCGTTCTACCCAAGCTTGTTGCTTTGGGAGTTTGAAAAGATAACTGAGGATGACAGTCCATAAAACCTTTTTGCCAATCCTAGGACGATGCTTCATTAATCTTTCAGTTTTCTGTTAATTTTTTTTATTATTTTCTACTTCGAACTGGTACGCAAATTTTTATAATTGCTTAGGAGAATTACTATAATAAAGATTTGCAAAATTTGGCGAAAAGCCAATATATTCATCATCTCTTTACATTCTAGCATATCTTATTAAGGTAATCTTGTGAATATTGTATTTTTTGGCAGTACTTCTTATTGATTTGATTTTCGTTAACTATCTCATGATTGGCGATTTTTGAATTATCTGGGGTTTCTTTTACGACCTTTGGATTTCCTTTTGCATTCATACAGGGAGATTTGAGACGTGTATCAACGCATATCTGATTAAACCTCCCGGGACGACAAATTTACAAAATACTCCACCTAAACAGATCAAGTCGTTCGGTTTAGGACCAACAACACATATTGAATGTTCCAAATTAAGCTCAGGTTCACATGGTGTTGCTGAATTTAATGGTTCTCTGGTATGAAATCGTCACTTTACCTTCCAAAATCTTTAAGTGATCCATAATTTTGGCAGAACTCCACCAAAAAATATTGCATGGTTTATAATCTTGTTTTACATGCCACATCTTAAAAACCTTTAGTGTGGCGTGAAATACAAATCTGTATCAAGCCCTCTTATATATCAACTCTCCCCAGTCTCCCCTATAATGTAAGACATTGTATAACCAAAACGCGTTTCATAGTGGTATATTAAAATACAAGTTTAATAAGACATGTTTTTGTGCAGGGGTTCTTACTTTAGAAAGCAGCAGCACGCGGCGAGTTTTCTAAAGAAGTGCGAGAAATGTCTTGGTTTATACTATTTTTTCTATTTCGGGTATTAAAAGTTCAAAAGAGTAGAATGTTACTAATTTCCTACATTATTTTGTTATAATAGTAATATTAATATTATGTTACATTTCATTATAACATACAGGTTATGGATTTATTTGGTTAAAAAATATTCTATTCGTGTGAGTCATATTACATATAAACGCTTCTTCCTCCAATATATAAATAGTGTTTGTGTGAAAAATCAAATTGGTATTAACAGAAAAGCAATATTGGATAACAGCAAATTTATCCAATATTGCTACTGATATGAAATTACTTAATTTTAAGCCGTTCACTGCACACTGCTTTAGACGTGCAAGTGGAACAAATTTCTTTAATAGTGGAAGCGATTTAATAATAATTAAGCGATATGGAGGATAGCAATCTTCGGCAGTGACTGAAGGTCACATTGACAATTCAACCAAGAAAAAGTTGAGTTTGCTCAAATACTGTTTAGTGCACGTAATACATGCACAAAACTCACTACAAATCCATCGATTATTAATGCAAATGTTTGTAGAAACTGGACAATTTAAAAAAAAAAATATTATATAAAACACTTTCAATATCAAACGTCAAAGATAATAAATAATAAACAAAGATGGAAAATTTGAGAATGATAATAGGGACCATAGCGATATTAGGTTGACTCGTGATTTTAAAGATGTAATTTTACGCTTTCCTGTAGCGTGATAGTTATGCCATGGTCTTGTGGGATCCCTATCGTGCAGAGAAACAATTTCAAAGGATAAAATGTTCCCTTGAAAATTGCACAATGTTTTATGTCCGTAAATAGCTCCGTAATTATTCTAGAAGTTATTGGCAAATACAGAAGTATAGCACTTCAAGAAAGGTATTGTAATTGCTTAAGTAACATCTCTTTTTCTAATTAATTATCCACCTACTATGACATATTTATTATGTATAACATGGTATATACATACACTTAAATTCAGTCCAATTAGATAAACGAGTTATAGACAGTAAGAAAATGTCTCTAGAAACAATTTGATCGAATACCAAAAAAATATGAAGGGAGAGAAAAGTGCAGAAATGTGGAAATTATGGATATACATGATGGTTACTGGAAGAAGGGAACATTAGATTAAATGAGTCTAAGCTCATGACTGGTCATAGGTGCTCCAATTGGTCCATAGGATATAATCTTTATCTATAGGACTATATGTTGTATTTCAAGTTGTACAAAAGAAATTTCGTTTTGCTATAGGGAAAACAGAGCACATGTTATATCAAATAGAAAAATACGTCCTTTATTTAGAGAATTCTACGTTTTACAATTTCTTCCCCTGCTTGCATTCAACGTAACTGTCGAATTTGACATTGTAGTACCACAAGCCTAGTTTAAGCGGGTTTTCAACAATGATTTTGAAGACTAACTACATAAACTAATCAACTTTGTTTTGCTATATGGAAAACAGAGCACATATTAGATCAAATAGAAAAATGTGTCCTTCATTTAGGGAATTTTATGTTTTACAATTTCTGCCCCTCCTTACATTCAACATAACTGTCAAATTTTACATTTTAATACCACAAGCATAGTTTAAGCGGATTTTCACTAATGATTTTGAAGATTATCTACATAAACTAATTAACTTTAAAATGAAAATTCAAAAATTACAAGTTATTAAGAACAAGCTTGGACTGCAGTCGAGTCTGTTTATAAATTCATCAGTAATGAAGGCGTTACATGAAAAAGCTCCATTATTTAATAACTAGCAAAACATAAATGTTTAACATTCAACAAATTTTAATGTGTACATCACAAATCGTTGCCTTAGACTGAATACCTCGAACTCAAATTGATTTTACCGTGAAAAACACAAATTTTCTCATTATTAGAATCACCTAACGTTTTAAATATTTTGGAGCAGTTATATATAGTACCAGAAGATGGATGTGATATTAATAACAAAATAGTGGTAAAGATAAAACTTTTTCACAGCATCAAATGAGGATTCCACCACAAAAAAAAATAACAACACAAAAATATCAGTCTATGGAATGCATGCATAATTTGATAAATACTTGCAAAAACTGCTATTCAATAAGAGTAAAAGTGTTACTTCCGGTCCGAATTTCGAAAATGTTCTAATTATTAAAAATATTAAAATTATTCCAAATTCAGCTTTAAGTACCTTTGTGTTTCTAATAAATATGTATAGAATGCAAAATTTGATAGACACTTTTTCGGTACCAGGGAACTTCAAAATGAGAACATCTGCAAAAATCTCTAAGTTGAATTTTTGTTATCGCAATACTTCCTTATAGTACGTATGAAAAAGTAAAAAACGGTGGTTATAAGTAATTAATATTGAGAAACAACATATTTACTTGTTAATACGTAGATAACTTTTCAAATCATTTAAACCGATTTGTAAAGTTGTTTTATTAATTTATAAAAAATAATACTGCAAATATAGGGTATTAAATTTAAATATTGCTTACCCCATTCTGCTAAATATGTAGCTAATTTTCTGTAATACATATCCATAACATATACTAAGCCGGCATACACTATACTTGGTATGTGAATCAATTGATGCGTCCAAGCGGAATCCATTTGTCTTATATAATCTTCCATCCAAAACGATATCAACATTATAATGAACGCCCCTAACATGCACACAAACACAATCGGAAGAGAACCACAGTACATCTGAAAAACATTATTTAAATCTAACTAACTAAATGTGTGTCAAGTATTTTATTTCCTACTTTAACGTTGGTTTTCCATCGGGGATAATAGGGTTGAATTCGACCCGTCACTGGGTCTATTCCCATTGGGCCACGGTAATTAGGCCTTGGCTCGTCTAAACTCGTCATCCCAATTGTTCCCCATTTAAATGCTAACTCATTACTCTTTCTTCTCCATAGCTAAGAAATGTATATATTTAACAGCCTAAATCAAATTTAGTTCTGCTTTTTTCGTTTAAATTCTTTTTTGTTAAAGCGTTTTGTTACAGAAACAAGACGGAAACATACCCCACAACTATGATTTGGTTCAGAAAAGAATTAAATTGGTTTAATCATATCCATAAAACTTAGCGGAGTTATTATCTTAATGGCGTCATTGGTCTATGTGACAGTTAAACCCTTTCTGTGTTATTTATAACCATAAAAACGTACCACATTTCAAAATTCATATATTGACAATCTTGTCAAAGCAAACATTGTTTATATTTGTGGAATAAGGAGAATATAAAAATTTAAAATGAGAAAGATAACTCCTTAGAAAGGATATATTAGATTATAAGCTTTGGTGGTTGATATTTTATAAATATTGAAAGTAAGAAATCTGATTGTCACGAACAAAGACTAGCATTAACAACCTCCAAGTTTCAGTTCTTTGGGAATCCAGCGTGGTTATTTTGTGATCTCTAAATATATGACCCTATAATCATTTATATAAGGTGCCTGCAAAGTTTAAATATTGTACTATTTGCATTCTATATTAACAATTGCTTCACAATTGTCATTCTGTCTAATTAAAGTAAAACTTATTTATTGGAAAAGGTGCGAGTCTAAGTTGGAATGGGTGAATATAAGCAAATTGATTAAACTTCTATTTACGATATTTATGCAAATAATAAAATTAGACCTCATGTCGGAATATTTCAATAATGTATTGATAAAATTTACAGATGTTGACGGTTAGGTACGAATTAGACATGATCTAAAGTCAATAACGACGTACAAAACTTTATAATGTCCTTTAAAGATTTATTTGATATACACTTTTGGATCTTACTTACTTAAATAACTTTAAGGTGAGTTTTATCAGTATTTTACTTAACTTAGCACTGATAATTTAATAAGATAAATTTAATTATAAAAATGTACCCACTTGTATTTCTACCTTGGGTTACTTTTAAAAATTATTATTAAGTACATCATTAAATTATATATATAGACCGGACATGCGAGGTTGAAATTACGATGGAGTAAAGAAAGAATATAAAGATCCCGCAGATACTGAATATACTATTCATATGGAGAACTGCAACATCTGTTGTTGTCGCGAAAACAGCCAGCAAAAAAGACGATTTTACTCTTAAATTCCTTGCTTCATCGGCGTAGGTAGAAGGGTGACGAGTTTTTAAAGAACTCTGTGAAACATTAATAGCGGCTAATATCCCATTAAATAAATTTGACAAACCCACTTTCAAAACATTTCTCCAAAAATATACTGGTCGAAATGTTTCTGATAAATCCACCTTACTTAAATATTATGTTCCTAAGTGCTTCACGAAAACAGTAGAATGCATTTGAAGACATCTTTCAAATCAGTACCTATGGATAAGTGCCGAAGAAATGGTCGATATATTAGGTCGCTGTGTGGCAAATGTTGTAGCTAGTGTACTACATCCAACTATTCCATATAACGCGCATGTAATCTAAAGTTATAAATACAGTTGATGCGGAAACAGTTGCTAAAACCATTGACGAAAATTTGCAATAAAAGCTTTATTCGGACAACAGGCACAGGGAAGAAACACTTTTATTTGTTAGTGACAGTTCCGCATATATGTTAAAAACAGGCAGACTATTAAAGGAAACATAGCCTTATATGCTGCATATTAATTGTGTAACACATGCTCTCCACAGAATCTGTGAATATATCAGAGACACCTATCCGGAAGTTGATAGACTTTTCGTTAGATGTTTAAATGACGATGCTCGAAGTATTTCTGAGTGCAAGAAACCAATACAAACCCAAAATTTAAAAAAATCAGTTGTTATTCCTTCAGACACACTTTGGAAATTTGCCTAATCTAATCACATATTTTGAAAATCGAAATTTCAAATTAAAAGATGGATTAACCAGATTACATGTGGGTATTAATAATTTCAAAAGTATTCCAAGTAACTTCGGCAAAAGTTAGACGCAGTTTTTAATAGAAATCCAAATTTAATAACATTGCGGCAATTATGTATGGGAACAATGACAGAAAATCTAATTGCTAAATACGCTGAAATTAAAGAATAATCCAGTATGCACCTATAACCAGTTGCGATGTAGAAAGGACGTTTTCAATCTACAAGGATGTACTTCATTCAAAGAGAACGAATCTACAGAAAAGAACCTTGAGAAAGTATTGCTAGTAAATATTAATTCTCCTTTACTCGATTTGAACTAGAAAATGAACAAATAATAACGTATTTTGTGATCACCACCCACTTGTTATCTAATTATATAAATAAAATTAAAACTCTTTAAAAATAGAAAATTTCAATACTGCGCCCATGGGCGATGAGTCATCAACCGCTCGTGTCCGGGCTATAATTATAATAATTACAAGGAGAACAAATCTACAGAAAAGAACCTTGAGAAAGTATTGCTAGTAAATATTAATACCCCTTTACTCGATTTGAACTACAAAATGAACAAATAATAACGTATTTTGTATTTTATAGATCACCACCCACTTGTTATCTAATTGTATAAATAAAATTAAAACTCTTTAAAAATAGAAAATTTCAATACTGCGCCCATGGGCGAGGAGTCATCAACCGCTCGTGTCCGGGCTATAATTATAATAATTACAAAGAGAACAAATCTACAGAAAAGAACCTTGAGAAAGTATTGCTAGTAAATATTAATACCCCTTTACTCGATTTGAACTACAAAATGAACAAATAATAACGTATTTTGTATTTTATAGATCACCACCCACTTGTTATCTAATTGTATAAATAAAATTAAAACTCTTTAAAAATAGAAAATTTCAATACTGCGCCCATGGGCGAGGAGTCATCAACCGTTCGTGTCCGGGCTATAATTATAATAATTACAATACTCAGTGCTATAAATATGTTAGGTATTTTAAGTGTTAAAACATCCAACCTTTGTGTAGTTAAAGTAAGCTGGTGCATGAAAATGTCAAAATATTCTAAAATGTGGTAACTATAGAACATTTGTCACAGTTAGCTTGTGGGCTCTTTGTGTAATACACACACATAATACATATATGCGGATGTGCATGTGTAAGAGGTATATTTATAATGGACTTGTTACTAGATGTAAATAGGACATAAGTGTGAATCTAAATCTAGATCTGAGAAAACATACATAGATATCTTGTCTTTTTACAGCAAGCATTATTATGCGAATGTGTCAGGCGTGTGTAAATTCAAGTAGAAATAAATATATTCATAAAAGTAAAAAGAAAAAGAAAAAACAAGAACGACAGTCATACACCATCATTAAGTTCGATCATTGCCACGGAGGTGTTGTAGTTTTAAAACGAATGGCCCATTTAAATTTCTCGAACCAGGTTTATATTCTAAAAACGTTCGTGTTATTGTAAGACTAAATGCTATTGTAAAGCATTATTAGTTTTGTTTCAAAAATCACGTTCTTAAAAATAACGAAAAACAGTAGAATATAAGAGTGGAAATGTTATTTGCAATAAATATACAGAACATGATCATATAAGTGCCTAGTAATGATAAATATGCAGGTCACTCTACGCCTGACTTGCAGTTCCCAGGTTCTCTAATAATATTTCTAAGAAAAGCGGTAACTGCAAAATCATCTTTATCTCTGCTGTGTCGGAAGCGTGTATGTAACAAGAGTAAATGAGTTTAATAATATAATGTCTGCAAAAATATCCACTGGCCTAATTTAATAAAACAAAAACTTTGCTATTAACTATTCATTTATTTTTAAAGGACCTGATAATAAAATAGTATTTCTATTGGATAACAAAATTACTAATTTCATTACATGAACATACTTTCTATTTCAATAATCTATTTAACAATAAACAAGCTGATTCTTTTGTTTATTGGGAGTCAAAAGTTTAAGAATATTAATTATATAGAAAGTATTGCTAAGGAATAATCCGTTAATTTTTCTAAAGTAGTATTTTTGTACAAAGGTAGGCTCTAAAAAATGTCCACATATATCGAAAAAAGGACATTTAATTTTTAGTGTAAATATAAATAAAATATATAAAATAATATGCTTCACGTATTACATATTCAGTAAAAATAAATTGGATTCGAGGGTGATTTGATATAAACGGGGACTCATATTGAAGATCAAAAGTATTGCGTAATTGCACATTATTTTGATAATTATCGAAAAGTGCTTCTTATTGGTTTATTTATTATTTTACAGTTGTAATCTATTAATAACTTTTTGTTCAAAATATTTTTTTTCCACCAGAATTTCATTAAAGTTTTGTACATATCTTGGAAATATCCAACTGTTTTTCTGTGTTTACCGTCTCATTAAAGCAAGAAAATGCCACAAACTTGCTAATTTAACCAACTTTATAGCTCTAATAATAAGGAAGTTGAACACAACCTTTGACACAAAACAATATGTGTATAGAAAATTATATTTAAATCAAAATATTTTGTGATTTATTTAATAAAATTTGATGTTATCATGTGGATAAAAGTTCCACTTTCTGATAAAATATTACTATAAGTTAATTATAAATACAAATATGGAAAGTATTGTAAATAAGAACATGAAATATTTGGAAATTTATATCTAAATTAGAAAACATAATCCGTATAATAGATTCCAATATACACCCGTTTGGAACACAGCGCTTATTGTAAATTCTGCATTTTATATTTGTGTTTTATGAGCGGTGAATAAACAATATATAAAAATACATAGACATTTGGAGTTACCTCTAAAAATACTGTCATCCAGACGACATTGAATATGCAGAAAAACGCTACAGTTTCCGTCGATACTAACAGCTGCAAGAATCCCAAGACCATGGGAAATATAAGTGCTGTTGTATAAAATCCTAAGAAATTGAAGTACAGCGCGATTGCCTCGCCAAAATACATTCGAATTTCCTCTGAAATAAAACAATATTGTGTAAGTATATAATACATGAATATTGAAGGGAATCATGATTAGAAAGGAAAACAATTTGTTTAACACTATACAACAAGATAATATAGACCAATTGCAAGCTTTATTTAATGTTAATCACAAAATTAATATAAGTTGAACTTCTATTACGTTATTGTTCTGTTTTATCTTCCATCATGTTATTCACAATAAATTATAAATATGGTAATGTGCCTTAATTGTTTGTCCTTGTAATTTATTCTTCGGCTATAAACGTATTTTGATTTTATTTTTTCTATATATATATCGTATTTGAAATAAGGGGACAGAGTATGATTAATGGAAAGATGTAATTTTATTAGACTCAAATCCAAAATATTTTGCGCAAATTCAAATTTTAAAAATTACAAAGATATTTTTAAAATATTCGTCGCGCCACTGCACTTTAATACGACTGTAGGCTATGGAAGGGTGGGTTAGTAAGGAGGAGTGTGAAAGCGTGCGAGGTCAGTCTCGTTCGATTGTTACGTGTGGATGTTTCGACTATTGCTTACACAACACACGAACTGAAATAAATTATGTTTTTTTTTAATTTACTTGCGTCCAATTAAAATAAAAGTTTCTCATAAGTAGAGTTGGGCAAATTTTACAACATAAATTTGTTTTTGTGAGAAATAAGAAGTAAAAAGTCGTTGAATTTAATCATAATAACAGTAATAGCGGAAGAAAACGTAATATCTAAATAATCCATCTCAATAAAAAAAATTCTCGTTGTTGAAAAATAAGATATTTTAACAGCTGATATTTCATATTAAGATTGTTGAACTCTTAGCATGAACACCTGTTTAGAAATAGTAAACAATGCTATCATTGGGGTTTTTATAACGTCTACAGCTGTTATTGCGTATATCTATGCGTGTTTATTTACTTCGATGGAAATTATTACTTCTCCTCAACCTGTGTGGAACCGTCGACGTCTGGCGCGATACCTACTGTTACCGTTGCCTCTTACCTCCTTGCTTCTTACCTCCTGTTACCGCTGTTCGACGCATTCTCCAGGTCGGGTACGATTGAATTGGAATGAGCCGTGGACCGGTTGTCAATGGTTATTTGTTTAGAGGGATGTCAGATAAGATAGTTGTCATATGACATTGTGTCAGGTCAAACATATTTTAAAAACAGAATTTGATATTTTATTTCTAATGTTAGTAGATGTTAGTAAAAAAACGTTTGTTAACATTTTGGCAGTGAACATTTAAAGTGAGTGTTCGCGAATTCACCCCGCACCTGAACATTTAAAGTGAGTGTTCACGAATTTACCCCGCACCATGCCATCGAAACGAAACAAGAAGGATCGCCAGAGTAGCGACTTTGTGGAAGATCCGGAGCCGAGGACCCCACTGCAGCAACCCTCTCCGCGAGCAGTCACCCCTGGAGTTAATCCAGCGCTACAAGTGGAGATCCTTATTAACGAAATAAAATTAATAAATAAACGAATGCAGGCCCTGGAGAAGATCCACGCTGTCACTCCAGAAACCGCCCCCAAGGCTGTTGTTAATCTGGATCCTGATGTGGAACCAGAACCTGTTTATACGCCTATCAACGCTGAAACAAGTCAGGAACCCAGGAATATTCAAGAAAACGCCGCAGCTCCCGGAGTAATGACTGTCAGGGAGTCAACTAAGTGTTATCATCAGACATGCTGTCACACCTGTCAACCTGGGTTAACCAATACTGCACCTGCAAGAGCATGTAGTGGCCATCTGATGGAGGACCCGGAGGTCTGCCTTACAAGACTGTTAGCACATCTGGACGATAGAACATTTGAAGTACCTGAGGATATTGATGATGCGGTACAGCCGTTCTTCGCAGATGAAGCATTAACATGGGCCAAGAAAAATAAAGGTGGGTTCGATACAATAGTCGAATTCACCTATAGATTCCGACGCGAATTCTTGAGCCCCCAGAGGCGGAGGGCACTACGAAGTGCTTGCGACACAAGACAGCGGCCGGAAGAGGATCCAGCCACATTCATTACCCGGCAAAAACGGTTGTGCCGAAGATTTGATCCTCAGTGACCGGAAGAAGAACTGGTGCAGCATATCACCATGTTATTGACGGAACAATATTGTATCCAAGTCGCCCAGTCAAATCCAACCACGGTCCGAGAATTGCAAGGGGCGTGTGAGAAATGGTCAAATATTTTCACCAATTTCCAGAACAAGGCATCGCAATCTAATAAGGAACCAAGTGCACGACCATCACCTATTAAGCATGAACCACCTACAGAAAAATCATTGCCGAGATGCTGGTTCTGCCCGGGACGTCATCTTAACAGGAACTGCCCAGAACAACCCCAGGCGTTCAGGGAACGCCATCCTCGTCCACAACAGGACTCGGGGGAAGCCGCCAGGGCCGCCCCGCGGACCTAGGGACAGCCCTAATCACAACAGCCAATCAGGGTACACCAGACGATGCGCCATTCGAGTATGTGTGTGCAGTTGAAGTTAATCAGGAACCAATACAATATATAAAAGATTCCTCTAGTGTAAGAACTATCCAACCGCCGCCGCCCTACGGTGGATACTTTGACGAAGACCCACTAGTCTTTGTAGAATTACTGGAGGATTATCTGCTACAATTCCCTCAGGATGTATTGAGAAATGTTGACCTGGCAGTCATCCCTCACCTGACAGGTGTAGCAAAGAAGTGGCATCAATATTTTTGGGGAACCTTCCAGACACTAGAAGAATTTGGTAGGCGGTTTCGGACCGAGTTTTTCAATGATCAAGACTACTCGACATATCTGAGAGAAACTCAGATTCCGTCTGCCAGTATCGAGACTACCAAACATGTGGGTTACGTTTACACAACAGACCACAAGCCACCGTCACAGCCCACAGCAATGGATCTACTATGGACACGGATGTGCCAGTTCAGGACGGTGTCGTGGTTCCAACAGCATACACCGAGGGTCCTTCTGTCAAACTTATGAATTGTGTGAAGATCACGCGGAATGAAGAGACGGCGTCGCAGTCCTCAACAAAAGGACCTACAACGGAAACGCGCTTGCCCATCCAAGACAATGTCTCAAGCTTAGTGATCAACACCAATCACCCAACCGGTGGGAATAACGACGATGTGGACCACAAGACACCATCACGGTCCACAGTGGATGGATTTATTATGGACACGGACGTGCCAGTCCGGGGTGGGGTTATGGTCCCAACAGCCTGCGCCAATCTTCCAAATGCCGAACCTATCGATTGTGTGGAGACCACAATGACTAAGAAGACATTGTTACATTCTTCGGCAAATAAACTTAGCACACCAACGGACGTGCTAACCCAACATAATATACCTACCTTAGGAACTACCACCGACACGCGGAACAAACTAGTACCCACCACGAAAGTTGACGGATTATGGTGCCGAAATTCACGCAAACCATTTCACAGAAAACAGCCCACACTCAAATTGACAAGTCGTCAAAACCGAAGCATAGTTACTCGACGCAAGAAGTTGCTTAGAAGAACCTTAAAGTCTACCCGGAAAATAACCATGCAAAATGGCCAACAACGCCAAAACTACAATAAGATGGGTCAAGCATATATGGACACGGATGTGCCAGTTCAGGACGGTGTCGTGGTTCCAACAGCATACACCGAGGGTCCTTCTGTCAAACTTATGAATTGTGTGAAGAACACGCGGAATGAAGAGACGGCGTCGCAGTCCTCAACAAAAGGACCTACAACGGCAACGCGCTTGCCCATCCAAGACAATGTCTCAAGCTTAGTGATCAACACCAATCACCCAACCGGTGGGAATAACGACGATGTGGACCACAAGACACCATCACGGTCCACAGTGGATGGACTTATTATGGACACGGACGTGCCAGTCCGGGGTGGGGTTATGGTCCCAACAGCCTGCGCCAATCTTCCAAATGCCGAACCTATCGATTGTGTGGAGACCACAATGACTAAGAAGACATTGTTACATTCTTCGGCAAATAAACTTAGCACACCAACGGACGTGCTAACCCAACATAATATACCTACCTTAGGAACTACCACCGACACGCGGAACAAACTAGTACCCACCACGAAAGTTGACGGATTATGGTGCCGAAATTCACGCAAACCATTTCACAGAAAACAGCCCACACTCAAATTGACAAGTCGTCAAAACCGAAGCATAGTTACTCGACGCAAGAAGTTGCTTAGAAGAACCTTAAAGTCTACCCGGAAAATAACCATGCAAAATGGCCAACAACGCCAAAACTACAATAAGATGGGTCAAGCATATTGGATCCTAGCGAATTATAAACCATTTGATCCGGGCATCCGCCGGATCAGAATCTCATCATCCAGTTCCACCGGTCGACCCCAAGAAGCCCGGGAACCAGCCGCGAAACAGATGAGAGACATTAAAATGCGTTAGCAGGGACCTGGAGAATTAATCGAAACAGCGTCTTTCGAGGGAGGGGCGTATGTTACCGTTGCCTCTTACCTCCTTGCTTCTTACCTCCTGTTACCGCTGTTCGACGCGTTCTCCAGGTCGGGTACGATTGAATTGGAATGAGCCGTGGACCGGTTGTCAATGGTTATTTATTTAGAGGGATGTCAGATAAGATAGTTGTCATATGACATTGTGTCAGGTCAAACATATTTTAAAAACAGAATTTGATATTTTATTTCTAATGTTAGTAGATGTTAGTAATAAAACGTTTGTTAACACTACGACATATAGACATATGCTAAATCCATAGGCGGCACATTAAACACTTTTCGGGGATTTTTAATTTTGGCGTTCGTGTCGTAATTGACTCACAATTTTTGGGATTTATATTCTACATAATTGCACCTTTCCATTTTTCATACTCTGTCCCCTTATTTCAAATACACCCCTGCATATGTAGTAGCATGGACACTGACGAAGGCAATAGTGAAGTCTTAAAACATAATTCAAATTATAGAAAAGAGGACGACCTTGAAATAAAGATAAAAATAATATTAAAATAGGATAAAGAAATGATGCCTCCAGGATCGTATAGTGGAGGCTTTATACTGGTAAGTATACCATTTTTTCTATTTTCAAGTCTCTAGTATTGTATTTTAATATTGATCCAAAAGTATTTATTACTCCTTGCTGTTTAACAACGGCTGACTTTAACTGTTTGTTTAAATATTACTTTGCTATGTATAATAACTGACAGTTAACGCGAAGCCTTGGTTGGATACGATTTCGAAGTAATACGATATGTATGGATGTATAAAACAATGCTACTTAACAATACGAAAATTCAATATGCCATGGACTAAATAATAATAATAATACTAAAATACCTCCTGTCGACACTTTGAGGTTTTTCTAATTAAACTATTTCAATCAAAACTACACAGCTGTGCTAGTTGAGATAAGCCTCCATATTTACTCTTGAGAAAGATATCGATAGTAATCTAACGCGTGTCTCTAATTGTCCTACGCATTGTGATTTAGAAACTTATTAAATCGGCAATTTGGAAACATATTCCTTCCTTTGTTCTACAGCCAGTTCGTGTCCAAATATTTAATTATCAAAATAAACATCATTGTATAATCATACTAGCTGGTACGGTATAGGTGTTGTTCTACCCTCTTCGGTAGATGGTGCGATGAGTTTGATTTGCCTAGAGTCCCTAACGTTGAAATCCAAAGAGAAATTATGTTCATCTATTAAAATTCAATCAAAACAAAAAAAATAGCGCCTTCTAGCTGACGGCGGCATATAGGTACCAAACCAATTTTGTTGACCACACGAACATATTTTGTATATATGAAACACTTCGGTCCATAAATATAGAATTTATTTATAACTTGACTACAACGCCATCTATTGGATTATAGCATAGCATTGAACCAACGCGTCGACAAAATAAATTGTGTGAATATGACCTCAATCCGTCAAGTCGATCAAAAGTTACACGATTACTAACGAACTCACCAAAGATTATAACGGGTGTTCAGAAAAAATCGAAGTCAAAGTAGTCCTGGTAAATTTGAAGTCATGTTTGAGATAGAGCAACAATTGACATTTAATATGTAATACAAATCATCGACTTAAGTTAGGACATTACACTATCCCAAACAGACGCGCCAACGATTATATATAAAGACGATCATGCTTAGATGCAACTATAACATTGACATGCCGTAATATCGAATTCAGATTACGTTAAAGTTGATTAGTTTATGTCGATAATTATCAAAATCACAACGAAAAGAACCTCTTAAACTGCGCTTATGGGATTTTAATATCAAATATGGAAGTTAATTTGAATTCAGGTAGGGAAGGAAATTGTAAAACACAACAAACTACATAAAAAGATTTAGTGATAACGAGAAAGGGTCCGAAAACAAAATATTATTCAAAATAAGATATACAGGGTGTCTCTAATAGGTGCGGAAAAAACGCTACCACACATTTCTGAGGGCGATCTAACCCAACTTACCTCAGTCCAAAAGTGGATGCACCATTGCATTGAATTGCCACAAGAATAACACCCAAATTACAGAAGCATATGTGTCCATATACGGAATGAATTTTTTATATCCAGATTACTCATAAACGGCTGCTCCAATCGACTCCTACCAGGTATACCTTTTCTAGGTAAAAAACATTGGAGAATAAGAATTTTTATTTAAAAGTTAAAGACAGTGTGTCTCAAAAAAGTTATTACGTTTTAAATGGATACAATATGCCGCAGGTGGCGCCCTCTACATTTTGCAATGAAAATGAGAGCAGATTTAAATTTTTTACCCCACGAACCCCCCCCTACCCAAATATTGTGACAATATACCAATTATTACAGAAATTATTTATAAAAAACTAAAACCAAATTGAACTTTTGACACTCTGTATCTCCGAAAGCATCCACTTTTGGACTGAGGTAAGTTGGGTTAGATCGTCATATTTTGCCCTCAGAAATGTGTCGTAGCGTTTTTTCCGCACCTTTTAGAGACACCCCAGTATAATAAAAATGTAAATACTTCTAGCAGATGAACTCATTAGATGAAACGTAACTTGGAAACGTTTCGCCGTTAACACTCAATTATGGAACAAAAACCAAGTTAGGTTATTCCATTTAGGAATAACGTTTCCTCACTTACTTTTCGCTTCGCTTTCTCGATCTATTCTGAATTTTAATTGAGTTGCTTTCAAAGAAAATTACTTAAGAGAAGAATATGTCTTGGTAAGGCAATGGCATCGTATAAATAATAGCAAATGATATACTCTACAACCATTATATAATGTATAGGTTTGCTTTTGATTAATAGATTCGTGTTAATCCTTTTACTTTCTTATACGTAGTATAAGGAAGTATACGAAAATGTTCGACCTCGAGATTTTTGCAGATGTCCACGTTTTGAAGTCACTTGATATCGAAAAAATGGTTATTTAAAAATGTCTGTGTGCTGTGTGTGTGTGTGTGTGTGTGTGTGTGTTACCACGACAGCGGTCAAACCGCTGTAGATATCAATTCCAAATATTGTATTTACGTGTACAATCTCCCTCTTGAGATCTGATTAGTTTTTCAGTAAAATCGGTAGACCGGAAGTAGTAGTTTTACTTCAGCGAAAAAATTGAATTTTGCCAATATTTCGTCAATTACAAAGTTTAAACAAATTTATGAAGAATCAGTAAAATTATGGGCGATTACTTTTCGAGATGGACTGTGTTTTTGGGATCGCGGTTTTCAACGTGCCCGAGTATCCATTAAAGATGAAGAGCATTCTGGACACTGAGTTGAGATCATTACTTACACTCGAAAATAAGAAAAGTAAGTGAAAAATAATCGAAAGAGTGTCAAAGAAAACATTAAAAGCAAACAAAAAAGAAGGCAAAATAACCGTGTAAGTTGTGATGATATACAAGCAAAGTAGGCTGAATCTAACTTGCAAGACCAAACTCTAGAAGACAGTCATCAGACCGTCAATAGTCTATGCTTCAGCCGTTAGGGCGAATGCTACAAAATTGCCATGTGATTCAGAACCTTGTGCTTTGGGTGACCTTAGAGGCCCCCTGGCTTGGAATACCACACTAAACCAAGACACCACGACATGGACATTTGATTACATCAAGAGAACCGCAAAGAAGATCATGGACCACAGCAACGCTCTAATCAAAGAATATGAAAACTACGACCTTGACGTTGAGTGGACTTATCGAAGACCTAGCATGCATTTGATAGGACACACACTGAGGGTTGAGTTACACATTCGCATAAGAGTGGAATCACCACGTAGGAAGAAAAAAAGTTTGCTTTTGTAGAAGATGAAATTTTGGCGATCATCCATAAAGAACGAAGGAATTATGGGGTAATGCCCAGGTTATCGACAACAGAACGACAGAAGTCAAGTCAATTGGCAAATAAACTAAAAATTATCAAATAATAACATAAAAATAACCGAGATATAAGCAAATATAATCGAAAAATGTCCGGAAATCTACCAAAAATTTGTCAAAAAGTAAATTTATTACCCTCTTATTGTGTTGAGGGCAAGTGAAAAGGCTATGCAATATTTTATTCGTGTACACACTAATTGGTAGTTTCTGCAACCTTAAGACTTGTGTGCACAAGAACCTGTAAAGCAATTAATCAAGTTTTTAATTAACCGTGACCTCGAAGAGGGAAACTAACTGTTCATTACATAGGTTGAGTGTTCGTGAGTGATATCCCGAATGCAATTGGGTCAAATGATCAAATATGTATTTGGAATCACTTACTACAACGAACCGATTAAATATTAATATATACTAATGGAGTGCCGTCGGTGAGATTTATTCAATAATATAGGAAGCGGTTCGTGTCGATTGCTTTAATAACTGTCTTAAGGGTAAAATTTGCCCAGACGTATCTCATTGTCTCGTGGTCCCGGTCCGATACACTGCAGACTGTTTCAACCCCGATAATGCTAATGAAAATGTATACACAGACGCCTGAGTGGAAAGCAATCAATCTGTGAACGAGAAGCGGGGACCTGGGATCACACCTTGTTTGCAGACTGACGGGCCGAGGAAATGAGTTGGGGTGAATTTTCCATACGAATCGTTTCAAAGGCGACAAGCATTTCACTTGGAATGCTTTCCAATACAAAGGATAAATGTTCAGTAACAGTCAGCAGACGAGGGCTAAAATTGCTTTGATTTCTTGGTTTTTCTTCTTATAAATCCTACTCTGAATCAACATATATTTATACAAAATACGCAATGTCTAAATAATACATAAAAACGATCAAAATCAATTTTTGTGGTTATATTTCAATATTTTTTAATATACACTTGGAGTATCAAAAGAAATAGATAATTGATTAGCATTTGAAACACCCCTTGTTCATAATTAGAGATAAAAATATGTTGGTGTACCTTGATCGATTATACATTTTTGAAATCACCTAGATATAATTTTGATATGGTTAATGTCCCCGTAAGTTATTTATTGATATTGTTACATATTAGACATATTTTGAAATTAGGGCCAAATACGCAACGTTAAAGTAATCTGATATTGATCTGATGATATGTCCAGATAAGTTAACTTTAATGAGTCTCCTTAAATTAATGTTCTCATTGTATTCCATGTATGTATTTGTCTTTATATGGTAAACTTTGGACCTTCTCATTGATCACCCCCTTGTTTCTACCATTTTCTACGTTCGGGCATGTTCAAACAAAGCGTGTCTTGATAACTAAAGCCAAGTACATCTTATTTTACATTTCCTGGAATATGTTCTTAGTATGATTGCAATTGGGTGAATAGATCTTTAAATATTCGAGGTACAAGTAAATCTTCCATATTTCTTTGTAGTGAAATTAATATCCTTGATATAAACAAGTTCCCTTCCGTCAAACTGTGAAGTGAAAATCTGCGCATTTTCTTATTCTAGAAATAGTTTATTTAGTAACAAAATATATAAAAAATAATGTAGAAAACCTGCAATTACAAAATCGGAGATTATATACACTAGTGAATTCCAGTTTATAATGTTCTTTGGAAGAGGATTGTGGGTTGGGTTTTGTTAGTTTAGGTTGGGTTTTGTTGGGTTGGGTTTTGTTAGTTTAGGTTGGGTTTTGTTAGGTTTAGGTTGAGTTGGGTTTGGTGTAGGTGTCAGTTGAGTTGGGTTTAGTTTGGTGTAGGTGTGGGTTGGGTTGGGTTTTGGTTAGTTTAGGTTGGGTTGGGTTTTGTTAGTTTCGGTTGGGTTTTGTTGGATTGTGTTGGGTTTTCTTGGGTTGGGTTGGGTTTTGTTAGCTTAGGTTGAGTTTTGTTGGGTTAGGTTGGGTTTGGTTGGGTTGGGTTGGGTTTTGTTAGTTTAGGTTGGGTTACGTTAGGTAGGGTTTTGTTAGGTGTACATAGGGTTGGGTTGGTTTATTTTGAAGGTCGCTAGCTGTACGACGGGATTTTCGTAAAAAAGATGGCAAATTTGAATTTATCATGCTTGTCAATAAGAACTTCTTACATTTTATTACCTGTACCGTTGACACTCTATTTCCGGATAATTTATTTATTCCTGTATTTATTTACCAACTTGAAGCTAAACCGGAACAAGTTATAGTATTAAATGCACAAAAAAAAATAAAAACAAAGATGAGAAGGCACTACTAAATTAAAGTAATTTAACTAAAAAAATAAATAAATTAAATATCGCAGATTAAAAACCAAATGAACGAATTCATATAAAGAAAAATATTTACTAACGAGCTGAAACACAGATCAAATCAGGAAATTCGTATAGTTGAAGCATGTGAAACCTATACAATATACAGAAGGCGGCCGTTAGAAAACGTTCAATTTTTCATCGAGCTACGAATATGAAGCTTATTATAGAGCTACAATCCACTTTCAGAATTCTAAAAAGATATTTTAAATATGGGTGCATTTCCGGAAATAATGGATGTTGAAGTCATCCTTGATATATATATTTTAAATGGCACCTTACTATTTTAATTTTATTTTTGAATTTACCTCAGATTTCTAAGTACAACGGATCCAAGTTATCAATGTCTATTTGTCATAATTTTAAACATTTGAAATTTTTTTGTCAAAGAATATGGAAATACAAGGGTTCTGTAGAAAATTAATAATTCACAAATTATTTAAAATAAAAAAAAATAATCTTGGTGGATTTGTTATAATTCATGGAAGCTTATGAAGGTAACCTGATGTGTTAGTTAAGTTTCCATGGCTTGCTGCTATGAAAATGCCCAACAAAATATGGCAGAAAGTCGATTTTTTCAAAAGGCACAAGTAGATTTTTATCTCAGCAATACGTGTAGTTTAAAATTAAAGGGGACTCTCATCAATATGTACTATACCTAATTTAGGTACTTTTCGAATTCTTTTAATTTTTGCCAGAAAATATTATTTTTCATAAGAAATATTAAGTAGTTCTAGAACAAATTAAAAAAATGAAATTAACTTTCATAGATATTATGGTGCTTATCCAAGATCGAGCAGCGTCAGTTGATCTGGGATTATCATATTCTTCGATTCGAAGGATTTTACAAATACATAAGTTATATCCTTTTTCTTTTATTAAACTACAAAAACTCCGCCCAACTGATTACCTTAGACAGGCAAGTTTGTTTGGACAGATAGCACAAAATTTTCACAATACAAGAAATCATTTTGGGCAGCGGACAATCTTCATTTTTATGTGAAGCGGAAATTCAATTGTAATTTTTCATAAATGTTTTTGCTTGATGCTGGATGACCAGCTACAATGGCGCATGTCTGACGAATATTTAAATCACACATTATATCAATAATACTTACAGATTATTAAAACGTAGCCCAAAATTTAAAGAATAATCTTTTACTGTAGTATTCGATTGATGTATGGTACCAAATGGATGAATCTCCAGCACATACGGCAAAATATGTAGATGTGATATTAAGCAATTTTTTTGGAGACAAGTGGTGAAGTAATAAATGTGCATGACTTTAGCCCCCAAGATCACCGGATCTAACACCGTTAGATTTTCATTAATGGGTGGAATGAAAGATAGGGTATATCAGAATTTATCAGATATAAAGGAAGAAAGAGCAAAAATAGAACGTGCCATGAACGATATAGATGGACATAAACTACGGAGAGCTCCCACATGCGTCCAGCGTCGCATTTTTGAAAGTTTAAATCAAAGCTGGTCACATAGAAAGGTGTTTTATATGTGACTAAAGTTATTATTGCATTAAAATTTAAGTTTTTGTTAAAATGTAAAATAAATCATATTGTTCTTAATAAATTAGATTTTATGTGTTATACACATTCATTGCTGAAATAAAATTTGGCATGTGCCGTTTGAAAAAATCGAGTTTTGTTATTTTGTGTTGGGCATATTCAAATATTAAGTTTGATAAAATAAACGTGCCACTAGAAGAATTCAATTCATGTACTATTGTTAGAACGTTTTTTTTTAAAACGCGACAATTAATGAAAAGAAAATGTTCCTGTTTTACATCGGCACTATAACTGATACTTCGTTCAGAAATTCTTCTTACGACAATATACTGACCTAATCTAGGAGACGCACAAAATGATGTAGAAGTAGCCATACTGGGAATCTTGACCATTCTGAGAAGATAAGATTTATCAAATATCTTTCTTCCTACTGATGTTAATGGTTAAGATAAAAGATAATCATAAACTTTATTAAGAGAGGTGAGTAGCTACATTTATGCTCATTTCGATTCGATACTGGCCTGTTAACCTATTGTTCTTGAGTTTCGATTTCCGACTACATCATTTGGAAATGCATTCTTTTACTGAGCTGCTACCGTGCTTCGTAGAACACTTAAGCGGTCGATACCGATTATTATGTCTTTTCGCCACGATAGAGGCTGCTTAAAGACATCTACCATCTCATCTTAGCCAGAAGGTATATGATATTATGCGTATTTCTTTTTATTAATTCTGTAAGTTCAGTTAATGTCAAAACTTGACATTGATATATATTAATTTCTTTTTAATTGACATCAAGAAAGGAGAAGTTCTATTATATTTGACTTACATTTGCATTTACAGATTTACGAATATTCTATTATATGTAAACTTAAAAGTATTTATTCTTTTTGAAGATATTTGTCTGTTTATTTTGTAAATGACCATACATATATAACTAGAGGATTTGTTAGTTTCCTGGTAATGTTCCATTCAAAAATTTCCATGAATCTTTTTGATTTTTAACAATGTGAAGAGGAAGTACTTACCAAACGGTTGTTTTCTAAACACGGACAAGTACCATTTCCTTCCTAACTTTTTGAGTGCCTCTTTATCGTGTAGCGGATAAATCTTAGTTATTACATTACATTCTTGACAAACGTGAATAACAGATTGACCTTCGTAAAGCGTGCAATTAGGGAATCCGGGAATATGGTCGTCTTCGGCGAGTGCTCTTATGTTTTCGAGTTCGTGTCTCACTATCGTTTGTCTCTCTGAAGTAGTCAGCAAGTCCTCGACCAGCATCCCATCCGAGAGAAAGTCTTCCAATTGTGCCACGGTAAATTCCCTCATTTGTCCGTTCTTGTCCATTTTAACGATCTCCATTTCTTCTGCAGCCTCTAGAAATTTTATCCTCGATGCGGATACATGAAGTACTATCGGCTGCAAAAAAAAACAATTAGTTGTAATAAGCGAGAAATATATGTTCATATATTGGGTTTGTATGTAGAAAAGATGTTACACAAAAACTACTATAGATATAAAAATGCACAGAGATAATAATAATAATAATAATAATAATAATAATAATAATAATAGCGATATCATCAACAACAACAACAGTAATAACTTTTATTGATCATAATATTTGAAGCGCACAGCATAATACCACAAATGAAATAAATTGGTACCGGTACATACCATACGACTTTCTTATAGGTATATGTAGCTTAATTGTTTTTTTTTTAATTTGATTAATGTTTGTTCTTTAGAAGTTCGCAAAAACTGCTAAGAATAAAGTATTACTTCAGATCGAATTATGAAGATTTTCTTTACTTAATTACGCCCTAAATACTTTTGTAGTTGTAAAAGATGTTTGTAAAAATTATACTACAATAAGAATAAAAGTGTTACTGTAGTTTAGTAGGTTCAAAAGTAGTTAGTGTCATTTTACTTTCTTATACGTAGTATAAGGAAGTATTGTGATGACGAAAATTTTCGCCCTCGAGATTTTTGCAGATGTCAACGTTTTGAAGTTCCCTGATACCGAAAAAATGGTTTTTAAAAAATTTCTCTCTCTCTCTGACCACGATAGCGGTCAAATCGCTGTAGATATCAACTCTAAATTTTGTATTTACGTGTATAATCTTCCTCTTGAGATCTGGAAGTATAACTTTCACTCTTAGCGAGTAGCACTTTTTTTTGAATATTTTACAAAGTAGGTATGTATTCTATAGAAATTTATTAAGAGAATAGAAGTACGTAGAATAGGACTTTGAATAATTTTTGTATAAAAAAAATCTGAAAATTCTATAATTTGAAACGCTGATACGATAAGAAAGTAGTGTGGTGGCCACACCTCATTTTTTATTATGGCACCCTGACTGTGAAAAGCTATGTTGCATTATTGGCGCCAATTCTCCAAGAATTTCTTCTTTTTCTCTCTTAGAATTTATATCAAATATACATTTAGCGGACTACTTTGCATATTTATATTTAACAGCATGGGGTTTACAATGCCTCATAATAAGGATTTTTAATAATAGAGAGACAAGAACTAGACGTACTTTAAATAATATATCTAAAACAATGTCCTTAAAACGAGACAAAGCGTTATTAGAAGTGCTCAAGAATGTGTTGAGGAAAACCCCAAAACTTCAAATTTTAATATGAAAAATAAAAATTAGGTGTGGCCACCACACGACTTTCTTATACGTGTGAGCGTTTCAAACTATACAATTTTAAGAATTTCTTTATACAAAACTTATTGAAAATCCTATTCTAAGTACTTTCATTCTCTTAATAAATCGCTATAGAATGCATACTTTGCAAGATATTCGAAAAAAAGTGCTACTCGCTAAGAGTAAAAGTGCTACTTCCGGTCTGAATTTTGAAATTTCATGTATACAAAAAATATTGGAAATCCAACTCTAAATACTTTTGTACTCTTAATAAATATATATACAATGCATAATTTACGACATATTTGCAAAAAACCGCTATTCGGTAAGAGTAAAAGTGGTACTTCCGGTCCGAATTTTGAAATTTTTTTTGTATAAAAGATATTTAGAATCATAATCTAAATACCTTTGTACTCGTAATGTATCTGCCTAGAAAGCATGACTTGCGAGATATTCGCAAAAAACTGATTTTTGATAAGAGTAAAAGACCTACTTCCGGTTGGAACTTCGAAAAACTTTTTTAAGACAATTTGTCTAAAATTTAATTTTGAGTACATTTGAATTCTTTATAAATTTGTTTAAACTTCGTAATTGACGAAATATTTGCAAAATTCGATTATTTCACTGAAGTAAACTACTACTTCCGGTCTACCGATTTTACTAAAAAAAAGTTTCTTTTTGTAAATATCTCGGAAATTAAGTTTTCAATTGCTTTTCCTGTTTTCGTCATCTCAATCAAAACCAAAAATGACACGAACTTAATAATAATAAGAAAGTTAGGAATGGTGAACAGTTAACTTTGGTCATCTGCGTATATCTAAATAACACATTATATTTTTATATTATCTTATTAGTATATATAATATAACTTATAACCAGATTTTAATGGTAATTACTTCTGGTAACGAGCCTCGTACGACAAAGGATCATACAGGATATCTTATCAGAAGTTCTACCACAACATTTGCTGTATCAATATTCAGTTCATATGTAGTTTACCTCGTTATCTTGAACTGGTTGTTTGAGTAGAACAAGTTCTGCGCCACCGTCCCGACGTCGTCCCTTTATTTTATCAACTAGCCATTTCAGAGCGCTGGATGGTGTTTCCGGGTTCAGTTGTAGTACAAGATATGTTTGCGGAAGACTAGTTGTATCCTCTCCGCTTTCCTCGACCACATCAGAAAATTCCATGTTCATGGATTGCTTGCTCATGTGACCTGCAGTAAAGAGCAATGGTATTAACGGACTAGAAATTTACATATGCAATATATACTGAACAACCAGTTAACTAGATTTAATTATTAATTGTTTTAGTATGAAATTATAACTGTGTATTGTTAAAAATAATTTATCGAAAATAGTGCCAGAAAAATGTTTGCTCTCTTTTACTACAATTCTTAAAAAACACATGGAATTTTGTATATTTTAATAGCTTAATAACAATTTAATTGGAGATCTACCACTTATAAGAAGTGACATTTTAATGCAAAAATGCAATCTAGCTCCTAATATGTATATTGCACACGTATGTTCTGCATAATTGTAACAAGTTATTAAAATATTTATTTATTAATTTTTTCAATTAGTTTAAAAGCATCCAAATCAAAATAAATATAAATTTGATGTAATGATAGTAATACCTTAATATGTTCTTTTGATTTAATATTGAAAAAAGTAGGTATCAATATTACAATCATAATACACCATCCAGAAATAATAGATCTACCATGTTCTACAGGATTTAAGATAAGCAAAAACTGATCCACTCTGATGAACGGATCAGGTTTTGCCGATCTGGTATGGTTACCAGATTGGGACTGCTATAGGCAGTTAAAAGACGTTATGTTCCAAACGCAAGAAAAACAAGAACGGAACAAAATATGATATTTAAAATCCACACGACATCAAATCCATATTATATTCTCATAAAAGTACTACTGACATTAGGACCAGTTCATGAAGAATTATTAAATATTTGATACATGCGATCATTTTCCACGAACTAGCTCGAAAGCCAAAGAATCGCTAAAAGGCTGTAGATTTGGGCTAGTGTCAAGCGTTCGGTATCCCACTGCTGAAGGAAGAGAATTCAAACTCAATCAATGTAGGAATCTTGAACTAAACAGAAAAGTTATAACTAAAAATAAGTGAAACCCGTAGCACACCTAAAATAATAACAGTAATAATAATATGAAAAAACATCAAACTGGCGTTAGAAATTAAAGAATTGTGGCTTTGAAATAGAGTCAAAATCATTTCAATCATCATTATGAACATCCGAGTCATGCGAAACTCTCTCAATAACTATATAAAAAAGAAACAAATTCCTTTCAATACATAGACACTACTATAAAAAAAATCTCTCATATTCACTACTTGCTTTCTAACCAGACAGTTCCAAAAGTACATAGCTACTAAACAAAACATGCACAATAACAGCTATGGTTGATCACTAGGGTCGTGCTGTTCTCTAAAGTTGTCAGATTAAAAATATGAGACCCATCAGGAATGAATAATAGTTATGTATTTGAGACAGGTAAAACGCCCAATTATAACAAAAGGAAAAATAAATCATAAAAAGAGGATTTTAAAATATGACGAAGGGGAAAATCTTCAAATAAACAAAAAAATATATAAAGAAGATCTAGGAATCTTCTTTATATAAGCTGTAAGTATCAACAAAAAGTGCAGAGTGGACCAGAAAGCCGTACAATTTTTGAAACGCTTTTGTGTCAAAACGGCACCTTGGAGCGGGGTTCAGATAGCGGAGACTGTAGCCCAGTTCTAGTAAATTTAGCAACGATGGAGCATTTCATTGGTGAGCAGCGTGGCTTCGTATTAAAAGCTATTACGAAAATAGTAATTTGTACAACGCTGCGGGCATTTATTTAGGATTACATTACTAAAATCTATGTCCCAGTGAAGATGGGATTAGGCCATAAGTCAGAAAGTTCGATGCTATTGGTTACACGCTTAGTCAGAAACCTGCTGGACGGCCAATGTCGATAAGAACAGAAAAAGATAGCCTACAAAGTTATGACATCCTTACAATGCGATTCAGGTTTATTTTCTCGAAAAGGATCAGCTGAGGTGGCCATATGAAGAACATATTTTCGGCATATTTTAGTAAAAAATCTGGAATTGTTCCCGTATAAACTTCAATTCGTGCAGGAAATAAAACCGAATGACCGTCATCTGTGTGTTTTTGTCGAAACACTGTTAGAGCGGTTTCCGAATTTGGGCAATATACTGTTTTCGGATGAAGCTTATTCTTACTTAAATGGACACATTAATAAATAGAATTGCCATTATTGGGCTGTAATCCATTTTCTGTGGAAAATCAAATATCAATCCACCAAAACCCATAGCATTCGCTTAAAGTTACAGTATGGGCAG